>OZ020613.1:25513999-26163999 GCA_963971575.1 Liopterus haemorrhoidalis | reverse complement strand
TTTTAACATAAAATTTATTTTGGCATCCCAAATAATCATCATTCACTTACTAAATACCTGCGAAACCCTGAAATGTGTGAAAATTCACACTTCACATAAATTTTTTCACTTTCATGTCATAGTAATATATGTTTCGTTAGTCTGTACAACGAAAGATAGGCAACAACTTGAACAGTGTGACAAACATTAATAAACATATAAATAAATTTGCATAGTTCTGTTAAGTTTAAATAACCTGAAAATCGAGTTTAATTACATTTATATCTTTTAAACTGAATTTAAATTAACATAAATAAGCTAGTTTTAAGCTGCGTTCAGAGTTCTTAAATTAGTAGACTGTAGACTATAGCTTGTGCAATGTCGATTGTCACTATAAGTATGGTAAGGAGAGCAACCGTTCAGACCTCTAAATTTAATACGTTGTACGTTGTCAATTGTGGATAGTTTTCTAAACCTTGTTGTTAGTGAGTTGTTTTAATGAGACAGACTTATAAAATCAATGGCTGTCTCACTCTATATCAGGTGTTCTTAAACTTATGTAGTCGGAGGACCTCCTCTTGAACAAAATTTTTTTTGCGGACCCCATCCCTACCCTAGGCATTTTACGTCGTTATTGAGACTTAATTTCTGGCTCAGTAATCTAATAGGCACTACGTTATAATAAATATTGGTAAAAATGTATCGCTGGTTATTTTAATAAATGGTCTTGCGCATTTATAGAGATGAACATTTTATTAGCATATAGATTTATTAGCATATAGAAAAAAAAATAAAAATTAATAAAAATCATACTAAAAAGAATTAGAAAAGTTATAATACGTTAAGCTCATACAAACATTTTTTAGTCAAATATTGGTCAAAATAGATCTTATTATAATATGTTTTCTGTAAATAATTTACAGTTGAATAAAAATAATGAAATTTTTCCTAATTATTGTTTAGTTATGTCAATAACTAGTTAGGTAATAACAAATACAAAAAGTCCAGACCATGTAGGATTTTTATTAAATTTATAATAGTTAGGGCCGCTTTTACAAACCTCGGATACGTAGCGGTATAACAATCTAAGGTATAAGTTTATTCCGATGTTTATTCCAACGTTCGCTTTTACAATGCATTTTTTATTCTTGGATAGTTATCCATGGTTTTATTGTAAATAAAATAAAGTTGGTATTGTTTGACACATAAACTGACATATTAGAAATGTCATATTTTAAATTGACATATTATTAACAACACATTTGAGCATGTTTGGAGAAATATTGGGAGATGTCGAAATATTCGACACAGATAATTATTTTATTGTGCTATATCTACCGCGTTAGTGTCAGCCTCTCGTGTGCAAATATTCATAAAAACGCCCTTTAATAGAATCGAGCTCAAATACCGCCCAAGTGTAAATTTTCATAAGATCACCCTCTACTAATAGAATTCTATTAGAATCTATACCAAATACCGTCCCTTTGATGAGCCGCTCGTGTGCGGCGCAAATTGTACTATTTATGTACTGTAATTCCTTGTCACCGCGGTGCTTAAGTTCCACTAACATACTGTGGACAAAATATCGCGAGTAATAAGATTAAGCATATACATATTCTGTACAATTGTGGACTGCCAAAATTGTAACAACCAGTTTTTTCAAGAGTAAAATTTCACTAATTAATTACAGGAGTATTTTTTTTTTCAGTGTATAACAACATTAACAACCTGTTCGCATTTTGAAAAATAAATAAATAAATAACAACCGATTCATTCGAACTGGCTCTAGTCCAATACTGCATATATACATACATATACAAAAACTAGCATTATGTGAACATAGTGTGGAAGGGATGATAGTGGGCAGATAAATTCGAAACGCTCAAAGTGCTAGGAGCATATTTCAGCGGTAATCGGCTGCTACTGTTCATTGCTACGCTTTTAAAAAATAAATCAAATTATTAATTCACAACTGCGTGTAATCAAAACTGCTGAAAAAATACAAAGATAACGAGGGATAGCGTACTATTATTATTTCGTATGGCAATGTTTAAGTTTTAGAGATTTTAAGGTCGCGAATAGCGTCCTCTGACATGTAGTAGCCGAGACCACCGTGCCCTGTGTAGCTTGCCCCATATTTTCGAAAACTAATTCAGAGATACAGGCATTCATTGTAAAAAATCTGAGCCTATAGTTGCAACAGTCAAGTTTTTTTTTTAATCTTTGTGCCCATACTAGGTCGATCTCATGATTCCACACTTTCAAAGTAAGTGAGCCAACCACTACGCTGCTGCAACCACAATTATATAACTGTAATAAAAATTCAAATAAAACGTTATAATGTGACATTTATCATATGTCAATTTATTTTTTTTGCCGTTGCTGGGTAAAAAATACTTATTCGCCAATCAGAGCAAGGGTATAAACTTATACTGCCCTTTATCTGAAGTGTCGTTGGCCAGATAAGATATTCTGGTGTTTATTCCGATGTTTATCCTATCTGAGCTTCATCCGAGCATTGTAAAAGCGATTTTTTGACTTTATACCGGGAATAGCGTTATCCGAGCTTTATCCAACGATTGTAAAAGCGGCTCTTATTTAAATAAAAGCGAAAAAAGGGGGATGTAAAGTTAATGTCAAAATTGTTTCACGGACCCCCGGTAATTGCTACACGGACCCCCAGGGGTCCGCGGACCACAGTTTAAGAACCGCTGCTCTATATCAATGTCATCGCGCCGATTACAACAAATCTCGTCCAAAATTACAAAACGAACGGTAAATATGGTCAATTTAGATAATTAGGTTAGGTTTAGTTTAAAATTTAGAACATCACAATTAAGAAAACGATAATATATAATAAACATTTTACGAAACCACCATAGTTGGTTTAAAGACACACAGATGTCGCACTATTCGTAACTCACTAATTTTCTTAAGCTGTAAACGCTATCTCGAACGTTAAAACAATCTATTAAACATATCCATAGCGTACAATGCATAGTCAACTAATTTAAAGAGCTCTGAATGTAGCTTAAGAGTTAAGTATACCATCATTTGGAACAGAGGGAGTAATTTAATATATTTTATGGTTTCGTAGGTGGCCAAGAAACTCTTGTACCACATGTGTGTTTGTCTGTTGGATAGAAATTGTGGCCAAACTGCTGCACCTAGAAATTTGAAATTTTGAATGCTTATAAAATTCTTTAGCCCACGTGTACAGACTGTATCAAGATAGAGGGAACACTATTTTTCTCGAAAACGCGAAGTGTGAGGAAGTTTAAATGACCAAAATTTATACAAAAAAATCGAAAACTAGTTCTGACATATTCTGGAACAAACCGGAAGTACAGGATATCAAGGACCAGGCCCTGAAAAATCTTCAATGGGGCCCGGGCCAAACAACATTTCGGGGGCGTCATACCCCTTCGTTTTTTTATGTAATTTATGCAAAATATAAACAATTTTCCCCTCTATCTGGGCCTGTCAAAAACAACTCTATTTTTGAAATGGGAACGTATGCCGTGTTGAGTATCTTTGAATATAGCTTTTGAAATGAAGCAACTTTTGCTTTAACAATTTCTTAAATATCCTTTATGGTTAACAAAAAAATGTATTCTCTATAACGACTTGCAGTCTTATTTAAAAGTGTTCAAAGTGCCTTCCATTTGGGTTTTAACACTTTCGCATCTTTATTCTTGAGCTATCAAAATAATAAAAATATTTCACTTTTAGGTCACACTTACAACTTAAAAATATCACTTGAAAATTAAATGTTTTAAATTATTTTTACTTATATTGTATGCTCAGAGCTATTGATAGCTCTGAAGAAAGGATGCGAAAGTGTTTAAATCAAAATGGAATGCACTTTGAACACTTAAATAAAAAACTTTACTTTCAAGTCGTTATAGAGCAGGGGTGGGCAAATCTTTTGACTGTCGGGCCAGATTGCGGGTAAAAATTTGACCGCGAGCAAAGAAAAAAAAATCTAATTTTAAATATTGTTCTTGTTACGAAGGATATTTTATAAATTTTAAAAAAATGTTTCAGTAAATGTGGTATCTTTTCAAAAATACTTAGTATCTCTGTCCAAAAATACTTAGTACGACATATGTTTCCATTTCAAAAATCCTTGATATCCTGTACTTCCGGTTTGTTCCGAAAATTTTATATGCTTCTTTTCGATCCTTTGAGTAAACTTTGGTGATATAATTTTTTTCTCAGCTTGCGGAAACATCGCGTTTTCCTAAAAAAAAAAAACTTGTTCTCTCCATCTTGATACACCCCGAGCACACCATTTGCTTATTAAGAGAATATCAGTAGCCATGGATTTTTTTTTATATTTGTTCCATCAAGTTGGTAATTTTAAAATGAGTTATGCAATGTGTTAAATGTCAAATTGTTATTATGGGCTATTCCAAACGTTTAGGCGGAACTAGATTTTGAAATCTAGTAATTTTTGTCTAGTAATTCGGACGTTTGGTCATTTTGTTTAAGCTTTGTAAATCATACTCACATTGCAAATTCTAGATTAAATTGATTGTCATTATAAAATGACTTGACCTTTTGATTGCATTTTAATTTTTTGTCTTTCTTAAAAATAATTTTTCTTCTTTTTCCTTCAAAATATGTGAAAATATATTCAAATTTTTAATAAATATCATTCGTTTCTATGGTTTCACTGTTGGAATTTAAAATTTTCACATACCAACGTTAAACATGAAATAACCTAATCAAGGTCCCTTCCCTTGACAACCTAAAAGAACGAAATTCACATTTAGTTCCGCTTAAACGTTTGAAATAGCCTGTAAGTAGGCACATTGGTAACTACATTGGTGACAAATTTATATTTTGATCAAATTGATAAAATTATTTTCCCGTGATCGTAATTTCATGGGACAATTTTAATATTCATGAAACACTATTGTTCCGCAGAATAGCGTTTAAGAACCACTGATCTACGCTACTGCCTTAAACACTTGTTTCTTTCATCCCCATTTTCTTGATAATAATTTCAAAATAAAAACATTTATTTGTAAATATATTTGCGGAGGTTGCCGCTAGATGGAGTTATGGCGCTGAGTGACGATGCGATTCCCATGGAACTGTGACATAAAAGAGAGAATATATACAGTACGCAAAAGGATAACGAGCCTTTTGAGTCCGATATTATGTTTGGTGTTATGAGTTCTGTAATACCCCAGTTATATAACTCACCTAGACTTCATTAAAGGTAGAGATTACTTTTAACGTAACGCGATAGTGCCGCTAATGGAAAACTATGGATCGAATTAAATAACAGAAAAAAGGACAAATTGATTGTTTCACTCAGGGGAGAGTAAAAAACACTTGTTATAGATCATTTGTATTACTTTACGGATAATTAGACTATCGATATTTTTACCTCAACTTACATTACATTCCGGGCTGGGCATTACATTTATACTTCTGGGGGCCCTAGACGCAACGCAATTACTTTAACACTGTTACTTTATCAGATACAAATAAGAAATATAAGTCTAAATATTAGGTTGCATAAGTTCATATGTTCGCATGTAGATGGCTATACTATGCATTAGAATGATTGTGCCGAAAAGTTTAAATTTTTTTTTGGATGTTTTCATTTAAAATACTAAAATCGTCCAATTTTTTAAATTACAAAACAATATTTATTTATTCATCAGTTTTTATATTGTCCCCTTCAAAATAGTCCCAATCGGATATAATACACTTATGCCACCGTTTTTACCAGAATTCAAAACACTTTTGAAACACAGATTTTGGTAAAAGCGTTCAGCTCCTCCAACGATTGCTTTTATTTCTTCAATGATCGTAAAACGTTGTCCTTTCTTTGTTTTTTTTTCATCTTTGGGAAGAGAAAAAAGTTTCATGGGGCCCTATCTGGTGAATAGGGTGGTTGTTGTATCACAACGGTGCTTTTTTTATACAGAAAATCTCGAACAAGCAATGAAGTATAAGCTGGTGAGTTATCATAATGCAATTTCAAAGAATTTTACTTCTATAAATCTTGCAGATTTCTACGAATTGCTTCACGCAGCCGACACGACAAGCTTAAATAATATTGTTTAGTAACTGTAACACCTTACGGTAAAACCTCATGGTATACAATACAACAGAAATTTAATATTCGATCGAACTTGGCGTGCATTTTTAGGTCTTGGTTCATTTAGAACTTTCCATTGAGATGATTAAACTCCCTATGTCAGTGTTTCTCAAACTTTTTAAGTACGCGGCACACTTTTGACGTGTATACATTTTTTTGCGACACAGCTATAAGTTATTAAATAGGTTAAAATGGAAAACTGTAAAATTTCGCAGCACACTCCTAGAATTTCACGGCACACTAAAGTGCCACGGCACACCAGTTGGGAAACACTGCCCTATGTAGTCGTTAATGACAGGTAAAAAAACAGTAAAATTTGGTAGAACATTTATTTTCCATATTGCACAATAGTTCATAACAAGGAACGAAAACATAATCATAAAAAAACTAAGTACAAACATTAATAAGAGTAAAATGATAACTATAAATAATGAATTCAAAATCAATTCAACAAACCAACTGGTTCTTAGTTAGGCGTACGTTAAATTTAAAAAAACTCTTAATGGGATATTTGTGGCTGTTTGATGGAACAAAGCAATTCAAAGTTTGGCTCAATATCCGACAATTTCAGTCTTAGATCAGGTTCAGCATTTAACCTGTTTCTGTATTTATCTTTCAGATAAGTATATGTTGAAAATCCTTTCTCACATAGATATGTTGAGCAATTCTATCACTCTGAAAATGGCGGCACCCGCGCCTTATAATGACAGATTTAATACATTTAATTTACAAAAGATGTCAGCTAAGTATGCCAACTTTTGCAGCCAAAGAGTATCGAATACACAAGAGGACAAATGAAACGGATGATCAGTAAAAAATGCTTGAACTTCAGACTTAAATTCAAACAAGCGTGTCAAAACTTTGCCATGGGAAAGCCATTTAACTTCTAGGTGAAGTAGTAAAGAAACGTGAAGACTTCCAAAATCCTCACAAAGCGCATGGAATAGACGGCAATTTGTAGTACGCGATTTTACCAAATTTACAATTTTTACAGCATCACTTAAAGTACCCGTTCTTTACCCGTGCCACAAAACCATAATATTTTCCTGTCATTGATTTGCACCATCTGTACACATACCCACACAATAAGACCAGTTCAATCCATTTTTTAAACAAGCAATACTGCGGCGTTTGCTACAAGGAGGGGCGCTTTGCCGATAGCCTATTTCGCAGATCACTAACTAACTCTTGACAAACGTAAGATAGGTAGTATCATTAAGTTTATGAGTATACTTACTTATAAACTCAATGGTAGTATGCACAAGTTTAATTAGGCGATTTAAAATTCCGCCATTACAATATTATTTTTGCGAACCCCCTTTGTACACCCCGCGAACCCCCAGGGGTTCGCGAACCACCGGTTGGGAAACGCTGCGCTAGAGCAATGTTGAGTAATTGACGACATTATCTATTGTTTCCTGAGCGACTTCTTTACGACATAATTATTGTTCAAAATTTAACAATGTCAGAACAAATTTTGCTGCCATTCGCTTTGTGCCCAAAACATTAGTGAAATTTTCTTCGCATGAACTATACGATGTACCAACTTCTTCAGCGACCTCTCTAATTGTAATTCAACGATTATCAAGATTTTTTAACTTCTTCCACGTTTTTTCCGATGATTGAAGTACTGGGTCTTCCAACTCTAGCATTATCTTCGACTGATCACGGCCATTTTCAAAAGGGTTTATACCATTTGTAAATCGCTCGTTCATTCATACTCATTTTACCAAATGACACGCAAAATTTAATGCAGGGATCAAAGTATTCTTTGATCCCTAATTGATCCCTTAATGAAAGATTGCTGAATATACAGAAACATAACTTCTTTAATTACTTGTCAAATCTAAAATACACAGTCAATATGGCTGCCAGTTGAGACAGTCGTCAAAGACAGGTTAAACAACATGACAACAAAAAAGTTTATCAATCCGACAAATAAAGCGCGGAAATTTTTGATCGCACCATGTACACGACAAGCAATAAATATCCGGGTTTCGACACAAATTATCCAACGTTGTGATTCAAAACTGGTATAACATTTTTCTCTCACTGTTGACTTAGCAGAATAAAAGAGTTTTTTGTGGCGCGTTGTTACGGGCGATGAAAAATGGATTTATTTCGACAGTCCCAAGAAGCTAAAACATTGGATGGATTCCGGATAACTAACCATATCGATGTCACGCTACAACATCTACTACCATAAGTTTCGGCTTTGTATCTAGTGGGATCAGGAAGGAGTGGTTTACTATAAATTGCTACAACCAGGTCAAACTGTGATAGGAGATCGCTATATTAAGCAATTAAGCCAACTTAACAGAAAACTAACCAAAAATTTTCTTCAAATAGCCGCAAATTGACGCAAAGTCATCCTACTCCATGACAACGCCAGACCTCATGTTGTCAAAGCGCTGTTAGGCGTAGAATGGGAGTCCTTCGTCACCCTTATTAATCATAAAACATTAAACCTTTTGATTAGTAACTATTCAGATCGATCCAGTATGCCTTGTCTGGTGAGCGCTTCGCGAATGCCGAAGATTTGCGAAAATGGGTGGATGATTGGATTGCAACAAAATGTCATATGTTCATTCAACGCGGAATCCGTTTAGTGCCTGGCAGATGGCAAAAGTTCATGGATTCAGGTAACCTATATTTTGATTAGATATAATGTACTATTTATTTTATATAAATAAAGAAATATCGCATGAACTTTTGCAACAACCTAGTAGCTAAATACACTCTCATATTTATTACTATCTTGTAAAAGATGTTCAGTATTTGGAAAAATTTTATTTTATTTTATTTTAGGTATATTGTTTTATTTGAAGATATACCTATCACAACACTTAACTGTTTTGGTGCTTATGTATCAAATATCTTAGTTTGCAACCCAATTAAAGCTGTCTGGTGGCATAATACTCTTACTTATATTTTTTACTTATACCAAGTCTTACCATAAATACTGTTACAAAATTTCAGGGTCTTACCAAAATAACGGAAACGAATTTCTAATTTTAAGTGCATAAATATTAAGGAATATTTTCATATTATGTATTAAAAACACAGTTACTTAAAATGTCCACCATTTGCCTTGACATAGGGCATTAACCTGTTCGGCCACTCATCAATCGCAGTCCGCACCACCTATATTGGAAAATTGGCCACAGCTACCTGTTAAAATTATAAAAACTTTATAAACTATTTCAATAATTTGTACTAATGTTACTATGGTTTTTTAATGACGTTGTCAAAAATAATAATATAATAGATTTTTGTGAAAATAAATACATATAAATGTTTTTGCCTTTTTTCTATAATTAAAAGATGTATATCTGAATTGCATTGACATTATAAATTAATTCTAAATAGAAGTTCTGCTTCTACACTACCGACAGAGATCTTAGATCAACTTATGCCCTCTAAAACCGTCCTCATAACTGACTCCTCACCAAATCATCACAGATGCGTGTGATAATAACCACTTTCAGCCCTCTGAATAAGTTGACTTGCTTCTAGAGATATCCGAGCATAAACTCTATATATTTTTTTCATTAAATATCTTCGATAGTAAACATTTTTTTATCCGTAAAAAGAATTTGTCGATAACTGTTATTAGCGTACCGAGCTAACTGTCCCTTCGTCTTTTCATTTCTCTATTTCTCTAAATCAACTGCAAATATATGACCTATATGCCATTTGTAAGCCCCAAATTTTAGGTTATGTTTATAATATAGGCTATTCCAAACATTTAGGTGGAACTAACTGGAATTTTCATTTTTGTAAGTTGTCATGATCTCTATTTTCAGGATTTATAGTTGGTTTTTGCTAAACAGAATGATCAAAAGCCTCACTTAATCTGGAAAAGTAACTAGAATTGAAAATCTGGTTCCACTTAAACCAAAGAAACAAACTTTACGTGACACTGATCTTGAAATTTTCATTTAATTAGATATATTTTTTGCTTTCTCAAAGAGTTGCGGCGGATTCGAGCATAAACTGCTTTAACTGCATTTAGCGTACGAACAGCTCTTTGTCTGCATGATCAGCCACCCCACCAGTCTTTTCGAGCAACTTCTTCAATTACCAGGTGGCTGTAACTTTTTAAAAATATCGCTTTTTGACAAACAACACTTATTAATACACACTTTAAAATAAATTGAAGACCAATGACGGTGATTCACATTTCTATATGGCCCCATTCCATGATTAAAAATTTATTTATTTTTAAACCATGTTTACTGTGGTAGAGTATAAACATAAACTATCCTATAACATGTGTTGTTATTTTGATGCAGAAAAATGAATTGTCCTAACCGGTTAGGTTAAGAAGCCTGGGCGTTCGACTGTGTGTTACATGAAATCTTACTGACTAAACCAACCAAGTAGGACTTTGACCAAAACAGTTGTACACTTTTGAAATAATATCTCATCAACAGATTGCAGTATGTTAAGTTTAAATACATAGATTTAACACCCTTGCCTATTATCTGTGGAGTTCCACAAGGATCTATTTTAGGACTCTCCTAATTTTAATTTTTATAAATGTCCTATTATGCTCTATTTCAGTCTTACGACCTGCTTGCGTGGAAACATAGTGCTTCAGCAAAACGAATTTTTGTCTGGCAAAGACGAATGCTAGAATAATTTCTGGGACGACTTCTAGATTGGATTGTAAGCATGCTTTCAGAGGTTTAAAAATTATGACTTTGCCATCTCTTTATATTTACCAATATTTAATTTTCGGATAGATAGATAGATAATCGTTTATTCATGCCTTTCGGCCTTGAGTTTATACATTAATTTTCCCAAAATTCCATTTGTGTGATATCAGATTCAATAATAATAATATAAATAAAAATAATTTTCTAACAAATTAACAACAATTACATCAAAATTAAACAATAATTCAAATATTCAAAACAAAAACGTATTTTGGAGATGACCAAAAAAAAAAAGGTCCACACTTCTAAAATACAAGTAATAACCTAAAAAGAAGGTCTGCGCTACACAATTACATTGCGCTTATTAATTTTAAATTAATTTGGCGCCCTTTTGTGCCTAACGGCGACGCACCCCTCGCAGTTGCGTCCGCTTCCGCCGGCCCTGGTGTTAAATATTTACATTTATAGTTACAACGAAAATCACTAAATCCGCATTCAGAGCTCTTAAATCAATAGCTTATGCACTGTAGCTTATGGACTGTTCACTGTCATCAGAAAGTTTGTCATATGATAAGACGTGAAACCATTCAGACCTTTAAATTCAATATGTTGTTCATTGTGGATTATGGATAATTTTCTAAACTTATAGCTAGTGAGATGTTTTAATGAGACAGACATATAAACACATTGGCTATCGCATTCTATCAGGGACACCGTAGTTATCGAATGCCTTTACATAACCTAACATAATGTCATCATTACCAAATCTTGCTCAAAAATACAAGGAAGTACAGTAAATATGATCAATTAGGTAATTAGGTAGTTAAAATCTAAGACAACAAAATTATAAGAACAATAATACATAAAAAATATTTTACGAAGCTAAATAGTTGGTTTCAAAATTCACAGATGGCGGACTGTTCGTAACGTACTAATTTATAACAGATGTGAACGGTACATGGAACGTTAAAAGAATGCATTAAAACATAAGTCAGAGGGTAACAACGAACAGTCTATAACTCGTTAATTTAAAGAGGTCTGAATGCGGCTTTATCCTCATCAGTAGGAGGTATTAGTTTCTGTTTTCAGATTTGCATTTAAAATGTATATTTACAAATAACGTTTTCCAATCGCCGAGTTGGCCATCGCTAAGTTAAACGTCGCTGAGTTAGTTATTCAATGATTTGAATGTCCAACGAGTTGATGAGCATATTTAGGAAAGACACCAGTACAAGCTTTCGAATTGGCTAATGGCGAAAATAGTGAAGCCTAGTGTCCGTTTCAGCATTCACGTCCGTCCGGTTACAATTCAAAAAGTTTAACTTTTAACAAAGTTAGTGCACGAGGGTAATAAATACGATACAAATTTGGCTTCACAGGCAACTAAAAACTTTTTCTCTGTCGGTATTCGTAAGTTGCCCGAGTGTTGGGAGAAGTGTTATAAAGCAAGGTAATTATTTTGAAAAATAAAATTTGTTTCATAAACTTTGTGTTATAGCTGCATAAAAAAGTCCAGGTCAAATCTATACACCTTTCTTATTATTCATTTGGATAAGAGCATTTTTGCTTATATCTGGATAATTTTTGTTGTAAAACTAAGTTGGATAAAGGTATAATAATAATAACAATTTTATTAATGTTTTTTTATACATACGTCAGAAGTTAATAAAAGTAATAATAGGAAAAAAATACTACAAATAAAGATAGCATAAACAATAATACATTGAATTTAACATTAAAAATAAAGTTACAAAATTACATTACAAGTCATTAAAATTATTAGCGAGGTATTGGTCAAAGTTACAAAATGCTTTAGTTATTAAATATGTTTTTATGGTCTTTTTGAATTGCTGGTTGTTTAACTTCTTTATTGCCAAGGGGAGTATGTTGTAAAATAAGATACCAAAATAATTGAAGGACTGCCTTGATTTGGTCAATCTTACGTATTTTGGTCTGATTATATCATTTTTTCATGTAAAATAAGCATGTATTTGATTTTGCTGTTCATAATTAATCAGGTTGCAAAGTTCGTAGACGAGACATTGAAATATAAATATACACGGCAAGGTAAGGATATTCAAATCAGTAAATTTGTGATTACAGTCTGATCTGTAGGATAAGTTAGCTATTATTCTAATAACGCGTCTTTGCAAAGAAAATATTCTCTGTGAAAAGGGGGAGTGTCACCAGGCAAGAATCGCGTAGGCCATGTGACTATGAAAGAGTGCATGATATGCTGTGAGTAAAATATTACGGGACACTCTATGTCTGAGATTACGCAAAAAAAAATTGCTTTACAAAGTTTATTAGCAAGATGATCTATGTGAACTTCCCAGCTAAGATTAACACCAATATGGACACCTAAGAATTTAATTGATTTTGGTTTTCCATATGTGCCAATCGAAGTGAGAAGATCATTTGCTGAGTTTTTTGAGCGTTTAAACTTAGGTTATTAGCAGTGAACCACACACGACTAAGTTTTAAATTGGTGTTATTTAAAGATAATGTTTCTTCAAATTCCTTCGAAGTTGAAAATATGGTGGTATCATCCGCGTACGATATTGTGTTTGTAGTTTTGAGGAAGGAAGGCAAATCTTTAATATAGATTAGGAAGAGGAAAGGTCCAAGAATAGAGTCTTGAGGGACGTCATATTTAACAGTTTGAACTTGTGTACTTAACACCCTTTAAGTAAACAAACTGTTTCCTGTCTTTTAAATATGATGCAAGAAGTGAACAGCTATTGTGACTAATATTATAACAGTTTTTGAATTAATATCGCTGAACAAAGACAATCAAACGCCTTTGTCAGATCTAAAAATGTGGATATACTGTGTGCTCCTTCCTCAAAAGATCTAGTAAGGATATTGATGAGCTCAAGTATCGCCGAACAGGTGGACATTCCTGCTCTGAAGCCGAACTGCTTAGGATTGAGAAGGTTGTGATGCTGAAAGTGGGTTTGTAATTGGGACAAAAACAATTTTTCAAAAATTTTGGAAAATATAGGAAGTAAGGAAATAGGCCTAAAATTTGACATATCGTTTTTATCGCCTATTTTATAAACGGGAATAACTTTAGCTAACTATATAACTGTGTAGAGAAGATCATTGAATAAGAAACAAGGAAACAACTACTGTCGATTCACATGCTTTAGTTTAACTACAGAAGTTGTAGAATTTCTTAGTTTATATTTTTCTTGGAGTTAATTACTCTTTTATATGTTTTAGTTTCGTTGGGATTTGTTTTGCCGAAAAGTTTTCTAGTAAAAATTAAAACTACATCTGATTTAAAAGTTAAATATAGTTTAAATCAGTATTTAAAAAAGGATTTAAATTACAAAGTGGTATAAATTTAAAATTGAAATATATAAATATACAGATAACAGTGACATAAAACTGGATTTTAGACAGCAAAATAATACGAAGCTTTATCGCATTTTTTGTGCCGTATTTTATACAGCAATTTTGTATTGATTGAAAGATTGGAATCTTGCGAACCTGTGCTTGCAGTTATGTAGATTTGTGCAATCAAATTAGACTGGGTTTCATCATACCTAGTTAGTTTAAATAAACATTTAAATCAGCATTTATTCGGTCATTTACATAAAATTACAATAGGTAAATGTTGAGTTTCATATTTAAAAAGGCATATTTTTTTGCAATCACAATTCAAAATTATTTCAAATACTATTCTTCTTCTTCTTTGGACAGTTAGTCGGGTTGAGTTTTTTTTTTACTCAATTTGGAGATGCCACCTCACTTACGCTGTTTAACTTCGTACTGGAGATGGTGCTATGAAAAACGACGAATACCAACCACCATGGTCTACTCAATGGTTACCACAAGATTTTTGGGGTATGATTTTTTTTTTATATATAATTTTGTTTGGTTTTCACCAAAGGCGGCTTTTATGTAAGGGTAAATTGGCAATCCCCCCCCCCCAAAGAAAAATGAATCTTTTTATATTTTTAAATGTTAACATTCTAAAATTTTATTTTAAGATGTTAAAGTTCTTATTTAATTTTTAATTTAAATGTTTAAATCATAGATCTTGTTTATTTTTATACACTCTGCTCAATTTAAATTCGGGCGATACTTCACACCGCAGCAATCCTATTTTTCGTGCATTCAACTATTTTGCCCTAAGGCACTGGCTATATCTATATGTAAACAACTCTCCTTGCGTAGCATCGTGCGGTGTAACGTTGTTGTATACTACCCATTAGGACATTTCCCAAAGCTATGAAATTAACTACACTATGACACGACAAGTGTTGTAACTTGCCATAAAAGCGCCAATTATTGAAATGTGAATAACTTCATAGTATTTACATTTTTAGTTTGCTATTATTGCACAGTAATAAGTGAATAATATCCAAATATGGATAAAAGTGATATAGTTTTACGTTTTTTGAATACTAGAGGAGATTTGACATTCGACATAAGAATAACTTTTGTTCAAAAACCTATAATGAATATGACAGCTACAAATAAAGTTAAAAATAAAGAAGTTAAAAGGTATTTTAATAAAAATATGCATGAAATAAATGAGTGGATTTTTGGAAGGTGTACCATTACAAATAAATATGTTGTGTCGCGAGGTAAATAGTTTGAGAAACGCTGTCATAGATGCGTGCATAATGCCTGGAACAGAATGCACAGCGCGCTACGCAGTCATCGCGCCGTCATTTGCGACGGCGTTGCGTTAGCGCCGTTGAGAATTTTCGCCTGCACACAAAGCAATAATTTTTAACGCCCTCAAAGTGTCACGTGACAACCTATATCTGTGTTTATACGTACGCTTTCTTTTATTACAAGTATAATGGATGATGAAGACTTGTGTGTGATGTTATTTATGTTGTATGCAAGTTATTTATACATACAAACACTTTACCATTCAGTAAAAACTGAGGTTAGGTGTTCTGCGTCAACGTTTAACGGCGTCAAAAGTTGGAAGTTGACGAACATTCAGTATCAACGGCGATCGAACGTCGCTAGAACGTTGCACATTCTGTGCACTTGCGTACGACAACTTGGTTTTAACTTTCTTCTGACAGATACCGCCGTCCGTACGCCGTCAACGCGCCGTACAACTCGTTGCATTCTGTTCCCCACTTTATACTTACTGCGACTTATCGCAATCTTCTGTTTGAGACGGCGTCATCACGTGGAAGCACATGAGTCAAAAACGTGGAAAAATGTGGACGCTAATGCGCACCACATTTTCAGTCATAACTCAGCAACTAGTGAGCCTGTGATACTCTTAGGGATGGTTTGACTGCTCAAATCATCCCTAAGAACGAGGTCTATAATTAAGGTGACCATACGTCCCGAATTTGCCGGGACAGTCCCGAATTTTCACATTGCGTCCTGAATTTTTACAGAGGCAATATTTGTTCCGAATTATTCCGTATTTTAGAAAAGGTACTTATTTTCAATTTTTATTTTTAATATATTTCAGCTAAAATTATTTTTACAAAACTTGATCTAATATAAAATCTACTGAAAGGGTATTTTCCTTGATGAACAGCTTTTGGACAAATGACAAGACTCAACTTGATATAGACACATTACTACTGATTAAAGTAAATTATGAAGAAAACTGTGCTTTTTATAAAAAGCTTCAAAGCAAAAAAGATCTACTCAAAAAGATGCACAGTTCGAAAAAATATAAAAAGTTTTCTACTGAGTAATTTAAATGAGTAAATTTTTAATTCAATTAAAAAAATACTGTGATTTTAATAATGTTCCTCTTAATAATATAAGTTATTTATTATAAATCATAATTATTTATTGTATATAATTTGTATTTAAAAATGATGAATTAAACAATTATGCTTGAATAATTACCCCCCCCCCCCTATCTATGTACTTACGTCCCGAATTTTGAACTAAAAAATATGGTGACCTTATCTATAATGCAAAAGTGCAAAAATAGTGATCTAATATGAAAGTAGAAAAAATGTCAATAATTTTAACTTATGGTCTATTTCAAAGTAGAAAAATGTGTATAAGGAGCTGTTTGTCCTTGCTTCGGATTGGTTTAGATCGTCATCTCTATTACACTGTTAAAATATTGTTTTAAGTCTAAGTTGACAGATGTTCAGTGTCGTACATTGGAAATATATATTATTTATATTATTTAATTTTTTTCATATATTTTGTTATTATTTACATATTTAGACTTTTATTTCTATTCTTGGCGTAGATTTCATGGAGAAAATTCTCCATGTAATTTGATTTTACGCAGTTATATATTTTTTAGGTTATCTGACATTTAAATATTTTTTGACACTTGACAATTAACAGATCAAGATAGAGGACTAATGTGAGGCCAAAAGACAACCCAGCTGATTGTGCCCAAAGAAGAAGTTTTTGATATAATTTTTAGACCTTCATATATAAATATATTTTTAATTTTTATTTACAATAATTATTTAAATAAGAAACTTTAGCTTTGAAGATATATTGTTTGTTTTATTGCTTTATTTAAACTCTTTTAGCCAAAGCTCTCTTTTTATATATACCAGGTCTACGAGTATGAAATGTGGATTTTTTTTTAAATAATACACATTAAACTCAAAAGAACAGTATAAGTTTATTTATTCAAAGTATTCTCCATTAGAAGTTATACATTTTTCCCATCTTTCAGGCAATTTGTGAATACCTCGCCAGTAGAACTCTTCCCCTTTCCCCGCAAACCATTCATCTAGCCGATCTTTCACATTTTCATATGAATAAAGTGCTGCTCGGCAAGTGCGTGACTCATCGATGCGAACAAGTGGTAATCTGAAGGGGCCAAGTCTGGCGGGTAAGCGGCATGGGGTAGCACTTCCCACTTGAGTGCCTCCAATGTGTTGCAAACTGCTTTTGCCTTATGTGATTCAGCGTTATCGTGAAGAAAGATTACCTTGCGCTGTCTTCTTTCGTATTCTGATCGTTTTATGAGCACCGAATGGTTCAATTCGATCAGTTGTTGTTGGTAGCGTTGGGTATTAACTGTTTCACCAGGTTTTAACAATTCATAATAGACCACACCCTTTTGGTCCCACCAAGTACAGAGCATTGTCTTTTTGCCAAAGCGATTCGGTCTTGCAGTTGATGTGGATGGCGAGCCTGGGTTCACCCATGATTTTTTGCGTTTGGGATTTTCAAAATAAATCCATTTTTCATCGCCAGTAATGATACGATGCAAAAAAGACCTTCTTTTGTATCGTGCAAGCAAGATTTCACAAGTGTTTTTGCGTTTTTCCATCTGCCTCTCATTCAATGCATGTGGAACCCATCTGCCGACTTTCTGGATCTTACCCATCTCTCGTAGGCGATTGGAAACAGCTTGTTGACTAACGCCTAACTGCTCTGCTACTTGTTTTTGTGATTGACTATCGTCTTCCTGTAGCAATGTTTCCAATTTAGTATCTTCATATTTCTTTGGAGGTTTTCCATGTTCTTTGTCTGTAAGATCAAAGTCACCACTTTTGAAACACCGAAACCATCGTTCACACGTATCTTGCGGTGAAGCATATTCACCATAAGCTTCTCGAAGCAGTCGGTATGATTCAGCAGCAGTTTTTTTTAAATGAAAACAAAACAGTAGTACTGTCCGCGAATGCTCTTTATTTGGCACAAAATTTGACATTTTTAACACAGTGAAACAAAACTATATGATTAAATTTTGAAATTATAACCTATACACATTTGACACTTAATGATAACTTAACAAAACGCCATATATGTTGAAACTTTAAACTATACACTCAGTTTGCGCGGCAAGTTTAAAAAAAATCCGCATTTCATACTTGTAGACCTGACAGTACATAATTTTTAAAATTAATATTTTTTTAACTTTTTTAATTTCCCCATTAAACTGGATTTATGTCGTATAAATAACGTATGTGTATTATCTGCCTTGTTTATTTCAATATCTTATTAACCTTTTTTAAATTAAAAAAAAATCACTTGCTAACCGAGATACTACGCCCATGCCCTAGTTGTAACTTATTTTAAATTTTCCGCTATACTGTATTTGTCCAGTGTAAATCGTACTCGGTTCGCAGCGCTATCTACTTTTTTTAATTTGAACTAGACCGTAGTTTCGAAATTTCACAATGTGAGGTTTTAGGTTTTCAGTTTATTAAATAATATTTTATGTATTTTAAAAACCGTCTTTTTTTCCATGAACTCCGACATTACAATGCGTTATTACACAAGTGTGAACCAAGTTCTATGTATGAACCTGTCTGGTACAAGTATCTAACCATCTTATGTAATCATACATTACACACAATATTTGCAAAGAAAATATGCAAAAGGATATAAAATTCTGGTATTACAAGAAAGACAAAATGTCGGTCTAAATGAAGGGGCATGGAACGTCGCCAAGCAAACACAGCGCTGTAAAGAGCGTTGTAAAGCAGCGGAACCCGACGTCAACATCGGCGGAGGTACTTTTACCGTGAAGCCGGTGGTAAAAATGGCCAAAGTTAAGATAAAACGAATCAAATTTATTGAAATAAATTAAATTAATTGCTAATTATTGTTTCATTAATACACATAAAAGATACTGTCGCAAAACGACACTGATGTATTCTTCGTAACAGACGTGTCTCCGACACTGCCCGGCTCGATTCTTTTGTTACTTCTTGTTGATAAACTATTTGTCCACATATCCGAAAGTTTTTGCGGTCAATATGTCACAGTTCTGAGCTAATAACAATAAGATCTTCCTTTTATGACAAGAAAAGTTTTATATTTTCCGAGGAATTATGTCATTTTCCAAGTTTCCATATTTTCCTAGACAATACAAAAAGTTTTGCATCTTAAATAGAAAAATTTAGACAGGAAGCTTAAGAAAAATTGAAATTTAATACTACCAATTAATTAGATCTTCGTTTTTAAACTGATTTTACTCCAGTTTGCGTAGGGTAGCATCAGTACAATTTTTGAACTCATGTGATTAGTGTAATTGACAAAATATTTTTCATTCTGAGTAAAACAGAAACAGGAGACTGGATTAGTTGAATAAAACACAAAGTCTGATTAGATGGTGTGCAATACAGCGTGATCCAATTGCAAATTGTTTTCAATATTTTCACATATTGAAAATTTACACCAGGATAGGGAAATCGGAAAATTCAACAGAATAGTTCCATCACACAATTTTTAAAAAGAGTCAGGTAAAAGAAAATGTAAAAACGTGTAGGATAGATTCACTGATACATCTTTTGGCTAATATTTAAATGCTAACAATAAATAATTTTGCTAATAATTTAATTTTTATATCATCATCATTCATTATATCAGCATTCATTATTGGCTTTTACAACCCTTAAGTGAGGTGGTGGCTCGTGACAATATTGAGTGGTAGGGCTAATCTCGAGCCAATCCCCTATTCCCCCTCCCATTTTACTCAAAGTTTTGAATCAGGTCTGCTTGCAGTAATTTATTACCACGTTTATTACCAATTAAAAAACTCCGACACAAAAAGTTTAATGTAGACAAATTGAGAAGTCATTTAAAAATGCATAATGGAAAAAAGTACTTATCGAGGGTACTTATCTACCTAAATATGCATACTTAAATGGAAGTGACTTACCAAAATCTCAGGTAGCAAGTTGTCTTGTTAATCGTATACAATTTATGTTTACGTTTAAAACATATCTGTTTTTGTCAACTCTTTCGTTGTGTTCTACTATTGCGTTTTTATAGGCTATAGTTTAACTGGATTAAAATATTTAATTTGCCAAGCATAGAAAAACTAAAACGCAGGAGCATAATTCCCCCACCCCGAAAATTCGAAAAGAACTAAAATTATAATTACCGCATATCAAGTTTGCTCGCCTTTTCGATACGTATAAATTCGATGTTGTGAAAAATCCCCCCGGAATATTTTTCTGGGGGGGGGGTGCGTATTACACTGTTCATATGTACCTTCGATTTCTCATGCGTTTTAATTTTTTCACAGTTGTGCACTAAATTCGTAATACTGATCTTCGTTCATGTTAATTATCCCCCGAATAAAACGCAAGGAAAACAAAAAACAGCTTTCTTTTCGTCGCATCCGCAATACCAATTGTCTTTTAAGTAAATGTTTATATTAAAATTTCTTGTCCATGTTTTAGAAACAGAGGCAGAAACATTCAGAGGTTTTGAAATGTCCAAATCCGGTAGCGGTCTTCCCATTTGTTTTAATACGTAGAAAGTGTTTTTTTTTTTAAAGTTACTGATACTGCCCATTTCTAATAGTAACACAAAACAACACACATACAACACAACACAGTACAAAACATACTATAATACGCGATGCTTTCTATATGCAACCGTAACTAACGTGCCAACATCCAGCTGGCTCGCTTTTAATGTAATTCTACCGCATGAACTGAGCACCCGGACTACCCGCCACCTTTCCGCGGAAGCGATTACACCGTCTGAAAACGGAGCCAGTTTTGATTTGGTTCGCCTGCCTAAATAAATACAAAACGTGCTTCGTCGCATCAAATGCATGGCAATAGCAGCGTTCCGTACTTAAACGCGTATATGTTTGTTTGTATTTATCGGTATTATTAAAGAAAATAAAAGCTTTTCAATGACTTTTAATTTGTGATGGTGTTGCTATAATTATGCAATGGTAGGACCACCACTGCTTATAGGGCTTTTGTCATCTTAACGATTCGCCTCCAGTCTGCTCCAGTTGTTCCTTCCTAGTTTCTGGAGGTCTTTGTATATAATATCCATCCATTTGGTACGCGGTCTTCTCCTCAGTCTTGCGTTACTTTGCATGCTCTCGAACATTCTTTGCACACTATCGGTATTTGGTAACCTGATCATGTACCCCAGCGTATTTAATCGCTCTTGATAAACCCGATTACATTATGATCTTCATACAGCCTTCGAATCTCTTCATTTCTTCGGATTCTCCACATTCCATCTTCTTGTACCGGACCATATATTCGACGCAATACTTTTCTTTCGAAAATCCTGAGCTGTTCTTCTTGCTCTTGTCGGAGTATACAGCACTCGTTACCATAAATGAGTACTGGCCGAATTATTGTTTCGTACAGCCTTATCTTTGTATTCTTAGATAGAATGCTAGATTTGAAGAGTTCCAGGAGTGAATAATAGGCTCTGCTTGCTGCGAAAATCTTAGCTTTATTTTCTACAGATAAGTTGTTGTTATAGTTGACGATACTACCTAGACATTTAAATACATTAGCTTTTCTATTTTCAATTTTTAACTCTAAGATAGCATCTGGATAGTCCCTTCTAGCCAACCTAGACATATTTAGGTATTTAGTTTTATCTAGGTTAATTTATAGACCTATTTAACTGGCTTTGTCCTGTAGCCATCTGTTGGAATCAACAAGCGTGTGTTCTGAGGTACTATCGTGATATCGTCAGCATATCCTACTATTTGGCCTCTATTTCTTAAGATGTATAGTGGTTATACTGGGTTTCCTGCAATGATTGTATCTAATACCATATTGAAAAGTATAAGGGAGAGGGGGTCTCTTCGTCTTAATCCAATATTTATTCAGACTTTTCCGTGCCAATTTTGCTTGCCAGACTGATTCATGTTGAATTATTTTTATATGCTGACAAAAATAATAAATTTGTTATGGATATGATATGTTTTGTTAATATTATCATGTATTCAAAAATGCTGTCATATTATTTAAATTTTGCTTTGTTTAAAACGTCGTATTACATTCATGAGCGCTGTGTGCATACTTTGCTCGCTCATCTGTCACATGTAGCCTGCTAACGTTGGAAATGTATCGGAACATATTTATAACTGGATTTTATAATTTACTTGGTTTTGACATTAAATATAGGGCCTGGACTTTACACATTTTTTAACGGTATATGGCAGATTGTTAGAACTAAAATAGAATTACAGATCACTAGTTACTATATTCAAAAATAGATCTAATAACACTTCTTTTAAATCTCCTTAATGGATTTCAAATAACATCAGTTACATATCTTGATACATTTCATCAAGTTAAAAAAAACCTGTTGTCAGACTGGAGAAGTGCACATAAATACAAATTTAATAACATAATTTCATTGGACGCTCGCAGAACTCTTTATCTAAAATAATGCTGCAAATTACTAGTTTTCACTAACGTCAGAAAGCAAAATTAAAAAAACGAAAATGAAACAAGACAAGGTAGGACAAAAAAGACAAATATTTCCAAAGCAAGACAAGGGGAGCATGTATAGATCATTTTATATATGGACATTTAAAAATTATGGTTATAGAACTAGTAGTGTATTGATACTCATGGGATAATTTATTAAAACATAAAATTCATCAATGGTTTGCGCAATTGCGGGTTTTGAACATTGTGGGGGTAAAGATGCAGTGTCTTTTTTTCTATTCTCCGCTATATTAAAACATAAGTTTAAGGTAAATTTAAATAATTAGTAAAAAAGGCACCAGTAATGGTTCAAAGGATTTAAGAGAGAAGATTTATCTGTCCATTGGAATAATTTTATTACAGGTATGTTTATTGCAGTGCTAAACAATTTAATTTACTTATTTAACATTTAATATACTGTAGGAAAACCATCTGATATTATGGATAAAAATTAAACTACGCTAGTACCTGGTATGGGAATGGGAAGATGGGGCACCGTTTAATTAAAAAATAAAAAGATGCTAAGCGACAGGTTCTTGTTGCTTGTCGTTCAACTGTGAAAATTCTATCTACTTCGATTGGACTTACTTAATTATTATTATGGATATCATGCAACATTTTATACAATAAAATTATATGCCAGAATTGACTAAAAGTTCGTAGCGTTATAAAGAAAACATGAACGAAACAGTCTTCCCATGCAGTTTTTTATTGAATATGTTCAATAAATTAATAATACTTTTTATTTCAGTCATAAAATGATAAATTGTTAGCTTATTCAAGGTGGGGCACGGGAACCATGTTTTGGAAATAAGCTTAAAATAATTATGTTTTGCTTAAATATATATATATATATATATAAATAAAACTTCTTTGTTGATCGTCAAATTATAAAATATATATTATGAATTAATAAAATGGAGACGTTTCGGCCACGAAAATGTGGTCATCATCAGTCTACAATAAAATGGAATACATAAGCATATTAAAAAATATATAAAAAACAAATCATGTAAAAATAAAAATGATGAGAATAAATAAATAAAAACAGAAATAATGTCAAAAATATAAAAAAATCAGGAAAACGTATAAAATAAGTGAATAATTAAATAAATAAGTAAATAAATAAATAAATAAATAAACCACGGCGTAGCAAATACAAAAAAAACGGGTCGAAAAAACGTCGAAAGCCAATGTTGTTTATTCGATTCCATGTACTGATTGTAGCAAAATTTATGTTGGCACTACCAGTCAGGCGCTTAAATGTAGGCTCACGCAGCATAAAAGCGACACCAGATTGAAACCTCTTAGCACTGGGTTAGCTATACACGCCAACGAAAACAACCATAAGTTTGACTATAGTCAAGTACAGATTTTGGATATTGAAAAACACAACGGAATAAGGCTTGTCTCGGAAATGTTACACATCCAAAGTACGTTCCAAAAAAACGTAAACAAACGCAGTGACACACAGACACTCAGTGCATCTTATACGTCATTAACTGATTATTTTAAAAACTAAATCGTTGCATATGCGCATGTTCAATCTTTTTAATAAAAATTTCAAATTCTTTATATTTTTTCTCTACCGTAATTCACGGACTCATTCTGTTCTAACTGGTGTAAACTATTCACACACCTCCTCAGGTAAGCTGTCTTGATTTCTTTTTTAGTGCATTTTACATTTGAGTACACTTGTATTTGCTACGCCGTGGTTTATTTATTTATTTATTTACTTATTTATTTAATTATTCACTTATTTTATACGTTTTCCTGATTTTTTTATATTTTTGACATTATTTCTGTTTTTATTTATTTATTCTCTCATATTCTATCATTTTTATTTTTACATGATTTGTTTTTTATATATTTTTTTTATATTTTTTAATATGCTTATGTATTCCATTTTATTGTAGACTGATGATGACCACATTTTCGTGGCCGAAACGTCTCCATTTTATTAATTCATAATATATATTTTATAATTTGACTATCAACAAAGAAGTTTTATTTATACATACTCACGTCAAGATCCAATTAATATATATATATATATATATATATATATATATAATGTAGAAGTTATTGGGATAAACGGTGGAGGTAAGTAAACTCAACGATTACTGAGACCCAATATTTCGGTCAAATTTTTTTGACCTTTTTCAAGGGAAAGTAAAATTTAAGAGTGTCCTCTGGTGTTAAACATTACACTAATGACTAGATAATTTAAAAATTTAAACATAATATCACAAAAAAATACAAAAATCTAAATATCACAGTCTATATAAAGAAAAAACGGTTATATATATATATATATATATATATATATATATATATATATATATATATATATATATATAGTAGTAAAAGTTATTGGGAGTAGCGGTGGAGAAAAGTAAACTCAATATTTACTCATACCCGATATTTCGGTCTAAATTTTTAGACCTTCATATATATATATATATATATATATGAAGACATGATGACACCTTAATGGAACCGTCATCATGAAATGCTATGTTCTACCAATATATATATATATATATATATATACATATAGGTGGTATTGGTTTAGGTCTTAAACAATCCTCCGCTAGGTACTGCACTTCAGGCTTACCACAAGGTAGCACGTCATACACGAATACCTGATGGGGAAAATACACACTATATATATATATATATATATTGGTAGAACATAGCATTTCATGATGACGGTTCCATTAAGGTGTCATCATGTCTTCATTTTGCTAGAACAGTGCAAGCATTTCCTGTACAAAATGCAATCGTTGAGGGCAATCCTTTACATTAAATATCTGCACAACCACTAACTTGTATGGAAGGAAACGTAATTCGCCATGTAAAATGTATCTTACAGTACGATTGCTGATGTGAAGTGCTGCTGAATGTCTTCGAGCAGAGCGACTTGGGCTTTGCTGTATCGCTTGTTTGATCCTTTCAATGTTCTCTGGAATACACACAGTACGCTGGGAGCTGGGCGGCTTATTTTTCATTATTTAGCTCCTTGTTCGAAGATTGTTTACCCAGCGTAAAATTGTGTCACGCGCTGTATATTTCGATGAATATTGAATCTGTGGCGAAACTCACGCTGAACTGCGATGACAAACTCACCACTTCTAACAAAACAATCATATGCGAACATGCGGTGCTCTAGCGTCCACGGTTCCATGTTGGCAACTGAAACTGAAATGCTATGAGCCAAGGAATGGAAAGTCACCCATCGCACGCCCCTTCCTTTCCTAAAGACCAAGTACTAACCAATAAAATAACAATTGGTTCCCGTGCCCTGTATGTAAGTTGTAAATATGATTTATTTAAATATAAATGTTAACGTGTTAAATCTGCTATTTGGTATAAATAAAACGATAAATTCACAAAAATGCCTGTATTTCAGCTCTACTTTGGAATTTCTACACTGAATATAATCAATATAGTATCACAATATAGCAATATGATTCAATAAATATTATTAATAACTCACATAAAACATTTAACGCCTATCTTTCATGTGTAAATAACGGGTATATGTGTCCTATAACTGCCATTTTTAAACGTTTTTAGGTCACTGATTAAAATAATACTGGACTTTAGACTATACTATCAAAAAAAGGACGGTTGATCACCTTGGTAAAAATTTGAAAATCCTCTTATTACTTAAAAATATTATTTCTTTTTCATATCTGGATGTGGATTGACTTACGCTACTCTTCTTGCGTGTTAGTTGTCAACATTGACATTGCAGGTGTGTTAGTACACACAAATCCCTTTGTTGAGGGCAAATATTTATTCTGTACGCTTACCAGAGAACTGTGTACTGCAAATCTAAGCGAAATAAATTGCCCGACAGATCACACATTGTACCAACGTAAAAATTGATTGTAAACCAAAATTATTTAAGAAACGTTAGGTTTATGTTGCAAGAAATTAGTGTAAGATCGAGGGTTTTTAATATTAACTTGTTAAATTTGTGTTAGTTGTGTAATAGTAGTGTAGATCGATATTCACTTCACGGCCATTAAGGCTCATGTTATTATCCTAAGAGCATGTAAGTGCTAACTGGGGTCTCTATCACATACATTACTACAATCTAGCATCTCCCTTTACAATTCTATTGCATATAACATATAATCAAATCATCTGCATTTTAAAAATTATTTTAACGTTCAGAGGTGCACACAAAAAACAAGAGAGTTTTATAAGTACTTTTTCTTAATATTCTCGAAATCAGGATGGACGAAGAATTGTAAATTTGGTAAGAGCATCCTTCGACTAGTAGTAGGACCAGAGCACACCCAGGAATTTTTCTTGGGGGGCTCAGAAGTCGAAATTATTTTAAAGGGTAGGAATTGGGAAATTACTTGGAAATAAGTTTTGGTCAAATACACATTATTTTTCAAAGTGCAAGGGGTGATATAAAAAGGGTCTTCACTTCTTAATAATAATATTAATTATGTGCGAAAAATATTAAATTTTTTACAATCATCAATAACATTACTTTTACAAAATATGTAGGGGACATTACAAGATGCATATTATAATATTTTATATATAGGTTATAACTGTGCAGTATGTTTACAAATGTCATACATAGGTACATGATATTTAGCTGGGCAAACTAAGTGATCATAGAACCTCCTTCAAGTCACTGAAATCGTTTATCAGATACTCCTCAGTGGAGTAGAAGGCCCTGCATATTAAATATCTCTTGGTTATTTTTTGAATTTTAAATGTTGAGACTTTTGATGGCTAGAGTAAGCATATTGTAAAATTTAATCGCGAAGAAATTGGTACTATACCTGGACATTTTAAGTCTTGTGAAGTCTGGACGCATCTCGTTTTTATTTCTAGTGTCGTGTCTATGGACTGAACTTTGGACTAGAAATTTGGTTTGGTTTTCATGAACGTAGATGATGCAGTGGTCAATATACAGGGAAGGTAACGTTAATAAACCCAACTCCACAAATGCTTTCTTGCAGTCGCACCGGTATTCCCCGTAATCCTGACAATAGCCGTCCCACATGGCTGGAATGATCCCAGATTAGAATGGCATAAGTCAATTGAGTTTGAATAGAGGCAAAGTAGTAGGTTCTTTGAACCACCTTAGACGCACACCATTTTAAGGTATATAGGCAGTAATAGACGAACAAAGTTTCTTGGCTATTTTGTTAGCATACTGATCCCAAGTCAGCTTGCTGTCTATTTCTAGACCTTGAAAAGATACCGAGACTGGATTGTTGGTGTCCTGTAGATTTCTAGTAGAAAAGACCATAAGTTGGGATTTGTTCGTATTCCAGGTTAACTTATTTGCCAGAAACCAGTTGTGTTAGTAGGATATAGATAATTTTCTATTATCTATAAGTGACGTTAGGGATTTGTTGCTATCAAGGACCGTAGTGTCGTCTGCAAAGAGGATGGTGTTTAGCTCAATGTTAACGAAAGGTAGATCATTGATGTATAGTCGGAATAGAACAGGGCCCAGAACTGACCCTTGTGGGACTCCGTGCTTTAAATACCATGTCTGGGAGGTCTCGTTTCCTGCGTGTACAAATTGTTTCCTGTTTGTCAGGTATGACTCTATGAAACTGATGCTTTCGGGAGTAAACTTGTACTATAGTAGCTTTTTTGTTAAAATATCGTGATTAACGCAGTCAAAGGCTTTGCTCAGGTCAAGAAAGCTACCTGAGTAGTAGAGACCTTTTTCAAAGCAAAATGTGACGTATTCCATGAAATCTAGGATGGCATTGGTGGTTGGTTTACCAGATCTGAAACCATATTGTTTTGAGGAGAGTATATTGTGTTTCTCGAGGGAGCTTGTCAATTGGTTTTTTAATACCTTTTCAAATAAATTTGGAAACAAGGTAGAAGGGAAATGGGACGAAAATTTTTTAGCTCGTTTTGACTAAGTACAAGTGATGAGCTAAAAAGTACCTTACTTCTAAAATACAAGTAATGACCTAAAACAAAAAAAAAAAAGATCTTCACTTGTATTTTGTCAAAAACACATAATAACCAGAGCCGGTACTAGCTTTGTTTGGCGCACAGGGCAAACCCGCCAAACTACGCCCTTTTTTAGAATATACACTGGCGTACCGAAGAGTGGAGTTTACGTGCTCGTAGTCTTATTTCAAACATATTCTTTTGATTTAGGTGGTTGCAATTTAAATATTTTCACATTTTAACCGAATACTAGTTATGGCTAAGTAAATTTGCTAATACAGTATTTGTAAGTCGAGGTACCAACCTCGACTTACAAATCTCTCGATATATGAACTTTTCGAGATACAAACCTGTTTACATTATACTTTTTTAAACTTTTTTAAACGAACCGGGGTCAGGAAAAATTAAGTTCGTAAGTCAAGATGCCATTGTATGTCTAAATGTGCCACCAAAATCAGTTATAAATAGTTTCGATGTGTAAAAAAGTGAATACAGTCCAAAAGAAGACTGAGTATTAATTATTATATAATCAATAAATGTGAACATCTTCAAACTCAATTTTATATTTAATATGTACAAGATTGATATATAAATGAAAATTTATAATTTTGATCTAAATAAAAATAGAAAAACTTAATAATATGTATATTTAAGCTTTTGTTTTGGCGCCCATGAGAGCTGGCGCCCTGGGCTTGTGCCCCTGTCTTGTGCACGTGTTCTTGAACAGGACCACCTAAAAGTACTGCGATACTGGAAATAAAGGTATATAAGGATACTATCAAAGACCGAGGCTATGGCAAATGTGGCCCCGGCCATAGTTGCCAATATTATGAAGAATACCGGTTTATATATTTACTTATTTAAAATATATGTTAGCTTTGTTCGTGAATGAAGTTTCCAATAAGGTCCCAACAATTAAGGAATAAATTTAATGCGCATATATGACTTGTGACTTGTTAGATATTCTTGTAATCGCGAATGGTAAACTTGGCTGATTAATAATATTGCAATTACCGTGCAGTAAATTTAAGTGGCAGAACTCAGTTTAGCAATTAAATTCAACGAAACTAACAACTCGTATCTTCTGACTTGGAGTTTTTGCTGTAATCTACAAACACGATTGACTTGCTATGAACAGGTTACGTAATTGTCTGAAGGGTACCGCGAATCACTAATATCTTGTCAGAAACAGTAACTATTTCATCATTGAACACTAAAAGCAATATTATGGGAATAACACTATTACAACGTATTGTATTAGATTATATTATATTCGGCGTTCGTTCGAAATGTGTCCATAGAAAATTAACATGGGAAAACAGCATTTCCAAAGGCATTTTCTGTTGGTAAAAATTGATTCTTAATTGTTTATAATATGAAAAAAAAAAAAACTTAAGCAATAATTTAAGTGTAAACTAATTTAATTTGAAATTTATATATTAAAAAAAATATATATTTGTAGGCTGCTTAATAATTACTTTCGAGCCTGATACTGTCGGTCTGTAGGTCTTATGTTGAATAACACTACAATAGAGTAATAAATAAATGACAAAAATTATATAAATTAATGGAATTATAAATTACCGTACTAGCCCGAATATAACGCGATATTTTTTGACCAATTATTTTCTGCGAAAAAATTGACTCGCGCTAAATTTGAGGTCTAGGTAATAGAATGTAATATAAACAACCCCTCTTATTAGTATACCTATGCCTCCACACCACCATAAGAAAGGTGAAAAAACGGTCTTTGAAAGTTATTGAAGTCGACTGGTTACGATAAGTCCAGAATTACTGTTATGCTTGCCATTACTGCTGATGGACAGAAGCTTCAACCTTACGTTATATTGAAACCTAAAGCAAAGCCCAAAGAAAAACTGCATCCAGGAATAATTTTTCGGGCGCAAGAAAAAGGTTGGATGACCTTCAGAGGAATTGGTATTAGATTAGTTAAATGTGATATGCGGGAAATGGCCAGGTTCTCTGAGAAAACCTCGCTCCTTGATGTATATCGAGGCCACCTTACACCAGGTGTTAAGGAAAAAATTCAGGTATTTAATTCGGATAATACCAGGTGTTATGACGCCTCAGCTGCAAGTCTTGGATGTGGTGGTCAATAAACCATTTAAAAACAACTTACAAAAGAATACAACAATTGGGTATTGGCGGGAAATCACCCATTGACACCTTCAGGAAAAACAAAGAAATCCTCTGTCTCACTTTTAGGAGAATAGGTTGCGACAGCCAGGCATAAGATCGAACCTGAATCGATAGCAGTGACGGACTAAGGAAAATCGAGGCCCTAGTCAAGGTTCTCATTCCGGCCCTACTAGTTCAAATATTCATAAAAGAATGGAAAAAATCCATAATAAAACTGTTTTTTGGGTCTAAAAGAAATAAGGGCCCTAGGCAGTTGCCTAGTCTGCCTAGACCAAAGTCCGTCCCTGATCGATAGTGATGGTTTTAAGAAATGATGCATTTCAAATAATTTAAATTTGAAAGACATTTTGTGGGAGACTGAAAGCGAGCATACAGTGGAAGCGTGTTCGCCCGAAGTACAGTTCGGACGTATTAGCGCGTATTCGAGCGATTAGATAGGTGGTGTTTAGTTTTAGCAGTTATTTTAATGACAAAAAATAAATAAATGGGATATTTGTATTAAAAATGCCACAAAAAATCAAAATATAAAGAAAATTACATTTTAAAATGATATTAACCTTAACCAAAAAATGTTTATTGTAAGTATGAATTACAAACCTTAAACAAAACGGCCAAAAAGCACAATTTAAACGATGAAAGTAACTAGATTGCAAAATTTAGTTCCGCCTAAACGTTTGGAATAGCCTATAATGCTCCAATTTCTTAGTAATTTAGAAAATATCCAGAATGTTAATTTTGTGACACAATTCACCTTTGATAAGAGTAATTTTATATATACTTTTTTTCATCATTACATTAATTAAAAAAATACGTCACTGTTATTCACGTACCACCAAGTCTTCTTTCAGGTACCACTAGTGATACGCGTACCACCGGTTGAGAACCACTGGTGTTAACCATTCATATGTTGTTTTGTTTTTTATTATGTTTAGAATATGTAAAAAATAAATATTTCTTCTTACCGCTAACTTTTAATTCATTCGCTACTTCATCCCATAATTTACGTGATTGATCATAACGATCTTCGATCAAAAACTAATAATATTAATTTCTCAATATTCAGTTGTATACACAGACTGTGCCACAGAGCAAGTAAAACAAGTGGACTGTACGGAGATAAGAACTGTAGGTAGAACGCATACTCGCGCGAAGAAAACAAACAAATTTGAATTCAGCTATTCGGGCGATTTACAACACACAGATGTGTACTTCTAGACGCTTAAATCAGTCGCACGAATGCGGTCGAGTAGGAGCGTAGTTTCGTGCGATTGATAAGCTTCTACAGTAACTACACCTGTGTATTTCTGCACGCTTCAAACAGTCGCGCGAACACGCTTCCACTGTAACCGCAGCCTAACGATACCGATGCGATTTTCGGATAACTTGTTTTTCAAAATATCTTCATGAAAAATTTTAGTGTCGCTTTAAATTCGGAGTCACGTTATATTCGGGCTAATACGGTATATAAAAAAATATATATTTACATATTTTTTATAATAATCATAAATGTGGTATAGTTTATAAATAAAATAAAGTGACAGGTTGAATTATTTCAATTGTCAAGAAATACTCTTATTTAATTCGCTAAATGTTAAACTTGTAATACAAAGATCTGCAGAACGTATAAATTTTGGCGTGAACTAATAGTGGATAGGGCATTCTCAGATTTGAGAAAACGGATTTGACATTGGATCGTAACTATGGTGAACGTTATTTACCATCCACGTAATTTAACGCCAGCTCTCAGAATCATACAGATTTATTTTAATAAATATACAAAACCATAGCAAAATTCGTCTTATATTTTATTTTACCACGTAGCTATAAAAGAGCTAAATAGCCATTGAAGGAAAGGAAATTATTTGAAGCATTGTAGATTGACTTTCCCCTTTTTTTAAACGGTTGTTGTCACCTTTTGACCTTTTTAAAGTGTTTTTCTTTGTGCTGGTCATCTAGTGTACAAAAAGAATAAGAAATTAAAATAGGCTGGGCGTGCAAAGTGGCGTAAGAGTCATTACGCCCCTGGGAACGTTTAGAGAGAAACCACGGCATCGGCCTAGCCTGGCTTGGCTACCAGAGTGTATTACTATTTATGTCCTGAAATCAACATCACAAAAAAAAGTAAAGAAACTACAGCCAGTTAGTTGGAACATACACTTTAACAACTCAGTAAAAAAAACAAGAAAAAAGTGAAGTGTGGATTTTCACACTCTTCCGGTTTTCGTATGTATTTAATGAGAGAAAGAGGGTAACAAAATGTTGAATGTCTAAGACAATATTTTTATGGTTTTGTAGGTATGACCAAGAAACCGTCACTCATGTGTCCGTCTGTCTGTACGGTAGAAATTATGGCGAAATGGCTATACTTAGGGAGTTCAAATTGAGCATAAATATACAGTTCTATGACCCGCATACAGGAAAAATACAGAGATTACAAAAAACACGTTGCCTGATAAATATAAATAAATTTGTATTTTCCGAAATACTATAAGCGATTTCTTTGGTTTAAGCGGAACTAGATTTTCAAATCTAGTAACTTTTACCGATTGATTGAAGCTTTTGATCATTACGTTTAGGAAAAGCCAACTTCGATGCATAAAATGTTAGCTAGTGAAAACTTAAGAAAATTTAAATTTCATTTAGTTCCACTTAAAGGTTTGGAATAGCCTATAAATATCTTTTTAGGATTTTGAGTAGGGTAAAAAATAAAACCTCTTAAAGCGTAGGTAAACAAGAAAAATTGTATTTTTGATCAAACAAATATTTTTATATGATTCTTATCAAAAATGTGACAAACTTTTGTCCTACACTCTTTTTCTCAAAAGGGGTTCATACTAACGTATGAAAAATCTAACTAATCTAGATTGATGGGAAACGAAATACTTCAACAAGATCAGATTTGTTTTTCGTATATCAGTATAAATAACTTTTATTTCGCACCCTGTAACCCGGGGGTTGTTCATCTAAAATTCTGAAATGATTCTTAGTAATGCACATTGATGTGAACTGAAAGTATATTGAAAACTATATTTTTTATATTTTTCGGGTGGTATGTTTATGTTTTAAAGTCTCAGTATTTCTTATATACGAGGTTTTCTCAAATAGTTTCATATACGAGGTGTGATAAAAGTGTTCATTCAATTTTTTAAATTCCCGCGCTACCTTTGTCGGACTGATAAACTTTTTTGTTGACATGTCGGTTTATCTGTCTTTGACGACTGTCTCAATTGTCAGTCATATTAGATGTGTATTTTAGATTTGACAGGTAATTAGCTAATAAGCATTAAATTTTGCGTAAAATGAAATCAAGTGCTGTAAAGTAGTGGCAATGTTGCAGAAGTCATTGGGTGAGTTGAGTATGAATGAACGAGCGATTTACCAATGGTATAAATGGTTTCAAGGTGGCTGTGAATCAGTTGAAGATGATGATAGAGTTGGCAGACCCAGCAATTCAATCATCCGAATACACATGGCAGAAGTTAAGAAAACAATTATTGATAGCCGTCGAATTACCATTGCAGAGGTTGCTGAAGAAGTTCGTCGTATGGATCAGGCGAAGAAATTTTCTCTAATGTTTTGAGCATTAGGCGAGTGGCAGCTAAATTTGTTCCGAAATTAAATTTTGAACAAAAAATGTGTCGTTAAGAAGTCGCTCAGGAAATGATAAATGATGTCGTCAATGACACAACATTGCTGCAGCACATCATAACGGGTGACGAGCAATGTTCCCTCTAAACTGCGCGAGTGCGCAGCCGCGCACTAATTTTTCGAAAGTAGCGCAGCCGAGGTTGTATTTTGCGCACAATGGGCTTGTTTACCATTTTTTTTTTTTTTTTTTAGTAGATCTTACCCCTAATTAAGAAAGAATATAAACAAAGATATGAACGATAATGTAAAAATTCTTTCTTGTTTGTGTATTATTAAAATGCTTTAAAATGTAATTTTCAAGAGTATTTATTTTAAAAAAAATTAACTTCAAACAGGGGCGTGACAGTACCAATGTTCTCTTTAAGAAGCGGGTGCGCGGCCGCGCAGTAATTTTTCGAAAGTTGCGCAGCATTTTGTATTTTGCGCAAAATGGGCAAAATTTTTGATTTCAAACAGGGGGCTCCTGTGACAGGACTCCCTACCTTTCACACTTTTACATACGTTTTAAACATTTTTGCTCCCATATACTTTTGAACCGCGCAGTCAGCGAAAAAATTAGAGGGAACATTGGTGACGAGACGTGATTTTTGTGGGGAGACGGTTATGGCATCGAAACAAATGCTCAATCATCTCAATGGAAGCTTTTAAATGAACCAAGACCCAAAAAACATGCCAGTTCAATCCAATGTTCTCCTCACTATTTTTTTTTGACTATCGTGGTATTGCATACCATGAATTTTTACCGCAAGGTGTTACTAATAATACTATTTGAGTTTCTTGAATCGGCTACGTGACGCAATTCGTAGAAAATGGTAAGATTTACGGAAGGACAATTCCTGGAAATTGCATGACAACGTACCAGCTTATACTTCATTGCTTGGTCAAGATTTTCTGTCCAAAAATAGAACCGTATAGATACCGCAACCACTTTATTCACCAAATATGGCCCCATGTGACTTTTTTCTCTTTCCAAAAATAAAAAACAATTAAAATACAACGTTTTGCGACCATTGAAGAAATAAAAGCAAAATTGCTGAATAAAAACTAAACCAAAATTTGTTTTTCAGAAGCGTTTTGAAGACTACAAAAAGAAAAAATTGATGTAAAGTGTGAATTTTCACACATTGCAGGGTTTCGCAGGTATATAATAAGTGAAGGCGGCATGCTGAGTGTGTAGTACAAATTTTGCTTTGTAATAATCACGGAAAAATGAAATATATTTTTAAAATAATTTATCATCTGTTAATCTAAGAGTTTTAAAAACCTAATACGTAATACCATTATTTAGGTTTATAAATATGTGCAGTATTTTTTTACATAACAAGGTTCAATAAGATTTTGAAAATTGCGCCTATGACTTCCATTGGTTATTTTAACTCATATGCTCCGTCCCTCTGGTTTTGTATACATGGCACATAGAATGAAAATAAAATTCCAACAATTTCAACTAGTTATTAAATTTCCGCTATTTAAAATTAAATGCAACATTTGCCAAAATGTAACTAGTATTTTGACAAAATAATTTAAACAAAATAAAAATGGAAAAAAAAATAAAATTGTCTCCTCTGCTCGGGAGCGAACCCAAGTTTACTACGTAGCAAGCGAGCAAGCTAACTATTAGACTAGGATACGCCTTCTAGTATAGTGTGTTACATAACTATAACTACTGTACATTGTCAACCAAAAAACACAAAAAAAGCGTTATTTTCCGAAAACATAATCTGATTCCTGTGATTCATCTGATTCAAAAATTCCTGTGTACTATTCCGGTTCTCACCAATGTACAATACTTAGAATTTTTACAGATTTTTAGTTTAAACCATGTGGGACAATTTTTTTTTGCACAATTTTGGTAATAGTCGCATCAAAATAATGGATTTTGCAAAAATTGAATTTTGATCGTTAATCCACGTACTAAGGGCTTTCATTTGATGCCCTACTCAGAATTTTTAAAATATTTTTTTTTTTCAATGTTTTTTAGATGTTTTAGTATTTTTCTATGTGCGGGTCAAATAGTTGTATAAGCATGCCAAATTTCAACACTCTAGGTTCAGCCGTTTACAATTTTTAACGAACAGACAGACATACAGAGATACAGACAGACAGACAGACAGACAGACAGACAGACAGACGACAAAATGACGGCATAAGGTTTTTTTTGTCATAACTACAAAATCCTAAAAATGGTGGCGTAAGTGCATTATATCCTATGGGGACTATTTTGAAGGGGACAATAATAAGTAGGGGACACATAAAAAATGATGGAAAAATAATTATTGCTTTGCAAATTATAAAGTTGCACTAACTTTTTGATCACACCTCGTAAGCTTGCTAAATTTAAAATTTCTGTAGACAGAACCATAAGTGACGGTACAAAGTTTTCTTGGTCATACCCTGAAAATATATGAGGCCAAAATTTAACTGACAGTGCTCATGGGCTTTTAATGAGTCTATATTCTTTGATATCAAACTTTTGTTTACCTGTATGTAATTTTTACTAATTGTGAATTAATTTTAACTGTTCGTTAAGAAAATATTTAGTTAGTAATGAAAATAATTTTAAACTTCTAATAACAATCTATTTTAATTAAAAATAAACAAATTTCAGTACACATCTTCCCGTAACATAAATAAACATTCAGTTACCTCGAATAAAGAAACAAAATGTATTGTTTTTATATAAGGCGTGGTTTGGGGTTAAATTCAAACATTTCAACCGAAAAACACAGATGAATAATTTTATTATTGATATTTATTATGGAAAAAATATTAATAACAAATTCATTTAACTGAAAGTTATTAAATATGCGTCACTCAACTGCGCTTATTAAATATTTATTATTATATAATGTAAATATATTATTCACACAAAATCTCTTTAAGTGGGCGCATATGTTCTGTATCTATGTTTTAGTATATAGATATATCTATTTGTAAAGTAAAAAATCGTTGTAGTTTATATTTTAAGTGAGACATTTTTTCTGTTTATTTTGTAAATTTTTCTTTAGTTCAAGAATGATTTAACACTGTTCTAACTTTGAAAAGTCGGATTCAATTTATAAAATCGAGAACAACCAATAAAAATTTATGTGAATTGTGAACTTTTACACATTTCAGGATTTAGTAAGTATTTAATAAGTACGAGACAGAGACCAACAGAATACTGAAAGTATATGACATTTTTTTTTTTCTAGTCTCATCAAAATCAACTTTTTTGATAATCACTTTTATTAATTAATTTGAGTACCAAGTGCTTTATTTTATTTTTTTAATTAAATTTAATTAATCTTTTTTTTCAATTTCAATAAAATTTAAATTAAAAAATCCGAGTGATTTTTTCTGCGATTTGCTTTGTATCTAAGCAATGTAAGTCTTCATTAAATTAATAAGAAACATATTGATAAATGGCTTTATTATTATTAATTTTTTTCAATTTTTGAAAAGTGTTTCTCACAATTAACAATATGTTGATTTATAAGTATTTTATTATTTTCATTTATTTCACTATAAATGATTTACTCATCTTTGATTCCGTGAAAACTAAAAACTAAAAAAAATCAAGCAATGAATCATAACATATAATAATGGACGTAGGTTTCACACAAGAACACAATGCAACTTGTATTACATAACATAGTGTAGCTCGCAGACAAAGTCGATTCTCAACTATTTCTATCTAGGTATCTACGTATTTTTACCGACCGCCAACATATATAAGGGAGGTATTGTGATCATACCGATTTTGACATTTCGAGATTTCGATGGATCTCCACGAATTGATGTCCCTACATAACGTTTTGACTATTTTTAGCATGATGTCTGTCGGTCTGTCTGTCCGTCCGTTTGTCTGTCTGTCCGTCTGTCTGTCCGTCGGTCTGTCCGTCTGTCTGTGTACTCGTGCTGTTGGTGGACCCATGGACACCTCCTTCGAGGTGAAGACTCCCCTGTCTGTGAGACGTGTAACACAGATTTGTCTGTGTTACACATTTTAACTGAATGTGTACAGTTCGAGGATATCAGGGAGAGGCTAGGCCTGTGCTATGACCTGTCAGTTGCTTTAGGTGACGACAGAGTACTCATGGACAGGCTGATACTCTTCCTGAGAGAATCGAACTTACTGTTTTATGTGTGAAGTCTTGCATCTTATTTTAATGTGTTCTATTTCTTAACTGTGATATTCGATGGTAATTGGCCCCTTTACAGCCTCTTGCCATCACCCTGAGTCTGTTCAAATTTTCGAACAGACTTTTTATCTTATTTATTTGAGTTTGTCTGTGCAAGATTTCTTTTATTGAGTATGTGTAATTTTATTGATTTTATCTATTTATTAATTGTTTTTAATATGTAGTGTAGTCATTTAGATGGGCTGCGTTAGGCGCAAATAGCCTTTGTTGCTGTGCGCCAAAAATTTTAACTAACTAACTAACTCTGTGTACACGTGCAGAGCAAATTCGGCTGAGAGGACTTTTATGAAACTTCATATTTAAGCTTTTGCCATCAATGGCACGAGTTGATCAACTTTTGGCAAAAATCGGTTTACTAAAAATGGGAGTTTACTCGTGTCGATTTTAAGATTTTTGTGAATATTTCACAACCGAAAAATATTTCGAAAAAATTTATTGAACAAAAGTTGCTATAAAAGCAATAATAACTTTTATTTGAGACGTTTTTTGATAAAACGAAAAATTTCGAATAATTTTTATAAAATTTTTCGAAATTTTTTCATATTTATATGTAACGTTTCCATAGTCATGATAAATAATATCTCTGTTAGAAAATTAGCCCAATTTATTTCTACTCTGCTGCTAGAATGTATTTTATATAAGTACTTCATGATGGCGGTCGGTCCTGTGGTGGCCACAGCTGATTTTTTTATTTCAGAAGACAGCGTACATTACCTTACCCATAAATACAAAAATCCATTATTAGCCATAATTTAGCCATGAATTAAAAAAAAATTATATATTTTTTGTAATATTCCGGTTCACTTTAATGTACATTGCTAAGGTTTTCTCAGATTTTTTATATTAACCCTCCTGGGTTATAGGGTGTTGGACAAAAGTTTAGAAAGAAGAAAAGTTTAGAAGTTTTTAAAATAAATAAATTTAAAAAACTACTTTGCGTTCCTTAATCTCTGTCTTAAGGGCTTTCTTTTGATATCACACAATAAATTTTAAAAAATGATTATTTTTTCAACGACACAAAAATTGAGAGTTCAGGAAAATTTATAACAAATATGTATTCAACGCAAAAATATATATTGTTTTTTAATTATAAGTAGGGTATCAAATTAAATTTCTCAATGCATGGATAAACTGAAAAAAATATTAAGGGGATTTTCGTTAAAAATGTGTCAAAAAACTGTTGACTCCAGGCTAATTCCCAGTGGGATTGATCTAAAAATCCGAAAAACATCTCAATAATGTACATTGATAGAAGCCAGAATAGTTTAACTGGAATTTTAGATCAGATTTTTTTTTTTCCGAAAAATATCGAATTTTGCGAAAAAAAAACATATTTAAAAATATATATTGTGCGTTATTGAGAGAAATCTCTTAACGCCCAGATTAAGGAACGAAAAGTAGTTTTTTAAATTCATTAAAAGCTTTGATCATTTTTTTTTTAGGAGAAGCCTTCAATATATAAAAAAGTAGCTAGTGACAACTTAAGAAAATTTAAATCCCAATTAGTTCCGCTTAAAGGTTTGGAATAGCTAATATATTACTCCATCCGTCCGAAAATATGGTACCTATACATTTTGATTTTCTCTTCTCCGAAAATATGATATACTTTAACAATTTTAATTAATTACAATTATTTTATTTATGAAATAGTTACAAATATCTAGTAAAACTACAAAAAGTTTTAATTTAATAAGGACGTGGATGTCTCCACAGCTTGATAATGTTGTTTGTAATCGTCCCTTACGATGAAGTGTTGCCTTATTAATGTGCAGAATCTTATAGGAATTTCCTCCTTTTGCTAACATGGTTGCTTCTAGACAAGTTTGCAATGTTAGAGAAACATTATCAAGGGTTTGTACGTTTAATGCATTAAATGCATTTTGTACGCATTCAATCAGTTCGTCGATTGAATTCGGTGAAGCTGTATGTTGTAAGGATTGAATAGAATTGAAAAAACCAAGATCCAATACAAAAACTGGCCTATTTACTTAAATCACAACCGCGATTTAAGTCGATTTGGAACTTCTTCCTTACAATTCACAACACAATTTTCATCAAAATTCACCATTTTATTAGAACAGTGGGTATCACTGTGTTAATTTGTCTGAAATACGTTTTTTTTTCTCTGTGAATTATTTTTGACATATGCAAAACTATTTTCTCCCCATTTGATTATCAGTTGCCTAGCAACTACTTATCTATATATATATAAAAAAAAATCTTGAGGTGTCTGTCAGATGTCCTTCCAGAGTTTTTTGCGGACTTCCCGGCGACCTAGAAAGTTAAAAATTTGGTATGGGGTTTCCTGGGAACATTTTTAAGATGAGAAAAATTCTAAACCTAGAAAATTCAAAAAAGGGACGAGCCTGCGATAAAAAAAAGTTCAAGCGAGACTCCTAAACACGACCCTGTTATTAGTTTTCCGAAAATTTGGTTAGGTTATCTAATCGGTACCCGAATGATAACTTCAAAATTAAAAACGTTTTTTACTTTTGTTGGGGTGTTTTTAACTGACGAACACAATCCGGTTTTTAGACTTTCGTATGACTATCTGCCTACACCAGTGGTTTTCAGTTTGTCACTGCACCCTGCCATATATATATGAAAAGCGTAGAATTAATACGACTGTCATACAGAGAAATAAAAATATGAGTCGGGTATCATATGAAAGCTATTCAGACGTAGACAACAAACAAAATTTTGTTTTGCAAAAAAAATATATATATATTATTTTACGAGATTTTTACCCAAAATGTGTCCAAAAACTTTTGTCCCCCACTTTATTTTCCAGAAGGGTAGCAAAATGGAACAAGAAAATAAAGTTTGTTTGATTACGTTTAATTTCAATATATGGGTGTGTTTTAAACACGACTTTGTTATCAGTTTTCCGAAATTTTGATGTCTACCCCTTTATTACTGCTGAACACAATTCGGGTTTTAGGGTTTCGCATGCCTGTCTTCCAGTACTAGTGGTTTTTCACTAGGGCCGGATTACTTAATAGGCAGAGTAGACAGCCACCTATGATCCCCGCGTGTCTAGAATAGGATATCATTGAAATTCCCGATAAGCACATCATTAATTAATCAGTGGTGACGGCCACATTTGGAAGCACTTTGACTGCCAACCATGTTCTTAACTATTCCAATACAGCCATCCTTTGCCCCCGAAATGAAGATGCCACGAGGGATGTTTCCAAAGTTCTGGGAATTTAGCTATAATTTTTATTATTTTGTTAATTTTCGTCAATATTACAATGTAGTTTTTCAACATAATCTCCATTTAACTGAATACATTTATCCCAACGATAAACTAATTTTTTAAGCCGTCCTCAAGTTGACGACAAGTATCAGACCTATTGAGTTTCTCTTCTGATCCCAACATCCTTGGCACCCAGTGCGGCGAAACCTTGGTAACGCCCAAACAATCATGCAAGATGTCATGAACTTGTCGTGTACCTATCCCTAGGCGCACACTAATTTGACGAATAGTCATTCGCCTGTCCTCTTCCAGTAGGTCTTCGACGGCAGTAATGTTCCTTTCATTTACCGACGTGCTTGGGCGCCCACTGCGTGGATCGTCTTATAGTGATGTTCTACCGGTTTTAAAATGATCGATCCACCGATAAACAGTACTTTTGGATTCTGCAGACTCACCAAACCTACTCCTTGCAGACGCTGAATAATTTCTGATGTTTTCACACCTTCTTTCCACAAAAAGAAAATTATTTCTCTTTGAGATTTAACTGCGTCTTCCATGGTTACAAAAACTTCAAAAACAAACAAAACCAAAAAGTTCTTATATCAGTCGAATACCTAAATCAGACTGAACAATATTGCACTAGATAGTTGCATAAACATGTCAAGACTTGTCTGGCACCAATAACATTGCCTATAAGTTCTGCGTAATTTAATTATAGCACAATTCCCAGAATTTAGTAAACATTCCTCGTACATGCATCAACGAAGAGGTTCTGAACTTTTTGAAGGGCGAGTCTGCATCATATCTTAGCATCGATTTAGAATAGACTGGGAGGACGCCACTAGAACAGAAAACTATCCAATAGAATTTCAATTCAATACACATATTAAACTTAAAAGTGGGGGCAATAATTATGTTGTGGCGTGTATGCACACGCCTGGTGGTGACAAAATTGTTTATAAAACTAATAACTGCCACTGTTATAACTGGATCTTCACAAGGAAATCCAGCTTTCATTCCTAGGATTGATTTAACTCCCTCCGATCTCGACTTGACGCCTTAACGTGCGACAGACAATGTGCAGGGCATAACCAATGGGAGTACTAATGGGAAACTCCTAGAGCAGTCTCAATCTTTTTTTACAAAAAATGTAGTTTTTAAAGAAGTTTTTTGCGTGTTTGCCAACAATTCTTTTAAAAATTATCTATTTGTTCGTGTAATTATTAAATATGAATAATCTAAGTTGCTGTTTAATATGAGCAGCAGCTCCATATTGATTTCTCTTTTCTGCAATCTGTGACGAAGATGGCTTAAATATTCGCTACCCTTTATAATTGTTTTACAGATGTTTATAGTTTCTTTTTTAAATCAGTTTATTTCCTTTGCCTAATTGGGTATTTACGTGAAAATTTATTATATTTAGAAAGAAAAGCTAGGTATTTATATGACTTATCAATAAACGCCACAACTGTTCTACTATTATACCGAGAGTCTCATTTTAATTTGGTGATTACTTTTACCCCGTCGAATGGCAGGCTTTTCTCTTAGTTTAGAAATAAAAACAAAAAAGATCAAAATAATATTACTTTCGTTAATCTCACATTTTTTTAAGTATACCATATTTTCAGACGGAGCAAGTATATCTTTTTTTATATCAGAAAAATTCAATTGTTTTAAAAAGCAAAATATTTATTTTCTCAAAATTGTATGCTTGTTAAATTTAAAAAGCAAAAATAGTCAACAGATAAATAAAGCAAAGTTGCAATTATTACATAAAATCAGATCACATAAAAATAGACTAAAAGAAAAATGCACTAACGCCGAAAGTAATTTTACTTAATTTTAATGGTACTGTATTTTTCTCTGACATGTTTTCATGATGCTTATTTAATTTTGAACCAATTTTTATATTGCTTTATGGAATTTTTGGTTTAGGCAGAACTATTTTTTGAAAACTAGGATTTTTTATCGGTTTAATGAGGTTTTTGATCATTTTTTTTAGCAAAAACCTTCTTCAATCATTAAAAAGTGACCTCGTGGCAACTTGCAACATTTAAAATTCCAGTTGGTTCCGCTTAAACGTTTGCAAAAACCTATATCTATTTAATTAATGTATTAAATGTTAAAACGGTGTGTCAGTGTTTTAACATTATTTAATACTTTATAAACGAAAACAATATAAATGTGTTTTATTTTCAAAAAACAATTTGGAAATTGGTTTAAATTAAAATAGGCATAAGAGATATAGTTTAAATTTTAACAAAATACAATTTAAATTAATTTTCTATTAAACTTTTTAAATTTTAATTATAAATGTTGAAACTGCTTGCCATAGGCTGTTTATTTCAATTTGTTCACTATTGCTAATTTATCATTGTTCTTAGTTTTACTGTACTACTTTTGCAGTCATTTTTCAATGTTTTCTGAACCCACTCTAAGAAAATATAAAATTGCCCTATATATTTTTTTGGGGAGAATACTAATATTTTTGTGTCTTCAATCTAGTGTGCAATCACTCACAACCTTGCCCATGGTTATAAAATTTATTACGAGAAAATAAAAGACGTGATATATAAAATTGCTAAGTATCAGCCTGGGGCATAACTATTTTAGTCGAAATAAAACGTGCTTTTTTTGAAAATATCAACTTTTTGACAGGCTGGAGTAATTCAATTTTTTTAAACAGTTCCCATAGGTATGTTTTACCTTAATATACAGTCAATGCCAATTTGTTTGTTGTCAACATTAATTTCTATGCGTCGGGACGTTGAATAGGTGCAATGAAGTGTCAGAGTTTTGAGGTTCATGATGATAACATACAATGCCTATATTGTAGGGAATGAATAATATATACGATACTTCTTTTAAAAGTATAATGCATTTAATATTTATCAGATTTAGAGGAAATTGAACTTCATATATTATTTATTACCCTAGATTTTTACCACAGCCCTAAAAAGGAATTTAATAGCAAACTAATAAAAAACTCGACTAGTTTCGATTTTCACTATTTTTATAGCATTGAAAAACAATTATTAGGTCGTCAAGGATGAAATTTGTAGAAAAAAGGTATAGTTGATTGATAACTTACAAATAAAAGGAATTATTTTTTTCATCAAAGTATGCACCCATATTGTCTATACACTTCCGCCATTTAAGCGGCAGGTTGTTCAGGCCGGTGGTCTAAAATCCTGGCGGACGAGAGTCAATGAATTCTTGGAAGGCCAGTTTTACAGCATTGTCGGAATTAAACTGTTTTCCTATTAAAAAGTTGTCCAAATTGCGGAAGAAGTGGTAGTCACTGGGGGCTAGGTCTGGTGAGTATGGAGGATGATGAAGAAGTTCCAACTCCAATTCCTGTAGTTTTACCACAGTCATTTGTGCAGTGTGTGGTCTAGCGTTATCATGCAATAAAATATTCGATCTGTTGACCAATCTAGGCTGTTTTTCTTTAAGATTTTGCATAATTTCGTCCAGTTGGTTGCAGTATATTTCTGCTGTGATCGATGAGCCAGTTTTTTTATTTTTTGTTTTTAAGTGACCTGTAAGAAATTTGATATTGTCTGCTGCGTAGTAACACTAAAGCCAAATATACTATTAAAGTTACGCGCGGTGTGCGATGCCGTAGTTCCACGTAAGAACTCATACTTCATAATAGTGTGAATTTCCAACCGTTCCGTTTTCAACAAAATTAATTTTAAAACAATTTTTGATATTTTTTAGAGCATACAATGCTTTCTTTAAACAGGCGAGATGTATAAATTTCCACAAAAAAAAAAAAAAAACAGAACGGTAAAATATTAAGCCAATGTCAAATAATAAGCTGGTAAAGTTGCCAATATTATTAACTACAAATTTCATCCTTGACGACCTAATATTTTATCACATCTTATAGTTAATACTATTAACAGAAGATCTACCAGTTGTTCGCAAGAGATAAGTTGAATTAAGTTCAATAAAGTTGATTACAAAATAAATAATTATATCTTTTAATTCTTCTTCTCTTCTTCTTGTGCTATCTCCTAACGGAGGTTGGCGATGAAAACGGCGATTTTTATTTTTTAAACCATGCGTAACTTTTCGTGTGTGTAGAATTCGAATAGTTACTTTCGTGTACTTACACTTCTCTGCGTTAAGTGGTAGTCTTGAAAGGTGCACGGAACAGGCGACGTATCTCCAGATGTTTTTAAATGACAAGTGTAACCGCAATATACAGGACGACCTTACAACCAAATAGCAAAGCATTACGTGAGTTTTGGAAAAAGAGAGAAATTATTTAAATGTATAGGTAAAGTGGAAAATATTAAAAATTAAAAGACTGTGATTACCTTACAACCAAATAACATAATGTTTTAAGATTCCAAGGAAGGACCAAGAAATTCTAGACACTCTAAGCTCTTTGATTGGCCTGTACCAAATTTTGCAAAGTTACTTTTTACAAAATTTGTTACTGTTGAAAATCCTTTGGAAATAACTGTATACAGAAGTGATTAGGGTTTCGTAGGAATAGCCATGAAACCCTGCACACTTCTAGGCCCTCTGAACGATATAGTCAAATTTTTTCACAGTTAATCTAAAGGATCTCGCGGGAGTAATGGCATAAATTAAATATTTTTGATGGTTTTTTGAAAATTTGGTTTTAACTATAATGGCTCGTCTAAATAGTTTTGAAAAATACAGCGAATGTACGTAATTTTCCTTTGAATAGTTGTTTGGATTAACACCATAAACCATCATCCAACACTGAAATTTTTCATTTCTGGGTGAGGGGCGAACCTGAAACTCTCAGCGTCTAAGCGTCTGGACTTAAATCTTAATACTAGGAAATGTACCTGGCATTTCCTATCAGCTAGTTATAAATAAATAAAAAAATTATAAAAAACTTATCAAGATTTTATTTTTAACACTGAATTCATCTTTTTAAAGTTATGAAACATAGATTATACTATTTGTTTTGCTGGGGATATACTTGTTTAACCAAGTCTTAATAACTTTTTTAATATTGAGTTTAAATCCATAGCAAATCATAACAGATTTGTTAAAGTATTTCCTATGCAACAGACTAAAAAATTATACGCTAATCCATTTTAAAAAGTTGATACGAAGTGTGAATTTTCACACATTTCAGGGTTTGTAGGTATTCAATAAGTTTAAGAAGCCAACATAATATTGGATGTCTACGAATATTTGTTCTATTAACAAAGTGTTGGTGTGGTGTTCAAAACACGATCCTCAGCTGTTATTTATTTAGTTTTTTAATTATATTTTTAATTTCATTAAAATAATAATAATAATAATACTTTTATTCCAGTCCATCTGTACACACAGACATAGGATATATCAAAGAAAATACAATACATAATATGATACATAGTTATACGGTTACAATAGGTTACATTACAGACGATTCCGCTTAATTGGGCCACCGCTTAATTGGGAAAAATCTCAAAAAACAGAAACCAAACCAAGGAACCAACAGTAAATTTACATGTTTAATTGGGACAACATTCCGCTTAATTGGGACAGTTAAGATCACAGTACATATTATGTTACACATATTCTCAAGAAAATGTACAAAGAATTTAATATTACAGCGTTATTTTATGCAGGAAGGAAATGAAGGGAGCCCTACATCCGCACAGAATACCTGTGCTGATGAGAAGTAAAATCGTAAATCTTTGTAGAAGTAAAATGTTACAAAAACAAAAGACAGACTACACTTGACGCTTTTTTGCATTGAATTAAACTGTACCTATTTATTATTTTATTTTGGAATATATTATTATTTTTTCTTAAAAGTTTATATTTCTTTGTTATATTTAAATTATAGTTTTGTCCAAGAGTTTATAAAATAAAATTATTGAAAGAAAAATATGAATAGTTTAATTTTATGTGAAATTCGCTTAATTGGGGCAGCCGCTTAATTGGGCCAAAATGCCTAAGTCCTGATGTGTCCCAATTAAGCGGAATCGACTGTAGTTAGATATATCCTAAATATGTATAATTACAGGACACTATTTAATTATGCAGCAGAATCTTTCATGTATTCATCTACCGAGTAATATGCTTTCTCTAGTAGGAATAATTTAATTTTTTTAAAAATAATGTTATAGAATTAATCTGCTTAATATCAGAACTTAGTTTATTAACAAAGCATATTTGATTGTACATGGGAGATTTCTCAAATGTAGATAATTTGTGTTTAGGTATTTCTAGTGAATGAAGCCCAAATCTAGTGTTACACCTGTGATTATAATTTAATAGTTTAAAATCATTTATACTGTTTTTTACGTAGATCAAATTTTTGTATATGAATAAAGAAGGAAAAGTTAAAAATTTTAATTCTCGAAATAGATTTCTACATAAAAAGTTTCTGCGCACGTTGCTCATAATTCTAATATATTTTTTTTTGCAGTCGAAAAATTCTTAAAAAGTATCTTACACCTCCCCAGACAGTAATACCATATGATATGATGCTATAAAATTGTGCATAATAATATATTTGTAAAGTAGAAAAAGGGGTAAGAGTTTTTAATCTTCTCATTGCATAACAGACGGAGGTTAGTTTATTTGCAATTAAATTAATGTGAGTACACCATTTGAGATTGCTGTATATTGTTATTTCTAAATGTTTAATTGATTTGACAGAATGCAAGGAGCTTTTATCGCTCCTTATTAATAAAATTATGAAAAATAAATTATTTTTAATTAAATCAAAATTATGCTGACAATTGGATATGTTAAAATTAATAAAAAATGTTTTGTCAAGGTTTAAAAATAAATTATTTGCTCGAAAACAATTGTTAACTAAATTGAGATCTTTGTTTGTCTCATTAACTAAAGTTTATTGAATTTAAAAGACACAAAACTATTTTAGTATCTTAGCCATGAATACAAAAAATCCATAACGTTACTAGCCATAATTTAGCCATGAATTAAAAAAATAATTAATTTTGTCAAAAACACAAAAACTGCAATATTTTTTAACGCAATCGGAGCAAGATTCCTCTCGTACGTTTTCTGCTCAGATCAAAGTAAATTATCTTTTATTTTTTCAGATTTTTAGTTTAAACCCTTTGGGTAAATAATAAATATAAATAAAAAATTATGAACTATACAATTGGCACTATACAATTTGTTTAAGATATTCTTTCATTTTATTTTTAAACAGTTTCACATTTGTACTATTTTTTATTTCATTTGGTAATTTATTATATCGTACAACTCCTTTATCAAAGACAGAGTTCATAGTTGACTTCTTGTTTTTGGCTGAAATAAGAATGTTATGTTTTCCACGCGTATTATAACTATGGATCGAATCTCTCTTAATATTTATATTATCAAAACAAGAAGGCAACAAACCATGCTCTAGTTGATAAATAGTTGTAAGTACATTTATTTCTATTTTATTCTTAATATTTAACCAATTTAATTGATTTAGCATACTTTGTATATGGGTATCTTTCGGACACCTTAAGATAATTCGCATTGCCTTATTTTGCAACACTTGTAGTCTATGCATTTCCTTTTTGGTAATTGCATATAACACAGTATTACAATATTGAAAATGCGGTTCAATTATAGTATTATATACTAGTGTTCTTGCATAAGGAGATAAATTTCCAGATAGTCTATTTGACATACCTACTTTTTTCCCAATTTTTTTAATTAGACAATTTACATATGCACTAAATTTAAGTTTGTTGTCAATTACAACGCCCAAATATTTAATCTCTTCAACCCAGTCTATGTAAGATTTATCCATAATTACCCTATTAGAACCATTAGACACAACACAATTCCATTGATTATTGCTGCAAATAAACATACATTTAGTCTTAAATTTAGTCTTAAAAGGGGGCGGGACTAGGACTTTTTTAGCAAATTTTTGGCTAAAATTGCGTTAAAAAAAAAGAATTATAAAAAACTTTTCGTTCCTTAATCTACGCCTTAAGAGCTTTCTTTTGATACCACACAATATTTTTTTTTTATCGACGACCCAAAAAAAATTTTCTGATCAAAAATTCCTGTTGAATTGTTCCGGTTTCCATCAATGTTCATTATGGAGATTTTTTAAGATTTTTAGATTAACCCCTCTGAAAGATAGGAGGGGGGGACAAAAGTCTATTGACATATTTTTGGCAAAAATCCCATAAAAAGAATTTATTGTTGATGCACGCATTAAGAAGTTTCATTTCATCTGCAAAATTTAAAAAAATATATATTTTTTTTTATTAAATATATAATTGTTTATATTTATTTCGGGATGTGTTTTTTTTTCTAACTCTCAGTATTTTTCCTTTATGTTGGTCAAATAGATGCATAAGCATATCAAATTTCAGCTTTCTATGTTAAGCTTTTTGGCTACAATTTCTACCGTACAGACAGACAGACAGACACATATAAGGGTTATTTGGTGGTCATACTTATATATATATATTCTTTATTTCCCTAGGCCTTGCGGCGTTCAGGGTATTAGCCATTACAAAAATAAAACCAAATAAAATCAATCCAAAAATACATAAGAAAACAATCCACTACAATTTACAATGTTTCTCCCTTTTCTATCTCCTTCCTTCTTGCTTCCTGTTCTCTCGCCCATCTTTGCTTTATTTTATTTTATTTTATTTCATTCTCTTCCCTTCCATTTCTTCGCCCCTCCTCCTATCTCTCTTCCTTCCTCCTCATTTCTAGGTAACCTCATCCCCCTTCCTTCCTTCCATTTCTCCCCTTCTGCTTCCCACCGGGTCTCCTCCTTCTTTCCTTTACCCGTTCCTGTTATCCTTCCCCAATCTCCATCCTTCTTGCCTCTAATTCCCTCGCCCACCTATCCCCCCTCCATCTTCGTTACGCAGGTCTAATGTGCTCCCCGACCATACTGTCATCTCTCTACACCTCTTCGCGAGGTTCTCTATATCTTCCTCCTCCTCCCCGCACATCCTGCACATCTTTTCTTCCTGTTTCCTCCAATATCTATTTCCTCTCTCTTCATTCCCGCACCTTAGCCTCGAAATCCTCCTAACTCTCCCTCCTGACCTTCCTCTTTCTCCCTTTAAGTATCTTGGTACCCCTATAGTTCTGACCTCCTTATATCTCCCTGCGCTCCTTGATTTGTCTATGCTGACTGTCCTTTCTTGCTCCCCCACTTCCTTATCCCTCCTCCACAACTCCTCAATCAGGCTTATCCCGTATTTTCTTCTCCTTTCCACCTCTGTCGCATCCACTCCGCATCTCCAGTAATACTCCTTTCTCATCTCTCCCCATGCGTACCATCTTCCTTTCTGTTCCTCTCTGGCTCTTTCCTCCCAGCATTCCCTCATTATTCTTTTGTCTGTTTCTATTCTAACTTTCTCCTCGTACTTAACCGCCCTCCTTCCTGTACCCACTTTCATCTTATCCCTTTTCAGTTCCTCTCTTACAATATACCCTGGTGTTGTTCTATCTACCCCTAAGATCCATCTCAAATACCTCTCCTGTACTCGTTCTACCTTCTCCCATTCCTTCCATCCCCAAATTTCCACCCCATATAGCAGGATGTTTTTCAACACGGCGTCAAACAACCTCAATCTCCATCTAATATCGTCGCTAAACTTCCTCTCTCCTATACTCCACAGCTTCCCCATGACTATCCTTGCCTTCTTTACTCTTTCCCTTATGTGTTGCTCAGCCCCGTTGTTCCTCCTTAGTACATAACCTAGGTATTTTATACTCTTCACCTCTTCTATTTCTCTGCCACCCCATTCCCATTTTATCTTCCTTCTTCTTCCTCCTCCTTTACCAAATACCATTACCTTAGTCTTATCCCTGTTTACTTCTAGTTTTTTCCTTTTGAAATATTTATCCGCCCTTTTAATCATTCTCTTAAGCTCCTGTTCCCCCTCTGCCATCAATACAATATCGTCCGCGTACCCCAATGTCCACAACTTCATCTTCCCTACTACCACCCCCCCATCTTGTCCCTTCCTAATATTCCCTTCAAGATCTGCCATATACAAGTTGAACAAGGTCGGGTTCAGGGACATCCCTGTCTCACCCCCTTATTCACCCAAAAACTTTCCGACTTTTCTTCACCAACCCTCACCTTGCACCTCGTCCCCTTGTATATTTCCTTTATCCTCATTATCAACTTCTTTCCTATCCCCTTCCTTTCCATTACCTTCCATAGCTCCTCCCGATCCAGCCTGTCAAACGCTGCTTTCAAATCCACGAACGCCATATACGCTTTCCCTCTTTATTTCTTTAACCTCTCCTCTACTATGTGATTCACTGCAAATATTCCGTCAATCGCCCCTATTCCCTTCCTGAAACCAAACTGCGTTTCCTCCAGTAAATCTTTCTTTTCCATCTCATCCACTAATCTTTCGTTCAGCACTTTCGCGTATATCTTGTACGCTGAACTCATCAAGGTCACACCTCTATAATTACATGCTAACTCCTTGTTTCCTCTCTTGTATATCGGTACAATCACCCATTCCCTCCAGTCCTCCGGGTATCCCTCTGGTGGTCATACCTACAAAACCCCAAAAACGTAATTTTTTGAAATATCTTATTTGCTAAAATGTGTTCCAATTTAATTCTCTTATTTGTAGAATAAAATACTTCATCTTTTTTAATGTAACCTCCTTCGTATCTCTTATAATAAAGAAGTTATCAATGCTTAAACAATTACCAAAAGCACCCTGTATATCATGTTTTAACTAAAATGTTTGGTTTAATTTCGCTTTGTTTAGTTTTCATTTCATTTGGCTTGAACAAATTTTTTGATTTAATTTTTTTGTGTTCCACTTGTATTTTTCGGATGATTGGGTACTAATACAGCCGCTAAAACTATAAATCGATATTTATATGCATTTTTGCAATGTTAAGCGACATGGAGGTGACAATAGTTCATTAGGGCGACTATTCACTGGCCCTTGACAACACAAGAGCACTATACACAGGACTTTCTTTCACACAAAGGAAAATTTTAAATATATTTTACACCTGGAAATTTTCCTTTTTTAGACTTTAATTTAAACAACATTAATCAGCTATCAATTAATCCAAATTGAAGTTTTATTGAATGTTTTATTGGCTGTTCAACCTATTTATCAGAATTGTTCTTACCTTTATAGAGTGTTTCCTTTTCCTTTAGAGGCACAAGAAACAAAAGCTTTGATCTTATATATTGGTCTAATCAGTTAGTAGAAAGCATTTTAATAGTGTTTGATAAATACACGCGCTAGTTTATGCTCTATTTTCATATTGAAAGATACGATGCCTTCAGTGGCGGCGCTAGATTACGATATGGGGAAGGGGAGGCACCAAGAAATATTTCGAGGGGGCTCATATTTTTTTTATACATATAGATATTTTTACACCGAAGGATAAAGAAAGTAGATGCCGTTAATCCCTAATATATAAAAAGCTTATGTCTGTTTGTACGTCTGATATCGGAGACAAACGAGAGTTTCGTAGGCATAAACGAGAAACTCTAAACTCTCCTATATCCTTTGACTAATATGAACAATATTTTTCAGATTTATTCTCTCAGAATCTACGAATATAATTACGTACAGAAATGTCTAGGATTTCGTATGCATAAACAAGTAACTCTAGATACTCCTATATCCTTTGGTCGATATAAATAATATTTTACAGATTTATTCTCTAAGAATCTACGAATATAAATATATTCTGAAATGTCTAGGGTTTCGTAGGCGTAAACGAAAAACTCTTGACGCTCCTACATGCTTTAACCGATATGAACAATATTTTACAGATTTATTCCGTAAGAATCTATGAATAAAACTGCCTAAAGAAAAGTCTAGGGTTTCGTCGGCATAAACAAGTAACTCTAGACACTCCTATATCCTTTGACCGATATGAACAATATTTTGCAGATTTATTCTCTAAGAATCTACGAATATAATTACGTATAGAAATTTCTAGGGTGTCGTAGGCATGAACAAGATACACTAGTTACTCCTATATGCTTTGACCAATATGAATAATATTTTGCAGATTTATTCTCTAAGAAACTGTGGATAAAATAACATATAGAAATGTCTAAGGTTTCGTAGGCATGAACAAGAAACTCGAGACATTCCTATATGCTTCGACCAATATGAACAATGTTTACAGATTTTTCTCTTAGAATCTACGAAAATATTTACATACAGAATAGTTTAGGATTTCGTAGGCATAAACAAGAAACTCTAGATACTCCTATATGCTTTGATCGATATGAACAATATTTTGCATATTTATTCTCTAAGAAACTGCGGATAAAATAACATATAAAAATGTCTAGGGTTTCGTAGGCATAAACAAGAAACTCTAGACACTCTTATATCCTTTGACTGATATGAACAATATTTTGCAGATTTATTCTTTAAGAATCAATGGATAAAATGACATAAAGAAATGTCTAGGGTTTCGTAGGCATAAACGAGAAACTCTAGACGCTCTTATATCCTTTGATCGATGTGAATAATATTTTGCAGGTTTATCCCTATATAATATTCACCTTATTTTTTATTTACACGATTATTTAAACTGATTTGAATTTTATTTATTTATTTTATTTATTTTAAAGATAATGATGTGTTTGCCAACACAGTTGGCAACGGGTGCATTAGTTTTGTAATAATCTTTAATTTTCTAAAAAAGTAACAAAAATTATCAACATATTGTGACGAAAATGTTTTGATTTCCCTCATTGGACGCCTATGGTGGAATTTCGTGGTATAATCTGGAAAGCTCTAGTACAGCGAGGCCCAACACGTGGGCTGCGGGCAGCATGCAGCCCAATTAAAGTTTTTCTGCGGCCCATCTTAAATGTTTAAAATGTTCGTTCTTAAAATTTAAAAAAAATACTATTGCGCGCAGATTAATTTAGCGAATGAAAGCATTCTCAAATATTCAAAAGTATAAGGACATTTTCAAAATATTAGTAAATCCATTTGAGGTTGATGTGCAAGTAGCGCTTACAAATTTACAAATGCAATTAATTGACCTTCAAACGAGTACAGGTTACCCCCGTACAACGCGAGGGATACGTTCTGGACGTGATCGCGTTAAGCGAAACTTCGCAATCAACGAGGGATTTTTGAAAAAAACATTGTTTATCTCGAAAAACACTTTATTTATTAAATAAACATTAAGAATAACAAAAAGGCGTACATTAAATAATTAATAATTTTTTATTTTGTTCCATGTTACAAAAAGGAATCTAGATTCCCTTGTTTGGCCTCTCTACGTTTATTGCGCAAAATTTGCCGATAACTGTCAAGGAATGCATTACAGCCACGTTTAACAGCACTCATCCGCTCGTAATCTTCGTCGTTCTCTTCTAACAACTTCATGCATTAATTGTGAAGAGAAAGGGCCTTTTCGATGGTTTTAACAGTTAAATTTCGCACGGAAACAGGTTCGTCATTTTATAGGGACGTATGGCAGTCCATTTCCTGCAGCTCTTCATTAGTCAAAGGTTTACCGTGTGATTTTAACAAAGTCTGAATATCATCTGCATCAAAACCTTCGGCGCCTTCGGAAATGGCTATATGACTAATACCTTCGATGATATTTTCAAAATAATTTTCATGATTTTCAGTGAACTTCAGCAATTTCACTGAACATTTTTTCCAAACACCCTTCATACACGACTGGGTGACTTAATTCCACACTGTATATCGGTCAAAGGATATAAAATATAGTAGTGTGATTAATTTATACTGTTTATATGTGCGGCCATAGAAACCATGGAACAATTTAGAAGTATCTAGAAAAACATAGAACATTGTGACAATCGAACAGATTTACTTGGTAACGATATGTTTTTATGTAATCAGTCGGTTTTTAATACTTGTTCAGGCAAGTTTACTGACGGTTTGTGTCTCCGGGTGAAAGTTGTTGTTAGTGTTTAGTTAAAAAGTACAAAAATATAAGTATAATATTTTCTTCTTTCTTTAGAGTGCCAACTCGGTGTTCCGAGCATAGACTATTTCCTCGCATACAGTTGTGTTGTGTGTGTTGCCTGTATATAACACAATCGTATGGGACCTACAATTTATTATCGTGGAATCCGAACCACTAATTATTTTTGGGGAAACTGTACTAGAGCTTTTACCTCGGTGGTTGCCCATTGCCTTCCGAAGGAGAAACGGTCGGAAAAATTTAAGGTATTTTTGCCGCCACCGGGGAATGAACCCGCTGTTCAGTAGTCCACAACCTAAGTAACTGAGCCACAACCATTCTCTAAAATAAATTATACCTTCTGGAAAATTTTGCGTTTTTGTTTGAAGAACCCGAATACGTAACAATATTATTCATAAAAAAGTAAAACAATGATGATCAGCAAACACAAGAAGCACCATCATCATTATCCTTCAGCCTTTCAAATCAACTGCTGGATATAGGCCTCCCTTAAAAATTTCCAGTTTACTCTGTCTTGAGTTTTTTGTAGCCAGTTCCCAGATATATGCTTCAGGTCAGCGATGGCGAACCTTTTTTCCCAGACGGGTCAAAAATGAATTTGGAACTTTGAAGATTTTAATCGAGGGTCAAATAATATATAAATAAAAGTCTGCCGCTTTAGGATGTAAATATTTGAGCGGAATTACCTGCTTATCTCGTTATCTTTATCTGAGCTAGCGGCTTTGTGTGGATGTGTATAATACAAGTACGAAGGCGGATTGATATATAAGGTCTCCAATGACGCCATTTTGTGAGTAGTGGGGATAGAAACAAGTTCTAATCTGCAAACGGTAATTTCGAGTATCTCGTCTTAGCATGTAAAGTTTTAGTTTCTTGTGTACTGTCGTTGAGTAACAGTGTCATTTATCATGAGTTCGATTTCTGAGATGCGTATCAAGCAACGATTCAAGATAGAATTTTGAACACTGTTTGCGCGCCCAATTAAATTTAGGCGTTTGAAAGCTGTTTATGGCAACGATTGTATGGTTGTGAAGAATGTTCGCTAGTGGGTTCGACGTGCAAAACTCTGTCATAGAGGCGAAATGAAGATGTTTGACGAAAAGTGATCAGGTCGACCAGTATCAGTTACGCATGAAAAGAATCAAAGACAAGTGAATGCACTGATTCAAGGAAATTGAAGGATTACGCAAAAACAAATTGTTCAGCAACTAGGCATTGTTCAAGAAAGAGTCCAGTACATTATTCAGACGTTGAATTACAGAAAAACTTCAACGCCAGATGGGTCTTGCGACAATTAACAGATGTCATGAAAGAACAAAGAAGAAACATTTGTCAAGAACTTCTTAATCAGTATCGACGTGAAAGAGATGATTTCCTCATGAACATCACCACCAGGGACGAAAGTTGGGATCATCACTATGACCCCGAACACTAGCGCCAATCCATGGAATATCGTCATCCAGATTCTCCACGTGTACAAAAATACAAAAGAGTTCCATCGGAGCAGAAAGTCATGCTTAACATTTTCTGGGATTCAAAGGGAGTCATTCATACCGAATATCTGCCGAAGGGATCAATGATTAATTTAATAAGATACTTTATGATCACTAAAGAATCGTATCCGTAGAGTAAGGCCGGAAAGAACGATTTTTCTTATACCACGACAACGCCAGACCGCATTGTAGCAATGAAACGATGAAGGCAGTGGCGAGCCTGAAATTCACGGTTGTTTCGCACCCTCCATGCAGTCCTGATTTGGCACCTTCAGATTTCTGGTTGTTCCCAAAGTTGAAGAAGGTATTGAAAGGTCAACATTTTTGGAGAACCTTATAATATCAATCCGCCCTTGTATAGAACAGTAATAATTAAATTTTATCTCATTGTTTTATGATATTAGTCGTTTTTCCTAGCCTGTTTCGTTAATGCGCTTGCTTAGGCCCAAGGTTAATTATTTTAGAATCTTTATTTAAAATCTTCAGAACTACAAAGATCTTCTTTTGTACGGGTCATTTGAAATTTTTGTACAGGTATGTGACCCGCGGGTCATAGGTTCGCCATCACTGCTTTAGGTCATAAGTCCAGCGAGTGGGCGGCGTTCCTCTGCTACGTTTAGATCCCCATGGTTTCCACTTATAAATCCGTTTACTCCATCTGTTGTCTGTTGTTCTAGCTAGAAGGCCTGCCCATTTCCATTTCATGGTAGATACTTTTACAAGGATGTCGATTAGTTTTGTCTGTTGATGAATTTCAGCATTTGGTATTTTATCCCTCAGAAGGGATAGTCAGAAGCTGTAGTCAGTATTAGGATTTCCATGCCGGTTAAGCCAGGCAAAACATATAGCTCGAAAGCTTTCTTTTCAATGCACATTTGGGTTATCATTTTTAAAAATGTTTCGCAGTTTACCAAATACTGCTCATCCTTGTGATATTCTCCTGAAGATTTCGAACGTTTCATTGTTTCTGTCAATTCGTATTTCCTACCTAAGATACTTATAAGCATCAACCTGTTCAATATTGGCATCGTGGATTTTCAGCGTCTCGCTCGATACAAGGTTTGTCATCATTTTGTTTTTTTGTTATTTATTTTGATTCCTACGTTTCTAGCTGTCTCATTTAGTTCCTGGAGCATTTGGAATGCATCCTGAACGCAGTCTGATACGAGAACAATACCATCGACAAATATCAGGCGATTTGGACTCTTTTACACCATTTATTTGAACGCTCTTGTTTTCCCAGGATAGTTTTTGGAACATGTACCTACTCTAAAACTGCAGTAAATAGTTTCGGGGAAATTGTATAACGCAGTTAAAACATCTTTTCTAGGGAAATGAGACACACTGGAAGAAACAAAGGTGGACCTAATCCATTAAAGTGTCGTGCCAGTACTAACGTACGAACCTGCATCATGGACGAGAACAAAAAGGCACATGAACAGAATGCAAATCATGGAGATGATATTTCCGCAAAAAATAGGAAACTCCAGAAGACACCAAATCTGAAACCAAGTATTCCGAGAAAAACTAAAAACAAATCAGTAGGAACAAGCGTACAGGAAAGGCAAGGAGGTGGCTTGGACACATGATTAGCATAGGGTAAGAAAAAATAGTTCGTAGAGCTTATACAGCTAAACTGAAAACTAAAAGAACAGGCGGAAGGCCAAGGAAAACATGTCAAGAAGGGATGAAACTCGTAGTGGAAGAAAGGGATATTAAATATTAAACGGAACGAAGTGAAATATTTAACCCAGGAGAGGAAAAGCAGGAAAGATATATGGAAAAGTAATTCAGAAATGCAAACGTGACTAAAATAAAAACTGAAACTCATAAGAATTTTCATTAAAAATATATATATATATATATATTATTTTCAAAATACACAAATACCTACGTACAAAATTGAATTTTTAATTTAAACTTCGTTTCTAAAAAAATTCCTTGGCAATTGGGCTACCCATGCTGCAATTAATGCATATAAAACACGCGTGTAGGCAAGCACATATATTAATTCAATTACGTCTTACTTTTATGCAAAACCAAGGAATATGAAAAAATCCTTGCTGTATTTTGATTTTAAATACAGTAGGTAAGTAAGTATATCAACACATTGTTTTATAGAAAATTTGTTAACTTCACGCAACAACATCAAAAATGCAAATGACATTAAGGTCTTTGTTTTACGAAGTAAACACTGCAGTATATAAATGTCACCAATTAAAAGTTTACATACCCGAACAATTTCTTGGAAAATTACCTATGGCCCATTTACCCCAACGCAGCTTACTATTCACGCTGAATTATTATTAATTATCATCTTATTCGGCTCAATAAAATTTGATACCTAAATTTTATTACCTAATTTTATAACCAAATTCAAATTAACAATCTGCGTTTCATAAATCAGATTTCAATTTTTATTTAATACTAATTTTATCGTCTTACTTCTGGTTATTTACTTCTTAAGGTACGGACACGAAAAATCTGATGATCAGTGCTTTCTCAAATGTACCGGGCACAAAATACGCTTGTCCGTACAGTGTTAGCTCTTGTAACGAGCGCCAACCTGCAAGCAAGTTCCTTTAAAAAATTATTTACTACGAGGGGTGTGATAAGTCAGTGATATTGATCAGAGTTGGCGCTCAGATCGCAAGTTAGCAACTAGGTTTCAAATAGTTCTATGAGATAGTACATTTTTAACATTTTTGCTACAATGGAAAAAAGTGAATTACGTGTGTTGGTAAAGACCCATTTTTTGCGTGAAAAAAAAAAACACTTAAGAAAACTGAAGCACAGTTAAAAAAGTATTATGGGAACTCTGGTCCATCGTATGGAAAGGTTCACAACTGGGTCATTGAATTTCGTTATGGTCGTACGAGCATAAATGATGCTAAGCATCCGGTGCGTCCAAATGATGTCACATCTGCAGAAATGGTCAGTAAAATTCATAATATCGTGTTTGACGACTGCCGCGTAAAATACGCGAGATAGCCAAGAGAGTAAACATCTCACACGAACGTGTGTTTCATATCCACACGAACATGTGGGCATGAAAAAGCTATCGGCAAGATGGGTGCTCCGTCTACTCACAGTGGATCCAAAACGAAATTACGCGACCATTTTAAAGCAATGTTTGGACATGTACAAGCGCAATCCAAGTGAGGTTTTTCTGTATTTCATAACCGTTGATGAAACAGAGATCCATCACTACATATTAGAAATAAAAGAACAGTCGAAACAGTAGACTTCTCCTAGTGAACGTGTTCTGAAGAAGGCAAGAAGGGTTTTCTCGACCGAAAAGTTCATAATCACGATGTTCTGGGATTTACACGGCATAATCTTCATCGAATATCTGGAAAAGGGAAAAACATTCATAAAGTCCATTTACCGTAACTATGAAATGATGTCACAGTTGAAAAACTCACCTTGTTGCCAATTCGTAAACTGTCAAAATAAGTTAGGTTATATCGAACAACTTCTAAAAATATATTGAAAACCTATATATCCTATGGAGGAAAGGAATTAATGTAAATTATGATGCATAGCAGTTCTTTCTAACCGATTTGTCGCGAAATTTATGGTTTATATTATATTAAGTGTATAATGTAGTATTTAAAAAAAAAAATTAAATTTCAGTGTATAAGAATCATCAGAAATATTTGTTTTTAGAAATGTGTCGTGTTCTTTTAATACTTTTTATACAATTTACTTTAATTTTTCGCCTGGTGTAAGATTGACACAGCGGGTTCGGGAAGCAAACGCGGAGTGTTCCGAGTCACACTGTTTAACACCAGACCGCTCGAATAAACGCGTGTAGACCTTTTCTCGAACGCTCCGAGCTTGCTTCCTGAACTCACTAAATGATATCGGACAGCAATGATAAAGAGTCAAATTTTTAATTATTCGAATAGAAATTTTTGAATTTCATATGTTAGATACAATTTTGTTTCGAATAATGAATATTCAAAAATTATTTCCAGTCGAACAGTTTATTGCCGCTAGCTGCAAGTGTAAATTTCATGAGTATGCTAAAATTACTTTTCGTTTGCATCTCAAACGCTATGTTAGAAATGGTAGAATGCTAAGGTACCATTGCAATTTTTAAAAATTTACTATACCAATATCTCAAAAACAATTTTTTTTTTTAAAACCACAGAACAGGACTAAATGTCCCAATTACACTGTGGCTCACAAACATCCATGCCCTGACCGGGATTCGAACCCGGGACCTTTGGCTCGTGAAGCAGGAGCACTACCTCTACGCTACCAAGGCCGACTATTGCTACGATCAAGCTAAAATTTGATATCTAATACTCTTTTATGAGTTTTAAAAAACCCTTAAATTTTGGACTCAAACGCTCTGTTAGAAATGGTAGTTTATTAAGGTACCATTGCAATTTTAAAAAATTTACTCTACCAATATCTCGAAAACCATTGCTACGATCAAGCTAAAATTTGATATTTACTACTCTTTTATGAATTTAAAAAAACATTTAAATTTTGGTTTCAATCGCTCTGTTAGAAGTGGTAGTTTACAAAGGTACTATTGCAATTTTGAAAAATTAACTAAACCAATATCTCGAAAACTATTGCTTCGATCAAGCTAAAATTTGATATCTGATACTCTTTTATGAGTTTCAAAAAACCCTTAAATTTTGGACTCAAACGCTCTGTTAGAAATGGTAGTTTACTAAGGTACCATTGCAATTTTTAAAAATTTACTCTACCAATATCTCGAAAACTATTGCTACGATCAAGCTAAAATTTTATATCTGTAACTCTTTTATGAGTTTTAAAAAACACTTAAATTTTGGCTTCAATCGTTTTGTTAGAAATGGTAGTTTACTAAGGTACCATTGCAGTTTTTAATAATTAACTCAAACAATATCTCGAAAACTATTGCTCCGATCAAGCTAAAATTTGATATCTTTCTTGCCCTTAAATTTCATACCCTTAAATTTTAGTCTTAATCACTCTGTTAGAAATGGTAGTTTACTAAGGTACCCCTTTCATGTAATTTTATATTAATAGTGTCGACAGTAACATGCTCTCCTAAAATCAAATTAATTATCTTTCAAAATAATTAATAAGAGACAAAACCATCCTTTGAGCACGGCTACTAAGAGCTCTGGGCATTTTTTTACTGTAAAATTTTAATATATATATATATATAACCTCACTAAATAAGCACTTAAATGTCAACCTGACAAATAACGATTGAACAATCCAATTACAAACTGACAACATTGGAAAAATTTACCAACATTAAATAAATAAATGTACTAACTGAGTTATGGATTGATGTTGATTAAAACATATCATAACGTTGGAACTTAAATTAACCAAGTGTGACGTCATCTCGTATTTATTGTGAATGGTGTTTAGCATAACATTATAAGCATAATATTATGCTACTTTGTTGGACCAATTACACGCTGAATTGATGAAAAAGTTGACCCATTTGGAGATTAAAAAAAAGTTCTGTTACAACATGACAATGTATCAGCTCACTAATCCGCAATTGCAACGACCAAATTGGTTGAATTGTGCTACGAACTGCTCCGTCATCTACCCTTTTCTACAAATTTGCCCCCCTGCAATGTCTTTTCAAACATGAAAAAATGGCTGGGTGGAAAAAGATTTGCATCGAACGAATTTGCATCAATCGTGCTTTTTGGAAGGCTTAAAGAAGTTGGAATACCGTTAGGTAAAATGTATCGAGATAAAAGGAGATTATGACGAAAAATAAGTCGCATTTTGGTAAAAAAAAAGTCTCAGACTTATCAAACATCCTCATAAAATAATAATAATAAATAAATATCACCGCTGTCAACACGAATTAGGTCTTTGTAAGACCTGAAATATCGCTGGACAAAATGTATCTAGCTAAAAGGAGATAATGTTGAAAATATATCGCATTGTGGTACAAAAACAATACGTTATTTTATTTCGAAGTCTGACTTATCAAACACCTTCTAATATCATGAATTTTGAACAGGAACATTGAACATTCTTGCAGATGTATTCTGTTTTTTCGCTACCGTTCGCCATCTATAACACGTCATTATTGAACTTTTTCAGTGAGTACGGTTCTGTGTATAATTTCACTTAAATTTTAAGATATACATAGGTATCTGTTGCTTCTAAAACTTCCTAAGTTACTGTCAACTATAATCAAAGTAAGTTTGAGAGTTGTCACCCTAGAAAATGTACTTTATCTGATCATCTGAGATAACTTCACTAACTCCAAACATTCTGCTCAAACTTACGTACATAATGCACGAGATTACTGTCCTGCCAAATGCTATTTTATGATTTTCTAACAAATTACACTAAATACTTAATTGCAATGAAATTAAAAGAGATTAAATCCACCTTGTAAAGACAGAGGTTAATTTTTTTTATGTATATTAATAAAATTGGAAGCTATATCGTTTTTTATTTTTTCGGCCTCATATTTGGCTTCTACATGTTTCAAATTAGTATAAGTCAACTAGCTGGAGTAGCCATACTTACTACGGTTTTTGTAATGTTTATTTTAGAACTCAAAATAATCGTTTCTTTATTCTAAATTACTTTTTTGCATATCTTTTTCATGTTAAGTGAATAATAAGTGAGATATTTCGTTTATAGGTAGCTCTCCCCAAATCTCCCCAAATATATATCTTATTAAAATCTGCATTAAACTGAGAAAGATAGTTTCAATTCTCATATTCATTTTTGCTGTTCAGTAAATAATAAATGAGATGTTTCATCCTTACAAGTTACACTCCCCTCAGTGAGACTTTTTTTCTTCCCCTAATTTACTTTTTAAAAAATAAATATTTCCTCTTATATATATAGGTACATTAAATAATAAGTGAGATATTTAAATATTTTAGTTTTAGGTTGTACCCCTGTAACTCCTCAAATATTCATTTAATCGAAAAATATTACAACAATAAAATTTGATTTCTTATTTGAATTTTTATTATTAAATTTTTGCTTTTAAGTCTATAATTTGAAAAAGAGATATTTGAAAAGCTTAGGCTGTAACTCCCCCCCCCCCCCCCGTAACTCTACAAATATTCATCTAAATGAAAAAATTTTTAGATATAAAAGATTTATTTTCTTATTTTAAACTATTTTTGGCATACATGATGTTTCTGTTGTCAATAATAAGGGAGAAATATGTAGATTTTAGTTTAAGGGTGTCCTATAACTCCCAAAAACATTACTGAAAAAATGCACTGAACAAAAAAAAAAAAAATGTTTTATTGCTATAAACAATTTTTGTTGCATATATTTTTCTGTTAAGTCAATAATCAGGGAGCCTTATAGCCTATGTTCGAATCCTGGTTTCTCTCTATCACCGTACCAAATTTCGAAAAAATATGTCAAGTCAATTTGCGTGAATCTCGGACAGACAAACAAAAATTTTTAATTTTTGGATATTGTCTTATAATCGTCTGAAACGTTTAGAAACCAAGTATGAGACCGAAAAAAAAAAAAGAAAAAAAAAGATATAACTTCCAATTTTATTAATATAGATACCCGCAAATTTTTGTTTGTCTGTCTGACCGAGATTCACACAAAAACGGCTGGGCATATTTTTACGTAAATTGGAACGATGATAAAGTAAAACCAGAATTCGAGCATAGGCTATAAAGTGTTTTAAGATTTTTATTCTAGGGGGATGTTTCGGGGTTAAAACTGTTCATTAAAAAACTTAAAATATCTCCTTTATTATTGATTTAACAGAAAAATGTGTTCAATAAAATTTGTTTATAATAAGAAAACAAATATTTTTTGTTCAACACATTTTTTCATTTAGATAAATACTAGAGTTACGAGGGACCCTAAAACTAAAATCTCATTATTATTGACATATGTAAATGAATATGTTAAAGAAAAAAGTGTAACTTAAATTTAAGTGACACTTAAAAAATAAATGCATTGCACCGACTACTTTTGAGGAGCGCTTTATTAAGGAATGGTTTAAGGTGGTGGAACACGGAATAATTTAAATATGTAACGTTTTTATCAAGAATAACTGTCACTTGTTTTTACCAAATTCTAATTTTAATATTTAACGTGGTAAATAATAGTCAGCTACGGTTGTTGGATGACAACTAGTAGAGCAAAATCGTAAAGTATTCAAAATTTCTTAAATTGGTGAAACTCTAAAATTAAAATACGTATGTAAATATAAATAAATATGAATAAAAGTAAACTATAAATTACTTACAATATAACTTGTTTTTTTGGTTTAAGTGGTAATTCTAGTAACTTTTACCGTTTAAATAAGGCTTTTGATCATTTTGCTTAGCAAAAGCCCTCTTCAAACCTTAAAAGGAGAACTTATGACAATTTACAAGAATGAAAATTCCAGATAGTTCCGCGTAAAGGTATGGAAGAGCCCATACCTACTCACCAAAGTCGGCCCTATTATAAATGGCTTCCCCAGGCAAAAGTTAAAACGTCAATTATAAAACGTAATAAGAAATTATTTATTATTACAAATACCTAATACTAGTACAAAGCATAAACATTAAAAATTAAGTCTTGCTATTTGTTCTAAATATTTTTATTTTCAATAACAACTATGTATTTAATATTAAATAAAATTATTTCGAGGTTAATTATATTAGCATTTAGTTTCTGTAGATGATAACAACAGATCTTCGTATAGCTGTCATTTGACATTTTCAATCAAATTTTTCCAATAACTGGCACACAGTATCTTAATTTGTCGAAATATTTTCGAAATGTTCATCCATTATTACAAATAATTTTGTCCTTCAAACACTTTTTTCGATAAAACCTAAATATATTTCCAAAATATCTTGTCCATCGTCCACAATTACTTCACCATCCATTCTTATAAATAAAAATGTTAATACTTATATTTTCAATAACTGTCAAAATAGGACATTTGAATTTCACTTAAATAATAAGCCCAACCTAATCTAGGGCTTAATTTAGGTTTCACTTAACAAAAAATAAGTTCCACTTAAACAGCGGTGCAATGGAATAAACGTCACTTAACAGTTTCAAGTTATACTTAAAGTTAAAGTGTTAGCGGTGCAACTGGCCCTTAATAAAATAAAATGTATGACAAAAGTAGTTTATATTAAAAAAACAAATATTTTATTGTTATACATTTTTACTTGCCCGACCTTAATATATAAGGGGCAAGTATTGTAATCGCGAAAATTTTCGATGTCGAGATTTTGACTGATGACCACGTTTCATGGTCCAGGGAATCCAAAAAACCTATTTTCGAAGTGCCGTCCGTATGTGTGTGTGTCTGTGTGTCTGTGTGTATACATGATAACTCAAAAACGGTTTAACTTAAAGAGTTCGTTCTGGTACTAAAAAATTCTCCTAATAACTGGGAAGAACCCTATTGTTTTTTATTAAAATCCGAAACCGGAAACAGAAGTTATTAAACATTAAAATTTAAAAAAATTCGTAACTAGTAAACCAAGCCTTGGACAAAAATATGTATTCGACATAATTTGATGTATTTTTGAAGATTTACCTAAATCTTTTTTTAAATTAAAAAAAAAATATGTATTTTTTTTTTTTTATTATTATTATTATTTTTTTTTTTATGGGAGGGCAAGTCTAGCGGAGGTCTTCCTTCGCCACTGGTTTCATTTAGATGAATATTTGGGTAGTTACAAGGGGATACCATAAATCTAAACTTTTGAAATATCTCCTTTATTATTGATTTAACAACAAAAACGTATATACCAAAAATTGTTTATTATAAGAAAACGAATCTAACAATCTTTTGTTCTATATACTTTTTCGATTGGATGAATATTTAGAAAATTACAAGGTAGGGGATACCCTAATACAAAAATCTTGAAATATCTCACTTATTATTTACTTTGCACCAAAAATGTGTATGAGGAAAAATTTTTTTCATCTCTTCAATGCAGTTTTTAATAAGAAGATTATTTAAGGTGCAAGGGGAGTGTTACTTATAAGGTTGTAATTTCTAATTTATTATTTAGTACTTAACAGCAAAAATGAATATGAGAAAATAATCTGTTCCTCTATGTTCGGCTAACTATTGACAACTAATTTAAGCTAGAGGCTATTTCAAATTTTTAAGCGGAACTAAATGGAGTACTCATTTTCTGAAGTTGTCACTAGCTAACTTTATAATGAGTAAAATGGGCTTTTGCTAAACAAACTGATCAAAGGCAAACAAAATTCAAGTTGTACTTTGAAGTAGGTACGACTTAAAAGTGCAATATTTTTTATTATATTTTTTTATTACTCTCCGAGCTACAGATAACCCAAGAGCAAGGATGCGAATGTATTTAAATCAAAATATAAGGCACTTTGAACACTTGTAAATAAAAATACTTTATTTTCAAGTCGTTGTAGGGAATATAATCGTCATATATATTATAGTTTGCTGTCAATCGTAAAAGATACTGAAAAAATGTTTAAGTAAAAGTTGTTTCTTTTGAAAAGCTCTATCCAAAGATACTCAATATGACATACGTTCCCATATAACAATTCGAAACTATCCTTAATATCCTGTACTTCCGAAAAATTTCAATACTACCATTTAATGTTTTGTGTAAATTTTAGTTCAAAATTTTTCCCAACTTGTTCACACGTTGCCTTTTCGAGAAAAATCGTGTTCCCTCTATCTTGATACACCATATATATAGGGGGACCGCAGACAATATTGATATAATTTTGGGGGGGTCCCATGCCAGAAAAGGTTGAGAAACACTGGTTTAGAATAAAGATTATTTTGTGTTCTACTTGACACTGAAATTGTAATTACTCACTTATCATTTACGTTACATTAAAATATAGCTAGTCTATCAATATAAATAAAATTGGGCTATATCGTTTTTTTCTTTTTTTTGGTTCTCGTTCGTCCTCATATTTGGTTTTTACACGTTTCTACAAGTTATTAAAAGACGATATCCACAAGAAATCGGTTTGTCTGTCTGACTGTTTGTTCGAGAAATACGAAAACGGCAATACTGAATTCCAATTAAGAAGACAGCGTTAAAAAGTAGAGGGTGGCTTATACCGTCACACTAATTGGTCAATACCAGAGGCAATGTTACAAAGTGGAAATTTTTTGCTGCCCGCTCTCTGATATTTTGTTTACTCATTACTTCCATTGCTGTCATTTTGGTTATGTTTGGATACGTTTTCGTTACGAAAAATTGCAACATTGTATAAACCGTATAGGTGATTGCAGAAGAAAAAAGAACGTGGGATGTATATGGAATAATAGAAATTATGATTGATATAATAATACGTCCAAATTTGGACTATAGTTCGGAGGAGGAGTCAAGTGATAGAGATATTTGATTAATTGAATTTTGAACAATGTTAGTTTTTTTTACCGAGCAGAATTTACTAGGTGTGTAAATTAAATAACCGGACTGGCAACATAGCGTTTGATCTGGCAACATTTGGGACGCAGAACTTGGAGGAGCGGCAGGTGAACATATGATACGCCTTCAGTACAAGTGTGAACTCACTAGGATAATTTTGTTGCCCGTAGTGATTTTTTTCGTGAAACAGTTTTTTCTAGTGCGTTCTAAAAATGATGGACATTCATTTCGAGCAACGGTCTGCTATGGTTTTGTTTCAGACTTGAGCACAGTGCAGCGGAAACTTTTGCAAACTTCAGCCTATGGAGACAGTGTTTTGACAAGAACCCAGGTTATTTGGTGGTTTAAGGCATTTTCAGAAGGAAGATCCTGATATTGAAGATGAATCACGCAGCGGAAAACCCTCATATTCAAGAATCGATGAAAATGTCGACTGAATCCGAGATCTTGTGCGTTCAGCTCATCAATTGACAGTCAGAATAATCGGGGAAGAGTTGAATTTTCTCACATTACCATTCATCAGATTTTCACCAATGCATTGGGGATGAGAAAAATCTCGACAATGAGCCTTATCACACAGAAATTTCCATAAACGAGTTTTTGACCAGTAAAAACATTCCTGTGGCTCCTCAGCCTCCTTATTCGCCTGACTTGAGTCCTTGTGATTTTTTCCTCTTCCCAAGATTGAAAAATCACCTCAAGGGACGTCATTTTTGGGACACTCGAAAACATTCAAACGTCCGTAACCGATCAGCTGAAAACTATTCCAGTATCCGTGTTTCAGCACTGCTATAAGGATTGGAAGAACCATCTTCAGCGCTATGTAGTTTTTCAAGGAAGCTATTTTGAGGGAGACAATATTGAATTGTAACTCTATTCGAATAATAAAAAAAAAAAAAAAATCAGGCCGGTTACTTAATTTATACACTTCGTATTTAAAAATAATTCTGTGCGTAATAGTAATTTGTTTAAATTAATATAAAAAATTGATGTGAAGTGTGAATTTTTACACATTTCAGGGATTTGCAGGTATTTAGTAAGTGAATGATGATTATTTTAGATGCGAAAACAAATTTTACATTAAAATATTTTTTTTGTTAATTTTAATTCAAACGCCTAATACCATTATTTAGGTTTCTAAATATGTGCAGTATTTTTTTTATATAGCAAGGTTCATTAAGAATTTTAAAAATTGCGCCTATGGCTTCCATTGGTTGTTATAAGTTCCGCCCCTCTGATTTCGTGTACATTGAAACAGAATTAAATTAAAATTTAAACAATTTTCACTGGTTATTAAATTTACGCTTTTAAAAATTAAATGCAACATTTGCCAAAATATAACTAGAATTTTGAAAAAATAATTTAAACAATATAAAAATTTTAAAAAAATAAAAAAAAGTAATATTGTCTCTTCTCGCAGGGTTCGATCCCTTTCGGATCGAGTTACTTGGGTGAAAAACCAGCGTCAAAAACCACTACACCAGCAAACACGTTCCAGTGTAGCGTGTTACAAAGCTATAACTTGTGTAAAGCCAAAAATCACAAAAAATGCGTTTTTTTCCAAAAACATAATCTGATCAAAAATTCCTGTTCCACTATTCCGGTTCACACCAATGTACATTACTTAGAATTTTTTCAGATTTTTAGTTTAAACCATCTGGACTACAGGGTGTGGGACATAAATTTTTTTGCACAATTTTGGCAAACTTCGCTTCAAAATAATTTATTTTGCAAAAATAAAAATTTGATCGTTAATCCACGTACCAAGGGCTTTCATTTGATTCCTTACTCAGAATTATAAAAAATATATTTCTTTTCGATGAGCGCATATTTGTTTATATTTTTAGGGGGATATGTTTTTTAGATGTTTTAGTATTTTTCCTATGTGCGAATCCCAATTTCAACTCTCTAGATTTAGCCGTTTGGCTAAAAATTTTACCAAACAGACAGACAGACAGACGACAAAATGACGGTATAAGGGTTATTATAAAAAATATAATTAAAAAAATATAAATTATAAAAAATTAGTTTAGATTTTTGATGATTTGTGTCTTAAATGTAAATGTAAAAATAAAATGTGGATTTTTTTTCGCGGAACACTGAATGCGGATTCGCGGAACATCGATGTTTCGCGGAACACGAGTTGAGAACCACTGATCTAGAAACATATAACCGTACTTGAGATGTACGTGCATCAAGACTCAGCTATAGCTATCTAGTTCTAGGCAAATAATAAATTTTAAAATAATAATTATATTTTTCAACGATACAAAAAATTCTCTCAGCGTTAATTCAGCCCCCATCAATGTATATTATTGAGAATTATTTAAAATTTTTAGATCAACTCCTTTGGGAAATAGAGTGGGTGACAAAAGTTACCTCAATCAATTTTTTTTTTAAATATTTATTTTTTTCTTGAATACATATTTGTTTGTATTTCCCCCACGATGTGTTTATTGAACTCTTCTGTTTTTGTTATATATGGGTTAAAGGGTTGTATATGTAAGTATGCAAAATTTCAACTTTCTAGGTCTGGTTGTTTGGCCACAATTGCTACCGAACAGACAGACATAACTGATTTTTATCATCCCGACAAAACCCTCAAGATTCTTTTCTGTTCAGTGAAGTTTTTAATAAGATGAATATTTAGAGGAATGTAGTGTCGGTACCTACATACACACTTGAAATATCTCACTTATTATTTACTTAACAACAGAAATGTATATAAAAAAATATTTAGAATGAAGAGACAATTCTTTATTTTTTTCAAAAGCCGTATGAAATACTTTTTCACCATCTAGTGGTTAATATTTCTCAGTATTACAATTTCTTTCTTTTTGTTTCCGCAATTCATTTCCTTCCATCCTCTTTAATATTTTCTTGCGTGCTGCGTGCTAAATAAAATTGAATTATTGTAGCATAAATAAACAAATCACAAACGCTATGTAAATTACTATATAAAAACCGCTCTCACTAACTATTACCATATAATTACAAATCAAGAATACCTGGAAGAGTATAATAAAAATAAGTTTACAATGATTAAGTGGCGCTTAGGGGAAGTTATCTGTGAGGAATGGAATTTGTTAAGCTAACTGGAATAAAGGTTATGAAATCGGCAAATAATAAAACGTTTGTGGTAAATAATCAAACATCTTTATCGCAATTATTCCACTCGGCATAACAATCTCCTCTCTCTAGTCAGCTGTTTACCTGAAAACCCACATATTGGTCTTCAGGGTGTGCGCTGCTCACAAGCGGCTCCATGGGCGGAATTTTGCGTCAAATTTTGTATAATTCTACTAGTAGAGGGTGGTCTTTTGAAAGTTTGCACATCAGCGGTATTTGGGATCGATTCTAGTAAAAGGCGGTCTTATGAACGTTTACACACAAGCGGCTGACAACCTTGCGTTGGCTCTGCTGTTTATTAACCTTTTGCACTTTATAAAATCATGTGATAGATATAACATTTAGTATCTTATTGTTAGTAGACGCATGACCTACTTAAAAATTAATGACAACACTTTTGGAGAATTTCTACTTTCAAATACCTGGGCACTATGACAAATCAGATGAATCTGATACAGCAGGAAATTACAAATAGAATTAAAGCGGCTATTGATCCCGTTCAGACATGGAAATTTTCTCAAATAAAAATTGTCCTGGCTAATTGCCGCAGCAGCAAAGGCCATTAAATTAAAAAAAAATCTGCTATTGCATCGTATTTTGCACTTGGTCCCCTTTTCAAAACAAAACTCCTGTCTATGAACACCAAAATCAGGTTATATCAAGTTATAGTACGTGCCATACTTATGTATGGCTCCGAAACACAGACCTTAACAAAGCGAGATCGACAACACCTCATAGTTTACGAAAATAAAATACTACGCAGAATCTTTGGTCTCATTCAGATAATAGTGAATGGACAATCCGTAAGAACAACGATATCCCAGACCTTTACTCAAGGCTGAGTATCACACTAGAACTGAAAGGCAGGCGATTACAGTGGATAGGACACGTTATGAGGATGAGGAAGGACAGAATGGTTAGGAAGATATGGGAAGGAAAATTGAATACCCGTCGACCAGTGGAAAGACCTCGCAAGAGATGGAGAGATTAGCTAACCGATGATCTCACAAGTATACAGGGCACACACACACGGCAAGACTTGACAATGAACAGATCAAGTTGGAGGACTTACGTGAGTGAGGCCAAAAGACAACCTGACTGATAGTGCTCAAAGAAGAAGAAGAAGCAAGGGACGCACGGCATCCTTTGCTTAATTGGACGGAAATTAGTCGAATGTATAAAGTATAAATTATATGGTCGGATTGCTGATAAGTGACTGTTCGTTGCTACAAGTATCGATATACAACACTATGCTTTCTCTGTTTATATCATTATAATTATTTGCATACCCATAGTAACGTATAGTGACGCAAGTTGACAACTAAGCTTCCAAATTATTTTAATAAAAAACAAAGCATTAGAAAGAAACGGAATGATTCGTAGATATCTTACTAATTTGAGCACGAAAATAAATTTACAGCAGTACTCAAACAAACTAAATTATTTATTTTTAAGGTAATAATTATAAATAAGGAAAAACTTATACTCACACGTAAATTTAGGATTATAATTTGTTGTTTAATTAAATTAAGTTTTTATGTTTCCCCTAAGCACTAAGTAATAAAATATTAAGTTAAAATATATTTATTCATATAATATATTGCTACAAGTTGTATTTAAATGTTTATTTTATTTTAAAAAAATTAGTGACTGTAATACATGATATCATCGTCATCTGAACTAACGCTGTCATTTCTTGTATTTATTATTATTGGATGAATATCATCAACAATCCTTTCCCTTTCCCACCATTCATTTATTAAATTTTCGATTTTTTTAACAGATTTTGCCCAAATTTCACAATTAATTTGATCACAGGCTACTTGCCACATTTTCAAAACTTCGTTATCACTATATACGTTTTGACCAATATGTCTATCATAATAATATTTTGTTATACCCCAAATTAGTTCAATGGGGTTAAACTGGCAGTGATAAGGAGGTAATCTTAGTACTTCATGACCATACGTTTGTGCCAATGTATCAATAAAATAAACTGGTTCAGATTTTAATTTCCTTTGATTTTGTTAGTGAGAAGTTCAGATTTATTACATTTTATAATTCTACGAATTGTTGATTTCGAAATCTTAACGGCAGTTGCTACTCTTTGACGGACACAAGATAGAGAAATAAGTGGCCCATTGTTCTCTTTTTCGGAATTAAAATATTTCAGCAGATTTAAAACTAAAGTTTGTGAATTAAATAATTGGCCGCAAAGTCTATTAATTAATATTATTAACAGACACTGACAGCTAAGACAAATAACAAAAAACATTTTTAAAATCGCTGAAAAATGCTAACTAGATTATTATATCAATGCACTACTTGATACATACATGTAACAGTCACCTATCAGCAATCCGACTATAGTACAAAATATGACGAATATTAAAAAGACGCCGATATACTAGCTCCATCTAGCATATTATATTACAAGGAAAATAAAATACAATTTTTATTTATACGCAGTTTTTTATCTGTCATCGGGTACTACTTTTCGTTTTCCATAGAGAGGGGTGGAATTCTTGGGCCTGAATTGTTTCATTATGGGGATCTGGGCTTTCTCTTTCGACGCCTCTGCTTACCCTTTCCAATTCCCGAAGTGTTCCAGTGTTACGAGGCCCCTTAATGCAAACCTAAAACGAATAAATGCATGTGTACAAAAATTTGCTAACATATGATAGTAAACATAAAATAGGCATAATTCCGTCCGAAAATTTGGTATACATTTTGATTATTTTCTTGTCCGAAAATATGGTATGCATTTACAATTTAAATTAATACGAATGATTTTATTTATGAAATAGTTATAAATAGCTAGTAAAACAAAGAACAATACATTTTTTTTAAATTTAACAAGGACGTGGCTTTCTCCACAACTTGTGAAATATGATAATGTTGTTTGTAATCGTCCCTTACGATGAAATTTTGCCTTATTAATGTGCGGAATCTTATAAGAATTCCCTCCTTTTGCTAAAATGGTTGCTTCTACACAAGTTTATAATGTTACAAAAACATTATCAAGGGTTTGTATGTTTAATGCATTAAATGCATTGATTGTATAGAATTGAAAAAGCCAAGATCCAAAACATTAAAATCTTAACTATTTGGCGGTTGTGATTTAAGTCGATATGGAGTTTCTTCCTTGCAATTCAACACAATTTTGATAGAACAGCGGGTGTCACTTTAATTTGTCTAAAATACGCGTTTTTTTCTGTGAATTACTTTTGACATATGCAAAACTATTTGCGTGCTATTTGTTTATTTTCTAGCAACCATTTATTTAAAAATAAAAACAAAAAAGATCAAGATAATATTACTTTCGTTAATCCCACATTTTTTTAAGTAATGTGTACCATATTTTTGTACGGGGGAGAATATAATATAAAACAGACAAATATAGAAATAAATAAATTTCAGATCAAAAAAGAATAAGGGTTTGGAATAAAACACTTGAAAGTGGAGACCTCAGTGTGGGCATATTGCCCCCTCTGGCCCCTTTCACGGGCGCCCATGACCACAATCATATTTATAATATTAAGGAAGCGATATAATTTAATTAAACACATTAGAATATATTCGTCGTTTGATATAAATATTTTTAACATATTTCTTAAAAATAATTATTGTGTACTAACTAAAGTAATAGCTCAGAATCTTAGTTATCTGCACAGAATTAGAAGGTGTCAATTTCTGAAATAACATCCGGGATTTAAACCTTTATTCTTGTTCTCCGTAGGCAACTGACTTACCATCGAGCTACAGTAACTCTTTTTATAAACAGTTTCTATATTTGTTGGAGTTTAATTCGTGTTGTATTGAGTGGTGAATGAGAGCCATTTATCAAGAGCAACAGGCTATTACTGTTTTGCTTTCGTCATGATTCGCAATTTAAATACTAATAGTTTATAGCACTCCAGGGAATTTGCTTTTAAAAAAGGTAAAATATGATTGAAATATGTTATAAATTGTAATAAAAGTGACAAGTTGAACAATTAGATAGTACAATAGTCAACAATCGTATAGAAAAATTATAGTCTGCAGTCGACACAAAAATAATCACATTTTGTATGCATGTATAAAAATATAATGTAGATATCGATTGAAATGTCATTATGACCTCGTGACATTCATACAGTGTTGGAGGTCTAGAATTAGAGTACACCGCTTTATTGGCCACGTACTCGTTGAGAATTGAATTTTCGGAGTTTGTTTAATATTTTTAAATTACATTATCAGCGCCGTAGATAAGGCCCCACAGACCCCCCATGGGGGCCAGAGAAGTTATGAGGCCCATAGAATGTATTTGTGATACATTACTTCCTAAACTAAATACGAATTTTGACAAATGGGCTAAAGCAGCGGGAACCGTGGTAAATTACCCCAAATGGGGTAAAAATGAAATTTTCAGGGGTAATAAGAAAATTTTTCCAATTTGCTATTTTATAAAAAACCACAGTACAGTACTAAATGTCCCAATTACACTGTGGCTCACAAACATCCAAGCCCTGACCCAGTGGCGTACGCAGAGAGGGGATTAGGAGGATAAATGCCCCCCCCCCGAAAGTTCGAAAAGTACAGGCTCGTGAAGCAGGAGCGCTCCCTCTGCGATACCAAGACCGATAAAAGTTTATGAAAATTATGAAGTTTTTAGGCAGTGGTTCCCAACCGGGGGTGCCGACACCCCCAGGATTGCGGGAAAGCATTTTGAGGGGTGCGAGACGATTTATAGAAATTTATAAAATTTATATAAAAAATCTAGTTTATTTAAATTTTAAATTTGAAAAATAATAAAATATTATTTTTCAATAAGTATATTTTTTTTAAATTTTATTAAGGTTAAGAACCGCTGACTTCTACATCAATTAATTTGATTAATTTTAAAGAAATATTCATGCCATTTCCTTTTTTTTTGCTCTTCACTTTTTATTTTGATCAATTTGACATATAAACATGACTCAACTGAAAAAACACATTTTTTATGGGGATGCGGGAGCTTATTTTCACATTTAAAGGGATGCTCACCACAAAAAAGGTTGGGAACCACTGTTTTAAGGCATAAAAAAGATGCTTTAACCTGTGGAAAGATTTTCTATTTTGTGTTAGAGGTGAGGACCTTTTTTGTTTTTGCTTATCATTTAGATTTTGGGAGGTGAGAACCTTTTTTTTTGTTTTGCTCGCCAATTAGATTTTGAGAGGTGAGGACCTTTTTTTTTACTCGTCATTTGCATTTTGAGAAGTGAAGACCTTTTTTTTGCATGTCAATTTTTTTTACTAGCCAATGGGGTAACGTCGGTGTAAAGATATATATCTTTGGGTAATGGGTAAAAATGTTCCCCGACCCCTGGGCTAAAGGGCCACACGCGACCCGCTTCCATCTTTTAATTAATTACTGACCTGCTTTGATTAATTAATTATGATTTTCCAGCAAAAAAATAGGTCCTACTTCATCGCTGGTTACGAAGGCTACGCCACTATAAAGAGTATTCAAATAACATGTACACTTTGTTATATTTTATTTTAAGTTTTTTTAGATATCTTAATATAAAAATTTTAGATATAGTATGGACATCTATACAACAGGTCGAGAACTTTTGAAATCAACCTTATGTACAGAATGTTTTTGGAAAGTGTTTAAGCATTGTCAACTTCTTTATTACGAGGGCTACCTTTTAAATTTTTACAAAAACAAAGATAGAAAAAATCTTTTTTGGAACAAACTGTTTTATTGCTTTTCAAAATATTCGCCTTTAAGATTTATACACTTTTGCATGTGCTCTAACCAATTCTCGAAACATTTTTACTACTCTGAAGTTGGTATCTCATAAACATGGTTTTCGAAGTCTTCAACAGTTCTTGAGGTGATGAAAATCACTGACTACGCATTTTGTGTTTGACATTGGGGAACAAAAAAATTCGTTAGGGTATAAAGGTGAATACGGTTAATATGACATTAATTCGATGTTTTTCTCCTTCAAATAATAATTGTTTGACGTGCTGTGTGGGAGCTTGCATTGTCATGATGAAGAATGATGCGATATTTTTGGTTGTTTTACCAGGTTTTGTCGATGACTTATGGCAAATAAATTGTTGTATGCCATTCAGCATTAACTGTTCTCCTATCCTCTAAAGGAATGGTTACGACATGTCTAGTGCAACCGAAGAAATAAGCGATCATTTTCTTGGAAATGCTTCGTGAACGAACAACTTTTGTGGGTTTCGGTTCATCTTGGAAGACCCAAACAGTGGATTGTTGCTTAGTTTCCGGTTCATATGAATAAATCCAAGTTTCGTCACCTGTAACGATGTTGTTTACGGATTTTGCAGTGCCTAGGTTGAATTTTTTTAGCATTTCTTACATCAACAAACACGAGCCTTTTTTTGAGATTCGGTCAAATTATGCGAAATCCATCGGGAACAGATCTTGCTAAATGTTCATGCAAAATCGAATGTATTGCAGTCTGCAATATACCAAAGTATACCTATATCTCACAGTAAGTCACATGCCGATCTTCTTCAATCATTTGCGCACAACATTGATGTTTTTTTCAATCACAACCGATTTTGGTCGACCTTTACGAGATTCATCACTGACGGATGCACAACACTGCAAATCTCAAGTGAGTACTAATACTCATTTAAAGTGCGTACATTGCTTGTCCTCGTTTTTACTCACGTACAAGTGAGTACTTTTGTACGCACTTTAAATGAGTACTAGTACTCACTTAAAGTGAGTACTAGTACGCGTTTTAAATGGGTAGTGGAAAGGAAGAGAGGGTAGTAATACGCACTTATAGTGCGTACATAGGTATAAAACTCTTTTCTTGAGTGACGTCACAATAAAGCTTTAAAATTCAGGAAAAGTAAAAATGTTGATTGAACATCAGAAAAATAGTTTTTAAATTATTATAATCAATAATTTATATACTTTTTGCCAATTTTCAATGCAATCCTTTTCCAGAATTTATGAAGCTTCATATTTTTCTGTAAATAATAAAATGCGATTATTATTATTTCTTGAATATATTTATTTAAAAAATTTTCAAACCTTTCAGATATTACAACTAAAATAATCATAATGATTAAATATAAGTATGAACTTAGTTATCATCTAAAATTCAATAAATTATTCTAAACAATTTCTACGAATAATAGAAGATAAAAATTATGATTTTCTCCTTAGTTACATTTTGAAACGTATTATTTTAGTATCTAAAATATAATGTAATTGTCTCGGTAATTATGTCGTGTAATAGAATCAATTTTAAATCTTTAAACATATCTAGAAGGTACCTGAATTAATCTGAGCGCATTTATTCCTAATATAATGCAATCATCACATGTGCTATTATTATATCGCATTTAAATTAAAACTGCATATTTGTATAACTAACTTTGAGGCTTCCGAACCTTCTTAAACAAAAACTATGCAAAAATAAATTCTGGCTTCAGCAGCCTCTCAATGCTACATTTCACTTTATTATTATTATTTTTCACTTTTACTTAACTTTAAATTCACTTATTAATCAGTAGATAATTTGGCACTTTTTTTTTTAAATTTTTAATTGTCTAATAAACGTTAATATTGTACTATTATTTGGTTGTTTAGTTTTAAAGAGCTTATATGACAGGAAATTTAATATGTTAGGTTAGGTTACTCACATATAACGCGTATTAAAAGTACGCATTTAAAATGAGTATTAGTACTCACATATAACGCGTAGTTTCAGTTCCGCTTTAGAAGTGAGTACTTGTACTCGTTTTACGTGAGTATTTTGAAGTACTCATTTATAACGAGTACTAGTACTCACTTCAAGTGCGTACACTTATCTCCTTCTTCAAAGTGAGTACAAGTACGCACTTTAAATGAGTAATATAAAAAGTACTCATTTAAAAGGAGTACTATTATTCACTAAGATTTGCAGTGAACTACGATGAAATTCTGCTTAAAAAATTATTATTTTACTCTACAAATTGAACGTAGTTTAACACTCCCTAGGGTCTGGTACGTTTTATTATTAATTAAATTTTGACTCATCTGAGGAAAAAGGTTCACTGTCGCTTTATTTCATAACAAGGACATTATTATGAAAAAAAAGTTCATTAACATTGTTAAAATGTTATTGTTGTTGTTGCATAAAAAGTCAAGTTCAAATCGATGCTTCCCGGTCAATCCCTGAGTTGTTGGACAGTATCCGACGGTTAAAATTCCGATTTCAATCTTCGAAACAATAGGAAAATGACTTTGATTTAATAGCAATAAACTATGAATGTATGTTCGCGTTATCGCATCTCTCGTCTGGTATAATTGGTAATTTCCTACAATTTCTCAAACATCTCTAAGCGGATGCATCTACGATTAACAATGATTCCAAAAGGACAACTCGAGTATGAAGTAAGGTATATGTATGTAGCTCTCAAATATTTAGTAAGGTGAAATTTTAACGTATAGCAAATCCCAGGACAAAAACCGTACAAAGATAGTCCTGGGATCAGGAGCTTTATAAAATGCATACAAAACTGTTTTCAAACTCAGTGAATGGACCGGAATATTAATGAGTAAAAGGAAATAGGGTGTGTAAATTGTTATTACACTACATTATTTATTTCAAAATATTCAGCAGCCTTAAAAAATATATAATCAGAAGTGAAAAATATATTTAAGTTAAATTTATTAATTTAACAGTTAAGTTTTTTTAAAACACTTATTTAACAATAATACAGAAAAAATAACGATATGATTGTTGTTATGCACAATGAAATACGAATTCTGTTTTTGTTACATTGGAATTTTATATTACTAAAGAAAATGTTTACTTGACATTATTATTGATTGACATGAATAATTAAATTATTACAAAATAATAAAAGGAGGTTAACAACGCGATAAGTGCTGATTTGGGGTTTTGTGACACTGTAACTTATAAATAAAAAACTTTCATTCTTACAGACAGACTGCCCAAAAATGGTATACTTAAATACGTAAGTTTTGAGATCCAGCTGTACCTATATAAGTAAACATAGCAAATTTATTTTTGCATTATCAAATAGAACATTTAAAACATAATAGATACACTGAAAGAAATTTTATGTAGTCATTCTATTGTTTGCAGTGCAAGTGCCAACTTATTAATATGAGTGAGTTAACGGGACGAGGTCATTGTGTAATAATTTTGTACAATTTCTAACGTGGTTTGTCTGCGGAAGAGTGTATCTCCGAAAGGTTTTCTGACAATTGTTTAAGTCGGAGCACAGTGTTTCGTTGGTATAAAAAATTTCAAAGTGAAATTTTTAACCTAGATGATGATTTTAACCTCATCCAGGAAGGCTTGTGGAACTGCTTTAAACATTATTGCGGTTAAAAAACTGCTCAGTGAAAATAGGCTAATTACATACAGGCAAATAGAGGAGTCCTTGCACATTAATGTAATAATAATAATAGAAACTCCTCTGTGGAATAAAACACATTTTCCACGAAGAATGATTTACAAAAGGATTTGAATTTATTATATTCCAAATTTCTAAGGTTCGTAGGAAATTTGTTCCTAAATTTTATAGCAAAATAATTTGTACTATTCCTAGATTTGACCAACCTCAGAAAGTTGGGATATATATTAGTCCTGTTTCTTGTGTTGTAGCTATGTATATCGGCATAAGTTTGATTTTCTCTCTCCTTTTTGTGGAGGTATAATAGACAATGGTACATATATATTGAGGGTATAGTCATAATATGTTAAATTGACTTCTACAGTCGGACCTGTAGGGTGTAGACGTTAGAAGTCTTATTGCACGCCTTTGCAGAGAAAACACTCTTGAGGCTGCTGAAAAATGGCCCCATGCTAAGATGGCGTACGAAATTTGAGAATGGAATAACGCATAGTACGTTGTCATTAAAAAATCTTTTGTAACAGTATTCATTAAATTCCTCAGGAGGAACATGGTTGAGCACAGTCTACCAGTCAAAACTTTAACATGTTGATTCCATGTCAAACCGGGATCAACATGCACTCCGAGAAACTTAACATGATCCTGGTTAACACGGTCATTTTTTCTTAATGTTATTAGTATTTCTTGGGTTTTGCCGAGATTGAGAGAGAGTCGGTTCGTATCAAACCAGTATTTTGCTTTCTTTAAGGCCGTTTGGCTTTTAGAAATGGCATTCTCTAAATTCACTGCTTTTGGTACCATAGTGGTGTCATCTGCATACAAAATACTGGGATGATCGATATAAGTTGGGAAGTCATTGATATATATTAGGAACAATAAAGGACCAAGGATGGAACCCTGCGGGACATCTGTATCAACAGTTAAGAGATCGGATTGATGGTTCCGGAGAGAGACGACCTGTTTTCTGTCTTTAAGGTATGATTTAAAAAGATCGCAACTGTTCTTATCAAATCCATAGTATTCTAGTTTTTTTATAAGAATCTGGTGAGATACGCAATCAAATGCTTTAGACAAGTTTAATAGGGTTGCCAAGCAGAACTCACCACATTCAATGCCCTCATTTATCAAAGTTGTGGATTTGTTAGCTCTGAAGCCAAACTGCATATTATGAAATAATTGATTATTTTCAAAATGAGATGTTATCTCTTTATAATACTAATTCTACTACTAATTCTAATTGTAGAATTCTTATTAAATTGTATTCCGATCACTCGTATGTCTTTATATCTTTTCATACTCCGCGATTTTTCTATTCTGTCTGTTCCTTCCTGCTCCCGTACCTCCTTATCCCTCCTTCCCAGCTATACGTTCAATTCTTAGCAACCCTCTGGAAATTATAAATACGAAATACGTGAACTCCATCGGGACGGGAGACGAAATATGACTTTATTATTATAATGTGCCATCAAGTCAAGAAACAAGATATGACTCTTTGAAGACGAAGAAACTACAACCGTGGTAAAACAATCAAGACTGTGAAAAAAAAATTGATGTGAAGTGTGAATTTTCACACATTGCAGGGTTTTGCAGGTATATAATAAGTGAAGGCGGCATGCTGAGTGTGTAGGACAAATTTTGCTTTGTAGTAACCACGGCAAAATGAACGATCTTTTTAAAATAATTTATCGTCTGTTAATCTCAGAGCTTTAAAAACAAATTTCATGTTAAAATATTTTTTTGTTAATTTTAATTCGAATACCTAATATCATTATTTAGGTTTCTAAATAAGTGCAGTATTTTTTTTATATAACAAGGTTCATTAAGATTTTGAAAATTGCGCCTATGGCTTTCATTGGTTGTCTTAAATCATACGCTCCGCCCCTCTGGTTTCGTATAAATGACTAATAGAATGAAAATATAATTCCAATTGGTTATTAAATTTACGCTCTTGAAAATTAAATTCAAAATTTGCTAAAATATAACTAGAATTTTAACAAATTAATTTAAACAAAATAAAAATTAAAAAAAAAAAACAAAAAAAAAATTGACTCCACAAGCTAGGAACGAACCTGCGTCGTGTATAACAAATCTGTATAGTTGGCGCGCAACATAGCCTCTAGACCACCACACGCTTAACAACTCAGCGTGTTATATGAGTATAAGATATATGCATCGTCAACCAAAAAACACAAAAAATGCGTTATTTTCCGAAAACATAATCTGATCAAAAATTCCTGTTGTACTATTCCGGTTCACACCAATGTACATTACTTAGAATTTTTTCAGATTTTTAGTTTAAACCATCTGAGCTACAGGGTGTGGGACAAAATTTTTTTTGCACAATTTTGGCAAAAATAGCGTCAAAATAATTTATTTTGCAAAAATAAAATTTTGATCGTTAATCCAAGTACTAAGGGCTTTAATTTGATACCCTACTCAGAATTTAAAAAAAATATTTTTTTTTTCGATGAGCACATATTTGTTTATATTTTTAGGGGGATATGTTTTTTAAATGTTTTAGTATTTTTCCTATGTGCGGGTCAAAGAGTTGTATAAGCATGCCAAATTTCAACTCTCTAGGTTTAGCCGTTTGGCTACAATTTTTACCGAACAGACAGACAGACAGACAGACAGACAGACAGACAGACAGACAGACGACAAAATGACGGTATAAGGTTTTTTGGTCATACCTACAAAACCCTAAAAAAAACGATTGTAGTATTCTTCGGTAAGCGCGGAATTATTACGAGAATTGTTCTAGAAGAGCAAAAAACGGCCAAGTGTTACGTTGAGTTTTGTTTGCCTCAGTTGACTCAGTCTCTTCAAAACTTACGGCAACATTCACTCCTTGACACTTGGTGCTTGCATGAAGATGACGCACCCGCGCATCTAGCTACACTAACTAAAGACTTTTTGAATGATTTTGGACTACAAGTACTAGAACATCCTCCATACAGTCCAGATCTTGCTCCTTGTGATTTTGGACTCTTCCCTTTCACCAAGGATAAGCTTAAAGGCCGCCATTTTAAGAGCGATGAGGAGCTTCTAGCAGCCTGGGACCAAACCTGTGCAGAAGTCCCAACTGAAAAGTGGAAATTTTTAACATGTGGATTATACGTATGAGGAAGTGAACTGAACGTGATGGAAAATTTTTTGAAAAAGTTTGAAAAGTAAGCCCGTATCTCAAAAATTTCCTAGTGACCTATGTACTTTAACAAAAATATATACAGAGTGTTACCAGGAGCTGTTTAAGCATTGCTATCTTCTTTATTATAAGAGATGAACTATTATACTCTATAAATAATAAGAATATTAAAATACAATTGAACAACAAGTAAACGAGTAATTCATCAAGTAATAATAAGTTAATAACAAAATGACATTGCTGTTGAAAAAACCAAGTATCTCATTATTAGTATACAGTCTCATTATTAGCAATCATGAGAACATGACCATCTTAAAAATTAATGGCAATACCTTTGAGAGAGTTTATACTTTCAAATAACTAGGCACCAGGGTACAGGATACAATCGGAATCTTTTAGGATCTAGGCCTTAATGGGGCGAACAACCGTATAGTTTCTTGTACAAAACTAACAATATGAAATAAAATTAATAATAATATATACATCAAAATTAGCAGCAAATATTTGTCTATTTAATAGAATATTTCTAATTGTAAAATTCTTATTTAATTGTATTCCGATCACTCGTATGTCTTTATATCTTTTCACACTCCGCGATTTGTCTATTCTGTCTGTTCCTTCCTGCTCCTGTACCTCCTTATCCTTCCTTCTCAATTCTTCTGCTATATCTCTCTTTCTCTCTGCTTCTCTTATGTCCATTCCACGCCTTCAAAAGTACTCTCCCCATGCGGTTCCACGACATTTGAACATACGACAGATTAACATGCGACACTTCAACATGGACAGATTAACGTGCAACAGATGAACATAGACACATTTTAACACACGACAAATGAACACTGTGACATATTATCATAGCGACAGATGAACATAAGTCAATTGAACACAGAACATTTGATCTCACAATTCATTTTTATTTTTATATTTATTTATTTTTATTAACAATGTTTGTAATTATTTGATGTGGTGTATATGTAAACGTTTTTCATTATTATATTGATGTTTTTGTTCCAATGTACCTATAATCGCTCACATTTCATTTTTATTTTTACCGAAGTATAAAATGTTTAAAATAACAAAAAAAATCAAGATATACCAAGTTATCTCATATATCAAAACAAAAATATAAAAAAATCTAAAAAATTACCAAACAATTTTTGTCATAATTATTTGATTTTGAAAATCTATATAAATAAATCTGAAAGTCTGTCGCTGACCAATCGCTGGCTAAACGATGACCAACCGATGATCAACCATTGACCAACCACTGAACTTATATGCTAGGATAAATAAAAAATAAAAATAAAAATGAAATGTGAGCGATTATAGGTACATTGGAACAAAAACATCAATATAATAATGAAAAACGTTTACATATACACCACATCAAATAATTACAAACATTGTTAATAAAAATAAATAAATATAAAAGTAAAAATGAATTGTGAGATCAAATGTTGTGTGTTTAATTGACTTATGTTCATCTGTCGCTATGATAATTTGTCACAGTGTTCATTTTTCGTGTGTTCAAATGTGTCTATTTCCATCTGTCGCATGTTAATCTGTCCATGTTAAAGTGCCGCATGTTAATCTGTCGTATGTTCACATGTCGGGACACCCCCCATGCTTGTCTTTCTTTTTATTGGCTCTCCCCATGCCGACATTTTGCCTTTTTGTTCTTCCTTCATTCTTTCTTCCCAGCATTCCCTTAGTATTTTACTATTCTTTTCCTTTCTGACTTCCTCCTCATATTTCACGGCCTTCGCTCCGGCACCCACTCTCAGCATGTCCCTCTTCATTTTCTCTCTCACAATATATCCTGGTGTTGTTCTGTCTACCCCCAATGTATCTCATATAGTCCTCTTGTACCCTTTCCATCATTCTTTCCATCCCCGAATCTCCACTCCGTACATAAGAATACTCTTCACTGCATAATCTATACACTTAGTCAACCTACTCCTCTTGGTTGATTGATTGATCAGATTGTATTGAATTATATTTATAAAAATATCCTATTAGATAGATAAGAATTTGATGTATATACTGCTACTAACTTTATTTCAGATTTGTATAAGAAACTTGTAATCTTTGGGGGGTTATATGCAGCGTTAAGTTGATCAAATATCCTTGCCAACTATACAAACAAACTTTTCAGTTGAGTTGTGTTATTATTTGAGCCCACGAGGCAAATATTTTTTTTTTTTAGTATGATGTGTTGAGGTTAGAGCTGCATTATCCCCTCGTGTCGATTTGATAAAGTCCAGCTAAACTGTGCATTTGTGCTATTTGTATACAGTTTTAATTAAATATGTTCCGATTTGGTAATTTTCAACAGATTAATTATGAGGTATTTGGTAAATTTGCATTTGAACTTTATTAATTTAATAAATTTATAAACAGGTTTATTCGATTTACTTTCCAAACAGTTTTGTTTAACTTTATGTTATAACCAAATTAATATACAGAGGGCGGAAAGGGGCTTCACGAGTGACGAACTGATTAAAATATTATTGACCACATATGAAACCTTATCAAATTGCACACTTTTTATTTCTACAAAGGATGGTCTATAACTAAGTTCTCCATTTGCACTATGCAGTTATTTACTGTATAGTCTAGACTAGAGGTCGGCATCTACGGCTAGCAGGCCACATCCGGCTCGCCACCTGATATTGGACAACACGAGTGTTCAGAACGAAAATGAAATTAAATTTATCTTTTTTTATTTATTTTATTTTATTCATCTTTATTTAGCGACGCTGCAACTTCTCAGGTTTTTAGCGTCGTGTTTATAATACACTAGTGGGTGTACCCGTGCTACGCTACGGGATTTCACTACTTTCTCGATTGAATACTCGATTGAATTTTAAAATGTTTCAACTCAACTACAGAAACCAAATAAAAATTGCTAAAGTTAAAGCAACTTCCTCTTATGTAAGAACCTCAGCTAATATATCGAAAGCTACCTGGGAGATAATAAATAAAAATAGGGGTAGCTTAAACAAGAGAAAAATATTAACTAGTAATTTATCACCTTGCGGTTTAAACAATCATTTTATAAATAGCCCTGTCAATCTTATTAATAATCTTCCAGTAACTCATATGTCACCAATATCTTTTCAACCTACCAATACTACTACCACAAATTTCAAATTCGAAGCTGTACATACAACACGATCAGAAATATTATTGATTCATTAAAAACCAGTGACACTAGGGATGTATATAACATAAGTACTAATTTAATAGAAACTATCAAAAATACTGTACTGTTGCCTTTAACCAACATTATCAATTAATGTATAAATTCTAATTGCTTCCCCAACGTCTTGAAAGTGGCAAAGGTGCTTCCTATATATAAAAAAGGTGACGTGGAGGATCTCAACAATTACAGACCTATTTCTCTCTTGCCTATACTTTTTAAAGTCTTTGAAAAAGTATTATTCTCCCAAATTACCTCCTACTTCCATTCAAATAAGCTATTTGCCGAATCCCAATTCGGTTGTCGAGCCAACAGATCAATCACCGATGCCATACTCGAATTTATCAATGAAGTCTATGAAAGCATAGATTGCAAAGAGTTTTATCTAGCACATTTACTAGATCTTAGCAAGGCCTTTGACTGCGTGTCACACGACATCCTGCTAGACAAACTTTATAAATATGGCTTCAACAAAGACAGCGTAATCCTGTTAAAGTCTTATCTGTCAGATAGAAAACAGTATAACCACGTAGATAATAATAAGATCTCTGATATGAAAAATATATTAATAGGTGTTCCTCAAGGATCAATCCTTGGCCCACTTCTTTTCCTCATATACATAAATGACTATCCTAACTTTCTCAATTCCAAATGTAATCTTTATGCAGACGACTCAAATTTAATTGCGAGATCCTCCTCAATTCACGATGTATTAAGCACATGTGATACTGAATTTGAATTGGCCAGTAGCTGGATGATAGCTAATAAGTTAATTTTAAATGAAACAAAACTGAACAATTTCCATTTACATTTAAAAAAAAAAAAAAAAACACTGAATAATCCAGCTTCTGCGAAGTTTTAGGGTGTATATGTTGATCCTAAATTAACTTGGGAACTACATGTAGCTCAATCAGTTGTAAATTAAACAAAACTATATATATCTTGTGGAAGCTTGTAGGCTCCGTTAATCTAGAGATATTAAAAACTGTATACTTTTCCAGTCGCACATCTCATATGCTCTTCTAGCTTGGGGTCACTCTTCAGCTGCTGGAAGAATCTTTTCCCATCAACGTAGAGCTATAAGAGTTATTGATGGTAAATCTTACAGAGAGGATTGTAGACGCTCTTTTATAACTTTAAAGATCATGACCCTCCCTAGCCTATTCATTTACCTATTTCAAAAATCAATAAATGAACCGATTTGAAAAATTATTTCAGTGTTGTATAAATCAAGTTTTAGTTAAGGTTCAGAACCAAATTTTTTCTTTTCTTTGGAGAGCTTCGAAGCCAGATTTTTTTCGGGGTTTTGTTAAGTTCAATTTCAGAAAAAAATTCTGAAAAAAGTTATGTATTTCTAAAATTTTTTTCCAAATCTGTTCATTAATTTCTTTTTGCGGCATGCCAGTCGATCGCGCTAATCTATTTCTTAGGATGGTCTAAGATATACAGCACTGAAAGTATTTTTCAAACTGGTTCGTTAATTTACCTTTGTGGCACAGCAGGGCGTCAAGCCACCTCGGTTAAGAAACACTGATATAGTGTTTCTTTAAATGTTTTTATAAACACTCAGGATGGTTTAAGATATAGAATACAACACTAAAAAAAATTATCAAATTGGTTTAGTAGTTTCTGAGATTACCCCAAAAAATACAAACAAATTAGCTGCCTTATAATAGTTATAAATATAATATATGTAGTAAAAAAAAAAGTTTCTCATTTGCCAATGCAGAATCAGAGAAATTAAAAACAAAGGTGGAAAGATAAAGCAGAAGATATTTAAAGTTATACTGATACGCATGACTTGAAAAGCTTTTATCAAGCCTTAAAACAAGTTTATGGTCCACAACAACGTATGCACATATCTGATACCTGCCACAATACTCAGGATATAATTTCAAGATGGCGAGAACATTTTTCTGAGTTACTTAATACTCACAACATGTATGATCTCTCCGTAGCTAATGCATTTCTACAGTACCCAGTACTGCACTATCATGACGAAAAGCCAACTTTTGAAGAAGTTAATGATGCTATAAATCGCTTGAGCAATAGAATGTTGCCAGGGGCTGACGGCTTACCTACAGAAATTCTTAAATATGGGGAAAATTTACTTATTTCAAAAGTTACAGATATTATAAATCAAATTTGAGAAACTGGTCATATTCCACCGGATTTCAAGAATGCATTAATAATTCCAATATACAAACACAAAGGAAACATACACTGTTATAATCTACTTGTTGTATAGAGATTACCTACTGTGACTACTTGGGTGGTGTGTACATTCGTTATAGAGTTGAATTCGTTAATTTGTGTAGCCCCAAATTATCAAGATCCAAAGCCACCTTTAAGTTGCAATACTCTACGATACAGCATGCGGACGATTGTGTACTGTTATCAAGTGATCCAAATGATTTACAAGAAGCAATATCAAGACTATCTGAAACAAGCAAGCGTTTTGGTTTACAAATAAGTAAAACAAAAACCGAATTTATGGTAAGAGCTCCAAACACAATTAATGTAATTTCTTTGTTGACGATAAAGCTCTCAAGGAAACAAACGCTTTTAAATACCTTGGGAGCATCATATGCTGGGACGGTAGCCTCGATGCAGAAATAAATAATCGACTATCAGCTGCTGCTAAGTCATTTGGAAGTCTTAGAAAAAGAGTATGGCTAAACCACGACCTCAGACTCAATACAAAACTTGCTGTCTATAAAACTGTAGTGCTACCAACCCTACTGTACGCGTCAGAAACATGGACCCCGTACCACCGACACTATCGCACTTTGGATAGATTTCACCAACGATGCCAAAGAACAATATTCAAAATAAAATGGCAGGATCACGTCGACAATATATCTGTTCTCAATAGGGCCAACTCCACCAGTATAGAGTGTATGCTCACGCAAAACTAACTCAGATAGGTTGAACACGTAATACGTATGCCAGCAGAACGCCTACCAAAGCAGATACTTTACTCTAAACTTCAAACTGGCGTTCGTAATGTAGGATCCGCGAGGATACAAAGACGTGATACTACAGACGCTTAAAAGTGCAAACTTAAGCGGCCATAATTGGGAAAAATTGGCAAAAAATCGGAATATATGGAGAAGAACTACACGGGAGGCATTATCCATGTATGAAAACCAAAGACAGCAAGCTGTCTGAACCAAAGCAATAGCGAGGAAACAGAAAACATCGGATAATAACAGCAATGCCGTGCTAACATGCCCTGTATGTGACAGATGTTTTACGGCCAAAATAGGTCTCTTTAGTCACCTTAGAACAAAATTATTAAAGTAAAGGTTGTCTTGTAATTTCTGTCCAATCCGAGCGTGAGAGGGAATACGTCACATGTCTGCCTAGTTCAAACTAGCATACAAAATTAATATAGATGTTGCATGTTTTTAAATATTTTTGTTGACGATATTCATAATAGATATTTATTTCACGACAGTTCTACTGAATAAATTATAAATTAATCCCTAAGGAAATTTTGTACTGATTTATATAAAATTTAAGGTGATGGGTATTTGTATTATAGTTAATAAATAACAATAAAATCGAATACAAATATAATTTTAGGTATGTTTAAATAAAAATAGAAAAACAAATTGCTATAATAATATAGTAATTAATAAAATTGGAGGTTATATCTGTTTTTAAGAACGGCTGGACGTATTTTAACGAAATTTGGTACAATAGTGTAGAACCAGGATTCAAATATAAGCATGGTATCTTAAAATTTTCTTTCTTATGGGGTGTTTCAGGGTTAAAACTGGTACCAAAAAAATAAAAATATTTCCTTTATAAACAGAACAATCTTAACAGTAAAAACTATACAATAAATGTTGTTTATAAAAAAACAAATCTTATTTGTTCTCTGCATTTTTTCAATTTGATAAATATTAAGGTAGTTACCCTAATAGTTTAGGGGGACGCCCTAAAACTAAAATATTGAAATATTTCACTTATTATTCTCTTCACATCAAAAATTAATGTAAGAAAATTTATTTAGAACGAAGAAACGTTCCTTTCGAAGCAAAAAGAAATTAAAACAAGTAGAAAATCAAAAAATTAAACGATATTTATATATTTATAGACAAAATTCAAACTTCCCGTGCATATAAAATATATGATAGACAAAGGCTGACGTCCCGTTAGCAGACAGATGACGCGTAGTTTCGCTATTTACCCCCACCACTACAAGTTACGAGACAACCTTTACTTTAATAATCTTGACCTTAGAGCACATGAAAGAGACACAACACTCTATAAAATAAATAAATATATTTTTCCTATCGACTCCTATAGTCGAAATCGACGAAGGATTATTATTATTATAAATATATGATGTATTGACATCCTGTTATTGGGTATAATCCCTTTATCTTGTATAATCCAAATAATATAAATAAGTAAATATTATTTTTTCTCGCCGTTCTCGGCGCCGAGTTGACTTGTGTCGTACTAATCTTTACCTTTATACTATAATGCGATATCTCAGGGTGATTATATTGAAACATAGAATACGTTGTTTGAATATTGTCCTTTTATTTATCGTATAACTTTTCAAAATGTGTAAAAAAATAGGAAACTTTATAAATTGAACGACCTTCGTATATTTTTATACGTTCTTACACATTTTTCTGACATGCAATAACATAATTATACATGTACCATTGAAATTTCTGCACAATTGTTTAAGAATTTGCTTACGTACTGGTCTGTTCTGGCATGCAATGTGCAAGTCGTAAGTCTAACAATTAATTGTACTTAAATACGACATCTTTCAAGATTATCACATTGTTTCAAGCATCATAAGCTGTTTTTATGCCTTAATATCAAGTTTTATTCCTTGAAAAATACACGAGATATATCACAGGAATTTTAAAAGTTGATCTCGAGTGCACAAAAAAGAAAACTGAAGAATTTTGTGTATGCAACCATCATGACAATTTGTAAAGCGCGTGATATCATCCTGATTTATACGGGCAATTTTACTAAGGTTATCCAAAAAGTAAAGGTTGTTGGCAGGGCCGTCGACAGAAATATTCAAACAAATCGCCAGGGCCGCTGCGTGCGTGTGTTCAGGGTGTGCACCGAACACCGGAGGCTCAACAAAGAGGCGGCCTTTGGGGTCTTCTAGGGTTTCTGATCCGGGACTGTTTCGGGTAGAAAGTCCTGAAAATATAGCATATATTTTCATAGCTCGTGGCCCGGAAATAATAATCCAACATATTTTGTATAATAATTCTAGAGTATAGGAGTAATAATAATTTAATTTTACTTTCTTCTTCTTCTTCTTCAAGGCGTATTTCCATTACAGGTTTGCCGTTCTCAGGTACCATCGGCCCCTATCTTTCCAGGCTTCTTTAGATTAGTCTTTTTCACACATTAAGTTCTTGATTCCCATTTCACTGCTGGTCTTCCTCTTCTTCTCTTTACTTTAGAACACCACTGGAGGTTTTTTTTTTGTCACCTTTCTTCCTGCATCCTTTGAATATGTCCATATCTTATAGTCGTCGATTTCATTCCATACTTTCTATGTTTTAGACCTATATTTTCTGGTGTAATGCAAACTTTTTCTTATAAAGTTTAACTCGACAGTTCTTATTATGTTCTTTAGTTTGTCTGTACCAGGCCACGTTTCTCATCCACATAATTTAATCAATTCTACGATAGTGTAAAAAAAAATATATCTTTTTTGTGTCATTTGTTCTTATTATATCTTTTCCATGAAGTGCCGTTTTTGCTCATGATTTTGTCATCTATGTCTGCAGCTACCTTCCGAGAATCTGACATTTATCTAAGTCTCAGAAACATTTTACAAAAGAAAAAAAAAAAAAAAAGACCAAAAAGATGTTCTTTATTACATTGAACAATTTGCCAGTTGCATCTATTTTCTGGTTTATTGCCTCGTCCAATTTTTCTTCTTGACATTGACACTGGAAATTTGGAACTTTTTCTAATCTTGTTCTCTTTATAGGAATGTCATCCTTTACCCCTGAGGGCTAAAATTCTTTGCTTCATCCCCTAATGCAAACGGAGCAAAATTTTCATAGTCTAGTAACGGAGACGAGCCACTATGCCTAGTAGTTATCTTATTCACTAGCCTAAAGATGCCTATAGACGGCGTGGCAAGTTACTTGTCTAGATCCGCGGATTGTGTGTAGGGGCAACAAGTCACAGCCAACGCACGCTGGGCTTGCTGCTGGCCGGCGTTCGCTTCCGAGGCGGTATTCTATCACAAGTCAAAGGATTTTGACCAGTATCGGTGCAGACTTGTATATGCATGTTAGCACCGTACACACGACGCGCACACACTTGTCATAACATCAGTCAAGGGTGTTGTGCTCAAAAGGAAGGTTATAACCATTTTTGCGTAATTATGAAGTCTATTTGAAGTAAAATGTATTTTTTTGTACTTTTAATATAAGTTAAATATCAAAAGCAAGGTCGAAGCTGCGACCATTATTTTACATTCACTGTCAGACGCCATTTTACAAGCGCTGGCCCATTTTGCTATTTTTTACTTGGCCAGCACGGACGCTTCGTCTGTAGGGTACACAAGTACAAGTGTCCGCCAGTACTACATGTTGGCGAACGCTGGCACACCGTCTGTAGGCACCTTAATGTAAACCCGACATTACGCGTTATTGTGCGTGTACGTGTCTGTCAATTTGGGGACGGATGAATCGTTGATGCGACTGATAAATTAAGTCAAGTATTCGCCTGTGGCTGGGTCTGCAAGCCAGAATGGCGACACACAAACCGCAGTGCGATTCATGTTGACTTGTTCTTCATGATCTGAAGATGACACTGGGTCTATTCTGTAACTTGCACACTATCCTACTGTACTGTCGGAGATTTCGACAGGAGCTGTAAAAAGAAATGTCGAAAACTTTACAGAACCTCCTGGCCTGATTGGTATTGCAGCGATCTCTTGCTGGATTTCGGGAGGAAGAGCAGATGTGAACTCATGTTGAAGTGACACATTCGTCTTAGTGACATTAATACTCAAGTGATCCTTGTTGAATGCACAGCACTTATCTTTTGTTTGTAGAAATGTTAAATGCACGCACTGCTTTAATAGCAAGGGGTTGAGTTTATTAAAGTTTTTTTTTTAATTGAACATTTTTATTTTCACTGCTGTACATTGTCTTCAACACGTGGTACTAGCAATGTTTTCACAATTTTATTTAAAATAAAAAATTGCAGTAAGTCAGGAGCCAACGAAGCGACCCTCACAGGTTGGCCACTGGCAGAGACAATGGGGAGGAAAAGAAAAGAAACAATTATTTTTCTTTTTCATTTCTTCAAGAATTACATATATTTTTGCAGCCTTAGAAATATTTTAACTTAAATGCGTTTTATATATGGTTTCTCTTGTGGTAATTAGTAAAAAAATAATAATAATATTTTACAACTTTATTAGTTATAAAGTTAGTAATAATGTCTTGTACTCTTTGACCAGTATATATGAAAAATATAGAGAATAAAAAAACACATCCTTTCTCATTTTGAATCGAGTTCATATCAGTATGCTCCACTTACTATTATATGTCATGACTCTTGTTGATTGTTTGAATTATTTTAGTTTTTTGTTTTTAAGCTATCAAAGAGGAATAAATCACTTATAGTAGTGAAATAACACAATAAATCAAGTAACACATTGTTAATAGTGAGAAATTTGAAGTGAGTAAAATTGAAAAAAAAAATAAAGCCATTTATCAATACAATAGTGCACCCGTTGCCAACTATGTTGACAAACACATCATTACCTTAATGTGGAACTTGCTCGACTTCTGACTTCTTTCTCTAGTCTTACTTCATGAAGTGCATGAAGTGCCTTACTTCAAGTGAACAGCATATACCAAGGCGAGTTTTACTTAATGCATTACATTTTTGAAAACAAAGGTAATTTAAAACGTATTATTTATTTTTACATTAATTTACCATTTTTACCAAAATGTATTCAAAAATATCTCAAATCAGTGTAAATAATCGTGTAAATAAAAATTAAGGTCAGTATTATATGGGGATAAATCTGCAAAATATCACATCTGTCAAAGGATATAAGAGTTTCTTGTTTATGCCTATGAAACCCTAGGCATTTCTGTATGTAATTATATTCGTAAATTCTTAGAGAATAAATCTGCAAAATATTGTTCGTATCGGTCAATGGATATAGGAGTGTTTAGAGTTTCTCGTTTATGCCTACAAAACCTTAGATATTTCTATATGTTATTTTATCCCCAGATTCTTAGAGAATAAATCTGCAAAATATTATTTATGTCAGTCATAAGATATAGGAGTGTCTAGAGTTTCTTGTTTATGCCTACAAAACCCTAGACATTTCTATATGTTATTTTATCCGCAGCTTCTTAGAGAATAAATCTGCAAAATATTGTTCATACCGGTCAAAGCATATAAGAGTATTTAGAGTTTCTTGTTTATGCCTACGAAACCCTAGACATTTATATATGTAATTATATTTGTAGATTCTTATCGAATAAATCTGAAAAATATTGTTCATATCGGTCAAAACATATAGGAGTATCTAGAGTTTCTTGTTTATGCCTATGAAATCCTAAACATTTTTATATGTAATTATATTTGTAGATTCTTAGAGAGTAAATCTACAAAATATTGTTCATATCGGTCAAAGCATATAGGAGTGTCTAGAGTTTCTTGTTTATGTCTACGACACCCTATTTCTATAGGTTATTTTATTAAATTCAGATAAATTAAATACCACCTGCTGAAAAATACCAAAATGTTGTTAGTCAAGTGACACTTCGGTACGCTTCGGAATATTTCGTTACATTTCGGAATTTCGCTTTAAATTTATTTAAGACGACAGGCACGCACGCACACATGGACACACGTTGGGCTTATATAATATAGATTTCTTATTAATTTAATGAAGACTTAGATTCGAAGCAAATGCAGAAAAATCACCGGGATTTTTTAATTTAAATTTTTTTATGACCAATTTTTCGTAATTTATTTAAAGTTAGCTTTAAGTGGGAAACAGAATGCACCGAGTTCTACGACGCGTTAACGGCGTACGTACGGCACCATCTGTCAGAAGAAAGTTAAAACCAAGCTGTCGTACGCAAGTGCACAGAATGGATAACGTTCTACGCCGTTGATACTGAATGTTCGTCAACTTCCAACTTTTGACGCTGTTGAACGTTGACGCAGAACACCTAACCTCAGTTTTTACTGAATAATAAAGTGTTTGTATGTATAAATAACTTGCATACAACATAAATAACATCATTCACAAGTCTTCATCATCCATTATACTTTTAATAAAAGAAAGCGCACGTATAAATACAGATATAGGTTGTCAAGTGACACTTGACGGCGTTAAAAATTATTGCATTGTGTTCAGGCGAAATTTCTCAACGGCGCTACGCAACGCTGTCGCAAATGACGCCGCGCTGACGCTGTAGCGCGCTGTGCATTCTGTTCCAGGCTTTAAAAAATAAATGAAAGCTCTTAGTAGGTACTCAAATAACGTATAAACATAACAAAAAATTGTTGATTTTGGCGTGTTTATAGATGAAATATTGTCCTAGACATCTAGCATTCTGTAGGCTTCTTACATTTATTAAATACTTACAAAATCCTGAAATGTACGAAAATTCATGCTTCACAACAATTTTTAGGGTTTTGTAGGTATGACCACCAAAAAACCCTTATAACATCACTCATGTGTCTGTTTGTCGTGAGACTTTAATAAAAAAAGAAAATACTGAGAGTTTAATAAAAACACATCCCGAGATAAATATAAACAATTGTGTATTTAATAAAAAAAAAAAACAGTGGCAAAGGGAGGCTTCCACTAGACTTGCCCTCCCATAAAAAAATACGTAATTGAAAAAAAAATAAATACAAAAATTGAAAAAAAAGATTTAGGTAAACTTTCAAAAATAAATCAAATTGTGTTTAATACAAATGTTTGTCCAAGGCTTGGTTTACTAGTTATAAAATTTTTAAAATTTTAAAATTTAGAAGCTTCCGATACCCGTTTCGGATCTTTATAAAAAAACAATAGGGTTCTTCCCAATTATCAGGAGAATTTTTTAGAACCAGAACGAACTCTCTAAGTTAAACCGTTCTTGATTTATCGTGTATACACACACACAGACGCACACAAACACACACACACATACGGACGGCACTTCGAAAATAGGTTTTTTGGATTCCTGGACCATGAAACGTGGTCATCAGTCAAAATCTCGACATCGAAAATTTTCGCGATTACAATACTTGCCCCTCATATATTAAGGTCCGGCAAGTAATAATATGTTTTTAATACTTTGAGTAGCCTGTCAAATTAAACCTATTACTGCGTGAAACCAAAAAAAAAAATAATAATTTAGAATCAATTTTTTTGATGGGATTTTTGCCAAAAATATGTTAAAAAACTTTTGTCTCCCTATCTGTCAGAGGGGTTGATCTAAAAAAAACTCCATAATGAACATTGATGGGAACCGGAATAGTTCAGCAGAAATTTTATTCAGCAGTTTAGCAGATTAGTGTTTCGAAAAATGTCAAATTTTATGTGTCGTAAACACAATAAATTTAAAAAAAATAAATATTTTTTTAAAAATTTATTGTGTGGTATCAAAACAAAGCTCTTAAAACGTAGATTAAGAAACAAGACGTACTTTTATACAATTCGTTTTTTTAACGCGATTTTATTCAAAAATATGCTAAAAAAACTTGTCTCTCTTTTACCCGAAGGGGTTAAAATAAAAATCAGAAAAAATTATAGGTAATGAACATTGATTTGAGCCGGAAACGTATGAGAGGAATTTTTGATCCGATTGCATTTTTGAAAAATATTGCAGTTTTTGACAAAATTAATTACTTTTTTAATTCATGGCTAAATAATGGCTAATAATGTTATGGATTGTTTGTATTTATGTTTGTAGATAATGTGTGTCTTTTTTTTAATAAAAAATATCATAAAAAAAAATTAACAGCTGAAGACTAAGTTTTGAACACCACACTACACTCTACACTGTAGAGTGTAGTGTTTAGTGTTCAGCTATGTTTTTATACTATTATACGACCTAGAATTCAACCTAATGTTTGAGTTACTTTATTTTTTTTTTTTTTAAACTATCAATGAGTAATAAATCATTTATAGTAATAAAATACTTATAAAACAAATAACAATAAGGAGAAACACTTTTCTGAAATTGAAAATAATTAAGCCATTTAGAAATATATTTCTTATTAATCTAATGAAGACTTGAATACGAAGCAAATGTAGAAAAAAGACTGGCATTTTTGGCACATTATTTAAATTTTATTTAAAAAAATTAAATGGAAGCTCTAATTACTGAAATAACGAAAATAACGAATAGATATTCCTAGACATCCAGTATTACGTTGGCTTCTTACACTTATTAAATACCTATAAAACCCTAAAATGTGTGAAAATTCGTACCTCATATCAATTTTTTACTAAATGTTAATGCGAGGGTTGCAAACAATTATTTATCAATAAAAGTGGCTTTATTGTTTTTCAAAATATTCTCCATGAAGATCAATACACTTTTGCATGCGTTTTAACCAATTTTCGAAGCACTTTTTCCACTCCGATTGAGGCTTTTTCCACTGCGAATGTTAAATTATGTGGGATCCAACCCGAACAAATATTTTTGACGGCCAAATGTTCATGCAATAGTGAATGTATGCTGGTCCCACTAATGCCCAAGGATACCTCAATCTCACGATAAGTCACTTGACGATCTTTCAGTATCAGTTCACACAAAGCATCAGTGTTTTCCGGAACAACAACCGATTTTGGACGACCTACACGAAATTCGTCCTTAAGCGAACTACGGCTACGATTGAAGTCGGCAGACCATCGATAAGCAGTAGTCCTTGATGGTGCTTCATCGCCAAAAGTCGAATTAAGTTTATCGACGCACTGTTGTTAGGTTAGTCCACGTCGAAAGTTAATCGCTGGAAAATGAGTAACCGTCAAAAATGTCAAACTTTACGATAGAAACGTCAGTTGCCAGACGGCAGCACTAGTTAGCACAATCCCCAAATATAAGAGGCAATCCTCCTAGCTATGGAAATATACCGGCTTGACACTTTAGATGTAATATGTCTTACTATATTATTATTTTAATAAATGTACGCATAATTTACACTTTTATATGCCATACACTAAATATATATCTATGGAGATAAACAATAAAAGGTAATTAACATTTTTCCTTAAAATAAATATTGAGGCGTTATAGGGTTAATTCGTGAATGTCAAAGTGTTATTGAAGTGGAAGGAATTACTTCAGAGGTCGGTATTTCAACTGTTCAACAGAACAATAAACTATTTGGGAACAGGCTTTAAATCACTTGAGACGAATAATTTACCAGAGAATTACGGTCTGTAACATTTGATAAAAAAATTGTCAATTTCAGTATGACATCATTAATGAATTTATAAATCTCTGGTTTTAACTTTCGTTTGTCCGTCGTAGCGGATATCCTGCTTTGGTCGGCGCCGTCAACAAACCACCGTGAAAATACACGTGAAAGTGTGTTGCACGCTGCAGAAACATTGTAATCGATACACATGTACACGACTAAACAGCTGCTAAGTGCCTACTCGGGTACATTATACTAGCAGTGCGGAATATAAATATCACAAAAAATATACACCAACAGAGCCGTAACTATCTTTTCATGAGCAGGTTCCGATCTAGTTTTTCCGCCGCTCTAGGCAAAATAGATTTTTACCATCCTTTATTGTCAGTGTTTTACCTGATTTCAAAAAGCGTTCGAAATTGTTGATATTCATATTTTGTTTATTGGTTGTTTTAAATATGGATATAAAACATTTTTTAAATTGGAGACAAATTGTGCAATATATTGAAAAGTTTTGCTGAAAATTTACCTTAATACGAGGGGTATATTATAAGCCAGTGACTTCGAACAAAAGTTCTGTTTTTTGTCTCCTTTTTTTCAAAATTTTTATTAACTTCAACTACATGGTTTTTAGCGTCGGTATAAGTTAACAATAAGTTGTTCATAGTTACATGCCATTAGTTATTACGTAGTGTGCTTATTGATAGTTGTTACAAAAGGTTTATTATAGGTGATGTGGTTAGGGATATGCAATACTGAGAAAGTAGCGATATTTGGATATCAATAATATTGAATAAAAAGTATCGATACCATAGTCCAGTCACCAGCGGTTAAAAACGGTAAAACTGGGGAATTTTGAGAATCAACACCGATTTTGATGAAAATTTGGGAATAAGCTCTACTTACCCTCTTCTTCAAAATCTACTCTGCGCCGAAGTGTGCTTTTTATTTTTTAGGGGTGAAAACTACGCCTTATTGCAAAAAATTTTTAAATTATAGTTTTTAGCATGTATTTAGTTAAAATTGCGTTTAAATCGATTATTTGCGAAACTCTTGACATTTTTGAACAGTAAATGAACTGGTCTTTTTAATTTTTAGGGGTGAAAAATACCCTTTATTGCGAAAAAAAAATTAAAAATCGTAGATTTTTGCGTATATTTTGTTAAAATTCGGTTTAAATTGACCCTTCAACGAGCAATAACTCAGTCCATATTGGGTTTTCAGAAGTCTTTCAAAAACCAATCTCTTTGTTTTTTTATTAGATACATTTTTGTTCCTTACAACTTTTTCGATAAAATGAAAACTTTAATAGTTATTCGAGAAAAATAATTGAAAAACATGCGTTTTTTCGATGAAAAATGCATAGTTTCAAATATTAATAACTCAGTAAGTTTCAACTTTACAAAAAAACTTTATAGAACAAAAGTTGCTTAAAATTGATTAATCTATCGATTTCTGGGGTTATTTGATTAAAAAAAATTTCATTTCCACCCCTTCTAGGGAGAAGGGGTGGCTTTCACCCCCAGAGCAAAAGCACACTTCGGCGCAGGGTAAATTTTGAAAAAGAGGGTAAGTAGAACTTATTCCCAAATTTTCATCAAAATCGGTGTTGATTCTCAAAATTCCCCGGGAAAATGGTTGGTGACTGGACTACCAGTATAGTATCGAAACAAAATATCGATATTTTCAAGTATCCAAAGGAAAAATGAATATATTTTCTAAAACATTTTATTCTTATGATAACAATTTAATTGCTTTACAGTAATGAGATGGGTTAACATAAGTTAAGCATCGGTGGTCGAGACGTAGATTGAAATAAAACAATACAGTGTTTTACGGCTACTAGTTTCGCTGTTTATTATCAGCATATAATAAACAGCGAAACAGCATATAATATTAAGGCCTATAATAAACACAATTAACATGTAGAAAAAATATAAACAAAGATAATGTATGTTTAACATACCTTGAAATTCATTAAATGATAAAAATCTCAAATTTATAACCATATGATTGTGTGGTGTTCAGAATTACATAGTAAGGAGTTCATCTTGATACAATGAGTGAAAAAAATACGATTCTAGTTGGAAAATATATGGGAAATTTTTATTAGAATGATTTACAAATCTTAAACAAAATGAACAAAAGTCCGAATTAATAAATAAAAATTACTAGATTTCAAAATCTAGTTCCGCCTAAACGTTTGGAATAGCCTATATATGCTGTTCACTTTTGTAAAAACAAGCTAAGAGGAAAATTTGATTTCAGTAGTTTGCACCTTTGAAATTGTCAGGTTGGTATTAAAAAATGATAAAAAATGGTACGGCAATGGCGCCTATAGGTCTGAGTGATTGTTAAAATATTCACTCATTTTCCACTCTTCTTCATTGTAAGCACCGAGAAAAAGCAGTTTAGTAAGCCTTTTGCCCAGAAGCCTATTTCTGTCCCTGCAAACAGTGGCTCCTGCTTTTGAAAATAAGCGCTCTGAAGGAACTGATGTCTCTAATACAGGCAGGATTTCTGAGCAAGTTAGGGAAGACTGTCTTCATATCGTCTCAAACCAGTAGCGAATTGGATAACAGAGGGTAATCTGGATTTTTCAAATACAGTGATAGTTCATGTTCAGTTTTGTTAGAACCACGTTGGCCTGTGTCTGATTTTAGTTTCCTCTTCCCATGTGCAATGTCAGTATGTTCCAGCAACCATCCGGTTCCTGAAAAAAAAGACGATACGATACGATACTGGGTCAAATGTACTGGTATAAGTAAAGTATCGGAATATTAGTATCGATACTAAAATCGCGATATCGAATGAAAAATATCGATACTGGTAACGTATCAGTAGTATCGGAACATCCCTAGACGTGGTTTTAGGTTTCTGTCCTTTCGTATTAGATTGTATCATTTTATTTATTTTTGTTGTTGTTTGGCGTTTGTCTGGTTGCTTGTAAGCTTAGTAGATCGGGGTTTTTGTTAGCTATTAGTTGGTTAAACCGTTACAGTTCTATTGCATTATTTTAACCATTTAGAAGTTATTCGGTTTCGGTGTCTGATTCTACTTCGTCTTTTAATTGTTGTTGGATTTTGCTATTGGCTTTTGTTAGTTGCATTTTGGCCGATCAATTGCTTGTGAATTTATTGAGTTGGTTCATCATTTATAAAAGACCTATGATGTTGTCAATATATTCTCTGGCCGTTTGAAGCGGGTATTCGCAGCTATAGACGTTTTCTGTAAATCTTTAAAATTGTTCATATTTTATAATGAATTTCGGAGAATTAAATAGTTTTTCGGCTGACTTTAACCATTTTTCTATTGTGGTAGATGGGCTCGATGCTCATTTGTTTTTGGTTTTGATATTCATTTCCACTTCAAATGGTTTTTTTAAAACTGCTTCCTTGAGACGAATCGATGAAGTCTAAACTCTCATACTGGTTGAATAAACTGGTCTTTTGTTGTTTGGATTTGTGTTCTCGTTTGCATCATCTTTGGTTTCTGTGGTGTTTTGTTTGATCTCGGGTATTTTGTTTTATAGTCTCTGTTCAGTTCGAAAAAAGAACAATTAAAAACAATGAAAAAAAGAACAAAAAAAGAAAAGAAATAGGCATGTGTTTTAGGTAGTGGTAATAATAGCGAGGGGTCCGAGGGGGGCCGGGCGATATTAACAACTACTATGACCACAACTGCCCCTCTCCGATATGCTGAAAAAGATTGTAGATCTGACATGTCAGGGCCATTTAAGTCCTGAACTCCATTTCGAATTGTGAAAGATGGAAGCGGGTCAAAGGGCCAGTTGCGGCCTGTGGTTTACCTTTATTTCCTGGTGATCATTGCCTCCCTAAATTTTAAAAGCTAGCGAAATCACTGATTTCACAGTTTATCTCTTTGTTCGATGCGAATCTTTTAGAGCGAGCCATTTCTTTGGAAAGAGAAAGAAGTCGCAGGGTGGTAAATATGGAGAATAAAGTGGATGAGAGAATGTTCCTTAGCGCAATTCGAGCAATTTGGAAGTTGTAATTTTGGACGAGTGAGCTGATGCATTGTCATGGTGGAACAGAACTTTTTTTCTTCGACAAATGGAGCCGCTTTTCTTTTATTCAACGTGAAGTCGATCCAATAAAGCGCCATAATATTGCTCTGTGACCGTTTTCCCTTTTCCAGATAGTCGATAAAGATTATGCCTTATGAATACCAGAAAATCGTGACATTGGTCACGAAAACCCCTTTTTGCCCTTTTCGGAGCACGTTCTCCATGAGATATCCAATGTTTTGACTGTTCTTTCATTTGTGGTGTGTAGTGATGGATCCATGTTTCAACAACAGTTATGAAACCTTGCAAAAAATAACTGGATTGCGCTTGTACATGTCCAGACATTGCTTCGAGCGGGTCACGCGATGTTTTTGATCTTTTGTGAGTAGATACCCATCTTGCCGATAGCTTTTTCATGCCTGAATCGAGCATGATATGAAGCACACGTTCGTTTGAGATGTTTACCATCTTTGCTATCTCGCGTATCTTAATTCGAGGGTTATCGAACACGATATCATGAATTTGATAGACTATCTCTTCAGTTTTGACCTCATTCGGACGTCCCACACACTATGCATCATTCGTGCTCGTACAACTACAGCAAAATTCTGTGAACCACTTGTGAACCATTCCGTGTAACGGAAGAGAGTTTCCATAATATTGTTTTAGCTTTGCTTTAGTTTCTTTAATGTTTTTCCACCCAAAAAGAAGTGCTTTATCAACACACGGAATTCACTTTTTCCATTGTAGCAAATAAACACAAACTTATCCGCTTCCGAACGCTGTTAAAAATGTACTATTTCGCAGATCTGCTTGAAACTTAGTTTATATGTCTACAAATAATGACATGTCAGAAATAATGTCAAACTTGCAATCTGAGCGCCATCTCTTATCAAAGTCACTGACTTAACAAACACCTCATATAATTATAATAACCCATATAATTATATGGGTTATTTTTCAATAATTTATACAATTTGTACTAAGTTTAAACATGCATTAACTACGTTTTTACCTTTTTTTCAAAAAGTTTGACTGTTTTATTGGTGTCTATTGAACTAAATTTTCTCTAATAATTTTACCATCCCTCAGATTTACGTCGCTAGTTGGTTGCTTTGCTTGCACCACCCTAGGTCGAGCCCTGTTCATGTGCCTTGTATAATATTTTAGTTTTCGGACCAGAAATCAAATCGAAATGATCAAAAAATAAATGGAAGACGGATTATGGTAATATGCCAAAAGAATATTAAATAAATAAATAAAAAATTGATGTGGGATGTATATTTTCACACTTTTGAGGTTTTTGTAGATATATAATAAGTGACAAGAAATTGTGGGTACATATTTTTTTTTTTTTTTCCTTTTTTTGTTGGCTTTAGCTGCTTTGGCTATTAGCCATGTTTATATATAAAAGACAATATTTGTGGCTATGTCCGGAAATTCTAACCTACTTCCAGATATGCTACCGAGTTGAAATTTTGCATACAGGTAGGGAATGCTTTCATCATAACTAGAAAAATTTCAAAAAAGTCCCATCAGAAACGAGAAATTAATAATTTTGTTTTTAATTATATTGGACCATCGAAGTATGTATGATGCGTTCAGCGAGATCGCGGGAATTTCGTTTCAATGGTTGTTTGGACAACTATAGTAAGTTCGTGAAACATCGTTCAATGTCGTTCGGTGCGATTCATCATTACTCTGCTCTAGCTGATAAGATTTATATATTGTTATTTAGTCAAATTTTTGATTAGTTTATGCAGAGCGAGACTAAAGTGGAGCACCTGTTTTCTGGTTTTTAATTTTAGGGCATTTTTATGAACTTTGTTATTTTTATTTATTTTTTTTTTTTTCTATTCTTTTATTTAAATGTTTAAATATAATAGTAAAATCTTATATATATATATATAAAACAGAAAATCTGTGTGTACCGAGTTGGAATTTGGTATATAGGTAGGAAATGCAGTCAATATAAGGAGGCAAATTGAAAATCAGAAGAAGAAAAATGGTATCACTTAAGACGTAGACTTAACAGAAAAATTGCTTATACAGAGAAACCTCTATCTATCGTTTTTGAAGGGACCTATTGAAATAAACTATGGATGCGGGAAAACAATGAAAAACACATTAATACATATTTAAATGTTTAATATGTACGTACATATATATTCTAAATAAAATTTTAAATAAAAAATATCGTAACAAAATAAAAAAGGAAGCTGCATGCCGACAAAAAAAATTATACTTTGTATTGTATATAATCTTTCATCGTCATTTGCTTTTTGGCTTTTTATATTGCCGTAAGAAATCAATATTCTTTCGGTGTTACAAATTAAATTTTTTTCGGCATCAGTTATCGAATGCGCATAAAAAAAGTTTTCAATTTGAAAAAACACGAAATTTGCTGCGTAATTTAAACGATGAATGCGGTAAAATGATACAGAGAGAAATGATCGATGCGATCTATTTTTGCGTGTTTTGTATGAAATTAATTCGGAACCGCAAGAAATAACGATATAGGTATACGGGAAAATTATTATTCGAGGAACGATAGATAGAGGTTTCACTGTAATAAGAAAACAAATATTTTTTTTTAATGATTTTTATTTTATTGGATTGATTTACGGGAGTTACGAAGGGACAACCTAAAACTAAACTTTTGAAATATCTCATTTACTTTTGACTTAACAGCAAAAACGCACATGAGAAAAGCTGTTTAAAATAAAAATACAAATACATGTTATCCTATAAATTTTTCAATTGGTTAAGAAGCAGGGGAAGGGAGATGGGGGAGGTGCTAAAACTAAAATACTGGAAATATCTCACTTATTATTTACTTTACATCAACAATTTATAAAGATAATTTATAAAGACTTTGATTGAAGAACGATTATTTTCTGTTTAGTGTAGCTTCTGAATATTTAGGGGGACAGAAGGAGCGCTACTTATAAACTTGAAATATCTCTTAATATTGACTTAACATTAAACATGTGTATAACAGAAGTTGTTACAATATCAATAATATAAATAAATAAATAAACAAATCTTTTCTGTTTAATCTTCTTCTGTATATAGGTATATCATTTATAAAATTTTCTTACATACATATGTATATAAATACATGACCTGACTGACTCATCAACGTTCAGCCCAAATCACTAGACCTAGAAACATGAAATTCGAGAAGTATATTTCCTCCATGTCGTAAGCGATCACTAAGAAGAGAATTTTCGAAATACGACCCCTAAGAGGCTGTTAAGTGATTTCAGGGATTCCTCAATATCTCTTAGGCCCAATGAGATATTGACTTAGTTTTTGCTTACAAAGGTTACACATACAAATGTTAAGAACTAAATTCAGGATTTTGTTCTAATCAACCCTTAAAGGGATAAATTTATTATGTATTCGGAGTGAATTATAGAACCCTTCGTATTTCCTATGTATGTTGAGTTATAACATTGTGTTTTGGCATATAGATGTCTTTTTAAAATCTTAGAAACTTCTTGACAGTTTTCTTTTAAATTTTCACGCCTAAAAGGGTAAATTGGTATTTTTTATTCAATAGAACGCCCCCTGGACATAGAAACATGAAATTCGTGGAGGAAGCAATGTTCCTTCCATGATGTGAGCACCTATTAAGAAAGATTTTTTTTAAATTCGACCCCTAATGTGGTGAAATGTTTCTTTCACGGATTCCTCAATATCTCAGACCTATAATGAGATATCGACTTGGTTTTTGGTTACAAAGATTACCCATACACATGTACAAAAACGAGGTTCAGTATTTTGCTCTGATCAACCCATACAAGGCAAATCTAGATTCAAGGATATTCATAAAACCCTTCAAGTGACCTGTTTCATTTCTTTTTGGCACATAGGCGTCTGTTTAAAATCGGTATATGTATTAAAACTCAAAAACGGATAAACCGATTTTAGTGCTATTTGCAACAGCGTATTCCAAATTTGTCTGGAAAGATTTTAAGCTATATATCATCGCGGTAAGACACCAGGTTTCCGATCAATTAAGAAATATTTAAACTATAAAAGATACACATATTCAAAATATACCTATATTAACGAATTTTGGGTTTAATATTGCAACAAAAATGTTCCCGAGGATATATATCACAATTTTCTTTATTTTCATTTTAGACGACAATTGTAACGTTAAATTCGCTATTGAACATTATTGTAACCCCCTAAAGCAATACGAAGAAAACTTACTTCGGTGGCAAGAATATTTACTAACGAAAAAAAGTGCTCTGATCTATATAGGTACGATTTATAAATCAGGAATAATCACGAAGTAATTATAATAAATATCATAAAAATTATAATAAATAATTTCGTAAGGTGCAACATAAAATGCTTTACGTGACTGGCGCTGCCTTTGGCAATGATTCTCACATGGGCATTTTCCTAGGTTAGCACATCGGGATACTTATACGTGTTGATATTAAATGTCTGTACTACCAATGTTTACAAAGAAATTCGTACTTAAATTATTTGTATAAGAAGCACATATTAATACAATTGTAGATTAAAACAAATAAATATATTTGAATATAAAACGATTCGTAGCAACCAGTCTTGAACCGATTTCGAAATGGGCCAGATCTAAGCGGGCTACGACTACTTTATTTCGGTAGCGAAGCAGCGGGTACACTGCTAGTGTATAAATACAGAGACTACAATATTTTAAAAATTACATTTATAATTTGATATTTTCTGCTTTAATATAGTTATAATTAATTTCATAAATGTCTAGAGAATTAGTAGCAAGAAGCGTTTGAATATTGGTAGGTAAGGATATTTTTTGGACAACTAAATTTTGAATGAATAATTTACGATTACGAAAATGAATTGGGCATTCAAACAATAAAGGGTTCGAATCACTGACAGACAAATTATCACACGGACAGAAAGGAGATGAAACCATGTTAATTCTATGCAGGTGATATGGAGAGAAGTTGTGATTTAATCTAAGCCGGATAAGAGTGGATTTAAAAGATCTGTTTTGGTGAGAAGAAAACCAAGTTTTTCTAGGAAGAAGAGGTTGAATTTGACCGTAGTATGATCCTTTGTGTTGTAGAGACTCTATGTATTGTTATTGCCGTTGGTTGTATATGGAAGATTTGAAGATTGACATAATCTCATTACTGTTTAGAGGAATATTTAAGAGGGAGCCATTTACACCTGCTTCTTTGGTTAGAAGATCGTCTTCGATGTTGAACTCAAAATCGGAGTGGCCTTTAATCCAGCATATTTTAACATCATAAATTAATGAATAATTCTTTTCCTCAAATCCAGGGCAACTCAATTTTTGAACGACGCTTTTACAATCAGAAAAAATTATAAATACATTATGAAAGTGAGACTTTAAGTATTCTCAACTTTATTGCCACCATTTCCGCATTGTAGATAAACATATTATCTGGGAGTTTAAATTCTAGGTTAAAATTGCGCTGTGGATGTAAAACAGCGCAACCTACGCCATTGGTTGATTTTGATCCTTCAGTATATATATGGTGTGCATTTGGCCATTTTAATTTTATCTGTTCCAAAATTGATAGGACAATTTTCACGATAATTTTAAGAAGATATCTGGATCATATTATGCAATGAAATAATTATTTGGTAGTGAAAAACGAAATTGGTAAGAAAAGCAAGGAATATTATGGTTAACAGCACGGAGTGGTGAGATGTTCGATAGACTTAAAGAGCTTTCTATTATTAAGGACATGTTTCTATTTCTCCAATAATTCGACGTTATATATTAAACTCGTTAAATTTAATAATGCTTTCATCTATATTTTCTTTTCTTTCTTGACTGTTTCGTTACTCTTTACTATTTTGTTACTTTTTACATGTGTACTTTATTATTTACTGTAATTACTCAAATTTAAAAAAAATATATTTAGTTTTTCGCTAACTACATTATTTTATATGGAGGTCATAGAACTGTATATGCGTGCCAAATTTCATCTCTTTGGGTTTAACTGCTTTGTGTGTAACAATTTTTACCGTACAGACAGACACATGAGTGACGGTATGATGATGTTTTGGTCATACTTACAAAACCCTAAAAGAAATACGGATCTAGGAGCAAAAAAATAAATCCGTAACCTGACTTGGACCGCTTTGCCCATTTTCTGGCCCTGTTTCACTCTGGGCCCCGTACCTGTGTACCTGTTGCACCTGCCTAGTTACGGCTCTGCATAGCAACCACAAGTTCCATATCAAAATTAATCCCTGATTTAAGCTCTAGTCTTAAACTTACTAGTTCAAATATGTAGTATAAAACCATAGCTTATTGTGAAACTGGGTTAAACTATCTACTATGAATATTTCAGATATGCACTAATTTTCCGACAGAATTTAATACACTCACAGACAAAGAAAAATGGGGCAGTCTTGCGATTTTAAGTGAAACGTTGATAAAGAAATATTTAACCGTTTTAATAGGAAACTATAAGTATCGGGAGATAATAGTATGTTTATATGATATATCTGCATAATCATTTTTTATTTTTACTAACTAGACAGGCTCTAACGATACATTTTACCCGCTTCAACGAAAAGTATACGATATCCTAAATATTAAATATTAATTGTTGAGTTAACGTGAAGTTTAGGATAAGGTAAACTTAAAGAGATACTTTACTTCACTAATTATTTTATTTTCACTATAGGTACATTTCGGCTACGAAGTAGCCATCTTCAGTAGTTAAATAAAACTGGAACCAATTCAACTACTGAAGATGGCTACTTCCGAAATGTACGTATAGTGAAAATAAAATAATTTGTGAAGTAAAGAATCTCTTTAGATGTACCTTATGATATCGTATATTAAGTATACGTATTTTAACACTGATAATTCATTGTTAATATAAAATCCTGGTCATTAGTGACCCATCTTAGGGATTTCTGAACAAGAAAGAAAAGAAAATGTTTGTATATGGTACCATTAGGCGTTACAATGATATTGGTAGCATCGCAAAACGCCATGGAGGCGGTCATAGGAAAACAGCAACATCACCAGAAATGGTTCGAAAGGTGAAGGCTCGAATTCAAAGAAATCCACGTTAGAGCTCAACAAAATTGGCTACAAATCTGACCGTGTCGGACTCAAGAATACGGCGCATACTGAAAAATGAACTTAAATTGAAGCCTTGCAAGATTTAACACTGGTACAAAAGGCAGTTCGTCTTTAACGATCAAAAGCACTGAGAGTTCAAGAAACGGCAAGTTCAGCGACATTTTTGACAACCGAGTTACTATGCGTAACCAAGCGTCTGCTTCTGAGGGTTTGGGCTGCTGTAACTGGAAATGGTCGTTCTCTGCTCATTTTTATTAACCAGAGCATTAAGATGAATCAGTGTACCAACAAAAGGTGTTAAATGTTGCGTTGGTCCTTTGGGCACACAAGCAATTCGGTGCCAACCGCTCGACATTTCAACAGGACTCGGCATCGTCCCATAAAGCTCGTTTGACACAACAATTTTTACAAAATCACGTTCAACAGTTCATTTCTTCGCAACAGTGGCCTCCGTACTCGCCAGACTTGAATCCGATAGACTTTTCATATTCGTATAGCGTGTAATATCTTCATCGGAAAACTTGATGCCATCATCCGCGTCAGACGTAACCATATCGAACAGTGACACTTTTTTCATGAAACTTGATGTATTTTCAACAATGTCTTAAAATATTTAATAAAAAGATTCATAATTGACGTAACTACAGAATTTTAAATTGGCGACGCTTCAAGTGACGGATTTTGTATAATCATTGTATTACCTCTCGATACTTATATTTTCCTATTAAAACTGTTACATAATTTTTTATCACCTTCAATAAACGGAACAGGAAACAAAAATAAAAGAGTCAAGGTACAACAGAAAATATAAAAAATCTAGACGCTAAGCAAACCACAATATTTGACAGAAAAGGGAAGTAGAAAGAAGAAAAAAAGTGATAGCAAGATTAAGATGTGGAAATGAAGACAGAGGCAAAAATTTTGGTCTATCTAACTACAGAGAAACGTTGCAGTTTTACTAGGCTAGTGGTTCATAACCGAGTTGAAACCTAATAATTTCTGCCGTGTTGAACATATAAATTTTCACTGATTATTTGAAATTGACTTTAATTTTGTAATTGTTTTTAATATTTTTAATAGGTTGTTATGGGTGGTTTGTTATATGGACAATAAATATGACTAAATAAATGTTTATAACTTTTATTGTCACTTACTGTAGCTAATTTTGTAATAAATAATGCCTAAGAAATTCTTTCTTCTCCCAATATTATGAATTCAACAAGAAATGTAGTATTGAACTTGAAAATTTATTGATCCTGTATTTTCAGTTTTTTTTAAAATTATTTTATTTCTATTCATAGCACTTTCATTACAACGAGATTTCAATCAAATTAATATAAATTTAAATTGCATTTTTGTTAATTATTATGAGATGCAAGGCTTTAATTTGCTAAACATAACAGACGCCAAAAAAATTGTGTGTTCCCATTTAAAATAAGAAAGTTGAACGATATATTTTTCCAAAAAAAAATTGTTTCTCTCGTTAATATTCTCTTTTTTTCAGCCTCCTAGCTCTTATAGTATTCGAGATACTCATGGTAGACAAATTAAAATGAATCTCCATATATTTAATTATAACCTCAAATTTTATTTCATATTGATATATTTTTCAAAATAGTATTTTTTATGCTAGCAGAATTTTCTGACAATTTTTAAACTAAATTATGTTGTAGGCGTGATATAATGACAGTTAAAAGGCCTAAGGCCTCACGTAGGTAATCATATTTTGCCACAAGAATAATGGAACTTGACAACTCATTTCAAATCTCGACAACTTAAAAGATATCTGTGATTTATTCAGGAACAAAACGTTGGACGAATTTCATTGTTCCTTTTTATACATTTTAGTGTCCTTTGTCACGAAGGTTGAGTTATGAAACATACATTAAATGCAGGATAATGTTGTTGTGTTTTTTCCCACGCTTTTAACGAACTGACCAATTTTCTGTAACTTATCTCAAACTAACCATCCAAATAAATTACTTACAAGAAGGAAAATACTTCCACACACTTCCGGATTAATCTAATAGAAAGTAGCAGCAGCCCTGCACAAACTGTATACGATGTAAACTCAAATTATGTAATTACAATTACAAACTCATCTTGCTGACAAACTAACAACAAACATTTTTATGAAATTGAAAATATTCTAATACCCTCTTCACACCAGATGTTTAAGTTTGGATGTTAAAGTGAAGCAGAGTTTAAGTGTTGGTTTGAAGCTTTAGTACTCAAATCTGCGTGTTAAACATAGTCCGCATTGCCAACATAATTTCTATTATAAAGAATTGATGTGAACTGTGAATTTTCACACATTTCAGGATTTTGCAGGTATTTAGTAAGTAAATAATGATTATTTGGGATGCCAAAACAAATTTTATGTTAAAATATTTTTTTTTGTTAATTTTAATTCGAATGTCTAATACCATTATGTAGGTTTCTAAATATGCGTAGTATTTTTTTTATATAGCAAGGTTCAATAAGATTTTGAAAATTGCGCTTATGGCTTCCATTGGTTGTTTTAGTCATAAGCTCCGCCCTTCTGATTTCGTGTATTTATAGGAATATTAATAGCAGTATAGCAGTAATATATTTATGCACTAATATGATACAGGCATTATAACACATGACATAACATATATGTTATATATTTTATTTTTTTACTTGTATCCATGGTATTATATATAAGTTACTTGGTTGTAAGTCCAAGAGTATTCAATTTCAACAATTTCTACTGGTTATTAAATTTACGCTTTTAAAAATTAAATGAAATATTTGCCCAAATATAACTAGAATTTAAAAAAAAAATTAAACAAAATAAAAATGCAAAAAAACAGAAATAATTAAATTGCCTCGCGGCCGGGATGAACTCGAGTTAGTAAATTAGAACACCAGTATTCTCAGCATTACACCATCGAAGCGCTTTGTTTACTGTACTACATAATATCATTAAATATTTTACATGGTCAAGCAAAAAACACAAAAAATGCGTTATTTTCCGAAAACATAATCTGATCAAAAATTACTGTTGTACTATTCCGGTTCACACAAAAGTACATTACTTAAAATTGTTTCAGATTTTTAGTTTAAACCATCTGGGCTACAGGGTGTGGGACAATTTTTTTTGCATAATTTTGGCAAAAATCGCTTCAAAATAATTTATTTTGCAAAAATAAAATTTTGATCGTTAATCTACGTACTAAGGGCTCCTTACTCAGAATTTAAAAAAAATTAATTTATTTTCGGTGAGCACATATTTGTTAGGGGGATACGTTTTTTAGATGTTTTGGTATTTTTTCTATGTGCGGGTCAACGAGTTGTATAAGCATGCCAAATTTCAACTCTCTAGGTTTAGCCGTTTGGCTGCAATTTTTACCGAACCGACAGACAGACAGACAGACAGACAGACAGACAGACAGACAGACAGGCAGAGAGACAGACAGACAGACAGACATACAGGCAGACAGACAGACTACAAAATGACGGTATAAGGGTTTTTTGGTCACACGTACCAAACCTTAAAAAATACTGTTTGAATTTGTGCTGTCAACATTTTATATTATCATAAACAAGAATACTGTATTATATCGACGTTATAAGAAGTTTATACTTATTGTTATAATAAAATTATATATTTTAATAATGTATTTAATAAAATACAGAGCTACAATAATTAAGATAAAATGTATCGACTCATATGTTAATGCAGGTGTAATATATTCATTATTGTAGTGTCTTTATTGTAGAATGAAATGAAATATCCATTTTTGTTTATAATAATTTAAAATGTGCGTCTGCGCAGACAGTACAAAACTAGTAATTTCCTGACGGTAACTTAAGAACAAAATTACTGTATTAGATGGCAGCACCGGAGATTTAAACATCAAGTGTGAAAGCGTACCGATGTTAAACAACGGTGAACTTTAAGTTCACTGTTTTAAAAGTTCTAGTGTGAAAAGGGTTTTACTCGAAATCTATTAATTATTAAAAACGTAATTTAAATTTCTAATGTTTTGGAAAATCGATAGTTTTGGGTTGGAATAAATCAGAAAGTAAAAGTATACCCTCTTCTTCGCTACCGAATAAAATATTGATGGAAAATGTGAATTTTCACACATTTCAGAGTTTTGTAGGTATTTAATAAGTGTCAGAAGCCAACATAATACTCGGAATATTCGATTTATAATCACATCAAAATCAACAGTTTTTTGATAATCACTATAATTCGTTATTTGAGTACTGAGAACTTCCATTTAATTTTTTTAAACAAAATTTACATAATTTGCCAAAAATTCTAGCGTTTTTCTGCATTTGCTTCGTATTTAAGCCTTCATTAGATTAAAAAGAAATATATTGATAAATGGCTTAATATTTTTTAATTTCAGTAACGTATTTCGCATTGTCAGCAAAATCTTATTAGTTAAAAAAAAAAATAAGTAATTCAAACGGTTGAATCACAACTTGTAATAAAATAACTGAACACTACACCCTGTGGTGTAGTGTGTAGTGGGGTGTTCATATGCCTAGAGTCTACACATATGAACTCGGTTTTCAGCTGGTAAAAATTTTTATTATTTTTTTAATTTCAAAAGACACTGTCTTAGCCATAAATACAAAAAATACATAACATTATTAGCCATGAATTAAAAGACAAACAGACAGACAGACAGATGTGTCACGTTATAACAGTTTTTTTGTAGTCATACCTACAAGACCCTAAAAAACATTAGTAGTCGGTTTAAATCGGGTCCATGGGTTCAAACTGGCTTGGTGTGAATCGTTTTAGGAAAATTCTTGAGGTCAGTTCTCTCTTTATGAGCTCGTGTAGGTTTTCATTTTCATTTTTATTCCATTCCAATTAATAAAATTCTTTCGAGTATTTTGGTGAGCACAGTCAAGAAAGTAAAAGTAATATTAAAGCACCTTATTAAAAATAAATACTCTATATCTGTTTTAACGAAACTAACAAAATCTAGTATTTTCCCAGAAGTGGGATTTTACTGTCTCAAAATTATTTCAAAATAAAAACTGCCATTATTTCAAACTGCCATTTGTTGCCAATGCTGACAATTTCCGCAAGGGCCAAAAGAGTGTATTTGCAAAATTTTGTCCAAATCTGCAAAAGGTCCTTGGGGTGTATAGTAAACAAACAAACAGACCTTCGAATTTAGGTTTTTGTAGATATGACCAAAAAATACCTTCTAACGTAACTGATGCGTCTGTCTGTCTGTAAGGTATATTTCTTATTAAAATACGAAGCAAATGCAGAAATAATCGCAAGGATTTTTTCATTTATAATATATTGTAATTTTCCCATATTATTTAAAACTAGTTTAAAAAAATTAAATGGAAGCTCTTAGTACTCAAATAGCGAATAAAAATGATCATCAAAGAACTATTGATTTTGTTGTGATTATATAACAAAATATTGTCCTAGACAATAGCGTTCTGTGGACTTCTTATGCTTATGAAATACCTGCAAAACCCTGAAATGTGTGAAAATTCACACTACATATAAATGTTTCTTTATGTACTCGTATGTTCGCACAGCTCCAAATCTATGTGGGGTGTACACGCATATCATGAAAGTTTATGACATATGAAAAGGTGAATTGTGTTTTTTGATATCAGCTCTAATTATTTACACCTAAAGAGATTGTACATAAATCACCAGAACTTATCAAATCTTGTCCAGATCTGGAAGAAAATCTTAGTGAAGAATTTTTGCAAACGAATTGTTGAAAAATGACCTTGCTTTTCATATAACGTTTTTCATTTAAACCGTTTGATAACTAGTCTAGATAACGAGTCTTGTTTTCCAAATATAGAAACTGCCTTACTATTTGTCACATCAGTAAAAAATCATTTTGGCACAATCTTAAATGTTTAATCCTTTTTAGGTTGGAAAATGACTTTTCTCATTCACAGTTGGTATTAATGCGCCAAATGGATGTGAGTTTCTAGTTTCTACATTCAACGAGGGTCAATCAAATATAAACGAGCCTTTCTCGACTGAGCGGCGAGAAAGGCAACAATGTGTGTTGTGGCGGATGGGGTCTTTAGGTAAGGATGCGTAGAGGAGAAAAACCAGCCCAATCGGTTTATCTAATGATCTGTTTAGTAGCCCTGACGATAAATGGGAAGAATGTGCCTATCTCTGTTGCGCAACGCATTATTATAAAGTTTATAACCCGTGAAAACGTGAAACCAGCCTAATTTCACCGCAGACTGCAGTTCCAGTTCAGGCAAGATACCCTTTTATGGCCAAGGGTTAAAGTTTGGCGCAAAGAGTGGAAGCAAGCCTTTGAACGTATTGAAAATGAAAATAATCCTTGCCGTCCTCGCACTATTGTGACTGATGAAAACATTGCTCGTGTTTGTGAGCTAGTGGAACAGGATCGACGGTTAACAGAGCTTGAAATTTTGAAGGAACTTGGTGTCACCTATGGAAGTGTTTAATCAATCACCCGAATACATTTGAGTTTCAAAAAAATCTCATCACGTGGGGTTCCAAAGCTACTGAGTGATGATCCGTCACGACAACGCCAGGCCCCAGACAGCAAATTTTACGCAACAGGATATGCACTGGAAAACGTTTGCACATCCACCTTATCAGTCCAAACTTATCTCCATGCGATTTCCATATGTATGGGCCCCTCAAAGACGCACTTGGAGGCCAGCGATTTGAGAACAATGATCAAGTGGAAATGTTCGTGCGCAACTGCTTAGATACCCTCCTAATTTCTTGTACGAGAACGGGATAAAGAAACTGCCAAAACGTTGGAAAAAATGCATCCTATAAGAAGGAGACAACAGTCTGTATAATAAGACATACATGCTTATAACTCAAGATCAAGCATGTGCACAAAAACTAAACAGGTTCAAACATGATAAAAACATCAAGACCTAATACGTCCGATAATAAAAATTGTTTAGTTAGTGTTTTGTCTTTCAGTAGTGCGGTTGTGTAATAATGAGTGGTATTTATGCAAGACGTTTTGAAGTGGTATTTTTATGAACCCACCCAAAAGAGCCAAAAAATGTCCTTTTCAAGTACAGCAAAATATATACACAAGTCAATAGACTTTATGAAGTATTGGGTGAAACGTTATGAAATTAATAAAAAAATTGACGATTTACCTAATCGTGGATTAAAAAAAGTGACCACTAAAAAACAAGATAAAGTGATTTTTAATTTTTTTTAAAATAACCCTTAAAGCCTTACACCGCAAGGTAGAAAGGCTTCAGGATTAAGTAAGTAAGTAAAATAACCCTATGTTATCTTTACGTACATGTCAGGTAATTTTGTTAAGAGAGAACATTAAGTTAAGTCTAACGACCCTGAGAAATCGTTTAATTGAAAATGGTATTAAATTCAGAACCACCAAACAAAAATCATTGTTATCATGTTGGGCCAAGGAAAATTAAGACCGCGATTGGAGTGATGTGGTGTTCTCTGATGAATCTAGTTTTTACATGAAATATAAGCTTCGAATAAATTCCTTGTCTCTCCTATAGTTCGCCAAAAATCAACAAGGACGTCTTATTATACAGACTATGTGAAAAAATAATTTGTAGAAATGTATAAATATTTCTTGTAAAATAAATTGTTAAAAAAGGCTCGTTTATATTTGATTTTTATAGAGTTACCGTGACTCCGTGGTAAGACGGTTGTCTATGGCCTTGGTTCTCAAACTTTTTGAAGCCGGGGAACACTAAACTCTGATATATTTTTAGGTGGAACATCTACAATACAACATAAACTTTAAAACAGGAGGCGCGGGTAGCTAATCTTTTTGAAACCAAAAGAGCTATAAAAAACAGAACAATGTTCGCAAAAACACTACAATATTATCGAGCAAAAAAGAAACTGAATCGTGTCGCAGCGTGTGATTGGCAACCCCCTGCTTAAAAGTGCTACTTGTAGAAAATAATAAGTATATAAATAAAATATGTACCTACTGATATTAATTGATGCAAATATATTTATTGAAATCACAATTAAAACTACAATACTTATAAAAAACTTTTAAAACTTAATGCGATACATAAGCTTGATGATCTTTACAGATCTCAGCGATATTGGGACGAATAAATGATAAAGCAAGACGCATTTTTTCTTCTAAATTCCCTAGTTTCTCGCGTTTGTTTGTCTTTATATTAATCATAGTAGAAAATCCTGCTTCGCAAAGATATGACGTGGAAAATAACAACAATATGTTCAGGGTTTTTTTGCTTATACTCGGGTATTCATCTTTAACAGAGATTCAAAAATTTTCAGGATGTTTTCATGGAACTTTAATTTTAATCCACGATCTGAAGAAAGCAACGTCAGTTCTTTTTCTTCTTTTAAAGTAAAACTAGAAAATTCGGAAGAAACAAACGGGTTTTTCATCCAATCATGTTGTTGTGTTTAACAATGGAAAATATTTTTAAAATTTTTCTTCTATTGTTGATAAATGTTCCATTATTAAAGAAACGATTGCCTCGTTGATATTTTGCACAGAGGGGAACATTTCTGTGTTTCTCTCTCTTACGTGTCTTTTCCATAGTAAAATCCTTGTTTTATTGCACATAATTTGTCAGTCGACGTAAGAATGTTTTCATCCTTTCCTTGCATACTTATATTGACAGTATTAAAATAATCAAAAATATCAGTCAAATATGCCAAATTACTGCACCTATCATCATTTTTTAGATAATTTATAATATGGTGCAAAACTTACCTAAATTTTTTTAATTCACAAAATGCAAATTGACAGAATTAAAATTTGAACTGCATATGAGTCACATTAACATGCGAATATATTGAAATAGATTTAATTAAATTATATGTAGAGAGATCTTCGTCTAAAACCGATTCTACAATTAAAGTCTTACATAGTTACGGATGTCGGGCGCATTTCTCAACTCATTCGCCGGAGGGGACTCCCCCTAGCGAAAGAGTAGAGGAACCCGCATTTGCCCGACATCAGACTTTAATTGTAGAATCGGCTTAAGCAGAATTTTGATAACTGCAATAATATTTTATGTTTCCAAGAAGTAATTTTAACCCGAAAGATATTTTTTAATTGAATTGTACATTTGATTTTTTCGTGGAACACTCGAAGGTGCAACGCGGAACACCAGTGTTCCGCGGAACACGCTTTGAGAACCAAGGGTCAATGGAGCACCGGGACTTTTATCTTCCGATATTGTGCAGTGAGCTCTGAGATTGACTTAAGTATTTAATACTTAAAATGAGTACCTCTTTATACCAATCGCAACGCCACACTGACTACCTGGCTTTCATATACAAGGTGTCTCAAAAGAAATTTTATATTTAGTGGATCGATTAAAAAAAAAGTAAGACGTATATAGAAAAAATGTTTATTAATTATTAAAATACACTTTTTGGGGATTTATTTCTTAAAAATAATATCGTCTAAATGTAGACCCTCGCGTTCTCGGCACTCATTTAATCGAACAGTAAAATTACTTATGACGTCTCGGCAGGTGGACTCAGGGATGGCTGCTATTTCGTGACGGATATTTTCTTTCAAATGCGCCAGTGAAGTCGGTTTATTGGCGTAAACTTTAGATTTAAGATAACCCCATAGGAAAAAGTCCATAGGGGTTAAATCTGGACTGCGTGGAGGCCAATTTATGTCACCTCTCCGGGAGATCAATTTGCCTGAGAAAATTTCACGAACACGTGGCAGAGACATATTGGACGTGTGTGAAGTTGCTCCGTCCTGTTGGAACCATGTTCTTTGGTTATAGCCATTGGAAAGTTTTGCAGTTCAGGTACCAAGAAGTTGTCTAACATCTCCACATAACGCTCTGAATTCACTGTAAAAAAGTAAGGGCCGATAATTCCTCGCGCCGACATCGCAGCCCATACGGTCACTTTAGGCGAATGTAGGGGTTTCTGATGTTTGCGTTTCGGATTCGTTGCACTCCAGTAGCGGCAGTTCTGCTTATTTACGTGGCCATTAAGATGAAAATGAGCTTCATCCGAAAACAAAATGTTGGTAAACGTTGAAAATCGCTCAATCACCTGATTTACGAAATTAAGCCTCTGACTGGCATCTTGGGGCTTTAATTCTTGCACCAATTGAATTTTGTAGGGGTGCAGCTTTAGGTCTTTGTGCATAATGCGATGTAATGATGATCTATGCACATTTAAAGCACTTGCGCGCTTTCGAATTGAAAGGTTCGGGTCGTCACAAACAGACTGATTAACATTATCCACGTTTTCTACCGTTCTTGATGACCTAGGTCGCCCGGATTTTGATTTATCCAGCGTTGTACCAGTCTCCTCAAACTTTTTAACCCAATGTCGAATGAGAGGAATGCTTGGCGCATCATTTAAGTGGTGAAAACCTCGAATACTGCAGAATTTTCTACGCGCTACAGTCGCCGAATCACCGTTTTTGTAAAACTCTCGCACGCATAACGCGCGGTCTGCTCCCGAGAAACGCTCCATAGCGACTAAATTCCCAAGAGCCAGGCTACCGATTGACATAACCCCCGCGCCCCTCGAATACGTTGCGTTCACGCAGTAAGCTAAATAAATATAATTTTTTTTTTTAGACACCTTGTATATGGCCGGTGGTCTAGAAACAGAGAACTTACCTTCTTGGCCCCTTATACGCCAATTTAGGTGTTGGCTTTGTTGCTGTGCGCCAAAATTTTTAACTAACTAACTATTAAGGTGTTGGAAACTTATTATTTATTATTATTTTTATAAGAGAGTTTCTACATTTGGATAACAAAGTAAGAACGGGTATTCTGCTAGTTTATTAATAATACTGAAAATGTCTATTTCATATATGAGTAATTCAAGATTTATTAGAAACAGATTATTCTATCTGGTTGATCCATTGTGCTTCTTAATTAATCATTTTCTAATAAATACTGAAGTACTCCTGCGTGAAATCGACATTTTCATTATTATTAATAAACTAGCAGAATACTTGTTTTTCACAGGGAATAAGTTCAATTAAGTTCAATTACATTGATTATAATATAAAGTTAACCAGACTGATAGTGCCCAAAAAAGAAAATGAAGAATAAAATGAATAATCATATTTTTTAATAATTCTTAGCATGCCTAAAGAACTTTCTGCAGAACGTTTGTGGTCTTTCCATTCGACGCACAAATGAAACAATCTATGCTATTACTCAGTTCTCAGTGTGCACAAATTATAATCTATATCAGGGATTCCCAAACAGTGAGCCGTGGCGCCCGGGGGCCATTGGCCACAATATTTTAAAAAATTGTCTTATAAAATAAATATTTATATAATTTTAATATAGTATTGTTAAATTCTAGAATTAATTCCATTATTCATTCTAAAGCATTACGTTCAAGAATATTTGCTTCAAATATAAAGTTTTTCACTTGTATTTATTAGCGCATCTATTAGTATTACAAGAACAATATTTTGATTATCTACTTAGCTGAAATAGGTTCTTTTCCATATGCAGACAGTCTAGATAAGTGATGGCAAACCCTTTTTCCTAAACGCGTCAAAATAGAATTTGAAATTTTGTATTATATAATGAATAAATAAAAATATGCCACTTTAGGGTGTAAGTATTCGTTTGGAATCCCCACTAATCTCGTTAACTCTACATAAACTAGCGGCCTTGTGTTTGACGTATATAATACAGGTATATAACAGGTGAATTCTATTTCACTATTATTATCATATTTGTCGATTTTCTAGCCCTGTTTAGATTGTCGATTTTGTAGACCCAACCTTAGTTATCTTAGAATTTTTCTTTAGAATCTTCAGAACTTCAAAGATCTACTTTTGTTCGGGTTATTTGTAACCGTCATAAGAGTGATTGTGTGACTGTGTAAATGTGTGACCCGCGGATCATAAGTTCGCAATCACTGGTCTAGGATGTTCTACGACCATATGACTTAACCTCCATGCAAATGTCATTCTATGTTTACTTCACGTTCAAAACTGTCGTTTTCTTGCGCATTCATTTTAGTACTTCTACCTAACCACCAACAAAGCGTACCCATTTATGTGCGCGCAGCAAGTAGATTATAAAATACAAATATAAACTAAACTAAACAGCCAGTTTGGAAATAAAAATTCTCGCATCACTGAACAAGCGCATTGGTTCGTATTTGTTTATCTTTGCACACTACACATGCGCATTGGTGCGAATTTATTCATTACCGCACCGCCTGCCCTCGTGTGAGGGTAATATATGAAATTAAGATAATTTCCTGTCAACTAACAATATCGAAATGAGACAATGCCATAGTAGTCGTAGGAAAAATTATTTTTTCCACAACTATATAGATACGTTCATTAGAGGCGGTCAGTGATTAATAAATGTAGCACATTCCCCACTTCTTTTAACTACATACCGCTGACCTGTTACGTAATGAGCTCATTACATAACAAGTTGGCTCATTACATAACAGGTTCAAGCAGCAATGGCCGACCATTGCTAGGCGACGTAATAAATACGTTGAAAGAATATGTCAAATTATTGCTAATTTGTGAAATATTAAATAACAAAGTTGCCAAATTTTGCAATTTATTTTTTGATATAGTTGGTCTTTGTCAGTCAGTTAATCAGTTGACGCAAGTATTGTTATTTTAACTGAATTTACACTCCGTATGATAACTTACATGGTCGTTGCTAGACAACGTAAAAAATAAGTTTTATAGTTGTGGAAAAAGCATAGTATGAAACTTGCATGGAATATTCACTTCTCACTTGTATGAATTGCGCTACTCGCCTGCGGCTCGTGGCGCTCGTGACTTTCATACTCGTGTGAAATGACCATCATTCCATGATCGTTACATAATATACTATTTTCTATGCTCCACATTCCTTTTTACCGACCGTCAACATATATAAGAGAGGTATTGTGATCATACCGATTTTGAAATTTCGAGATTTCGATGGATCTCCACGAATTTAGGAGAATATAACGTTTTGACTATTTTTAGCATGATGTCTGTCGGTCTGTCTGTCCGTCTGTCTGTCTGTCTGTCCATCCATCTGTCTGTGTACATGTGCAGAGAAAATTCGGCTAAAAGGATTTTTATAAAACTTCATATTTAAGCTTTTGACAGCAATGGCACGAGTTGATCAACTTTTGGTAAGAATCGGAAATGGGAGTTTACTTGTGTCGATTTTAAGTTTTTTGCGAATATTTCAAAACAGAAAAATATTTCGAAAAAAATTATTTAACAAAAATCAATAACAACTTTTATTTGAGATATTTTTTGATAAAACAAAAAATTTATGAATTTTTTTTAGTATCCTTGGCCTAATATTCTCTGTTAGAAAATATTAGGCCAATTTATTTCTACTCTGCTGCTAGAATGTATTTTATACAAGTACTTTGTGATGGCGGTTGGTCCTGTGGTAGCCACAGCTGATTTTTTGCTTTTCTTTTTTATTTCCTTTGTGAGTACCTGGTCTTCATAAAATTAATTTAAATTGCCATTGATTAAATCCTAAATTAATTCTAAAAATTTGAATTTTCTTAAGAGGATTTACATTTTTTGAAACAGGAAGAGTTTGTAATCCAAATTTAGTGGAAAGTTTCCCACACATGGAACTTTGTACTTAAGGTAAACGAATTCAGATTTTAAACTTGCAATTAGTTTAATGTAACTCATATCATTATAATTTAACAAATGAAGTTTTACACTAGACATGCGCAACTTCGACTAAACTGTTGACTGGATAGTGAATACAAAATATATACGCAGGTTGAAAAACCTTTTTTGCTCATATGGAAATATGCAAAAACAATACATCTTTTTTACACAGTTTTTCTTTTACTTCATTGAAATTGTCATTACTACAAAACGTTAAACAAGAATAAATAAAACCTCATTTCATATTGCGGATGCAGGTGGGCCGGATTCAGTTAAATATTGCCGGGTCGCGGGCTGGTCCTGGCCGTGGGTAGTAGGTTGTACATCACAGAACACAATATATTAAGAACGGACACAGGCAGCAATAAAAATTAGTACGTTCCCTCTAGGAATATACCAATGAACTAAACAACAACAACCGCCAAATTTAAATTTTACTATCTGATTTACGCTCATAATTACCATTATTATTGTTTTAAATATATTTTATTATTTATATTATCAAAAGTTTTACAATTAAAAAAGAAATACATATATATTTAATAATCCATATACATTAATATAACATATAAATAAGGAATTTAAATAAATAAATCTAAATAAAAGGTGTAAGCTATTTATTTTTGAAACACAAAATTATACACAACATTAAATATTATTTTAAACACAACATTATAATTACTAATTACAATCACTGTATTAATAAAATTGGAGGCTATACCTGTTTTTCTATTTTTTCGGTCTCATATTTGGTTTCTACACATTTCAGATCATTATAAGACAATATCCGCAAAAAATCAATTTTTGTCCGTTTTCCCGAGATGTACAATGTATGTATCAAATACAGTATAAGATGACCAAAATTGGAAATAAAACTCTATTATTTGAACCATGTATTTGAAAATTAACAAGCTTAAATGCGTATTACTTCAACACCAACTGTCATGTGTTTGACAGCTAATGGCGGCTGATCGACAGCTAGAACACGAAGTTTCTGATCGTTTGAAGTCGGGTGTATTCGTAATTTATTTTGCACTATGTCACCATCTACCAATATACCAGAAAACTAAAACTCGAGCCAAAGTCATTACATACCAGTGGCACCCGGGTGTTGTACATGCCTATTTTATACAAAGAAAATTGAGTCGCAAATACTAAAATTTAAAACATGTTAGAATATACTAGCAGTATAACCGCTGTTTCACTACTGAAATTAATTAAACTCAAGTAATCGTTATTTGTTTTTCAAGTACTGACACAAGAATTTGTGCCAGTATTGCACAGTCGAATTAATGAGATTTTGGTAAATCTCAACATACACGTTACTTATGGACAATGGCGTACTGTCATAATTTTCTACTATAAGTTCTGTATGCAGTGCCGGCTCTAGGGGCTATGGCGCCCCGATGCAAATATTGATTCGGCGCCCTTAAAAAAAACTTGACCAGAAATTAGTTTGTTCTATACAAAAAAAGAAGTCACCCAGAAATTCACTTGTTCTCTAAAAAAAAAAAGTTGACCAAAATTTTTTTTTTTAAATGGTTTAATTAAAATTTATTTAATATCTTTTAAGAAAGTCAACCAGAATTTTGTTTGTTCACTCGCCCCTATTTGCCAATATTTTCCTCTCCTAAGGCCTGCCTGGTTCTGTGCACCCCTAATACCCCCGCTTGGCGCGACGCTGTATTGACACAATATATTTTCATTAGAAATTATGAAACAGGTAATAATAAAATACTTAAGTGCTTATAAGTATTACATTTTAGTTTTAAGTGTAAATAGTACGCATACATATAATAATACGGTGAATTTCTTTTATCGTGTAACATTGAAATTATTATAATGCATGGTTTCCCTAGTAACGATAAACTATTTCGACAGCAAGTTGCCCTCCATTTATTTTGCAACATAGGGATAAATATTCATTGAAAAGGCTAAACATTTTCTATTGAAAATAGAATTATTTAATACAAAAATAACAACAAAAAATCAACTAAATTAAATGTTCAAAAATACCACCATTAACTTGTAAACATAAGGCGATCATAAAAAATTATTTAAAACATTTATTATTTGCTCTTGTAGGGTATCAGTGGTAATAAAGTGGAAATTGGAATATTCGCTATTTTGAGATACACCATATTAGCAAATCACCATCGATATATAGCAGGAATCGATCTGAACTAATTCACTGATTTTATGCAACTGAATTCTAAGTTTTATACGTCACACAAGCGATACGAATAAGCACTAGTTTTATGCGTATAGGTACCTGAAGCCCCAAAAATAAAAATGACACCCCGTTTTTAAAAATTTTTAATTTCTTTGTGAAGAAAAAATTGTCGAAGACTTTTTGTTTAGCTCGTCAGTATAAAAACGGCGCCGCTCAATCGTATCGTTGCGATGGCGCCCCTTGATCGTGGCGCCCTGATGCAACGCAACCTTTGTATCCATTGTGGAGCCGGAATTGCTTTGGTTTATGATTTTAAGATTGTAGTTTATGGCGTAACTGTTAAAGCTGAACTAGCGCAAATTAAAGTTTTATTCACTTGTGATTATAATATATTTATATGAGTCGACTTGTTTAAAATATAATTCTATTATCATATTTTTGGCGTGTCGTCAGATTTTTAATTATAAAAGTGTTCTGAAAGGTAATTTCGACGCCCTTAGCGCAAAGCGCCCCGATGCGACGCATCCTTTGCTTACCGTGTGGAGCCGGCACTGTCTGTATGTATTTATTTACTTGTGTGTATCATTAATTTTATAATAAATTACATTAATTTATAAATAAATAAATTACAGATGTATAATAGTGTTTGTATCTCCTACATTTAGCTTCTTTTGAAAATATCAAGATTAGTATTTTTTCTTTTTGTACCGATAACAATTATTTTAATAAATTGCCCTACGCCACTGTACAGCCGGAAACTATTGTCCGCCATTTTGAAATACCATCCTGGTCTGTCCAATTAGCGTGCAAGCCTCCTTCCTTTAGTCTTTTCATTCAATGTCGTCCACGAAATTTAACGTCAGCTTTCACAATCCAACTGATTATTGGAAAATACTAAAACTTGATTATAATATTAATGCAACCAGCATAACAATATGTAGAGCCCTGCGCAGGGAGATATAAGGAGGTCAGAACTATAGGGGTACCAAGATACTTAAAGGGAGAAAGAGGAAGGTCAGGAGGGAGAGTTAGGAGGATTGCGAGGCTAAGGTGCGGGAATGAAGAGAGAGGAAATAGATATTGGAGGAAACAGGAGGAAGATATAGAGCACCTCGCGAAGAGGTGTAGAGAGATGACAGTATGGTCGGGGAGCACATTAGACCTGCTGCACGAAGATGGAAGGGGGGATAGGTGGGAGAGGGAATTAGAGGCAAGAAGGATGGAGATGGGGGAAGGATAACAGGAAGGGGTGAAGGAAAGACGGAGGAGACCCGGTGGGAAGCAGAAGGGGAGAAATGGAAGGAAGGAAGGGGGATGAGGTTACCTAGAAATGAGGAGGAAGGAAAAGAGATAGGAGGAGGGGCGAAGAAATGGTTGGAAGGGAAGAGAATGAAATAAAATAAAATAAAATAAGGCAAAGATGGGCGAGAGAACAGGAAGCAAGAAGGAAGGAGATCGGAAAGGGAAACCAGAAGGGGAACAGGAAGAAGGAGAGGGACATTGGAGCAAGAAGATAGAAAAGGGAAAACATTGTAAATTGTAAATTGTAGTGGATTGTTTTTTTATGTATTTTTGGATTGATTTTATTTGGTTTTATTTTTGTAATGGCTAATACCCTGAACGCCGCAAGGCCTAAAGAAATAAAGAATATATATATGTAGAGCCCTGCAAATCCACGGGTATCCGCGGATTATTCGCGGATATCCGCAACTTTTCTGCGGATGCGGATAAAATTTCATATCCGCTTATCCGCAATATCCGCGTGAACATTAAATCTTCGGTTACTTACGGAGAATCAGGCAATTATGTTCTGACTACGCAGTCCTCGATTACCTTCGTTTGTCTGTATGCACATGTGATATTTTGTAGCATTCTATCTCACTATGTTATTGTTATTAAGACAATTGTCCATGATCGAGATTGTGTTAAGACAATCAACATAACTTTTTTTTTATTATTGTATGTAGAAAATAATATTTTGGACAAAAGTTGCTTGGTACACTTTCGATATAATTCTTCCTATCACTGCTCTAATTCTGGGTTTTAAATCTAATAAACGCTTTTTTTACATAAAACTGATTAGTAAGTTTTATTTAAATACCAAAATTTACCTATATACATTTTTCTCGAAAATTTTATTATCGAACCTGCCAATTGTTTTATACTACCCGAAGGAAAAAGTCTTGCTGATTCCAAAAATTGAAAAATAACACATGTTGCTATTTGAAAAAATTTGAAGCACCTTCTATCAAGTAACTTTTCTCAATTTTTTTCTTTTAATTAATAATAAAAAAAATTATATAGCCACGTTGCATTACTTTTTCCTCACCTTGGAAAAGTTAAAACTGACGTGAGATGTTCGTTGACATTAATATGATACTTGACATGAAACTATTAACAAGAATTTCATGCGCAGTACGCCACCTGCTCCCTACGAAATAGGACGCTTAGGCCCCCAAAATTTTTGTCTCTCTCTAGGTTTTAAAATTATGAGCGCATCTAGGCCTCAAAACTTTCGGCGTCCCTTAGATTAGTTTTAGTTTTAATCCAAAAATATTCAGTAGTGTTTTAGAGCAGCAATTACCAAATAAGGTAAAACATGTTAGTTCTTTCCAAACTGATAGCAAAACATGTTGTGCGGATTGTGCGGATAATTTTGCGGATGCGGATCGGATGCGGATTTATTATTTACAAAAGATGCGGATGCGGATCGGATGCGGATCATGAATATGCGGATGCGGTTCAGATGCGGATACAGAAAAGCTTATCCGCGCAGGGCTCTAACAATATGTCCTCATAGCCGTTTTAAATCTCTCAAAAAACTTAATTCATACGATCTATACATGAGCTTGAAGAGATATCTTCCTTTTGTTAGACTATACATATTTAAATTTAGCGCTATTTTTTACCTAATACAATTGCAAACGAATTTTCATTATATCACATATAAAATTTGCTTAGAGAAAGCCAAATGATTTATATTAGTTATAATAAACATGTGCTTACTAACATCAAAGAGCAAACTTGTATATGTAATGCAATTGTTAACCTTTAACATCATCGTAAATGTATTTCCAAATCGGAAATATAATGTCCGACATTTTCCTAAAATGTTACCCATATATTTATATATGTCACCGTTTACGAAAATCTATAAATCTCAAACATCTTAAGACAGTTTTTTTTTTTATAAAAATATTTTCTGTACTTATATCATAAGTTTATTTTATTTATTGTTGCCGGAGTTGTCCTTTATAAATCACATCTCCCGCAGTGTGTTTTTATTTCTTTTAAATTTCGAAAAATTAATGGTCACAAAGAATTTTAGTTGGAAAAATAGTGGTTCTATTGTACAATCCACTGCATTTCCCAAGTGGGGGCGTAATGGACATTGTTTGGACGACTGGGACTTTAGTTTATTTAATTTGAGATTTCACAGCTGAAATTTTAAATGTTTATACGTCAATTGAAAAGTTCTCGACCCGTTAATGAAAAACTGTATATTTCTTTTTGAAATCACTTTTTTTACTGGTCGTCACCGTCTTTTATTACTCACCGTCAAGAGGGAAATATTTATAATTATTTATATTATACCAATTTTGTTTTTTCGAGATTTATACAGAAAAGCAGGAATTAGACTTCTTATTACACGAATCAACTGTTTTAGCGTGGTATCAGTAGGTCGGTGTATCTGCCGGTCTATGAACATATGTAGAGTAAATTTAGTTGAAAGGATTTTTATAAAATTCGTATTTAAGCTTCGGATATGAATATCTCAATTTGATCAACTTTTGATATAGATTCGTTCATCTGAATGGATAGTTTACTGATGTATATTTACTCTTATACGGGTCTATTCTCTAAGCATGATGTTAAAATCTTAGCGTCAGAAACTGACGTTAATTTTTTTAACACCATTTTTAACCTAAATGTTATTCGCTAAACATATATATGTTAAAATTATAGCGCGGCGGCGTTAAAATAGCCAGTTAACGTTCTACAATAAGCGCCTGCCGAAACGGTGGCTTTAAAAGTTAACGCTAGTGTTTAGTTTGCAAAAATGGCTGATCCTATTTAAATAAATGTCATGTTATTTAAAAAAATGAATAAAACACAAGACGGTAGGAATATTAATCAACTTTCTATTACTTTTTAAAGTTAATTCTTTACAGTAGAGATAAGAACGCTTCATAATTTTTATTATACAAGTAACCCAGACGCAAGTTCAAGTAATTGTATAGAAAGGAGTATTGGAGAGCAGTTTTCGTTTTTGTTGAGACACAGAACTTAAAATTATGACGCTCTGAAAGCTACAAAACTTCACTTATTATATTTTAATGGTGTATTATTTGAAGAAACAATTGATGATATTGATAATGACGATCACAACAGGGTTATTCCAGGGTAGAAATAGCGTAATAAATCAAATTTAATAATTAATATCACCGAACACCTTTTTAAAAATAGAATGAACATATAATTCACATATTATTAAAAAATTAGATAAACTGTTATAATACAATGTAGTACAAATTTACAAATGTATAAATTGATTAAACAAAAGTTGAATAAAGTTATATTTTTATTTAATACACTGTGGAAATCAGTTATAATGAGTATCACATGACCAAACATTTCTGTTCCATTTTTAAAATAAATTTCGTCACTGAATATTTAATTCAACACCGAAATATTAGGTTAAGATTCTCTTGGCATTTGACTAAATAAATACTCCTGTTAAAATTCAACGTAACAGCGCATGCGCGTGCAGTTAATATTAGCCTCTCTACAGGGTGAGTTAGCGCTTCGCGTTAACAAATATTGTATTAACGCTTACCTTAACAAATGCTCTTAAAGAATAGCATTTTTGGATAATGACGTTAGACATGGAGTTAAAATAAAAATATTAACCTGACGCTAATTTTAACGCATTTCTTACAGAATACACCCGATTATTTGTTTCATGAATATTTCGCTACAAATAAATGATTCGAAAAAAAAAAATAACAAAAGTTGCTAACAAATAATAATTAACATCTTTTATTCCAAAAATATTTGGATACGTTCAAAGGAACGACCTAAATGAAGGAGGCTGACATGCTAATTGAACAAACCAAGATGGTATTTCAAAATGGCGGACAATAGTTTCCGGTTGGACAGTGGCGTGGGGCAATTTATTAAAATAATTGTTATCGGTACAAAAAGACAAAATACCAATCTTGATATTTTCAAAAGAAGCTAAGGATAGGAGATACAAACAATATCTGAAATTTATTATTATAAAATTAATGATACACACCAGTAAATAAATAAATACAGAACTAGTAGAAAATTATGACAGTACGCAGTCATCCATAAGTAACGTGTATATTGAAATTTATCAAAATCTCATTAATTCAATTACATAATATGAATGGAAAATACTTACGAATGAAAAGTTATTCCTTTAGTCTTGGCATTTTGTGTTCTTGATCGTCCACATGCAGTACAGCTAACCATTTTGACAAGATGCCAAATTTCAGGTTAAATGCGTAATTTTATATTAAATTATAAAAGAACTAAAAACTATTTTTTCATTTTTTGTTTTTTATTTAGAAGAAAATAAGGCACATCAACTGCTAAGATCATTAGTGCCTAGGTACATTTGTTTACATTTTAACATCAAGCAAACTTGATATAGATACATAAGTAACATATATAGGATGATTTTTTTAATCATATTTCACTGAACAATTCAGAATCTTTTAGAAATTCAATAAGATTTCTCAATTGTGCCATATTGTTTCCTAGGGCTACTTTTGGGTCGTCATTTAAGTCGTCATATTAAGAAAAACTATTTTAGCTCTGTCTTTTATTTATGTTTTATAAATTATGAATATACTTTAAATTATCAAAATAGATGTCAATAATCACTTTTTAATACGTAAACAACAAAATAAGTGCAGCAATTGTGGTATTTGGATATAATTTCTGTCAGAAAAATTTGTATGTAATAATTCATATAGCCTTCTTCCTTTAGTCTTTTTATTCAATAGATAGGACTTAATTCATTTTTATAGCTTTTTACATGTTTTTCTATTTTGACATATATACAGAGTGTTAGGTAAATAACGCTAGTGGTAAATATTAATAATTTTTTGACAAGTTATGTTCAATTAAGAGTAATTAAAAATTATTACTACGTAAATTTTGATTTTTGTTAACCACTCTGTTATTTATCCTTTTTAATCATAAGTACTAGCGTAGAAGGCGTTACTTTATGTTTTTAGCAAAATCTCAAAATTGTCCCGGTTTGAGAAAAAAATATTATGGTCTATGTATGGGGAATGTTGAAATAAAATTACGGTATTGTTTCCATGGTTTCTATTTATCTCAGTCACATATGTGATTGTTGTAACAGACAAAATATTAGTGGTTCCTAAACGGTGGTACTGTATCGATTATCAAGCGATATACGCATCTTATCCAAAAATGGTTGAGGACTTTTTAGTTCTAAATGGGCCAACAATGCTGCCTTTAAAATTGTGCCGGACATTTACCTAACACCCTGTATACGTCAATAAAATACTAACTAGTATTTTATTTAAACTTAAATGTGTAAATTAATTATATTCTTTTTTTTCAGATTAGCTATGCGGCGAGCGAGGTTTGTTTTATCTGTTCTTCTCGCTTCGCTTTCTCTGTCATTTGCGGTAGAAAGCGAGAAAAGAGCACCTTCTGGTTTTCAAGGAGTCAGGGGAAAGAAGTCCATCCAGGACACCTACCATGACAACTTAGTCCAAGAGAACCTGGTGGAAGCAGGGCCTATGGAGAAGAGGATACCATCCTCTGGTTTCATGGGAATGAGGGGTAAGAAAAAAAAGATACAAGTATATTTTCCGCGAGGTGCATTAAATTCAAAAAATATTTCCTGCATATGGGGCACAGACTAGCTCCTTTGAACTATTACCTCTTAGGTTCACTCAAAACAGCCTTACGAAGCCGAAAATTCTTCTCAGATCAAAACCTCAATGAAGCGGCGGTCTAGAACAACTAGCCGCGCATTCTTGTGGTCGTGGTAGTTGTTTGTTTCCACTATTTTACAAAATTCAGTTCAAAACAGTTTTTTCTGTAATTGTATTTTATTAAAAATTACATATTTCAAATAAATATATAATGAAGTTCCACATATTGTATTAATAACTCACTAATTTACTATTACTTACTAATTTTTCTAATTCTGTAGGTATGACCACAAAAAACCCTTATAACGTCACTCATGTCTGTCTGTACGGTAGAAATTGTAGACAAACGGCTAAACATAGAAAGTTGATATTTGGCATGCTTGTACAACTCATTAACCCACATTTAGTAAAAATATAGAGAGTTCAAAAATATACAGCGCAGGATATATATAAACAAATATGTATTTAATGGAAATATATATATATATATATATATATATATATATATATATATATATATATATATATATATATATATATATATTCAATTTTGAGTAAAGTGTCAAATGAAACCTCTTAATGCGTGGATAAACAAACAAATTCTTATTTTTGAATAATCAATTTTTTTATGGAATTTTCGCTAAAAATGTGTCAAAAAACTTTTGTTGCCCACTCTAGCTCCCAGAAGGATTGATTTAAAAATTTGTAAAAACTCCATAATGTACATTGATGAGAACCGAAATAGTTCAACAGAAATTTTTCGAAAAATATCGATATTTTTGTGTTGCTCAAAACATATTTTTTTTTTTTAAATTTATTGTGTGATATCAAAAGAAAGCTCTTAAGGCGTAGGTAACGGAACAAAAAGTAGTTTTTCAATGTATTTTAATTTTTATAAATAACCAAAATTTGCTAAAAAGAAATTCTGTTAACCCGAGATTTTTTTTAATTCAACCCAAACGGGTTGAATTAAAAATCTGAAAAAATTATAAGCAAAAATATGTATATTGATATGATCCAGAAACGTACCAGAGAAAATTTTCAGATATCCTTTTTGGAAAATATTGCAGCTTTTGTGTTTTTGACAAAATTAATTATTATTTTAATTCATAGCTACAAAGCTTTAATTTATTGATAATAAATTAAATGGATTTTTGTATTTATTGCTAAGGTAGTGTATGTCTTCTTTTGAATTTAAAACTATAATATAAAAAATTAACAGCTGGGAATCGAGTTCATGTGTTTTGTACTAGACTCCGCTTACTATTACGGTATAATTCAACGTAGTGTTTGAATTATTTTAATTTTTAATGTATCATAGCGAGATAAATCATTTATGCCCGGTTGCATAAACGTCGTAAAACTAGATGTAAGCTAAAATTCGAAGAAAATACAAAAAAAAAAAAAAAAAAAAACGGGCATTGGAGTAGTCAAAATTAAATAATACATTGTTAATAGTGATTAATATGTTTCTAAAATGGAAAATAATGAAGCCATTTATCAATATATTTCTTATTAATTTAATAACGACTTAAATAAGAAGCAAATACGAAAAAAATCGCTGGTATTTTATAATTTAAATTTTATTGTAGCGATATTTTAACAAATTATTAAGCTCTTAGTTCTCAAATAACGAATAAAAATAATTATAAAAAAATTGATTTTGATGTGATTATAAAAAATATGTTGTCTTAGACATTCAGCATTCTGTTGTCTTCTTACACTTACGAGGGCTACCTTTTTAAGTTTTTATAAAAACTAAGAAAGAATTTTTTTTTTGTTGGAACAAACTGTTTAATTGCTTTTCAAATTATTCACTCTTAAGATTTATACACTTTTGCATGCGTTCAAACCAATTCTCGAACATTTTTTCCTTTTTTAACTCTGAAGTTGTTATCTCAAAAACATGGTTTTCGAAGTCTTCAACAGCTTCTTGAGGTGATGAAAATTGTTGTCCACGCAATTTTTGTTTGACATTGGGGAACAAAAAAAAAAAGTCGTTAGGGGATAAATCAGGTGAATACGGGCAATGAGATATTAATTCGATGTTTTTCTTCTTCAAATAATCAATTGTTTGACGTGCTGTTGGGAGCTTGCACTGTCATGATGAAGAATGATGCGACGTTTTTGGTTGTTTTTCCTGATTTTGTCGATGACTTCTGGCAAACAAATTGTTGTGTACAATTCAACATTAACTGTTCTCTGATCCTCTAAAGGAATGGTTGCGTCATGTCCAATACAACCGAAGAAAGCGATCATTTTCTTGGAAGTGCTTTGTTAACGAACAACTTTTGTGCGTTTTTGGAAGACCCAAATAGTGGATTTTTGATTAGTTTCCGGTTCGTATGAATAAATCCAATTTCGTCACTTATAACGATATTGTATACGGATTTTGCAGTGCCTAGGTTGAATTTTTTTAGCATTTCCTTACACCAATCAACACGAGACTTTTTTTGAGCTTCGGTCAAATTATGCAGAATTCATCGGGAACATTTCTTTTTCACAGATAAAAGTCCATGCAAAATCGAATGTATTGCAGTCTGCGTTATGCCAAAGGATACCTCTAACTCACTGTAAGTCTCATGCCGATCTTCTTCAATCATGTTGCGCACAGAATCGATGTTTTTTTGAATCAGAACCGATTTTGGTCGACCTTCACGAGATTCATCACTGACGGACGCACGACCACGACGAAATTCTGCAAACCAATTGTAAACTCTCTTTTCTGATGATGCTTCATTACCAAAAGTTGAACGAAGCGAATCTGTGTATTGTTGTTGAGTTAGGCCTTTGCTAAAATCGTAAAAAATCAACCAACAAAAACCTTCACGAGAAATATCAATTTTTTTCACATTTTTTTAATGCTCACTGTCAACAAACTACTCATTCAATTTATAAGCTGCCACTGGTTTCACAATAACAAATGTCAAATTTTACGAATATAGTAATGACACATTTCAATATTGTCATGTAGTGGTCGTTTGTAAAAACATAAATGGTAACCTTCGTATTAAATACCTAAAAAACTTTGAAATGTGTGAAAATTCACACTTCACATAATTTTTTTGCTATCATTTCTAGAATATGTTGAAATTTGCTCACATAATTGCACATTTGGAAATGACAAATTTCTACATAATAGATTTAATGTAACAAGAATATCTCAGATTACCTATGGATCACCTGGCTGAAATAGATTTGTAATCCGTTAGAAACAGGTACCAATAGTACGAGCAAACACCCACTGCTATCATTTGAACGCGCTGTGCGGTTGTATGGCAATTGTACTGAGCTGATGGATTATCCCTGTTTAGCATCTCGTAATCTGCCATCATGCTTATATTCCAATGCACCTGGAAAATTTTTCTCCACATCCTTATGGCCTGGTTAGGAAAGTCGAAAATTAAAAATTTCTGGAACCAGGTCCCAAACATACGAGGTGTGTAAATTAAGTAACCGGACTGGCAACATAGTGTTTGATCTGGCAACATTTGGGACGCGGGACTTGGAGAGGCTGCCGGTGATACGCCTTCAGTACGAATTTGAACTCACTAGAGTAATTTTATTGTCCATAGCGATTTTTTTTCGTGAAACAGTTATTTCGAGTGCCTTCTAAAAATGAGTGACATTCATTTCGAGCAACGGTGTGCTGTAAGATTTTGCTTTAGACTTGTGCACACAACTTTTGCAAAACTTTAGCAGTCCTACCGAGACAGTGTTTTGTCAAGACCCCAGGTTTTTTGGTAGTTTAAGGCATTTTCAGAAGGAAGAGAGTTGATTGAAGATGAATCACGCAGCGGAAGGCCTTTATCTTGAACCGATGAAAATGTCGACAGAATCCGGGATTTTGTGCGTTCAGATCATCGGTTGACAGTTAAAATGATCGGGGAAGAGTTGAATTTGACTCACACTACCGTTCATCATATTTTGCCCAATGAACTGGGGATGAGAAAAATCTGTAATTTCAATAAACAAGGTTTTGGCCAGTAAAAATATTCCTGTGGTTCCTCAGCCTCCATATTCGCCTGACTTGAGTCCTTGTGACTTTTTCATCTTCCCAAGATTGAAAAATCACCTCAAGGGACGTCATTTTGGGACACTCGAACGTCCGTAACCGACCAGCTGAAATCTATTCCAGTATCCGACTTCCAGCACTGCTATGAGGATTGTCCCAAGGAAGTTATTTTGAGGGAGACAATATTGAATTGTAATTCTATTCGAACAAAAAAAAATATATATATATAAATATATATATATATATATATATATATATATGTAATAGGTAAATCTTGACGTATGTATATGTAATTTGACGACCGATTGAGAAGTTTTATTTTACTATATATATATATATATATATATATATATTAAAAATCAGTCCGTTTACTTAATTTACACACCTCGCATAGTCGGTTTCTTTGCTTTAAACGGAACTAGATTTTCAAATCTAGTAACTTTTAGCGGTTGATTGAAGCTTTTGATCATTATGTTCAGCAAAAGCCCACTTCAATATATAAAATGTTAGCTATTGCCTATTTATTTGCTTTAAGCGGAACTAGATTTTGGCAACTAGTAATTTTTATCGGTTAAATGAAGCTTTTGATCATTTTGTTTAGCAAAAGCCACCTTCAAACATGAAAAACTAGCTCGTGACAACTTAAGAAAAATAAAATTCCATTTGTTTCTGCCTAAAGGTTTGGAATAGCCTATGGCCTATAGCAGGGGTCGGCAAACCGGAGCTCGCGAGCCACATGCGGCTCTTTGAGAATATTCGTGTGGCTCTTCAAATTAAGTTGATAAGGAATAAAATTTAGAAAATATTCACACAAAAGTTCATTTTATTTTCTTGCATTTTATGCAGCGTATCGGTAATACAAATGACTAAAATAAAACATATTTATACACTACTCATTAAATGATGCTAAAAAAAGTATTAAAACAAAATTATGGCTCTTTAATATTTTTCAAATGCCGTAAAGGGTGAATTTGGCTCTTTAGCTGTTGTCTGTTTAGTTGTAATTTAAAAATTACAACTGGGGCATGGGCGTAGTAACTGGGTTAGCCTCTGATTTTTTTTAAAAATATAATAAAGGAATTGGTTGATAAGGTAACAAAATATTAATTAATGTATTATTAAATTATTAATTGCAATATGAAATTATATTGTAATTAAGTGTATTTGTGAAAACTGGAGGAAAGGCTGTGTGCCTGGGCCAGGGATCGGCAACCTTTCGGTGACAAAGAGTCAAATCTATATTGAAAACAAAAACAATGACATGGAAGAGCCGCTAAAAAATATATGCTATATTTAAGAAAAAAACGTAAAAATTGTTTATTTGTTTTAAAATAATCAAGTATTACAATAAATTAATATTTACTTATACATTTAGTTTCTGATACCTATTGCACTTGCCAGTATAAGATAATATAGTGTAAGATAAGACTTTAACATTTGGTGAATATTCAGTAATCTTTAACTTAAGGCCGCACTCAAGTTTCAGCAGTGGCGGCGCTAACGGGGGGTCCGGGGGGGCCCGGACCCCCTAAAAGTTGCTCTGGCCCCCAGTTGGCCTCCTAGAATTGCTTGGAAAAAAAGCTTTTTTTAGGTCATTACTTGTATTTTCATATGTAAACGATAAAAAAATATTTCCTGGACCCCCCAAATTTTACTCAACATTTTTTTGGTCCCCCCAGATTTTAAGAGCTAGCGCCGCCTCTGAGTTTCAGGTTGGTACGATTAATTCTTAACTGACTCTTTATTAATTTTATATGTGAAAAGAGTTGCTCACAATAATATGTGGATCCCAAAATTGTCAGTAGGCCAAAAGCATATTTTTTTAAATGATTGAACGATTTTGAAAGACGTTTCCAAGCTTCGAAAACAACTTTACCTACATTTTGAAGATTGTGAATATCGGTCCACTTATGCTGGGAAGACAAAATGCAGTTTTCTCTTTCTAAACGTTCCAGTTCAGAATTAAATTTTATATTCCATAAATCTTTGGATTTCAAATCCAATAATTGAAGTTCAAATTGTGCCTGATTAATCAATGGGAATGGTGATAAATGTAATTGCTGCATATCTGCTTCATTTGGTTTTGTTCAAAAAAGCTAGTGTAGCTTTATATTTTCTAAATTCTTTAAATCTTTCTCGAAAGCTTCTAGTATGTTAACAATAGTTTGTGCAAAAAAAATTGCATTAATAACGTTGTTATTGTCTTTATGTTTTTGTAAATTAATAAAATGTAAAAATGTTTCTGCACGTAAATCATTCACAAATACAGATAAATTTTTTTCGAAACAAATTACTTCTTTTAAAAGGGAATATGCAGTAACACGGGGAATTACTGGGCGTGAATTGCACCGTAAAACATCCTGAACAATACGAAACCTATATTGTTCAGGCAGAAACTTGCAAATTTAAAAATAAATTATATTAAAATAAAAACCAGCCAAATTTCAAGAAGACACAAAATTTTCTAAAAGAGCCGCAGGTTGCCGACCCCTGGCCTAGACCATAATAAAATAAAACAAAATATAATAGAAATATCAATTTTAATTTTTTTTTTTTTGTATTATAAATAAAAAGAGAGATTTGGTTAAAAGGGTTTAAATAACAATAAGTTAGTTAACATTTTTGGCGCATAGCAACAAAGGCTATTTGCGCTAAAAAATATGTTTAGTTCTAAAAAACTTTTCTAAAAGTTAATTTTGTACTTAACCTGTTAAATAATTGTGTAAGAAAGTGTAAGTAGTAATTGTTTGATTTAATAATAATCAATACAAGAAGTTGTCTAGTTTTCTTTCACCCGCCTTAACAAACTAGATATGTAGCGGTCAATCTTTGTTTAGCAGGACATTAGGTTAAAACCGTCGGCAGCTAAAATTTATGTAACTCAGGGTGCTACGACGTTACAATACCAAATTTAATAACTTAAATAAGGATAGGACGCACTAGCTAATTTGCAGAAGTTTGTTTACACCCATTTAAAAATTGAAATGACTGCCATAATAAAATTAAATTAAATTAAATTCGGTTTTGCTAATCGAAATTAAATATGTAATTTCATCATTATAATTGTTAAAATATTGACTGATTTTAGTTTCATTGAACAATTAGTAATAAAAATTAGCATTCAAAAATTAAAATTTTAAAATTAGTAATTGAAGCATGGAATTAAATATATTAGACAATAACAATAGTTAATACAGTCTATTCCAAACGATTAAGCGGAACTAACCGGAATTATCATTTTTGTAAGTTGTCATTAGCTATTTTTTTATATATTGAAGTTGGCTTTTCCAGAACAAAATGATCAAAAGCTTCAATCAATCGGTAAAAGTAACTAGAATTGAAAATCTAGTTCCGTCTAAACCAAAGGAACAGACTTTAGTTCTATTTTGTATAGATCAGTTATAATTAATTTAGTATTTAGCATGTTACCATCATTGGGATTATTTTTGGGACTCTATTTTTTTTGTAAATTTGGGATATTGTTTTTAGTTTTAGTCAAGTCGCCTTTTTATTTATTATTTTATGAAAATAGAATCATCTTTAACCTTAAACTATGTTTAATCACTTTTTCATTAATTTTTTTTTTCTAAATTAAATATAAATTGAAGAAATTGGAGGTTAAACTAAGTACACAAGTAAATCGGCTCTTAGGCCAGCGTCTAAGTTATACCTATAATAGTTTGTCAACTGCGCATGGAAACACGGACAAAATGGCTTAACCTATAGTTAGTTAACAATATCCAGTTTAGGTAACTATGGTTGGAAATACTAAGCCTTACTTAAGTGGTTTAAGTTTTTTTATTTTATATTCCACTAAAAATTTAAAAACAAATACATATTTTTCGTTGAATGCATATTTGTTTATTTTTTCTTAAACTCTATTTTGAACTCTAATGTGGGTCAATACATTGTATTTTAATGCCAAATTTCAACTTTCTAGGTCCAACCGTTTGGCAATAATGTTTACCGTACAGACTTAGTTACAATATAAGCTTTTTTTATTATACCTATAAAACCCTAAAAATGTAAAAAAAAAATCAAATACATAATGGTTGCAGGTTTGTGCCGTTAGCGACCCTCGCAATTAGTGGGGGAATCAAGCCTATGGATAAACCTTAAAGCTACGTTCCGAGCTTTTTAAATTAGTTCACTGTTCACTGTGCGTCGTGGATTAGCTTAGGAAATTAGTGCGTTACGAATAGTGCGACGCCTGTTTTTCTTTAAACCAACTACGGTGGCTTTGTAAAATGTTTATTATCTATTATCGTTTTCTTAATTCTGCTGTCCTAGATTTTTACTAACTGAATCTAACCTACTTACCTAAATTGATCATATTTACTGTTCGTGTAATTTTGGGCGAGATTTGTTGTAATCGGCGCGATGACATTTTGTTAGGTTATGTAAAGGCATACAATGTAAACGTTCTCTCCGATATAGACTGATATAGCCAATGGGTTTATGTGTCTGTCTCATTAAAACAACTCATTAACTATAAGTTTGGAAAATTATCGGTGATCAACAACGTATAACGTATTAAATTTAGAACTCTGAACGAATGCTCGCGTTACCATATGACAAACTTGTTAGTGACAATCAATAATGCAGAAGTTATAGCCTATAGTCGACTAATTTAAGAGCTCTGAATCGAGCTTTATTCTTCCTAAGCTTCATGTGATTGTCGGATAAAATCCAACTTATTAGTAGATGGCTATCTCAATCTTATATTGACATTTCAATTATTGATGTTTTCATTTGATTGAATCACGACCCTCACTCAATCAATCTGTCATTTTTAATACAATATTGACAATTTCAGGCAAGAAACTGTATGACATAGAATACCCCAAGCGTGCTCCTTCCATGGGTTTTCAAGGAATGCGTGGAAAGAAAGAATACGAAACTGTTGATGAATTCGACAAGCGAGCTCCGCAAATGGGTTTCCAAGGGATGCGTGGGAAAAAAGATAATGAACTCTATGAAGATGAACTGTATCAGGACAAAAGGGCACCTTCTGGATTTATGGGAATGAGGGGAAAAAAGGAATATGGACTTGAGGAAGAAAAACGAGCTCCTAGTGGATTCTTTGGTAAAAAATTATCTTAACCCTTATTGTATGTAACCCTAATTTTTAGTTTTCAGTTTCTAAAATATCATGTATGTATCAAACAGGAACATATCATCCATTTATGATGTTTCCTTACCTAAGTAGGCAAAAATACTTTTTTTAAGTTGTATATTTTAAAATTACCTCTATTTAATATATTGTCAGTGTTCGCGAATGAATATTTCTTGTAGCATGTCACATGAATTAAATATATTTTAAAGTTATTATAATAGTTTTATTTTTTATTAATTTTATTTTCACATGTCTACTTATATTTCTTTGCTACCAACAATGCCACCCAACCATGGCCTACTCAGATGAGAAATATCGTGAATGGATTTTTTATGTTATTATTATATCATTTATTTCGTCGACCGGCGTAGCGTAGTCTCAGGTTCGAATCCTGTTCAGGCATGGAATTTTCAAAAATAAGAATTGTCCTGGCTAATTGCCGAAGTAGTGAAGACTATTAAAATAAAATATATCATTTGTTTAAATAGGTGAAAAATTTGGAAATTTCCTGTTATAGTCGGATTGCTGATAAGTGACTGATCGTTGCTACAAGTATCGATATTCAATACTATATGCTTTCTCTGTCTATATCATTATAATTATTTGCATACCCATAGTAACGTATAGTGACGCAAGTTGACAACTAACCTTCCAAATTATTTGAATAAAAAACAAAACATTAGAAAGAGATGAAAAAGATGGCATGATTCGTAGATATCTTTACTAATTAGAGCGCGAAAATAAATTTACAGCAGTACTCAAACAAACAAAATTATTAATTTAAAGGTTATAATTATAAATAAGGAAAAATTTATACTCATACGTAAATTTTTGGATTATAATTTGTTATTTATTCCAGCAGATTTAAAAAAGTTTGTGAATTTAATAATTGACCGCAAGCCGTATTTTAATTAATATTTATTACCAGACACTGACAGTTAACACAAATAACAAAAAACATTTTTAAAATCGCTGAAAAATGGTAACTAGATTATTATATGAATGCACTACTTGATTCATACATGTAACAGTCACCTATCAGCAATCCGACTATACGAATGGTGATTCATATCCGAGGCGAATCCGAGGCTATGAAACCAAACAAAGCAGTAAAGCTGCATTTAAATTAATTTAATATTTATTAAGCTATTGTACTTTTCTTGCCTTTCCGAATACATCAGAAAAATCGAATTTCCCATCTTTATTATTTTGTATTTCTATCCTTTTTAGGTATTCGTGGTAAAAAACAACTGGGTGGTTCTTCTTTCTTTGGGATGCGATTATTATAGTTACTTGTTTAAATAGGAGCAAAAATTGGAAATTTACTGATATGACTATGAAACCAGACAAATCAGTAAAACTGCATTTGTGTTATGTTAATCTTATAATTTTTTTCGCTGATTATTTATAATTTATACTAATTTAATATTTTATATCCCTACTGTACTTTATTTAATTCTCCGAACACAACAGAAAGAACGTATTTTCCATATCTTGTTACATCTTGTATATTGCTATTTTATTTTTACTTATTTTTTTGTATTTCTATCCTTTTTAGGTATGCGTGGTAAAAAACAACCTGGTCGTTCTTCTTTCTTTGGAATGCGAGGCAAAAAATATCCTTATGAATTTCGCGGAAAATTTGTTGGGGTTCGTGGAAAGAAAGGTGAAGAAAATGACATCCCCGACGGTGAATATTTACCTAGTGCCAACCTGGAGGACAATTTCCTCGCAGATCTTGACCTTAGTCAACTAATGTACCTTCTCAGTCAAGGACAGCAAGGCTGGGACGAGAGGGATGGTTTGGTATATGACAAGAGGAAGGGACCTAGTGGATTTCTTGGCATGAGAGGTTAAACAGGTAAGAAAACATTTAAGACTTAGATATTTGAAAAGTTATTTTTTGCAATTTCCTTTTCTGTTCTACATATCTAGATAAATTTTACATAATATATTTAAATTTGCAATACGTTAAAAAATTATTTTCATATAACAAACGAGCATTCGTGCAAAAAGAAACAGGTCCATTTTCAACAAAATTATTTTTAACGGACTTGTCTCCGTAATATGGTTTGTATCTGCGGGCAGCTTCAGAAAATGTAATTTCTAAAAGAAAAAAAAATCGGTCATATGTGTCACCTAAACACGACGGGTTTAATGAAATATTTGAAATACTAGGGAAATATTTGAAATATTGGAAATTTTTGAAATACAGTCGATTCCGCTTAATTGTACACATCGGGACTTAGGCATTTTGACATTAAGCGGCTGCCCCAATTAAGCGAATTTCACATAAAATTAAACTATGCATATTTTTCTTTCAATAATTTTATTTTATAAACTCTTGGACAATACTATAAATTACATATATCCAAAAAATATAAACTTTTAAGAAAAAATAATAATAAATTCCAAAATAAAATAATAAATAGGTACACACAATCTAATTCAATGCAAAAATGCGTTAAGTGTAGTCTGTCTTTTGTTTTTGTAACATTTCACTTCTACAAAATCAGCACAGGTATTCAGTGCGGATGTATGGCTCCCTTCATTTCCTTCCTGCATAAAATAACGCTGTAATATTGAATTCTTTGTACATTTTCTTGAGAATATGTGTAACATAATATGTACTGTGATCTTAACTGTCCCAATTAAGCGGAATGTTGTCCCAATTAAACATGTAAATTTACTGTTGGTTCCTTGGTTTGGTTTCTGTTCTTTGAGATTTGTCCCAAATAAGCGGCTGCCCCAATTAAGCGGTGTCCCAATTAAGCGGAATCGTCTGTATTTACATATCTAGGTTATATTTGAAATACTAAGAAATTTTCAAATACTGAGATTTTTAGACAACCAAAATCAAATGCAAATACCAAGAGCATTTTTTTGTAGTATTTGAAATACAATATTTCACATACAGAAAGGATATCCGTTCTGTCGGTGGTAAAGTCTTATCTAAAATATTAGTGAGTAGATTAGGTTCCGTATTTGAAGAACAGCTAACAGAATCTCGGTGTGGATTTCGTCGTAATAGAGGCACTAACGACATGATTTTTGTTGCAAGACAGCTACTCGAAAAAAGCCGTGAGCAATATGTACCAATTTATGCCTGTTTTATAAACTTCACCAAGGCTTTTGACTCAGTACCTCGCGAAGCCTTCTGGACAGTTTTAAAGAAATACGGCTACACGAGTAAAATTATTAGTTTGATACGAAACTTACACAACGACATGGAAGCGACTGTTGCTTATAATGGTAGGACATCGGCAGCTTTTAAAGTAAACAACGGAACAAAGCAACACAACCTTGCTCCAAATTGGCTCCATTTTTGTTCGCACTGTACCTTAATGCCATGGTTCAGTATGCTTTTAACAACTATAGTGGAGGAGTTAATATACGATTCCGTTTTGATGGAGGCTTACTGAATCTCTCCCGTTTCAATTCAAAGCGCAAGAGTATAAATGGAGCATTAAATTAACTTTCATAAGCAGATGATTGTGTGCTCTTCCACTCAACAACAGCTGGATTACAGGCTGCAGTAAATCTGTTTGCAGCAGCTGCTACAAACTTTGGCTTAAGCATTAAATTAGAAAAAAAAAACTGTCACCCTGTCGCATAATAGTCATAGAAACATCCCTCACATTTTTAACATAAATAGCAGAGATGTAATTAATGTAACGTCTTTCAAGTATCTAGGGAGCGTATTATCCTGCAACAGTTCGTTTGATGATGAAGTGTCACAAAGAATATCCGCTGCATACCAGGCCTTCGGTGCTCTAAGAACATTTATATGGAGCTGCCGAGATTTACAGCTTAAAACAAAGATAATGATGATAAAGATATTGTCTCCTCTAGCGTCCACACTACGATGTGAATTTCTCAGTCTCATCTTCGCAGTCCACCATGGAGGATATTGTTTTGTGTGGAATGAGTTCCTGCTTAGTGTTAATTATAAGGGAAAGAACGCGAAAACGTAAACGTTGGTTGACGCGCGAAGTGCTCGCAAAAGGACCTAGGTTCGGTAATGCATTATTAAATAATTTAAGACTGGAAGACGCCATCGGTTTTCGGAATTTCATCCGGCTGACGCCTACTGATTTTGAACATTTGCTTCTGATGGTTGGAGGGATAATAATGAAGTAAGATAAAAAAATTAGAGAAACCATCCCAACTTCTCTTCGACTGGCAGTCACACTGGGTTTCCTAGCAAGTGGAGACTCATTCACGAGCCTCATGTACACCTTCAGAATATCTAAGCAAGCAATATCGAAAATGTTACCAGAGATTCCAGGGCCACTTTTCTTTTTACTCGGTTTTTGTAGTCGGGACTCGTAACATCCCACAAACAATAAGACGCATGGTAATCTTCAATTAGTTTTAAATCTTTCTCGTTAGGCCACATGTTTTCAAAAGAACTGTAAAACTTTGGAAAATAACTGTAAACAGTCGAATAACACCACTTGGTAGCTGGAGATAGACTGGGACGTGTCTTGCCTGTAGACGCCGAGTAACGTCCACACTGTCAAAATGTTGCGCAACATGTGTAACGTTGCATGCGGTCTTCCATTCCGATCGGAAGACTTTAGACCTGCAATTTTTGGTCTCGCACCAGGCCCGTAGAAGGGGATTGGTCTATAGACATGTCTAGTAGACAACCTGAGACACGTCTCAGAGACCAGAATCGCGGAACATGTCTACTAGTGTGTACTAGCCTTTAGAACTATATTGAGAATCAAATGGCAAGACTATGTGCCGGACATAGAAGTTTTGGCTAAAGCTGATATCATCAGTATTGTGACCATGCTGCACCAAATTCAGTTGCAGTGGGTGAGACACTTTATAAGAATGCCAAATACTAGGTTACCCAAAATATTATTCTGGACCTCTCTGTTCCTGTGTCGAAGTACATGACGCAACCTAGTGACAACCGGTATACAGCAATACAAACGGACACGTATAGAACGTGCCACGGTAGTACGCAATAAACGCAAATCTAGACTCCAGACGCTGTTGCCCGATTCTGCCTATAATTATCTCTGCGCTATTTGCGGCAAAATATTCGTATCCAGAATTGGACTCTTCAGTCATGAACGAGCCCAGTCTCGTCAAAGTCTTTGAAATATTCATTTTTAGTAGCGAAGTGCTGTCATCGATTCGACGTGGCTGTTATATATATTCCTAATACAAGAAAGTAATATAAATACCTTCGCAAATACTTTATTTCAAATATTCCCAGTTCTGGTGTCATCAACATCTGTCTCGTCATCTCATATTATTTAATTTATTTTTAAATAAATATGTATATATTTTTCTGTCTAATGAATCCCTGTTTACAAATTCAAATTTCTAAACAAAAGAGTTTGTGAGATATAAGTTTTTTTTTGCATTTTCTGAAAAAGAATTTTATATAAACATATCCCATTTCGCATGAATGCTCTTCAAATATTAATTTTATCTATATAAATAAAATTGAAAGCTATGTGTATATGTTTTTTTTTTTTTTTTAATATTTTTTTGTCCTCGTATTTGGTTTCTACACGTTTCAGGAGATTATAATACTAAAATATGTTAACGTAGATTGGTATGATGGTAAAGTAAAACCAGGATTCGAAAATAAGCCATATGGTATTTTAAATTTTTTATTCTAAAGGTGTGTTAAAAATAATTACTAAAAAACTTGAAACATCTCCTATTTTATATTACAACCGTCATACAACTTTCATCTTTTAATAATAGGATGAATTTAAGAATTTATATATATTCTTAAGAATTTATTGTTTTTAAGTTTGCTGATCTTATAGGTCTTTTTATATATTGGCCATAAATGTGATAAATTAATCTGTTTATTTATTTCTAAATATCGCTGCTCTAAAACAATAATGAGATATCTCAAAAAAACTAAGTTTCTAAGATATTGCTGTTTAAAGTTTTACATCTATAATATAAAACGCCAACGTGTGTCCTTGCGTGGGTGCGTGTACGTGTCTGTCGTCTAAAATCTAAAACAATTGAAGCGAGATTCCGAAATGTAACGAAATATTCCGAAGTTTACTGAAGTATATATTGGCATACAACGCGTAATAATAATAGTTGTTAATTGATATGTTTACACAAAAATAATATAAATTAAAATTATTAGTAGCAGAAAAATAATTATTTAAAAAAATATTTGGTTTTTTCTATATTATTATTTTTTCAATGCTTTATTATTTTTTTATTTCTACAATTAACGTTTTAAATTATTTAACGTCTTAAATTTTCAAAAATGTAAATGTAATGCATTGAGTAAAACTCGCCTTGGTAAAAATTATAATTTTTACTAAGAATTACAGGCCGAGTTTGGTCATTCATATCAGCGTCACAACTTATTTTTGCGAATTTAAAATTTGTTGGTAATATTTAAAATATTTTGGTAAAAATTACTAATTAATACATTCAATAGTTTGCACATTTGAAATTGTATGTCATGTTGGTCTTAAAACATGGTAAAAAAAATCACTTTCTTAAAATGTCATTCCATTTGACATATGTCATAAAGATAAATGACCTCGTAGTTATAATGATCATAACCAATAAATCTGAAGTAGGTTTTACAGCGTAACCAAAATAACCAGATTTGGCTTGACTTTACAAAAGTGAACGCAATATATTAAAGCGGGCAAACATTTAAATTTTACTGTGTAACAGTTTCTCACGATTTATTTCAAACTGATTTGAGATATAGTGTAAGTACGCTTTTTTCCGTGTGCGCTTTTTTTCGTGTGTGTATTTTTTCATGTGCGCTTTTTTCCGTGTGCATATTTTTATATTATATAAGTAACTGGAAAATTTATTTTAATAAATATATTTTAAATTTAACGTCTCAAATCATTTTTAGTTTTAACATTATAAAGGTAATGCACTGAGTGAAAATGAATAGTTTGCCCATTTTAAAAAGTTAAAGAATAAATATTTCGGAATAATACTCATTATTTGTCCAGTTACTAATAATGGGCGAAGAGTTGATTCAATTTGAATTGGATGAAGTTAGGCCTATGGCTAGAGAAAGAAGTCTGAGGTGTCGAGCAAGTTCCACCTTAAGGTAATGATTTGTTTGTCAACACAGTTGGCAAGGGGTGCACTAGTTTTATATAAACTTGGTTTAAGACAAAGTCGAATAACTGTAATTTACAACCTTATTTTTTAATCTCTATAATCTCAGTAAGACATTAGATAGAAAACATTTTCTGGACCCAGTAGTATGTAACGTTAAAAAATTCAAAAAATTTCAGTAGTGTTTTATAGAAGCGATATGCCAAATAAGGCGAAACATGTTAAGTATTTCCAAACTGACAGCAAATCCCGTTGTGCGGATTGTGTGGATATTTTTATGGATGAGTATCGGATACGGATATTTATATTTACAAAGGCTGCGGATCAGATACGGTTATTTATATTTACAAAGGCTGCGGATGCGGATCGGGTGTGGATTTTAGATATGCGGATGCGAATCGGATGCGGATACAGAAAAATGTATGCGCGCAGGGCTCTAATCATAATTTGTATTTTTTAATATTAAAATATTTTTTTTGCAAATACGTGCCTGTTTCACACATAACAACAAATTCTAACATCAAATGTCAGTTGACAATAAAATAATATTGACAACATAATTTAAAAGAAATATAAGGGAGACTGTTGTACCTTAGAACACTTTTTACATTTTCTTAATTATCATACTGTAGATATTTCTTCTTAAAATTTAATACTAATGATTAATAAACTTTGTTTTTCCTCTATTAGCTGATGCACTTTTTATTTTATTTATACTTGTTTTTTTATTATTTTTAAACTTATTTTCCAAGCCCTTACAAAGTGTTTCATGGTACATTTAATATTCATTAATTTTAAATTCTATTAATAATAAATAATTAGTATTCATTATTTATAACAGTGTAGAAGGGTTATATATCTCAAAATAAAGTATTTATAATTGTCTTACAAAAAAGTTATATTTTCATGAAAAAATTTTCATCTCATTTTCATTAAATAATGTCTAAGAAATCAAGGTTGAAAATCGTAGATTGTAGATTGGAGGAACTGAAACCTTGGTACAATACTTGTTGTTGTTGTTGTTCCGAGGGACAAGAGGGTGCATAAAATTGTGAAAATGGCGAAAAACTGAACAGGTAATAGAAGAAATACTCACCAAAGTCTATTGTTTAAGATGGTTAGTAGGTATACTAGGTACAACAGATGATAGATAATAACTAAGTAGGAAATACGGTAAAAGAATATCAAACTGGTAAAATACTTACTTTTAACGCTAAAATATCTTTGTTTTCAAATAAACTTAATAGCAATCGAAATGATAAAAAAAAAAAAAAAACATACTACGCTCTAACAACATAAATATACTACATATATCACATAGAGGCCCTTATATGATAGGTCAACTGTTCCAAGGTACATTCTGCTCAAGGCACAGGGTGCGCCATGGGTACAGGATATGTTTTGAACAGGCAATACGCGAAAGGTAGGAAGGATACAGACCTGGGGTAGGGGATATTCGAACCGTCCGGTCGTGCCATTTTAGTAGTAACCATGGAATGGACGATACAGCACCGTGTGTTTGTGTACGACACCTTCATTCAAAGTGGTGAATCCGTTATTGAAATTCAGCGTCACTTCCGTCGTCATTTCAGTGTCGGTCGTCATGGGTAGAGCCTTGCAAATCCGCGGGTATCTGCGTATTATCCGCGGATATCCGCAACTTTTCTGCGGATGCGGATAAATTATCATTTAAGCCATGCGGATGCGGATTGGATGCGGATTAAATTTCATATCCGCTTATCCGCAATATCCGCCTGAATATTAAATCTTCGGTTACTTTCGGAGAAACATGCGATTGTATTCTGACTATGCAGTCCTCGGTTACCTTCGGTTGTCTATATACACATGTGATATTTTGTAACATTGAATCTCACTCTATGTTATTGTTATTAAGAAAATTGTCCATGATCGAGATTGAATTGAGACAGTCAACATAACTTTCTTTTTATTATTGAATATAGAAAATCAAATTTTGGACAAAAGTTACCTGGACACTTTCGATGTAATTCTTCCTACCTCTGCTCTAATTCTGGCTTTTAAATCTAATAAACGCTTATTTTACATAAAACTGATTAAGTAATTTAAATTTGAATACCAAAATTTACCTACATAATTTTTTCTCGAAAATTTTATTATGCAACCTGACAAGTTTTTATACTACCCGAAGTAAAGTCTTGCTGATTCCCAAAATTTGAAAAATGACACATGTTGCTATTTGAAAATTTAAAGTTTCATTGCCTAAGAAATGCGCGGAATGGCGTAAGAGAATTACTAGGTCGCAAAAATATGAAGCAACTTCTACCAAGTAACTTTTCTCTGATTTTAATTTTTTTTAATTCAATATTTAAAAAAATATAGCCTTGTAAAAGGTAAAACTGACGTGAGATGTTAGTTGATACTAATATGATACTTGACAGTATTATCAACACGTATTTCATGAGCAGCACGCCACCTGCTCCCTACGAAAAAGGACGCTTAGGCCCCACAAAATTGTTGACTCTCTCTAAATTTCAAAGTTATTAGCGCATCTAGGCCCCAAAACTTTTGGTGTCCTTTAGGTTAGATTAGTAATATATAAACTGGTAAATCCAAAAATTTTCAGTAGTGTTTTAGAGCAACGATTACCAAATAAGGCGAAACATGTTAGTTCTTTCCAAACTGACAGCAATACCTGTTGTGCGGATATTTTTGCGATTTATTATTTACAAAAGCTGCGGATGCGGATCGGGTGCGGATCATGTATATGCGGATGCGGATCGGATGCGGATACAGAAAAGCTAATCCGCGCAGGGCTCTAGTCATGGGTACATCCTAAGTCGGAATACCATGTTGAGGTGGGTAAACAATTTTCAAACAACGGGATCCGTTTCGAAGAGAACACCGCCGGACCCCATCGCAGTTGTGCGGACCCCGGAAAATGTTGACAGGGTGAGAGACGCGATCTTAAGGAGTCCGAAGCGTTCATCTTGTAAACACGCCCAGGCTTTGCGAATGAGCGAGTCTTCAGTTTGGCGTATTTTGCGTAAAGACTTAAATTGTAACCCTTATAAGCTGATGATGGTACAGACATTGAAAGAAGGAGACTATGAACAGCGTGCAGCATTCGCTGAGAGAATGCTGAACTTTCTTGAAGAAAATGAAAAAGCGATAGTCGTAATTAGTGACGAGGCACACTTTTACCTCGATGGCACGGTAAATAAACAAACTTTCCGCTACTGGGCCATGGAAAATCCTCGGAAATTACACCAACGACTACTGCACAGCCCAAAAGTGACGGTGTGGTGTTCTGTAACTCCATGTAGTGTCAGTGGCCCATAATTTTTTGAAGCAAACGGGATCACCGTAACTGTCACGCCAGCTCACTTCACCAGTATGATTGAGTTTTTTTTTGAAACAGAATTATACAGGGGAAAGGTTGACGTACGGAATGTGTGGTTCCTACAAGATGGGGTCGCCGCTCATACGGCTACCACCTCAATGGCTGTTCTTCGAAGATTGTTTCCCCGTCGCATAATTTATCGTTTCAGCAATTTGGCTTGGCTTCCCAGATCGCCCAATCTGTACACTTGCGACTTTTTTCTGTGAGGCTACCTCAAAGCACGTATTTATGAAACCAAGCACCGAACATTGGACGCGTTAAAAGATTCCATTCGTCGAGAAGTGGAAGCGATCAGCGAGGAAATGTTGGCAAGGGTTATGACCAACTTCAAGGAGCGGATTGTTTCGTGTTTTAGACAGAACGGCCGTCATTTGTCAGATATAATTTTTGAAAGTGAAATGGCATATAAATAGCTAGCTTTTTGCATGAATAAATATATTTTAAACCAAAAACTAATGGAGTACTGCTTATTTAAAAACATCCACTTCTCATGATGCACCCTCTACAACCCCTATATACAAGTTGTCCCAGCCAAGTGATTGCCCATTGCTTTCTCGTTTATTATTATGGATAGAGATTCGGTTAAATGAACAAAGTTCTAATATTTTTAATAAGATATGTTAAGCAATAATCAAAAAGAAAATTTAACACTCCGTGTTTGAGTTATATTGTTTTTTTTTTACTAGTTCCGCTAAAAGGTTTAGAAAAGCCTAGGGGTGTCTAGCTGGTGTGCCGCATGTGTCTCGCGTCTTGTATTTTTACAGTCCGCAACGACTTGTAGCTTGAACCGCAAAAATGTGCAACGAACGGCATTATTTAAAACTTAGTGAAAAGAACTTCCTCCGGCCGAAAATATGGTACACATTACTTAAAAAATGTAGGGTTAACGAAAGTAACATTATTTTGATCTTTTTAAGGTTTTGTAGGTAGGACCAAAAAACCCTTATACCGTCATTTTGTCGTCTGTCTGTCTGTCTGTTCGGTAAAAATTGTAGCCAAACGGCTAAACCTTGAGAGTTGAAATTTGGCATGCTTATACAACTCTTTGACCCGCACATAGGAAAAATACTAAAACATCTAAAAAACATACCCCCCTAAAAATATAAACAAAAATGTGCGCATCGAAAAAAAAAAACTATTTTGTATATTTTATTTGAGTTGGGTATCAAATAAAAGCCCTTGGTACGTGAATTAACGATAAAAATTTTATTTTTGCAAAATAAATTATTTTGAAGCGATTTTTGCCAAAATTGTGCAAAAAAAAATTTTGTCCCACACCCCGTAGTCCAGATGGTTTAAACTAAAAATCTGAAAAAAATCAAAGTAATGTACATTGGTGTGAACCGGAATAGTACAACAGGAATTTTTGATCAGATTATGTTTTCGGAAAATAACAACGCATTTTTTGTGATTTTTGGTTGACAATGCACAAAAGTTATAGTTATGTAACACACTATATTAGAAGGCGTATCCTGGTCTAATGGTCAGCTTGTTTGCTTGCTACCCAGCATACTAGGGTTCACTCCCGGGCAGTTGAGACAATTTTTTTATTTATTTTTTTATTTTGGTTTTTTTAAATTATTTTGTCAAAATTCTATTTATATTTTGGCAAATGTTGCATTTAATTTTTAAGAGCGTAAATTTAATAACCAATTGGAATTGTTGGAATTATATTTTCATTCTATGTGTCATGTATACGAAACTAGAGGGGCGGAGCATATGACATAAAATAACCAATGGAAGTCATAGGCGCAATTTTCAAAATCTTAATGAACGTTGTTATATAAAAAAAAAAAAATACTGCACATATTTAAAAACTTAAATGATGGTATTAGGTATCCGAATTAAAATTAACAAAAAAGTATTTTAACATAAAATTGGTTTTTAAAGCTCTTAGATCAACAGACAATAAATTATTTTAAAAATATCGTTCATTTTGTCGTGATTACTACAATGCAAAATTTGTCCTACACACTCAGCATGCCACCTTCACTTATTATATACCTGCGAAACCATGCAATGTGTGAAAATTCACACTTCACATACATTTTTTTGTTTTTATTTCTAAATAAGTGGTTGCTAGGCAATTAAGAAACAAATGGCGCGCAAATGTTTTGCATATGTCAAAAGTACTTCACAGAAAAAAAAAATAAAAACGAATTTAAGACAAATGAAAGTGACACCTGCTGCTCTAACAAAATGGCGAATTTTGATCCAAATTGTATTGAATTGCAATGAAGAAGTTCTAAATCGACTTAAATCACAATCGCTAAATAGTCCAGATTTTAATGTATTGGATATTGTCTTTTCAATTCTATACAATCCTTACAGAGCTCTACCGAATACAGTTGACGAACTGATTGAATCCGTAGAAAATGCATTTTATTCATTAAACATATAAACCCTTGATAATGTAAGAAGGTTCCGCATATTAAAGGATTCCACACACCAAAGCGGCCGCGGTGGCGGCCACGGTGGCGGTCACGGTAGCGATCAGGTCTCCTCACACTAACGCGGTGGGAGTGGCGGTAGCGGTAGCGATCAGTTAGTGAATCACGGTATATAGTTGTATGATAATATTGGACCTTGCTTGGGTTATTTCATTTTTCCCCTTTGGAATGTTAAAATTTAAAATTCCAACAATGAAACCATGGAAACGAATGACATATGTCAAACTTAAATTAATTTTCTTACATATTTTAATTACAAAAAATAAATAAATGGGATATTTGTATTAAGAATGACACAAAAAATCAAAATATAAAGAAAATGACATTTTAAAATGATATTAACCTTAACCAAAAAATGTTTGTTGCAAGTATGATTTACAAAGCTTAAACAAAACGGCTGAAAAGCATTATTTAAACGATGAAAGTAACTAGATTGCAAAATCTAGTTCCGCCTAATCGTTTGGAACAGACTTTACTATCAATTTCCAAAACTTTTCCTATTTCGTCCCACACTTTATTTATTTTCCTAATATTCTTGTAATCAGGATGTGCTAAGTCATACAAAATTAAATGATCCTTTACTGATCTATGATTTTTTCTGTTAAATTATCTATTTTCGACATTATTTTCTTAAATATATTCACTCTGTGGTATATAAACAATGAATATCGCGCGGCCTAACGCAACTTGTCGAGTTTGGCCGCCAGTGTTTGGTGTACGCCAGACTGAACGCTGCATTCGGCGCCGTTCTCAGATAGCGGAACGCTTGTATGTGCGTGGTCTCATTGTATTGTATAGGTTGCGTTAGGCCGCTCCATTATCGCCACCGTGGCCGCCACCGCGGCCGCTTTGGTGTGTGGAATCCTTAAGGGTCCAGACATATAAAGTTCCGCGCACAGGCAAAACTTCATCGTAAGGAACGATTACAAACAACATTATCATGTTTCATACAAGCTGTGGAGACAGCCACGTTCTTGTTAAATTAAAACTTTTTGTATTATTCTTTGACTTATTAGATATTTGTTACCATTTCATAAATAAAATCAATCTAATTAATTAAAATTGTAAATGAATATCACATTTTCGGACAAGAAAACAATCAAAATGTATACCGTATTTTCGGACGCAGGGAGTAATAAATATTATAATTTTATTATGTGTTATCATTTTATCATCAATCAATCAAATATAATTATGTCAATAATTATATGTATGTTTATTATTATTTCTGTATATTTCATTTTGATTAAATTAGCTATAGCTTTTTCTTTAACTTAATAATTATATAGTTTCTCGACAGTGGAAAAAACAAATTGATTTTATATTGTAATTTTGTTATCATTTGTTATTTCTTTACTTCCTTCAAATAAATATTCAGGAAAATGGTAGAAAATGAAAGACAGAATGAGTAATAATATAAATACATACCATGTGGCCCGCGTGAATTTTACTTGTTAGAAAAATGGCCCGGGGTTGAAATGAGTTTGACACCTCTGGAATTCTTTCTTTAGAGTGCCAACTCAGTGTTCCGAGCGTAGGCTATTTTCCCGCATACAGTTGTGTTGTGTGTGTTGTCTGTGCAGCACAATTGTATGGGAACTATTATTTATTATCGTGGAATCCGAACCACTAATAATTTTTGGGGAAACTGTACTAGGGCTTTTACCTAGGTGGTTGCCCAATGCCTTCCGAGGGAGAAACAGTCGGAAAAATATAAGGTGTTTTTGTCGGTACCGGGGAATGAACCCTGGCCCGCCGCTTAGTAGTCCACACACTAACTAATTGAACCACAACCGTTCTCTTCTTGAAAAGCCGATAGTAAAAATATCTAGAGCAAATCCGCGGAATACCCGCAGATATCGCCATTTTTCTGTCGATGCGGATAAATTATCATTTAAATCGTGCGGATGCGGATTATATATCATATCTGCTTATCCGAAATAACCGCCCGAACACAAAATCTTCGGTTGTACGCCTCTTTCTACGGTAGACGGGTTTAGAATCCCAAAAATGTATCGCTGGCATTTGTACTTTTTTGCACTTTTTACTTTTTTTATTCTTCCCATAAAGACCTACTTTACGCTTTGTAAATATAGTAGATTTTATATAAAAATCGTAGATACAACAATTTCTTTGGATTTATTGCGTTTATTAATTTAAAAATAATTATGTATCGCTTTATTTTGCATTTTTGGAAATATTAGTAAAAATGGTAATTGCATGGTAATTTGCCACATTTAAAAACATAATAAAAATATCTTAAAATTCTTGAAATCGTCATGTCACTTTAATAATAGAATGCATTTAAGAATTTAGTTTTATTATTAAGAAGTTATTTTTTTAAATTTGCTGATGTTATAGGACTTTTCTTTTTATTTATTGGTCATAAATGTGATAAATTAATCTGTTTTACATTTTATATAAATTTAGTTTAAGAGTCGAATAACTGTAATTTCCATCTTTATTTTTTAATCTATATAATCTCAGTACGGAGATAGAAAATATATTTCTGGACCAAGTAATATTAATGAGATAAAATTTAAAAAATTTTAGTAGTGTTTTAAAACAGCGATATGCCAAATAAGGCGAAACATGTTAGGTATTTCCAAACAGACAGATATCCTGTGCGGATTGTGCGGATATTTTTGCGGATGCGGATTTTATATTTACAAAGGCTGCGGATACGGATCGGTTGCGGATCCTGTATATGCGGATGCGGATACAGAAAACCGTATCCGCGCAGGCCTCTAAAAATAACTTCTTAAATTGCAATTTTGGGGCAATATTAAATAGAAACTTTTGTGTTTAGAATATGTTTCAGAATATACAGTTTCAGAATATCGAAAATATGAAGGCGTTCCTTAAAAAAAGTTTATTTTCAAAATAATAAATTTTATTTTTCCTTAATATTTCATCTAAAAAATACTCGAATTTCGTTTATTTTACGAAACCTCGATCTATAATAATAAACAAGATAGCAATGCTGAACCAATTAGAAATCCTGTATACAGGGTGTCCCATATAACTTCTTAAACTTGGGGATTTCGAGAACGGTAAGAGATACGAGATCACTTAAATTAGATCAAAGTTGCCGCATTAAGAGACCATTTTAACGATGTCTTTCTTCTCCTAAAAAATACATAGGTTACTAGATGTAAACGAAAATGTAAATTTGTCGGTTTTTAATTTTGATCATAACTTCCAAAACTAAAATATTAAGTGATTTTGGTGTTCACTTTCTTCAGGCACTTTTTCATGGTGAATTTACAGAGGTTCTCAAATTTTTTTTATTTACCGTTTTCAATTATCGGGGTCAATGTTTTTTGTTTTTGAGCTTATAGTAGTTCATGATAATTTTGAAAAGGGTTTATTTTTGCTATTCAACCATATTAAAAAGTCGTTTTTTATTTTCGTAAATAATATGAAAAATTAAGAAAAACGTTTTTAGTGTATCAAAATTATAGCTGTATCAGATTTTTTTTCGATCAGATCGTACTTTCCATCTACAAACTAAATGCCAAATTTCAACTTAATAAATCCAGTTGGACCACAGACACACGACTGACTGTACGAGGGTTACCTTTTATATCTTTACAAACGAACACTAGATGACAATATTGAAATGTGTCATTACTATTTTCGTAAAATTTGACATTTGTTATTGTGAAATCAGTCGCAACTTATAAATGGACCGAGTAGTTTGCTGACAGTGAGGGTTAAAAAAAACAAGTTTGTGAAAAAATGGATATTACTCGTGAAGGTTTTCGTTGGTTGATTTTTTACGATATTAGTAAAGGCCTAACTCAACAACAATGCATAGATTCGCTTCGTTCAACTTTTGGTAATGAAGCATCATCAGAAAAGAGAGTTTACAATTGGTTTGCAGAATTTCGTCGTGGTTGTGCGTCCGTCAGTGATGAATCTCCTGAAGGTCGATCAAAATTGGTTGTGATTCAAAAACATCGATACTATGCGCAAAATGATTGAAGAAGATCGGCATGTGACTTACCGTGAGATAGAGGCATTCTTTGTCATATCGCAGACTGCAATACATTCGATTTTTCATGAACTTTTAGCTGTGAAAAAGATCTGTTCCCGATGTATTCCGCATAATTTGACCAAAGCTCAATAAAAGGCTTGTGTTGATTGATGTAAGATAATGCTAACAAAATTCAACCTAGGCACTGCAAAATCCGTAAGCAACATCGTTACAGGTGACGAAATTTGGATTTTTTCATATGAACTGGAAACTAAGCAACAATCCACTGTTTAGGTCTTTCAAGATGAACCGAAACCTACAAAAGTTGTTTGTTCACGAAGTACTTCCAAGAAAATGATCGCTTGTTTCTTCGATTGTAATGGACATGTCGTAACCATTTCTTTAGAGGATCGGAGAACAGTTAATGTTGAATGGAATACAACAATATGTTAACCAGAAGTCATCTACAAAATCAGGAAAAACAACCAAAAACGTCGCGTCATTCTCCATGATGCCAATGCAAGCTCCCACACAACACGTCAAGCAATTGATTATTTGAAAGAGAAAACATCGAATTAATGTCTCATTGCCCGTATTCACCTTATTTATCCCCTAACGACTTTTTTTTGTTCCCCAATGTCAAACAAAAAATGCGTGGACAGCGATTTTCATCACCCCAAGAAGCGTTTGAAGCCTTCGAAAACCATGTTTTTGAGATACCAACTTCAGAGTGGAAAAAATGTTTCAAGAATTGGTTTGAACGAATGCAAAAATGTATAAATCTTAAAGGCGAATATTTTGAAAAGCAATAAGAAAAATGTATTTCTTAGTTTTTGTAAAAACTTAAAAGGTAGCCCTCATATAAGGATTTCTTGGCTATATTTACGAAAACATAAATATATTTAAAATTGTAATTTTATTTTTCTTTATCTTTTATAAGCCCTACTTCTATTTAAGTTCGATAGCTTACGGTTTTCACGCATGATCACTACGGCGGAAAATCCTTAATACACCCCTCAAATTATATTCTGAAACTTAATCAATTTCATACTCCAATATTCTAAATTCTCAGTAAAAGATTTGAGACATAAATCTTGGAAATACATTTTGGAAAAATGGTAGGATTAGAGAAGTTCTTCAACTTTTTTCCAAATTAATGACCTCTAACTATGTTGCTATAAAATTTAATAAAAACCTGTATCGCAAAGTAAATTGGTATAACAAAGTAAATATTATTTGAATATAAACAACACGAAACCCAATACATTTCAACGAAAACGATGTTTATTGTTATTACATATCATAATTTATTTTTCTGCAAAGTAAAAATATAGTTTGAATACCTATTTGGATATATTTGTTGTAAAAATCTGCCGCTTCGGAGTTCAGATAGTTTATCACGGTCGAGATTTTCAATGATATTGTTCTTGATAATAAACAATAAAATTCTAAAAACTAAACTTTAGTGACTAAAGTACTCAGGACGCTGTGAAACTTACTTTATGCCGTCCAAGGTTACACCGAAGCCAACTAGACAGTGGCGGCGCTGGCTCTTAAATCTGGAGGGGTCAGGAAATATTTGAGGAAAATCTGGGGGGGGGGGCAGCTAGAAATATTTGAGGATTTGAGGATCATTTGAGATCATCATCTTTTATGATGTCTTAATGGACAAGTGTGAAAATATAAGTGACGACCTTAAGAAAAAGGTTCTTACCTCAAAAATACAAGTGATGACCTAAAACAAGTTCTACACCTCTAAAATATCTGTGATAAAATAAAGAATGAATTACTTCCTTAAAAATCAAATGCTTTGTTGCGCACACATTTTTCTCCGAGCAATTCTGGGGGGGGGGCAACTGAGGACCAGAGCAATATGTGCCCCCCGCTAGCGCCGCCACTGCAACTGGACATGAAATAGCGCCGAGGGTTGATCTTCGTCGACGCTATTTGCAAACGTTCTTTACATTCGAGAGGATCTTCGTATATAAAATTGGAGGATGTATCTGTTTTTTTTTTTGACAAAAATCGTAAAACGTACGGGCACGTCAGTTAGTGAATAATAAGAACATTCTTTTCAAAAAGATATACAGGTCATAACAACACAGAGGACATACGATTTTTCTCGAAAAGAAAACGCAATGTGTGTTAGGAAAAAAAAATATGACAATAGTACCCACATTACCACCCACATCTACCCAAATAATAGAATGACACTATTGAAATTTTCCGAAACAAACAGGAAATGCAAGAAATCAAGGACAACTTTGTTTTGTTAAATCGGAACGTATGTTGTGTTTTATATCTTTGGATAGAGCTTTTAAAGGAAACAACTATTATTAAATTATTTTTTTAAATATGTATATGTAAATCGTACACCGTGACGTACGGAAAATGTTACAAAATTATATTCTCTCGCCATCTCAAATCTTCCGTAGTTCTTTATATAGGTGCTGCGAATAAAAATGATTTATTTCATGTAAAGAATACTTGTACCATGTGGTGTTTCATTATCATCAAGTATAATATATTTCGACGAAGGCTCTATAAACAATCATGTCGAAAAAAATGTTGACGTATTATTTGAACATTTCTACATAAAACTATATAAATATAAAAATTATTTGAAACCCACAAATATATTTAAAAAATTACAGAACATTGTTGTGTGATACCTACTATTAAGTTATTGAGCAATAACATTTTAACAATAATTTATTCTACAATCAAAAATATCCTATTAGATAGATAACAATTCTATGCAAAATTTGATGTATAGTTTGTCCCTAATTTAATTTCAGATTGTTAGTTTTGTATAAGAAACTAATAATCTCTGGGGGTTGTAATAGCGTTAACTCGGTGAACTACGGCCACGACTGAAGCCGGCAAACCATCGATAAACAGTAGTCCTTGATGGTGCTTCATCGACAAAAGTCGAATTAAGTTCATCAATACACTGTTGTTGGGTTAATCCACGTCGAAAATTATATCAAATAATCGCTTGAAAATGTTCACGATTTACACGTTCAAGTTACTATAAACAACACAAATGGCGCTTGTACGTCAAAACGTTCTGAGTAAGTATACCGTCAAAAATGTCAAACTTTATGACAGAAGCGTCAGTTGCCAGATGGCAGCACTAGCTTAACGCAATCCCGATCCCGAAATATAACAGGCAACCCTGGTATTAACAATTGCATTGGCCAACGGAGTAGCCGAGCTCGTTAAATCATGCAGTTTTGACTGGTTATAACAGTCTGAATTGTGAGGTTCCTAGTTCAATTCCCCGTTGGTGATAATATTCGGGCGAGAATAATATGTTTACATTACTCCCATTTTCACAATCATTCACCCCTCATCCAGGTGTAGGAACTCGCCCCCTGGCATCGGCGATTAGCTTCATTGCAGAAATAGGCCGATGTAAAATAAATAAAATTAAAAAAATAACAATTGCATTGTTTACATGGGCTTCAGCATTCAGCCATATTTGATTATATGTGTCAGATTGTCTTCCGATATTATTTGTTTTTAAAGCTTTGGATTTTGTTAAAAACTATTAACATACTGTCTGAAACTTAAATATGTATTTAATATTGTAATAATATTAATTAGGTCGCAGTGTACTATGTTTACAAAAAAAAAAAACTTTCGCGTGTAACTGTATTAAAAAGTGACAGTGTTTTATAAACTTGAAATGATGACTTAAATCCTCTTACATCGTGGAAGGCCTTTTATTAAAGGCCTCACAGACAATAATCATTTTGATATCTGGGCTAGGTAAACGTTTTCCCAGTTTATGCTAAGAAAATGCCAGTAAACTCCTAAATTAAAAAATAGATTAAAACAAAAATATATTACTTTTTTACGAGAATATTTTGAAAAAAATGTTTAATTTCTTTTATGATCATATTTCATTGCAATAAAATTTCTATGGCATTAAAAATATATATATATATATTTTTTATTATTTCTCTAATGAAGTTTCATAAAGTGAAGTCTCAAAAATCTTGATCCAGAAGGGTATCTCACAATACCTTTCCAAAATCAACGTTAATTTCCCAAATATACGGCTAAGAAAATATAACAATACTCCTCCCTGGATTATTAAACAGCCAATTTATAATCTAACACTAACTAGTCTTCAAAAACGCGACACCAATCCGGAGTTATACAAAAGTTTGTATAGTGAAACAGCAAATAAGTATAATGGATTTGTGTACCTGGGTTATGTACTAGCGAGAAACAATGGGGCTGAACTACACATAAGGGAAAGAGTAAAGAAGGCAGGAATAGTCATGGGGAAGTTGTGGAGTATAGGAGAGAGGAACTTTAATGACGATATTAGATGGAGATTGAGGTTGTTTGACGCCGTGGTGAAGAACATCCTGCTATATGGGGTGGAAATTTGGGGATGGAAGGGATGGGAGAAGGTAGAACGAGTACAGGAGAGGTATTTGAGATGGATCTTAGGGGTAGATAGAACAACACCAGGGTATATTTTAAGAGAGGAACTGAAAAGGAATAAGATAAAAGTGGGTACAGGAAGGAGGGTGGTTAAGTACGAGGAGAAAGTTAGAATAGAAACAGACAAAAGAATAATGAGGGAATGCTGGGAGGAAAGAGTCAGAGAGGAACAGAAAGGAAGATGGTACGCATGGGGGGAGATGAGGAAGGAGTATTACTGGAGATGCGGAGTGGATGCGACAGAGGTGGAAAGGAGAAGAAAAGATGGGATAAGCGTGATTGAGGAGCTATGCAGGAGGGATAAGGAAGTGGGGGAGCAAGAAAGGACAGTCAGAATAGACAAATCAAGGAGCGCAGGGAGATATAAGGAGGTTAGAACTATAGGGGTACCAAGCTACTTGAAGGGAGAAAGAGGAAGGTCAGGAGGAAGGGTTAGGAGGATTGCGAGGCTAAGGTGCCGGAATGAAGAGAGAGGAAATAAATATTGGAGTAAACAGGAGGATAAGATGTGCAGGATGTGCGGGGAGGAGGAAGAAGATATAGAGCACCTCGCGAAGAGGTGTAGAGAATAACAGTATGGTCGGGGAGCACATTAGACCTGTTGCACGAAGATGGAAGGGGGAGAGGTGGGCGAGGGAATTAGAGGCAAGAAGGATTGAGATTGGGGAAGGTTAATAGGAAGGGGTAAAGGAATGAAGGAAAAGGCCCGGTGGGAAGCAGAAGAGGAGAAATGGAAGGAAGGAAGGGAGCTGAAGTTACCTGGAAATGGGGAGGAAGGAAGGGTGATAGGAGGAGGGGTGAAGAAATGGTTGGAAGGGAAGAGAATGGAATAAAATAAATTAAAGATGGACGAGAGAATTGGAAGCAAGAAGGACGGAGATCGGAGATGGAAACCAGAATGAGAATAGGAATGAAGCGAGGGACACTGGAGCAAGAAGAAAGAAATGAGATAAAAATAGAACATTTTTGATTGTTTTATTTCTATTTGTAATGGTTAATACCCTGAACGCCGCAAGGCCTAGGGAATAAAGAATATATTCTCGTCAATGGATTTGTGCACATCTATACTGACGGATCCAAGATGGACAACAAAACTGGAGCTGCATTACTCATCAGAGACGAAATACGCAAATTTCATCTGCCCAGTTTAATAAGTGTCTACACAGCTGAAGCATACAGTATACTTGAAGCAAGCCGATTTATAAAGCAAGATAACCGAGAGGCGAAAAATTACACTATCTAGATTGATTCCTTAAGCACTGTTCAAAGTATGCAACAACTGTACTGTAAACTACGAATCGGACACTCTACTGACATATGCGACCAAACATATATTAATAGACTGTGAAAAATACGACGTAGAAAGACGGAGTAACAAAGTGCCAGTTACAATAGTGGAAGCTCTGTCAGATAACCTGGAAATAAGTGCTAAAATAATTCAGTTACTAAAAGACACTAATTTGCTTAACAAAATATAAACAGTTTACTACCACTATTTAATATAATCTAGGTAATGTAATTTAATATTAATGTAGTGTGTAATTAATGTAGTACCATGTAAATATTGTCGCGGGGTGTAAATAACCAAGCAGTTGAAGCACCCCAAAATAAACATAATTTAAAGAAAAAAATCTTGATTTGTTTTCCATTTTTCTTTATTTTTTGCTGTCTTTCCACTGATAGCATAGCCTTGCTTCTCTTTTTTACTTTTTCTGTCTACTTTTATCTCTATGATATATATTTAAACCACTATAATCGTCTGTCACTAATGTATTTCTTTTTTTTTCAGGGAGCACTGAAGAAGCAACTGAAAGAAGGACTGTAGAACTTAGTTTTCAGTAATTATTTAAATTAAAATTTATTTTTGTATATTTCAAAGGTAAGGCCAATTTTCTAATGTTGCCCTTTGGGCTGGACGGACAACATTAAAAAATAAATCCCAAAAAAGAAAAGTTTTAGAACGGTTTAAGAATGGTGCTATAGCAACTATTTTGGGAACCGCTAAGAGCTCTTTAGAATTATAATTTGTTTGTAAAATGACGTCATGAACGTTATATATTGTTTTAACAAAAATATATACATTTACAGTTAATCTGGTAATATTTTTTGGTTGCTAATCCTGTTGACAGAAATAATTAAGCTAAAGGGTTAATCTTGATTTATTGTTAATAATAATATAACATATCATATGTAAACCTCTAAACTGTTTAAATTGTTTTTTTTTCTTTCTATTTTTGTTGCTGGATTGGGGCAAAATATTGATTTTCTGTAAATATAAGACTAGATTTTAGAAAAAATGTATTTCTCTCTTAGATAATAGTAAGATTGAATTCTATGTCATTATATTATGTTGGTTTAATCCATAATCGAAATATATTCCTGTTGCAAAATAAATGATTATTTTTTTCGAAAATACGGACATTTTTTATACTTCCTTTTTATTCATCCTTTTCCTAATTTCTACAAAAGAATTCATAAAAAAATAAACAGTGGTACTGACAGCATTCTTATTATAAGGGAAGTATAGATTTTACTACAATTGTTTTATCGGGGCACAGATGATGACTCAAATGATGACAGAAGAAAAGGTGTTCGTTTCCAAAATACAAGTGATGACCAAAAATGAAAAAATCCTCGTATCTAAAATAACAATGGTGGCTAAAAAATAAAAGCTTATGAGCTCTAAAATTCAAATGGGGGAGTGAAAACTCAAATTTATTTTATGTGGTTCGGGGGTCTGAAGCACCTGAGCAGGAGGGCACGCCTGGCAACAATAATATCATAGAAAGTTAATTTTATTTTTCATAACACTGTCCTTACTTGCATCAATGGAATAGGTAGGGATGGGAATTTTTGAATATCGATATATGCGCGATTCGATATATCGTAAGTGTGATATCGATATTCGATGTACATCGAAATAAAAATATCGATATTTTCGATATATCGAAATAACTAACACGTAACATGTAGGATATATAAATTATAGTTTTTTTTTAAGTTGGTTTGGCGGGAAAAGAAGTCGCCACTTAAGAGACAAGCACTTTAGAGTTGGTACTCACCCAGCTACCAACCAACTTGCTAATATTTTCATATTTAACTGCTCTCATAATTAAATATATATATATATGCTGCTCACTTTTATAAGGACAAACCAGATCTATGGTCTAAGTCAGCTTAGAAAAATGTGTGTAAGAATATAGGAGCTGTTTGTCCTTGCTTCGGATTGGTTTAGAACATCGTCCCTATTCCAATGTTAATATATTGTGTTTAGTTCAAATTGACAGATGTTCAGTGTTGTACATTGGATTTCATAATATCATTGTTTTCGAGCACAGAATATTGTTGGAGAATATTGTATATGCATCGAAATATATAGATATTATTTATAAGGTATATTTTGTTATTATTTACATATTTAGACTTTTATTATAATATTCTTGAAGTAGATTTTATAGAGAATTTAAGTCATTTGTTTTTACGCAGTTATATATTTTTTAGATTATCTGTTATGGACTATTGTGAGTGAGGCCAAAAGATACCGGTTGGCTCAGCTGGTAGTGCCCAAAGAAGAAGTTATTGATATAATTTTTAGACCTTTATATATACATATATTTTCAAATAAGATACTTTAGCTATGAAGATATATAGTTTGTGTTCTTGTTTTATTCAAACTCTTTTAACCAAAATCTCTTTTTTGGATTTCCAGCTATACTGTATTTGTCCTGTGTAAATCGTACTCGGTTCGCAGCGTTATCTACTATTTTCTTATTTGACATAGAGTATAGTTATTTTGGTTACTTTTATAGTGAATTACGGACTAAAATGTCAAAATATTCCTTACGCTGTAAAACTGACTTTTGATTTATTGGGAAAGTGATATTTTTTATAATTTTTTAATACCATACAATATGCACCATACATGCCATACAATTTCAAAGGTGCAAACTATTAAAATAAAAATTTTCTCTTAGTTTGTTTTTTTTTAACAGCATATATTTAAATGTAAAAAATATACAAGAATACCGATATTTTGTGCGAATATCGATATTTTGCGCGATATATCGCATTTCAAATATCGATATATAAATATCGATATATTTTTCTAAAGTATCGATATTTTCGAAATATCGATATATCATTCCCATCCCTAGGAATAGGACAACTATCAGCAGCCATTTCGACGCGAGCCAACACGCCTCTACATCAACTCGCCACTGAGCCAACTCATCGAGCTTTTAAGTAATCGCGGAGGTTGATTGTTCCTACTATTAGTATTTGTTTCTAACGGATTACAAATCTATTTTAATCGGAAGATCCATAGATAATTTGATTTATTTTTGTTACCTTAATCCTATTATACAGAAATTTGAATTCTCCCATAAGCAAGCGTCAATTATCCGAACTAATTGGGACCAAGGGTAGTTCGGATAAACGTTTTTTTTTTCAGATAATCGATCTGATAGAAAAATAGGAAAACACAAGTTCATACATATATATGTTTTATTGTTTACGTAAGTTATTCAGCCGCATTTGATTAATTAACATCCGAACCTAATATAACTATTTTGAAAAGTAATAACTTAATTTCTTATGAACCAGTTTTTGTCCTCTTTTCTTCTCAGCCAAATCACGCATCCTTTTTAAGAGAAGTAGTTGACTGGGCATTCGGATAAGCAACATCCCGGTTAATCGACGTTCGGATAATCGGCGCTCTACTGTATTCATGTGTTTTTCTTTAAAATGTGATTTTTTTTTATAAAATAACATAACAGGGAAAACTGTTTTTGATTTAAATGTTTGTAAAATAGCAGGACTAAAGTCCCTAGATAAAGAAGGCAGCGCAAACTGGGTGTGGCAGGACCAAAAGGGTTACCAACACTACTTGATTTCAGTGATCAAAACAGTGTAGATAAAATATCACTAAAAATGACACATGCCCGCAAATATTAAATTTATAAATATAGGCCATTTCAAACGTTTAGGAGAAACTAACTGAAATTTTCATTTTTGTAAGTCGTTATGGTCTCACTTTTTATGGTTTAAAGTGGGCTTTTCCTAAAAAAAAAATGATAAAAAGCTTCACTTAATCGGTAAAAGTTACTAGAATTGAAAATCTAGTTCGGCCTAAACCAAAGAAAAGCTATCTTGCATCTGAAAACCAATCATATGAAATAATAATGTTTAGTGCACAAATCAATACCATTTATGTATACTTTGGAAACACGTTATTAATTTATTTGGCAATTTGACAGAGTTTTGAGGATAACAGTTTGTGTGACAATAATATTCAGCCAATAATGTTCAGTATTTTGATTAATTTTCAGTATTTCGATTGACAGAAGAAAGTATTCTAACCTTTTTATGTTCCAAACAAGTAAAATTTGTTGTTGAACAGGGGAACCGCTATTCCCAATCAAACACTAGAGCACAAATTTTACAACAATGGTTTCCGCTACTTTCTTTATCTAGAGTATATAGTAGGAACAACCTACAAACGTAATCACTTAAATGTGCGGCGAGTTGGCCCGGCGGTCTGCTGGACTAGAGGCGAGTTGGCACAAGGCGAAACAAATGTGTCGAAACGACCGCTTCAAGTAGACCGCGGTGAGATTGCGGCGGCGAGTTATCATTGATTGTATCCCAATGCTAGGGCAACTTGCAAATTTCGGTAGAAAAAGTTTTTTGTTGTTTGCAAAGCCAAATTTGAATCGTTTCCAACATCTCCTCCTCTAACTAGAATTTCTTGTCACCCAAGTACTCTTTACGAATTTTAAAAATATAGTTGCAGGGCAATATATCTGGACTATAACGTGGGTGAGGAAATACCTTCCATCGTAATTTATCCAGCGGTTTGGGCATTATCATGAAGAAGAATAGTACGCCTCATTTGGAATGAAACAATTCACCATCTCGCTGCGGCCGACTAGCCGAGGCCGTTTCATCTCGAGACAACTTATCACCAGTCCAACTGATCACCGAACCAACTCGCCGCGCGTTCAAGTGTTCGCGGGGGATGTTTTTCCTACTATTAGTATTTGTTTCTAATCTAAAAATCTGTTTTTGGTCGGATGATGATAATTTGATTTATTTTTGTTATAATGTTATACAAGTGTTTGAAGTAAACGGTTATTCAATTTCATTAAATATGTCGTCAAATCGAAGGAGACGTCTAGCTCTTTTCTATGCATATTTAGACTTAATGCGATATGAAGAAAAACAATGGTGGGTACGCCCCATATATAAAAACAGACGGCAACAGGGTGATTATTTTAACTTGTTGCAAGAAATGAGACACAAAGTACACAGACAGTTACTTCAATTACAAGAAAATAATTTAATACACAATCTTTTTTAATGAATAAATCACAGTTTAGAATGAAGATTCTGTTGGCCCCTATTTGGGAGTATATTATTAGTATACCCACTGCATGACATTTCTGCAGACCAGATATTTGAAACTGAATCCATAATAATAAACTTTATGACTGCCGACAACATTGTAAAAGTCGCTATTTCGCTACATCAATTTACGTTTTTTTATTATTTTTTTTTTTTTAGGAAATTAATATAAGTTTCTCGCTAAAGATCTCACCATTCCGAAAAAATATATCTGTTTCTATGGTTTCGACGGTGCGGCCGGCGCTAGAGTTGAAATTTGGTACAGGTTTTTTCAAAATAAAGCGATCCTATTGGTTGAATTTTTTGTTCCACACTTCCAACAACCGCATGAAAATGAGGCATATACTGCAGGAATTATAGCAGAAAATAATTTATGAGTAATAGTGAATTGGTGAATTAATAATAAAATATGTTAATATATAAAATATAGGAAATCGCGCACGTGAACACACAAATAAATTAGGATAAAAATCTATTCGAAACATTGAATAGACGAAGAGCGATGATAAGAGGCTGTAAAGGGTCCAGTTACTATCGGATATCACTAATAGTAATAAATATCATATTAAAATGAGATGTAAGTCTTCACACAAAACAGTTCAATTCCTTTAGAAAGAATATCAGTCAGTTCAAAAGTATACTGTCGTAACCTAAGGCAAATGACATCCTCGAACTGCACGTACTGGGTTAAAATATGTAGCACAGTCAAATCTGTGTTACACGTCTCAGAGTATCACTTAGAAGAATTACTTTACTCAATAGTCCGTGTTTTTAAATTAAATTAACTATTTTTTTAATGATAAAACTATATAAATAGTTGTATGTAAAATGGCTATATTTCACTTAAATAACAATCGTCGCCTATCACTCGGGTGGTAAACTTCATCTTTTAAAAATATAGCCCCTATTATATGCTTGTTAAATAAAATAGTATTATATTATATTAATTTATAATAGTACACACAAGCTAAATTAATACCTATTTTTAAGTCTGTTAATACAAGCAAATCTATTTAATAAATGTTCTGAGAAAAAGTGCTCATAAATTAAATAAATGTATTAATTTTGAAAGTAATAATCGATTATTTTCGTCTTAATTCCGTACTAAAACAAACTGAGCATGATTTATACGATTTACGAAAAATAAAAGACAAATGGTAGGTACTTTTATTTGTCGTCTTCTATTATGTGAAATTTTGTTAGAGACTTTTGCTGATAAGCCTTTACTCTGAGAAGCAATAAAAATCTACTCAAAATAGTTTGATGTTTTCTTGCGAACTAATTTTATTTGTATTACGACAGTAAAATTTATTTTGTCTAACAAGCCAAAAAAAAATTACTCATTTGAATATTGTATCACGTGTATTTTTTGCATCGTTTCTCGTACGTTTTCATTATTTAGTATTTTGCATTTAGGTAATTTTTCTGTATTGAAAAGGTAAGTAATTTATTATTTGTGCGCATATGATAATTTGATATTATATATTTGTTTTTTAAAAAGGGCCAAAAATATGCAACGATAGAATGCGTCTGTTGCATTAAAGAGGATCGATAAAGAGAATTAAGTTGCGTTCACAGCTCTTAAATTAGTCGACTAAACGCTATGACTTGTGCACTATTGATTGTCATTAACAAGTTTATCATATGGTAATGCGAGCGGTCGCTCACAGCTCTATATTTAATGCATTACGCTTTGTCGATTGTAGTTAGTGCGTTGTTTTAATGAGACACACATATAAACACACATTAGAGATCTCACTTTACATAACTTAAAAAATACTGTCACATATTTCAACAAATTTCGGAAGAAATCACGATCTCGATTATGGCGTAAAAAGTCACAAATGCTTTTATTTCATCGTAGTTGGTTTGAAAAAACGTAGATGTCACAACATTCGTTACGCATTAATTTTCAAAGCTGTAAACGCTTTCGTTAAACGTTAAAACTATCGACTACTTTTATCTACAATGCATAGTCGACTTATATAAGAGTTATGAATGCAGCTTTAGAATCAGAATTTCGCAATCAAATAAATATAAGGTGACCATATTTTTTAGTTCAAAATTCGGGACGGGAGCTTATAGACTTAGGGCCGAATTCATAAACGTTCCTAATCCTCACCTCATTCTCACCTCAGCCACACCTCATCTCACACTCATTTTAGGTTGAGTCGTTCCCTCACTCACTTTTGTTATTCATAAACAATTGTAAATGAGTCACTAACTTGAGGGACGGTTGAGGGAAAACGTCACTAATTTTATGACGTCAAAATAAAATAATAAGTAATAGCTATGGAAACGTTTTGGTAGTGACTGTAATAAACATTTTGACAGTAGTGTATTGTCAAAAACTCAAATCAGTAAAATATAGTGTATTTTATATGTATTGTTGGTTTTATCATGGCAAGTAGAATACTTATGACGGGGGACGCTGCCCAATGCATACAAATGACGACTACACCTTCAAAAGACGACTCTACTCCCAAGGGATATAATTATTAAATAGATTAATTTTTAGAATAGGCAAATAATCTAATTGTCTAATTAAAAGTAATAGGAAAATTGGCAAACAAATAATAAAACTGCGTACACACCAAGAGCTACTGCAATTGAAAAATAATTAGAAGTTAGAATGAAGAGCTTAGAAAAAAATAACTCGCAAGATGAAGAAATTCATATCTTTCGTCTCGAAGAATATCGGCTTAAAATATATATACAAACAACAGCTGCAAGTAGAAAAGCAAGAAATAAGAAAAAATATAGCCGAACAATAAGAAACTTGAAAAACAAATATTTTAGAAAAACTTATAATGTAATTTAAATAATTTATTATAAATAAATATACAACATAATTCACTAATAATTTAGTTAATTTAATTATAGGGACTATTACCGCTTATAATTTTCAAAAAATCGTTTTTTTTTACATTTTTTGATTCCTTATACCTTCAGAAATCATATCCTAAATTTTTATAACGAAATTCAAAAAAATAAGAAATTAGTGGCAATTTTAGCGCATGCGCTTTTTCGGTGCGCGACAGCTAAACCAGCCTTAAATGCGGAGGTCCAAGAATATATTAAACCGATTTTTGAAAAACTAACAGATGAAGAGTTGCTGAAACGATGTTTGGGAAAGAATACCCAAAATAATAATGAGTGTTACAACAAAACACTTTGGGCTATCCCAAACATACGTTTGTGGGAAGAGAAGTTACTGAGTTGGCTGCTAATATTCATTAGCAATATTTAATGAAGGTAGAACGTCCCTCTTGAAAATATTGGAGGTAATGGGATGCATAATTGGACACTCTGCGTATGATTATGTTAAAAAAAAAGATGAGGAACGCATTGAGATGGCCAATAAAGCGAGTACAGCGGCGTCGAAGGAAGCTCGCTTGGCAAAGCAAACTGCTCAGCAAGAGGAACAGCAACAAATGATTGATTCGGGAGTACTTTTATATGGACCAGGGATTGCTGATTAACCAATTGTAAGTGCTGAAACTTAATTTTTTTTTAAATATTACAATACAAATATTAATAAAAACTTTAAAAGTGATTTTCTCGAAATGATGTTTTTTCAATCGGCCCAGACTTATTCTCCATAACAACGGATATTTTTAAATTTTAGTGAATTTTGTTCATTTTGATGTACTCTACCGTAATTTACCAGAAAATTGTAAAAAAAATTGAAAAAAAAAAAATTGATAAGGGTAAAAGGGGAAAAAACATGATTTTTAGAAAAAAAATTTCACCTATCCGCCATTTTTTTTTTTACACCCTTTTTACTTGCCCGACCTTAATATATAAGGGGCAAGTATTGTAATCGCGAAAATTTTCGATGTCGAGATTTTGACGGATGACCACGTTTCATGGTCCAGGGAATCCAAAAAACCTATTTTCGAAGTGCCGTCCGTATGTGTGTGTGTGTGTGTGTGTGTGTGTGTGTGTGTGTGTGTGTGTGTGTGTGTGTGTGTGTGTGTGTGTGTGTGTGTGTGTGTGTGTGTGTGTGTGTGTGTGTGTGTGTGTGTGTGTGTGTGTGTGTGTGTGTGTGTGTGTGTGTGTGTGTGTGTGTGTGTGTGTGTGTGTGTGTGTGTGTGTGTGTGTGTGTGTGTGTGTGTGTGTGTGTGTGTGTGTGTGTGTGTGTGTGTGTCTGTCTGTGTGTATACACGATAACTCAAAAACGGTTTAACTTAAAGAGTTCGTTCTGGTACTAAAAAATTCTCCTATTAAATAGGAAGAACCCTATTGTTTTTTATGAAAATCGGTTGATTAGAAATGGGAGTTTACTCGTGTCGATTTTAATATTTTTGCGAATATTTAGCAACAGAAAAATATTTCGAAAAAATTTATTGAACAAAAGTTACTATAAATGCAATAACTAGTAACTTTTATTTGAGACGTTTTTTGATAAAACGAAAAATTTCGAATTTTTTTTGTAAAATTATTTAAAATTTTTCCAAGTCTCAATTTTTTCATACTTATATGTAACGTTTCCATGGTCATGATAATTAATTCGTAACTAGTAAAGCAAGCCTTGGACAAAAATTTGTATAGAACAGAATTTGATGTATTTTTGAAGATTTATCTAAATATTTAAATTTTTTTTTTTAGTTTATTTTTTTTTAAATATTTTTTTTATGGGAGGGCAAGTCTAGCGGAGGTTTCCTTTCGCCACTGGTTTTTATAATAGGTGGTAAATTACGATGTAAGACACCTTCATCTTTAAAATTAAATAAAGCAAAATCTTAAATGAGCCAAATTTAAGGTTACCAGCTACTGGACTCAAATCTCACTCACTATTCACTCAAATTTAACAGATAAGTGAGTGGGCAATGAGTTACTAATATCCAACTTTTGTTTCTGAATTCCAAATGAGTGACTCCGTTGCCAATTGAGTTTGAGGTGAGGATTAGAAACGTTTATGAATTCGTCCCTTAGCTTATAGAGCTTATAGGAGCTTATAGGGGGAAGGGGGGGGGGAATTATTCAAATATAATTGTTTAATTAATTTGTTTAATACAAACCGAATACAATAAATAATTATAATGTATAATAAATAAAAATTTCACCTATCACCTATATTATTAAAATCACAGTATTTTCTTTTTAATGAATTCAAAATTTGTTCATTAAAATTACTCAGTAGAAAACTTTTTATATTTTTCCGAACTATGGATAATTTTAGTTGAAATATATTAAAAATAAATATTGAAAATAAGTACTTTTTCTAAAATTCGGCACAATTTGGGACAAAATCCCGAATTCGGGACAAATATTGCCCCTGAAAAAATACATGACGCAAGGCGGAAATTCGGGACTGTCCCGGCCAGTTTGGGACGTATGGTCACCTTAATAAATATATATATATATATATTTTTTTAATAACGTTACAAGACAAAACTGATATGGAGTGTGAATTTTCATACATTTCAAGGTTTTGTAGGAATTTAGAAAGTGATAACAAATTGTGAGTACATATTAAAATTCATAAATTTCGATAACTTTTGAAACAATAATCCATGTCTTCCATCTAGAGATTTCTCCAGTCAGTCAAATAAATATTTTAAGCACGGTTAATTATTGTCAGCACGCTCAAATATTGTAAGTACTGTCAAAAATACCTGTTACACTATTCTGGTTCACATTAATCTTCACATTAATTAATGTGCACTAGTCAGAATTTTTTCAGATTTTTATATTAATCCCTATGTGTGCGACTAGGTATTTTAACACATTTTTTGCAAAAATTGTGTTAAAATAAATATATTTAAAAAAAAAACACTGTTCGTTCCTTAATCTACGTTTTAGTTTTCTTTTGATGCAACAAAAACCTGATATAAAAAGATAAAAAACCTGATAAACATATCTGATCAAAAATTTCTATTAAAATATTCCGGTTCCCATCAATGTACATTGTTGAAAATTTTAAGAACAACCCCACCCTATTTCCCAGATGGGAATAGGGTGGGATTCAAATGCTTTTTATTATTATTATTTTACGTTTATAGCTTTTGCTACTAAAACAATTAGCCAGGACAATTCTAATTTTTCGTAACGAAAATTCCATGCCTAAACAGAATTTGAACCCGAGACCTTAACAACGCAGGGCACGTGAGTTACCACTACGCTACGCCGGTCGGCCGAAATCCTATATAAAATTTTGAACATTTATTCCCGCATTTAGAGGTTTCATTCGATAACCCACATAAAATTTAAAAACATATTTATTTTTTCCTTAAATACATATTTGTTTATATTTTTCCCGCGATATTTTTTTTAGAACTCTTTACTATTTTCCTGTATGTTAGTCAAAGAGTTGTAGAAACGTGCCAAATTTCAACTTTTTAGGCACAGCCGTTAGGCCACATTTTCTACCATATAGACAGACAGACAGACAGACCGACACATTAGTTATAAAAATATTTTGGTCTTGTGTACAAAACTCAAAAGCAAAAAAATGAATATATTTTAGAAGAAATGGAAGAAGAAGAAAAGTTACAGCAATTTATATTTTCATTACCTTATTTGTTTTAAAAACAAAAGACAGTTAAACTAGTAGAAAGTTAAACTTAAGACAGTGCCGTAACTAGACGAGCGTGCTTTGCACCGGTGATATTAAAATCATGCCAATACAAAGCTTTTTTTTGTTATCTAGCGCAGTGGCCTCCAACCCGTGGTCGGCGGACCACTGCCGGTCCGCAGAAAATTCCTGCCGGTCCGCAAAAAATTTCGACCGAACCATGTAGATACACACTTCTGTTCACGAGTATATAGTCAACGCAGAACTTTTGTTGATCAAAAATTAGAAACTATTGTTTAAATTTTACAATGCAAAATGAGACAAAATAAACTATATAATTTTTTTTAATATAATTTATTTATGTATAAGTTAATATTGGACAGTTATATAGTTTATTTTGTCTCATTTTGCATTGTAAAATTTAAACAATAGTTTCTAATTTTTGATCACTATATTTCAATATTTAATTGAAATTTACTCCTGTTTTTTCCTATGGTCTGTTTTCTTAAAGTACACATTAATGTCTATGTATTCTGCAATTCACCATCCTTGGAGATGATTGATGCACAGTCTGTTATGACTACGTTTAACTAACATAGGTAAATTTTGTTATTGATTGTACAATATTGTTTTCTATCATGATGTTATTGTTATAGCACCTGAAGAAGCCAACAATGTTGTTGGCGAAACGTTGTGTTTTGTTAAAATAAACGCTTCATGTCCAAAAAGCTGACTGAAATTATTTCCTACTTCTACCTATTATGTTCTATACAAATTTTCGTCCAAGGCTTGGTTTACTAGTTACGAATTTTTTAAAATTTTAAAGTTTAATAACTTCCGTTTCCGGTTTCGGATTATCATAAAGAACCATAGGGTTCTTCCCAATTAAGAGAAAATTTTTTTAGTGCCAAAACGAACTCTCTAAGTTAAACCGTTCTTGAGTTATCGTGTATACACACAGACACACAGACACACAGACACACAGACACACAGACACACAGACACACACACATACGGACGGCATTTCGAAAATAGGTTTTTTGGATTCCCTGGACCTTGAAACGTGTTCATCAGTCAAAATCTTGACATCGAAAATTTTCGCGATTACAATACCCTTATATATTAAGGTCGGGCAAGTAAAAAGCAGCAGCAGATGTAGCACTAAAAAATTGTAATTGTATAACTGTATAACATATACCTACATATATAATAATAAAATACTGTATAATAATAAAATACTATACATATTGGTTTTTATTTGTGTCTTATCTTTCAACCGGTCCGCGAAATATTTATCCTATTTTCACCGGTCCGGGGGTACAAAAAGTTAAAGAACACTGCTCTAGCGAGCTATTGCACCACTGATTCCTATCAATGAGTTACCACTGCATAAATAGGGGCCTCATCTCTTTCCAACACCTAGAGGCCCTGAAAGTGAAAGGACGTGCCTGGGCGCTATTCCCTGCTAACCTGTTTGTTTTCTGAGATGTAATGTTGCATCCAAGATTCGCCTACGGTGATGGTTTGTTCCGAAAAATCGCCTCCTTCAATTTGAAAACTTAAAAAAAGTTGTTGTGAAATTTGGTTTTTTATCGTAATCGCAACTTGCCCGAGGGTTGGGATAAGTTTGTATTAAACCAAGAGCAGTATTTTGAAAAATAAAATTAGTTTTATTAACTGTGTGTTATTGTTATTGCTGTATAAAACAGTATAGGTCAAATCTATACTAGCACGCTAATAATTTTATTTTGACTGCCAAAAGTTACTTCAATATTAATGAATATGTCTAATTAATCATTGTTTAAATTTAATATATAGTTTCGTTTAATAAATTAGTTTTTATTTTGATTAAGATTTTATTTGCACTCTTTGTTTTTTACAATTGTGTACAACTATTTGGGTACAAAGGGAATAATATAGTTTTTTTTATTTCATTATATTTATTTTACTTTATTCCTGTTACCTATTTTATCTATATTTGTATTTTTATTCAGACGTGTTATTTTCAAAAAATATAAATATTCTATTTTCCATAACGCATAAAATTTTATAATACACGTTCACCTGAAGCAATATAAGCCAATTGTGCCTCCCGATATTACAGTTTTGAAATATGGACACAAAAAACTAAAGGAAATATTCAATAAGGCTTGCTCCATCTATCGCACCAAAGTTTAGTTGCCAGTGGATAAGGTAGGCAACCAGCATAGCGCTGAAGTGCTGCGAGTAGAGCTTTTACATAGGTTTAGCAAAAGTTTTACTTCCATACCAAGTCCACAGATGGCGTATGAATAAAAATTTACTGTATTACGGGAATTCCACATACAATTAGGAGTTAGATTTAATTCTGAAATATATCAACAGATGACACCACTGAAGCGGTGATGTATTGTGAGGAGAGCTTTTATCCCGAGTCCGCTGTTAAGGGATTATATTTTTAGTACCAGAATACATCAACAGATGGTGCCATCTATCAGAAAAATATTAGTTTGTTGCGGGAAGAGCTTTTACATACTTAGCAGGGAATACACGTTGAGCTAAAAACACATTAATAAATGACGCCATGAACAAAATGAGTTAGAAGCAGAACAACTGTAGAACCAGAACTTCTATTTAGAATTAATTTATAATGTCAATACAATTCAAAAATACATCTTTTAATTATAGAAAAAGGCAAAAACATTTATATGTATTTATTTTCACAAAAACATGATATTATTATTTTTGACAACGTCATAAAAACCATAGTAACATTAGTACAAATTATAGAAGTAGTTTATAAAGTTTTCATAACTTTAACATAAACAAGTGGAGGGGCAGTCATAGATTAAGTAAAATAAAAATACAAAAGTCTGCAAGTCATATAGTTTGGTTTTCATATTGAAGATTGTTCTTTTTTTTAATAATAATATTTACTAACCATGTTACATTATACATGTTTATAGCACGTCAATATACAAAAAGTACAGATTAAAATACAAATTAAAATACAAATTCATATACAAATTCATATACAAATTATAATAATAATATCTATACAAAGAGGCTATTATCCACAAAAAAATATATATATATATATATTTAACCTTTTTGAAATTAATTTAGTTTTATAGACGAAATCTCATCAATGCAATAAACTGGATAATTACTCAATAATTTTTTAAGCTTACTTTTAAAAATACTTGGCCGAAGGTCTTTCCTCTCCTCACTAAAGCTGTTATAAAATTTAATTATTAGGTAATTAGAATTATTTAAAGTAGTGGCTAAACGGTGCCGTGGCAGATGGATATGACTACTGTTCCTGGTGTTATAATTATGGACATTACTGTTTTTAACTAATTGACTAGTCTCTTTGTGTAGTTCGCACAGTCTAACAAAGGTGTAAAAAGCAGGAACAGTAAGTATTTGAAATTTAATAAAATGGGGTTTGCAGTGATCACGTCGACGAATTTCAGCCAGTACTCTAATAGCAGCTTTTTGAATTATTAAAACGGAGGCTGCTTCACTGGCAGTACTAAATCTGTTTAATAGGCGTAATCGAAATTGGACGGTAGTTGTCAGGAAGGGCAACATCACCTTTTTTAAAAACAGGAATAACCTTACTACATTTAAGAGCTGAAGGAAAAATACCAGTCAAAAATATTTGAGTTATTAGATGGGCTATTATGTCAGATACAGAATTAGCAGTGACTTTGAGCATTTTGCTACTAATTCCGTAAGCATTCATACTGTTACTATTTTTTAATGAGTTAATAATCGACGCTTATTCATATTTATCCGTAGGTCGTAGATAGATATTGTTAGAAGTGGGAAATTTGTTAATAAAAGACAACGGGTTAAAATTAGAAATCGGTATTGACTCAATTAATTTTGCAGGTATATTCACAAAATGCTCATTAAATAGATCAGCATCTAAATCCGTTTTGTGATGTACCTTTTTGGGAGGTCTATGTTGGTTAATTAAGTACCACGCTGCCTTACATTTATTATCTGCCGAACCAATGAAATTATTAAAAGCATTTGTTTTATGGATAATTATCTCTCGTTTATAAATTGTACGGAAGTCAGTGTATAATCTTTTATGTTCGTCAACTACACGTTCCTCACTCTTTCCCTAGCGTGTTGCTCTGTCCTGTTCATCCCAGCATTCCCTTATTATATTCTTATTCTTTTCCCTTCTGACTTTCTCCTCATATTTCTGCCCTTGCATCAATTAAAATAATTAAATCAATTGCATACATTGGAAGGCAACCAGTCATAATTTTGCGGAATACTTGTAACAAGTTCACGGAATATCACTATTCCACGGAAAAGCAGTTAAGAACCACTGCTTTGCATACTAATTAGGTACTATAAGGTAAGTTTGAAGCACACTAATAGATGGCAGCATAGAATTTGCGCACTAGGTAAGACAGGCAATCGTATAGGCCAGTGTCTTGCGGGCAAATCTATTACATACCAACTAGGCGTCAGGAGTGTAGTTCAAAAGCACATCAATTGGAAATCCGCCCATATCCGTGTTTTGTGAGCGAAGCTCTTACATACCAATCAGACGCAAAACGTGTAGTTCGGAAACAAACCAACAGATGGCAGTAGGAATCACAAATTATTTTATTTACTGTTTTAAAATAAATACAATCATTTATTCAGTGTATTTATTTTCTTCAAATACACTTCTGGTTATTTACAAATTTATTTTATTATATATAGGTTTATTTAAATTAGAGTTATAATCTATTTGCAATTTCCTCTTTAATTGTGTGCATATCAATAACTGTGGAACTTCTGTTATAATGAAGTTGTGCTTGCAAGTCTGAAATCCATTTTAACTCTAAAACCACAGACTGTTACGCACACATACATGTGGTAATAATATGCACATCCACAGTGTATTAGTGACCAGAACTCATGTGCAGCTAAAATGGTAGTTACATCGGCAATATATAAACAGAGCCGGCGCAGGCTCTTTTGACGCCCGGAACAAAACCAGCCAAACTGCGCCCTTTTAATAAAATGTGCAGTGGCGTACCGAAGAAAGAGATTAGGACTACGAGGCCCCCTCAAATTGTTCAAGGACAACAATATTGTCACGGGGTGGATTCAAGAACGGACATCTTTACTAAAAAATTTATTATATTATAATAATTTTACAACACAATACAATTAATTGTCAGAATGGCTGCTGGTGTTGACTGTTAGTAGCTGGTGTAAGTCCCGTTCTTGCCCCGGCTTCTCCAGGATCGGTCAAACCACCCTATGTATCCACACGAGGCGGACACGTGGAGAAGCTCTGTAGACGGCACTCACGGCACATCTCGGGTTGGTGACTTGAACGGCTGGGCTGGTCCTTGGGTAGCGTGCTCACAAAAATGATCGAATGAATAACTACTGAATAACTGACTACTTCAATGACTGACTTGTTGAATAACTGACAAACGACTCTATTCCCTAAGACCATTTTTATAACTGTTAACCAGGACACTATGACGTCAGGTCTTACCTCAATTGTTTTGGAAACATTAATCATTTGTGTAATTGTTTGCAGCAATTAAAGACCATAGTCGGCACAATTGAATAAAGTTTATCAACACATTAGAAAGTAGTTCAAAACTTATGTTGACAAACACGCAACACTCTGCACATTCTTTAATTCTCAAAACCGCAAGTCGGCAACCGCAACCTACACCACCTAAAGGCCGCTCAAGGAATTGGGACATTAGCATACAATTATATCATAATTGGGACAATATCAACAGAATTAAAGAAATATTATTTCAAAAATTTCAATCGAGAGCTTCTGATCCAATTTTCATGCATTATTTCTTTAATTTTTCTGTTATAACTACATCATCATCTGGTCAGGTTTTCAGCTGTGGTTTATTAAAGTAGTTCCACAGTTATAATGAAATTTGTACGCGCGGGTGTAATGAAATTCACGTTTTCCGTTTAGGGCCGGCGCTATGCATGTGCAGCATGTGCAGCATGTGCAGTGGCTCATGGCCTCGCGCATGGTGCGAAATTGCTGAACCGCACATACTCGCGTACACCAAACTCCCATCTAAATTGTGTATATTTTTCAAGCGCGCTGTAATTAGAAAGAAGATAACGGGTGTGGTGCTTTGCATCAGCTGTGAAGCGCTGCGATTCCCCGAATACGAGAGAAAATCACACAGCCGAAAGTTGTTATTGGTAGATGCCAAAATATATACATTTGAAACATTACAGGAGTATCTAATATGTAAACATAAGATACAAATATTTTAAAATATCCAGTATAAATATTATCACACTACAATGCAGTTATGTAAATGTGTCTTTTCAGTTTAGTCTTTCCAATTAAATACAGAATACAGTTCAGTTCAAGAAATATTGAGTCGCACCGAGAAATCTACAAAATACTGCTTTTAAACAATTTAATTGTGTTTATAGTTCACGTGAATTTAGAATTTAGAGTGTAGTAACAATGTTTTAATTGTTCAAATAATTATCAGTTAATAAAAAAATAAATAAAACTCCTTAAAAATGGGTAGAGATAGAGATAGAGGACGAACATTTAAGTCCAGAGCAGAGAAGGAATGAGAAAAAATAAATAAAATGCAAAAAACTAATGATTGAAGAATTACAAAAAAATCCCGTGAGTAATTATTTTACTGTACAACCATCTACATCTTCCATAAACATTCAAAATAGGGATAGGAAAAAAGCATCGATGTATCGAAAACATCGATGTTTGTTTTAAAAACATCGATGTTTTTACCATCGATGGTCAGATGGCGATAGTATCGATAAAACATCGATGTCTACTACCGATGTCGATGTTTAAACTTTGAAATTCAGAAACTTCTGCTAGAGCGCTGGAATCTTAAAAATTTAATTTTTATTAATATTAGTACACAAAATATAAGCGCCAGGGTTTAATATGTCATAATTTTTGCAGAAAAATATTATTTTGCAGGTTAATTTTGAAAAATTTACGTTAATAATCGTTATTATGGCAAGTAACATAGCAATTAGTGTGTGTGCCATATCTAAATGGTTTAAAGGAATAATATGTTGTTTTTAATTTTCCATTATTGTTTTTCATTTTCATCTGTCAAAAAATGAAAAAAATTGCAATTAATAATGTAGATGTAATTGTTACAATTTGGAGCAAAACAATACACCAATATGCATTCTAAAACAAAATATTAATGATTACTTAGTGTTAATTAAATAAATACTAAAGATATTCCGATTTGCATATTATTTAAAAACGTAACCTATAAATATATCTTCGGATCCTTATTTATATATTTATAAAATCATTATTCTATAATATAAAGTATCTGGACTGTATATATTAGTATATATTTATCAAAAATACATATTTTATGCTCCAAAATTGAAAATATTTATAAAATTAAGGTAACAAAAGTAATGTCCCATGTATTTTAAACTTCAAAAGGACTCAGCTCTTAGATGGCAGCACATGTATGTGACGACACACTAATATGGTCTATTATATATTTTGTCACTACTCAGATATATATATAAAAAAAAATCAACAGATGTTACTAACTTAAATCATACATATAACACAAGAAATAGGTTACAAGCGAATGTAAAAAAGGTATCTAAAACTACCGGACAACGTTGCTTTTTATATCACATGCCTAAAATATACAATGCATTTCAAAAATTTATTAATGAGAATACTGAAAATATAACTTTTTACTACAACTACTCCGTCTGGCCAAAGAAATTTTGTAAAAAATTGACTAGAATAGAATTCACTAATATTTTAAATAAGCTATAATTTCATTTAACTATTAAGAGCAATACATAAAAACAGTTTTAAAAGTAACTGATACGACCTTTTAACAATAAAAATTATATATAAAGCCACACACAGACTGTTACAGTTCTATGTGGCAGTAGCCCTGTACCGACATGCCACTGATTCAATCATATATTAATTTTAAATAGGGCATTAATTGTAAATTTTCTCTAAAATATATGTATATGTAAGTATGTACATGCAAATTTGTTTATACAAATGTGCGTATGTATGCAAGTGTATACAGGTTTACATGTTATTTATGTGTATATAATTGTGTATAATTATGTTTTTTATTTGTATTGGAAAATTAACAATAAATTTCATTTCAATTTCAAATTTCATTTCATCTATTGTGATATAACAATACTAATAGTGTTAGTTCTTATTCTTCTTAGCAGTTAGCAGAATAAGAAAAAAATAAGAAGAAACTTCCAATTTTTGCAAACAATGCCAACGACCAACGACGCCAACAAACTTATTGCTTTTTGAGTTTTGTTGACACTTTCCCAGTTGTTATTCCTCCAATCCCTGGAATTACCGTATTGGGAAATATAATTATAATTTATTTATTAATAAAACTATTATCAGGATTATAATAATTTTATATTGTAATGTTAGTGTAAAATTAATATTCGCATTGCTATATTAGTGTTAGAAAAAAATGTAATATGTACAGTCTATTCCAAATGATTAGGCGGAACTAATTGGAATTTTCATTTTTGTACTTTGTAATTAACTATTTTTTTATATATTGAAGTTTGCTTTTCCTGAACAAAATAAACAATAGCTTCAATCAATCGGTAAAAGTAACTAGAACTGAACATCTAGTTCCGCCTAAACCAAAGGAACAGACTTTATTTCAACTTAAAAAAGTTAAAAAAATGTGTAGGACAATATGTTATTTTTATGTTAAATAATATAAACTTAACAAATTACTATATTAGTATTACAATAAAATGCAATATTTCATTTTAGAAATGTAACAATAGTAGGTACAAATTAGGATTATTATATTGGGTATAATAATGTTAATGTGAAATTAATTACTATTAAAATTACTTGAGAGACAGCACCAGGTAAGGAAAATTACATTTTGACTGATGTATCTCGTTCATTCCGTCATTTTGCGTGGTCCATCATTATTGAACCAGCCCTTTTTGACCACCGCGACAATATAAATTTTTCTTGTCAATTTCGCACATGGGCTCGCGCCTGCCCTGGGACATGGCCTCGCAAATCCTAGCGCCGGCCCTGTTTTCGTTCATACTTAACAAATTTTCTTGAAATTATCAGCGACAACATACGTTTCGTCAGTGACAGAGTAGGAACACGATTCATACACTATTCAGGAATCACAGAGTCTATGCTTCTCGAAAGGGCAAGTCTGTATAACGCGTTCGCGTGTCTAGCAACAAGTTTTACCTGTTAGCGCCTAATAGTATAACTAAAAACATTGTTTTTAAAGAAGCTCTCTCATAAGTTATACTGTTCAGTTTAATCCTGGACTTTCACTTGTTTACAGTATTGTCTTCTGTCCTGCCATCTAAATACCTAATAAGGTAATTACAAGTAAGAATATTGTAAGTTCCAAGAAAATATAGGTCAATAATTTTTATTTTATTTCTATTTTATACAATTTTGCCATTCCAACAGGATACAATACCAATAACAGGAATGGCACTAAAAAACAGAAAAAAATAATAAATATATAATGCAGTATATTTAATACATAATTAATTAAGTATAAAAAAATTAAATTAAATTAGAAGTATTTTTTTTAAATTGTGTATGTGCTGAATATATCTGGAAAATCAGGCAAATAGAATAATTATTATGAAGTGACGAAAATCTATTACTAATTGAATTAAGATAGTAATCTGTACGACTTGATGAAACTGATATCAACTCAAAATTTCTGATAGCTTAAGAGGATACTCGTTCGGAGACCATTCGGATGAGATCAGGATAATCAATCAAGCCATTTATAATTTTGTATAGAAATATCAGGTCAATTACTTTACGCCTTTTTTTGAAAAATTTGGTAATTTTAATTTCATATAATTAATAAACCTGTTTTGTAGGGTTTGAATTCTGTTTACATATACAAAATACTGGGGCGACCAACAAACGCAGGCAAATTCAAGCTGGCTTCTAACAGTGTTTAGTATAAGGCCATAACAGATAAAGGATTTTTAAATTTTTCACAAGACCGGATAGGGAAACCAAGCATTTTATTAGTCTTTTTAACGATTTTATCAATGTGTATGTCCATAATTAATTTCAATTTATTATCTAGAGTGATGCCAAGATCTTTAACATTAATCCCAGAATTAATAATAGAGTCATAAATTTTATAACTAAAATCAATAGTTTGTCTGACTCTTCAATATGACATTTTGAGACATTTCTTAACATTTAGGAATAATTTATTTGGGACACAATATTGATAGATAATAATAACGAACTGTCTCCGAACGGTATCCTATAGCGGTATCCTATAACTGTATCCTATATAGAAATAAAAAATTATATTTTTGTTCCAAACAAAAATAAGTGAAATCATCGTTTGAGACTCCCCTTCATAAATCTGGGTACGCTACTGAGTTTGTGTATATTTGAGCGCTCGTTTTTGCGTCTCTAACAGCGTGGCGCACTGGGTCTGTGCCCCTCTCACCTCTGCCTTTCGCCGCTACTGTATATAATACCAGCTGCCGCGCATATATTTTGTACGGATTTTGTTATATGGAGTTGTTTTAGATATAAGAAATTACTTTTAACTTTTTAATCATAATAATAATAATAATAGAATTGGTGTTTTATTAGAAAACTACAGAGTTTGTCAAGTATTTAAAATTTATTTTCCTTCTGTCTGCAGACAACATTATTTAAACATATTTATATTACTAGAAGTTTGTAAAAACTTTGTCCCCCACTCTATCTCTCAGAGGGGTTGTACTAAAAATCTAAAAAAATCTCCATAATGGACATTGATGGAAACGGTATAGTTCAACACTAAGTTTTTCGAAAAATGTCGTTTTGTTTGTGTCATCAATAAAAAAATAATAATAATAATAGTGTTATCAAAAGAAAGGACGTGGCTTAAGGACCGAAAAGTATGTACATTCAGGAGTAATATGGTCAGTATTACGTCCATTTTTTAGCGTACACAGAAAGGCACCTAAAGTTTAAAGCCGGTTGCGAACGGCTAAGCAGAACCTGTAATTTGTATAAATATTTTTACACAAATTATTTGACATAAGCAGGAATTGAACTCACGTCCGTGCCCTTGCTCGGCGGGCAAGTAGTAGGTACAGACGATTTAACGTTTGCAGCTACAGGCTTGCTATTAAATATCTCCAAAACCCTGAAATGTGTGAAACCCAAATTAGTTAAACTAAAAATCTGAAAAAAATATAGGTAATGTAAATTGATCTGAGCGGCAAACGTATGAGAGGAATTTTTGATCCGATTGCATTTTTGAAAAATATTGCAGTTTTTGTGTTTTTGACAAAATTATTTTTTTAATTAATGGCTAAATTATGGCTAATAATGATATGTTGTTTTTGCATTTATGACTAAGATAGTGTTTGTCTTTTTTTGAAATTAAAAATATAATAACAAAATTTTAACAACCGAAGACCGAGGACTGTAGAGTGTAGTGAGCAACCTCACTATAAGTTTGGTTCATTTTACGCCAGTTCGGTTTACGCCGGTTCTCCTAGAAACGAAGCTGCGGCGTATATCGAGTGATACCTGTATTAATTTTTAATTTATTCATACAAAAATTATTGTTTAACTTATTTAGTTCTGCATTTGCTATATTAATAGTTTAATTGAGATCTTTATCATAGACGGTAACCAAGGTATCGCCTGCAAATAAATTTATATTATCAAAATTTACATTATTTATAATATCGGTAATGCAAATTGACGAACCTGATCAAACATCTTCATGAAGATATGGAAGCCTGTGTAAGCATTGGCAATGATAAATCTCCACCGTTCAAAGTTGAAAATGGTACTAAACAAGGATGTGTCCTTTCACCAACGCTCTTTGCACTTTATTTAACAGCCATGTTGACTACTGCCTTTAATAACTACAAGGGCGAAGTACAAATAATTTTCCGATTTGACGGTGGTATGTTAAAACTTGCATTATCAACGATCAATACGCAGATGATTGTGCCCTAGTAGATCACTCACCATCCAAACTATAAGAAGCAAAAGATCTTTTTGCTGAAGTATGAAATAAATTTGGGCTTACCATTAATCTTGAAAAATAGTGATAATGTGGAACCAGGAATATTGTCAATATAACTTCAATGTTTTAGGTACTGCACTAAGAAAAGTTAATGCTTTTAAATATCTAGGAAGCATTATAACATCCAAATGCTCTATGGATGGGGAAATATGTGAAAGACTATCGGTTGTGGCGGATGATAATCCGCCACTGCTGCTTTCGGCGGCCTCAGAAATTCTGTATGGAACTTACGTGGATTACAACATCGAACCAAAATTATGGTATACAAAGCTGTTGTTCTACCAATTCTTTTGAATGGAAGTGAATCGTGATGTTTTTACAGACAGCATATACACCAGTTGGAAAAATTCCATCAGAGATCTCTGAGAACAATACTTAAAATTAAGTGGCAATATTACGTAACCAACCTAGAAGTTCTAAAAACAGCATATATTCTAAGCATTGAAGCACTGGTGTACAAAAATAACTTAAGATGGGTAGCTCACGTTATCCGAATTGAAAATAGTCGACTACCTAAACAGATCCTGTACTTTGAACTAAAACATGGTATTAGAAACCCGGAGGCGCTTTGCAAATTGTATAAGGATTCCGTCAAAAATATTCTTAGAATATACAGTTTAACGAACTCCTGGCAACAAACAGCTACAAATCGTCCTGCTTGGAGAAAGTTGAACTCTAAAGCAATAAATATATTTGAGAAGAAAATGATAGAACGTTCAGAGATCACTAGAGAGGGATGAAAACGTCGAGTTCAAAGAATATCGGACGCAGTAGCTGACCGCCTTTGTTGTATATGCGGAAAAGTTTACATTTCTCATATCGGGCTCTACAGCCATGAACGATCTCATTCTCGTAGGTCTATATAGTAGCTATTTAGCTACGTGAACTTTCGACGTAGTTGGATGTATATAATATAAATATTTGTAGAATATAGAATAATAGTAGAATATTTGAGATGCAGTGGCGTACATAGGGGGTGCTCCTGTGGGTCCGGACAGCCCCTAAGATTCAAGGCAAATATTTGTAATTATACCATAATAAGTAAAAACTTGATGTGAAGTGTGAATTTTCACACATTTCAGGATTTTGTAGGTACTTAATAAGTGTAGAAAGTTAACAGAATGCTGGATGTCTAAGAAATTTTTTTTTTCTAGAGTCATCAAAATCAACATATTTTTGATAATCATTTTTATTCGATATTTGAGTACTAAGAGTTTAAACTAAATTTAAATAATTTGCGAATATAACGTCGTAAGAAAATGTAAATTAAAAAATCCTAGCGATTTTTTTTGCATTTACTTCGTACCCAAGTCTTCATTAAATTAATAGGAAATATATTGATAAATGGCTTCTATAGTAATAATAATAATAATAATAATAATAATAATAATAATAATAATAATAATAATAATAATAATAATGTTTATTGCTTTATAGAAAACAGTACAGTTTTAGCGGGTCGTCAGATACAAAAAAATTACGCTTCATTAATAATTACACTTTAGTGTTACAAAATATTTCAAAATTTATAAATTAAAATCAAAACATAAATAGTAATTAAAAAAATAAATAAATAAATAAACAAATAATATAGGGTTTACACATTCTCAGTTTTGTACATTACTATTTCAGAATTCATATATTCGAGAATACTATATGGGCATAAGTTAATTAAGAACTCTCGCATTACATTTTTAAATTTCTTATGGGGTAACTTTTGTATTGTGGGATGAATTTTGTTATACATCTCATATTTTATAGCAAGAACTTTTTTTGTGACGGTTAAACGATGACTTGGAATATTTACAAAATGATTGTTACGGGTGCTGTAACTGTGCATTTGTTTTTTTAATAATAAATTTTGAGCATTTTTGTGAATTTCTACTACATTACCGTATATATATGCACCGTATAGGGTTAATATTTTTAATAATTTAAATTTTGATCTACAGGAATCTCTACGATTAATATTAATTATTGCCCTTACTGCTTTTTTTTGTAAAAGGAAAATTTTTATTGATAGAGTAGAGTTACCCCATATAGTAATGCCGTAGGTCATTATTGAATGGAATAAAGCAAAATACGCAATGCGAGCAGCTTCTTCATTAACACTTTGCTGGATCTTGCGTATTCCGTATATTGCAGTACTCAACTTAGCACACATGCGACTGCGTTAACATGATTTTTCCAGTGTAGTTGTTGGTCAAGGTAAATGCCTAAAAATTTTATTTGGGGGTTATTAGCCTCACAATCTGTAATTGGACTGGAAGAAAATCTCATTTGCATAGTTTTGTCCTCATTGAAAGTAAGTTCATTCGCTGTAAACCAATCTTTTGCTGCCTTCATTATGGTTTTAATGTCGGCAAGAGCATCATCATAATACTTTCGGCTAATTGTGAATGATGTATCGTCTGCAAAGAGAACTGTACTTGCATTAATATTAGCTGGTAAATCGTTAATAAAAAGCAAGAATAAAAATGGACCTAATATGGAACCCTGTGGTATACCACGAGATATCATTACCTTCGTACTTAGTGAATTGTGATACACTTGTTGACTTCTATTATTTAAATGTGATCTTAAAAGATTTAAGCAATTACCTCTTACACCATAATACTCTAGTTTGTTAATTAAAATTTTGTGAGATACGCAGTCGAATGCTTTAGATAAGTCTAAAAAGGCACACAATGCCTCAAATTTATCTTCCATAGCATTTATGATACAACTTGTTAGCTTTGTTATTGCATCTATGGTAGAAAGGTTCTTCCGGAAACCAAATTGTTCCTTAGTTAAGATTTTTTCTTTTTCGGTAAAGTTTATCAAGCGTTTTAAAATAATAGTTTCAATTATTTTAGATAATATAGGCAGTATTGCTATGGGGCGGTAATTTGATGGATTGTGAGCCTCTCCACTCTTATAGATAGGAATAATTTTGGCCGTTTTCATGCAATCTGGGAATATACCCTCTTCTTATATATTATTTAAAAGATAAGTTACAGTTCTGTAAAACTTACCATCATAGTCAGACGTATAGCAAATGACGCTGGTGAAAAGTACAAACAAACGTAAAAAATACATCCGAGAAAATCCACACATAGTGAGTACACTACATATTTCAATATTTCACTAATAAAATAACACCTGATACGTATAACTCACAATATCAACTAAAGTAAACTTGAATATTTTCGCCTGTTTGTGCATGGGGCATGTCCCTGCATGGTACAGGTCACGACATCCATAACTCAATAGAGTAATTAATAAAAATAAAAAGTGCTGACAGCACCATCTCTAGACAAAAAATGGACCATCAACTACCCAAAAATACAAACTATGCAAATGCTGTAAAAAATAAAATAAACCAAAACAACATCAATCATCAAACTGCCGATTACTTTCCAAAAATGGATCAAGCCGTAATATTAGCGACCATCAACGAAATAAACCCCGATGAATATGTGTACGCTGTAGGGGAAATTGTTAAACCCCAAAACGTCGTCTACGCATATAAAATGGCATTTGACAGAATGTGTATTTACTTAAAGGACAAAGACATGACAAATAAATTTATACAGGAAAATCCAACAATTACTGTAAAAAACTTCACCATTAATGTAAGACACCTCGTAAAACCAGCAAAAAGATTGATCATATCCAACGTTAGTCCAATAATACCGCACACAGTGATAACAGAAAAGCTGGAACTACTAGGTCTAAAATTAGAGTCCCCGATGAAATTTCTACGCGCGGGCTTCAAAAACCCTGAATATGCTCATATTCTCAGCGCTAGAAGACAAGTTTTTGTCCATCCGACAGATGAGGAAATACCAGAAACGGAATGTATAGTATACGGCGATACAACGTATAGAATATATATCTGTGACGACTCGTTAATATGCCAAACTTGTAAAAGAACTGGACACAAAACTGAGAAATGCAAAATTAACAAACCAAGCCAAAATACACGAGAAACTTCAGACTCTGATCCTACAAATGACTCTGATCCTAAATCAGCCGAAGAATTACAACAATCACAACCACAAACTCAATCCGAAAAAAACACAGAAAATCAAAACACAGAAACCATTGATAATGCAAATGATAATTCACAAAAAAATAATAAAAATATTATAGAAACAGACGTAGAAACTATATCGAACAGTTTAAGCCAAAAGAAAGGTGCCCCTTCTAACAGCACAGAGTCAGTAAATGAAGAAAATGTCATCACAATAGAAAACAGCCAAAAAAAGAGTAGGTACGGAAGAAACCGATCTCTAAGCCCTAAAGAGAAAAATACGGACAACTCGATCGACGATCAAATGAAAAATCTACAACCACTATTTAATAGTAATAAGTTCCTCCTGCCCTTTGATATATTCAAGAAATTTGTTGAAGATGCGCAAGGAACAGAAGACCTATTAGCGGTAGCCAGAGACTACACTGACAACGTAAACGGCCTACTCAACATGATGAACCAGATTTATAAAAGATCGAACAGAATCATCAAAACAAAAATTACAATCATAACAAAGAAAATAGAGAAACTACTGGAAGAGGAAAAGGAAGCTGAACAACAATAAAATGGACATTCTACAATGGAATTTAAACAGTTTTTTCGCTCATTTACCGGAACTACAAAAAATCATATCCGAAGTTAACCCGTCACATATCTGTTTGCAGGAAACCCGATTAAAACTAAACCAACACGCTCAACTTAAAAACTATTCTTGCTTCCGAAAAGACCGTATTAACGAAAGAAATGCTAGCGGTGGAGTTGCTATATTTGTTAAAAAAAATATACAAGCCGAAGAAATAAATATTAACTCTAATTTAGAAGCAATTGCTGTAACAACAACATCACTAGAAAAAATAACAATATGTAACATTTATATCCCTCCTGACACTCCCAGAAACGAACTTGACCTTGAAAACATTATCCAACAACTTCCCAAACCATTCCTTCTCCTAGGCGATTTCAACGCACACAGCCCAATTTGGGATTCACTACAAATAAATACAGATTCAAGAGGAAAATATATCGAGCAACTTACAGAAGACGAATTAATAATTCTAAATGATGGGTCTCCCACACACTTATGTGCACGGACTGGACGTCTAACGAGTATAGACCTAACAATAAGTGAACCAACAATATCCTACAAATTGGACTGGAAAACTCTCCCCCACCTATATGGAAGTGACCATTTCCCTATAATAATATCAAACCCTCAAGAGGATAGGCATGTAAGAGATACAAGCCATGTGAAATGGAAACATACTGAGGCAAATTGGGAACTATTCACAACTTTAGCTAAAGTTGAAGATATGAGTACCACAGAAATAAACCTAGCAGTTGAGAACATCACAAATACAATTATGAACGCAGCAAACCATTCCATAGAAAAAAAGAAAGAAATAAAAAGAAAATCTGTCCCTTGGTGGAATAGTGAGTGTCAAGATGCTGTTAAGAATCATAAAAAAGCCTTGTATAAATTCAGGAAAAACAACAACGAAGAGAACTTAATAAACTTGAAGAGATCGAGAGCCCATTCTAAAATTGTGTTAAAAAACAGTAGAAAACAAAGCTGGCAGCAATATGTATCAACCCTGACCGCTGACACTCCTATTAAAGAATTATGGAACAAGATAAGAAAAATTAAAGGATCAAAAACCATATACGAAACATCTTGCCTTATTAAAAACCAAACGATAATCTCAGCTCCACAAGAAATAGCTAATACTTTCGCAGACGTATTTGAAAATACTTCGAGTGACTCTATGTATGAAAACGAATTCTTACATTATAAAAAGGACCAAGAAGAAGAAATAATAGTAAATGAGAGAGAAAATGAAGATATGAATCTACCACTAACACACAATGAGCTTTATGAAGTACTGAAGGAACTGAAAAACAATAGCAGTCAAGGGCCAGACAACATCACCTACGAAATGATACAGCACCTGCCTAAAAACACTCTTGAATACCTTCTAGCTATTTACAATAATATTTGGCTAAATAACGTATATCCCGACAAATGGAGAGAAGTCACAGTGCTCCCAATCCACAAACCAAACAAAAATAAAACAGATCCTCTAAACTATCGTCCAATAGCACTTGCAAACACAATGAGCAAAATCTTAGAAAGAATTGTCAACAAAAGAATTGTGTGGCACTTGGAAAAAAACAACTTACTTATTAACGAACAATGTGGATTCAGAAAAGGAAGAAAAACCACAGACCAAATAGTTGCCCTTACTTCTGAAATATTAAATGCATTTAAACACAAACAACACCTAATCGCAGTGACCTTTGACATCGAAAAAGCTTACGATATGTGTTGGAAGTACCACATACTAAAGTCCCTGAAAGAATGTGAAATTGGAGGTAATGCATTTAACTACACCAAAAACTTCCTTAGCAAAAGAAAGTTTCAAGTAAGAGCTAATAAATGTGTATCAGATTGGAAAGTCCAAATAAACGGTGTACCACAGGGGAGCCCCTACAGCGTCACATTGTTTTTAATAGCAATCAATAAAATTGTAGCCAACATCCAATTTCCGGTGTCAGTTAGCCTTTTCGCTGACGATTTATTAATTTTTTGTCGAGGAAAAAACCTCAAAAGAACCCAGCAATATTTACAATCAGCTATATCTACAATAGAAAACTGGACACAGAAAACAGGATTTAAAATATCACTACCAAAAACGCATGCTATCCATTTTACAAAACTTAGAAAATATGAACAACCAACGCTAAAATTTAATAACACGAATATTAACTACACTGATAAAATAACATATCTCGGAGTCATTTTCGACAAAAAATTAAATTGGAATCAACATATACAATCCCTAAAAGCAGAATGTAGTAAAAGGCTAAATATTATGAAATCTGTGAAAAGTCAAAATTGGGGAGCTAGTAGAAAAGTTCTCTTAACACTTTATAAGACTATCATCCGACCCAAAATAGACTATGGATGCGTAGTTTATGGTCTCGCCAAAAAACACCTAATTAAAACGATCGATGCAGTCCACCATACTGCCATCAGATACGCAACTGGAGCCTTCAGGACTAGCCCCATCACAAGTATTCTCTGCGAAGCAGCTGAACCACCCCTACAATCAAGAAGAAACGAACTAATTCTATCTTACATCAATACCATAGTAACTAACCCCTCTCACCCCACATTCAAACATATATTCCAAAACAATTATACAGTTAAAACCTCCAATGAACTCCATCTGAAAATTCACAACATTTTAACAAATATAAACCTAAAAATTCCCACGATACAAAAAATATCCCCTCGTAATACTCCTCCTTGGCTTAGAAAACAAGCAAAACTTATCCTAACCCTAACAGAATATCCAAAAAGCTCCACATCCCCAACCGTATATAAAGCTGTTTATCAACAAATAAAGGAAGATTTCAGCGAAATGGATCATGTCAAGATATACACCGATGGCTCAAAAATTGACGGCAAAGTAGGAGCAGGACTAGTTATTGAAGAAGAAGTACAAAAATTCCACCTGCCAGATGTTGTATCTACTTACACGGCTGAAGAATTTGCGCTTCTGAAGGCTGTCGAGTACATTTACAGTAATAATACAAAGAGAAACTTTATAGTCCACACCGATTCGTTAAGTGTTATACAAAACTTACAGAAAATGTATTCGACAAGCCCAATGATAGAAGAAATTCTACAAAAAATAAATAACTGCATAGCTGATAGTAAATTCATCTCTATAGTATGGGTACCATCCCACGTCGGCATAACAGGCAATGAAAAAGCTGATACTGCAGCCAAAGAAGCCACCAAGTCCACGGAACAGATAGATATGCCTATTCCAACTAGAGACTTTAAAACCAGCATAAAGAAAAATATAAGAAATAGTTGGAATAGTCAATGGTCGGAAATAGATGAAGTTAGAAACCACCTCCGGCAAATAAAAACCGACACTACCCCATGGCCCGGAAGAAACAATAGAAAAGAAGAAGTAGTAATTACGAGACTTAGGATTGGACACACCTTACTCACCCACAAACATCTATTCGAACATTGCGAACCAACAAAATGCGACACATGTGACACGACACTTACAGCCAGACACATCCTAGTAGAATGCCCAAAATACACCACACAACGAAGAGACAACAAAATTACAGACCACTCAATAAAAGACATTTTAGGCAACAACTCAGACTCGATAAATAATGTCATCTCATATCTTAAAAGCATAGATGTATATAATAAAATATAATGTTACACTTTGAATATAAATGTATAGTATATAAATGTAGATATATATATGTACACACATTGTAATATATAAGATTTGTGGGTGCTAATAGCCCTAGCAGCTGAAGCACCCCTAAATAAATAATAAATTAAAAAAAAAAAAGATAAGTTAGAGGTTCCGTAATTAAGTAAGCTACAAATTTTATAACATGCATATTGATACCGTATATATCTAAAGAAAATTTATTTTTTAAGCCCATTATTGTTTCGTACGTTTCTTCAAAGGGGACTGGCGCTAGGAATAATGATGAAGTTGGATTTACTTTGAAATTACCTAAATAAAATTTGGAATTTTTTATAGGGGAATCTAGACTATTTATTTTTGAGTTCATATTAAATATACTTTCACTATAAAGATTTATATTAATTTTATTATTCGACCACTCACAAATTACAGAAAATGATAAATATGTATTGATTTAGATTTAACTAAATAGCAATTTTGGTTATAAAGTGATACAGTGTCTGCGAACGCTCAATGAATGTGTAATGTAACTTAAGTCACATTGGCGGAGGGATACTATTGACGTTTAGTAGATCTCGTCCGCCGCAAAAGATAGTTCTGTTACACTTCATATTTTTCAATGTCAGAAAAGTATTTTTCACTATTAACAATGTGCTATTTGATTTATAAGTATTTCACTACTATAAACGATTTATTTTTATCTAAATTAGCCATAATTTGGCCATGAATTAAAAAATAATTAATTTTGTCACAAATACAAAAACTGCAATATTTTCCAAAACCGAAATCTGATCAAAAATTTCTCTCGTACGTTTCCGGTTCAAATCATGTATATTACTTATAATTTTTTTAGATTTTTAGTTTAACCCCCTTGGGCAAAAAGGGGCGGGACAAGACCTTTTTTTGCACATTTTGGACTAAAATCGAGTTAAAAGAAACGAACTTAAAAAAGATAATTTTTGTTCCTTAATCTACGATTTAAGAGCTTTCTTTAGATAACACACAATAAATTTAAATATATATATATTTTTTTTGAACAACACGATATTTTTCGAAAAACTTATCTGATTAAAAATTCCTGTTGAACTGTTCCGGTTCCGCGGTTATCAATATACATTATGGAGATTTTTTTCAGATTTTTAGTTCAACCCCTCTGAAAGATAGGGTTGGGACAAAAGTTTTTTTTACATATTTTTGGCGAAAATGTCATCAAAAAATTGATTGTTCGAAAATAAAAATTTACTTGTCTATCCACGTATTAACAGGTTTTATTGGATGCCCCACTCATAATTTTAAAAAAATATTTATTTTTTCATTAATTAAATATTTGTTTATATTTACCTGGGAGTATGTTTTTTTGAACTCTCTGTATTTTTCCAATATGTGGGTCAAAGAGTTGTATAAGCGTACCAAAAAACTTTCTATGTTAAGCCGTTTGGCTACAATTTCTACCGTACAGATAGCCAGACAGACAGACAGACACATGAGTGACGTTATAAGGGTTTTTTGCTGGTCATACCTACAAAATCCTAAAAAGCTCAATATATAGTGGATATATAAAAATACGAAATTAATTTTTATGAAACGTCATAACATCGTTTAGATTTAACAATATAGTAGTTTAGTTTATTTTACATGTATTTGCACTAAAGTTTTGCAATTTGTAATAAAAATATATCGGAAGGAAAATGTTTTAACATTTAATAAAAGAGAAGCTTAAAATGTTTATAACTGACTAAAAACTGTTGATACCCTTTTATACTTTTTGCTTTTCACCAAACAAATAGATGTTTTACAAAGATAAATTTGCGGAACGCCCGCGAAAAAACTGGTGTGTGGCCCTGTTGAGATGTTCCGGAAAGTAGCCAGTTTCTGAAGACATATTTACAAAATGCAAAAATACATGACCGATTGTTGTAGTAATTGATTTTAAAATCTTAGAATTAAATATATCCAATGGATTAGTATTTATTTTCAAATTTTTTACTTAATTCTTAACTATTTTATTTAATTCTGTCAAAGAAATTATATGAAAATTTCTAAAAACGTTTTTATAAGAAAATGTATGTGTTAACACAATATTACGAGCAGCCCATTGAGCAGGTAATAACCATAATAACGATTGTAATTATGAATGGATTATTTGCAGATTTGTATTTCCTGCACTTCCTCCGCACTCTAGAAAAAACCTGCCCCCTAATATTCATCTTATTAAAACCGCCTTGAATAGAAAATCTTTTCTTTATTACTGGTGCATCCGTTGCTAACCATATTGGCAAACACATCATTATCTTAATGTGGAACTTGCTCGACGCCTCTGACTTCTTTCTCTAGCCATACGCCTCACTTCATGAAGTACATGAAGTGCCTTACTTCAAGTGAACAGCATATACCAAGGCGATTTTTACTCAATGCATTACATTTACATTTTTGAAAATAAAAGTAATTTATAACATTTAATTTATTTTCACATTAATTTACCATTTTTACCAAAATGTATTCAAAAATTACTCAAATCAGTTTAAATAATCTTGTAAATATAAAATAAGGTCAGTATTAGGGGATAAATCTGCAAAATATCTTTCACATCGGTCAACGGATATAAGAGCTACTTGTTTATGCTTATGAAACTGTACACATTTCTGTATGTAATTATATTCTTAGATTCTTAGAGAATAAATCTGCAAAATATTGTTCGTATCGGTCAAAGGATATAGGAGTGTTTTGAGTTTCTCGTTTATGCCTAAGAAACCCTAGACATTTCTATATGTTATTTTATCCTCAGATTCTTAGAGAATACAGCAAAATATTGTTCATATCAGTCAAAGAATATAGCAGTGTCTAGAGTATCTTGTTTATGCCTACAAAATCCTAGACACTTCGATATGGCATTTTATCCGCAGTTTCTTAGAGAATAAATCTGCAAAATATTGTTCATATTGGTCAAATCATATAGGAGTATGTAGAGTGTCTTGTTTATGCCTATGAAACCCTAGACATTTCTATATGTTATTTTATTAAATTCAGATAAATTAAATACCAGTCGCTGAAAAATACCAAAATGTGTTTAGTCTAGTTATAGCTGGTGACACTTCGGTAAGCTTCGGAATATTTCGTTACTTTTCGGAATCTCGCTTCAAATTTGACGTAATATAATTATACTACCTCACTGGACGACAGGCATGAAAGCACCCAGCCACCCAGCCAGGCAGCCAGAGACTCACGTTGGAAATACAGAGATATTATAAAGATAACTAGTGCACCCGTTGCCAACTGTGTTGGCAAACAAATCATTACCCTAATGTGGAACTTGCTCGACACCTCAGACTTCTTTCTCTAGCCATACGCCTAACTTCATCCAATTCAAATTGAATCAACTCTTCGCCCATTATTAAAAACTGGACAAATAATGAGCATTAATCCGAATTATTAATTCATTAACTTTTTAAGATGGGAAAACGATTCATTTTCACTCAGTGCATTATATTTATAATGTTAAAACTAAAAATGATTTGAGACGTTAAATTTAAAATATATTTATTAAAATTAATTTTCCATTTTCTTATATAATATAAAATACGCACACGGAAAAAACTCACACGGATTAATACGCACACGGAAAAAAGCACACATGAAAAAATACACACACGGCAAAAAGGGCACACGGAAAAAAGCGTACTTACACTATATCTCAAATCAGGGGGTAGATTTACAATATCCCACTGAACACTGCGCATGCGTCACACACACGTCATTTGTTCAATATACAGAGATTCTAAACAGGTGGGACTGTGCCGAACTTTTAAAACAATTTTTAGGTGGTTTATAAAAAAAAAAATAATAAACAGTTATCAACCATAACCTAAGATAGTGCTTTTAAGGTGAATCACTGTCCCTGGCCCTGCACAGAACAGTTAAAATACAATTTATTTTTAGGTGGTTTATAAAAAAAAAAAAAAACAGTTATCAACCATAACCTAAGATAGTGCTTTTAAGGTGAATATAACCTAAACTAAAAGGTAAATGATATTTTAATGTGATAAATAAACAGAAACCATTGTTTTAGAGCCACTGAGAATTCTTGAATTATTTAGTGTAGTCGTTATGTGCTGCCATCTGTATAGAGTTTGCAGTGGGATATTGTAAATCTTGTCCCATAAATCGTAAAAATAAAAAAATAATAAAGCATTGAAAAAATAATAATAAAGAAAAAAAAGTCACATTTTTCTTACTTTCATCAAAACCAAATATTTTTAAAATAATTATTTTTCTGCTAATAATAATTTTAATCAAAAATGTCCAATATCACGGAAGGATAACGTTTTTCTGTGTTTTGTTTCGTAAAAAAACCGATCCGTGTATTTCACAACTAAATTAATAATTGTGAAGTGATTTTTTAATGAAAAACACAACTGTCATTTTTACTAATTTATTGTCAACACTCAAAACAAAAATCACAGCACACTACTGTCCAATACATAAACAATAATTTCTTACAATTCTATCAATTATTATAAAAAGTGTTCGTAGAATATTCACTATTATTGCATCTTATAATAATTATAAAAAGAGTTCGTAGAAAATTCACTATTATTGCATCAACAATATATTTTAAACAATTTTGACATAAACAATTAACATATGCGCGCCTCTATCGGGGAATGAAGAAACGACCGGTCGAACATACAAACAGGCGTCCGGTCGAACATACGAACATACAAACAGGCGTTTATATTATAGGATTTTTGCTGTTGAGCAAATGGTAGGTGAGATATTTCAAGTTTATAGGTAACGCTCCCCTCAGCTCCGTATATTATTAAAAACAGCACTGAACAACAAAGACATATTACTTAAATCTAAACCAATTTTCGTCTTTCCATTTTTCTGCAAAGTAGATAGTAAGAGATGTTTCAAGATTTTAGTTTAAGGGTATTGCCCCTTAACTTCGCAAATATTTATTTGATCGAAAAATTAAGACAAATGCTTAGATCAAAAAGATGTTATTTCTTATTTTAAACAACTTTTGTCATATACTTTTTTGCTGTCTAATTAATTCCGTAACTCCCCAAATATTCGTCCACTTGAAAAAATGCATAGAAAAAATAGATTTATTTTATTATTTTATTTTATTTATTTTTTTAAATTTTATTCTACTCGGAGAATAAAACAGAGACAAGTCTCCTATAAATTCCCACACATTACAAAATTGTACAAAATATAAAATACAAAGTTTAGGATACAAAAGTAATAGATAAGAAAGACATACATACATATTCACAAAAATCGTAAATCGTAAAATAGTAAATTAAATATAGGTGACAATTACTGAGAGAGCAAGAATTTAATTTATTTATTTATTATTTTTATTTAAACAATTTGGGTTCACAAACGGAACATGCCCAACAAAGTGAACGCTATTAAATTACAATAAATTAATTTGAAGGTACAAATATGTGTGTACAAAATGTTACAGAATAACAAAATTAAATAATTAAAATTTAAAACATTTCTAAATTTGCTTGGTAAAGTTAATTACCTTAAATTAACAATACTAATGACAAAAAAATTATAGAAAATGATAAACAAAAATTTAGTGATAGAAAATACATAAATTATTAAAAAAATACAAATTAAAAACTTTAAAAAAATTAAATTCAAAGTTCAAAATCTAAATTTCACAATTTCAAATTAAAATTAAGAATTAAAAATTAGTGATATAAATTAACTATAATAATGATAAAAAATTATAAAAAATAATGATAAACAAAAAAAAAAATTATTAGTGATAAAGAAATAAAAATTAAAAATAAATTTAAAATTTCGAAATTTAAAATTCACAATTTAGAATTTAACATTTAAAACTTAAAACTTCAAATTAAAATTAAGAATTAAAAATTAATGATATATATTAGTGATATAAATTAGTGATATAAATTAGTGATATAAATTAGTGATATAAATTATTGATATAAATTAGTGATTAAATGCTTAAGGATTGATTTACCAGTTCAGTTTATGCTTTATTTTGGAAAAGCATGACTTACGGAAACTATACATGGAGCAGTTGAATAAATCTAAATCACAAAGTCGTTATTATAAGTGGAAGAGAGTCTGATAACCGGAGAATTTTTGCGTGTATTTGAGCTACTCCTGGGAACAGAAAGAAAGTCCACATTACGTGTACTATGAGTTGGAACACGGTAGCTAAATAAACTTATTGTACTTAATGTCAGATTTAAACTGTGAAAATGATAGAAAAAATATCACTAGTATTAAAATACTGATCAAAAAGAATCATAATTCTGTTCAGTGTATTTCTACCCGCATTAGTGTTTCTATTATTATATGATAATAAAAAATATTGTTTCGCCTAGTATTTACTAAAGGTATGTTACAATTAATAAGTTCCAAGATACCTGGACAATCCATCATATTGATAACAATTTTATAAATATTGTTCAAGTCAATCTACTTGCGCCGATTTACAAGACTTAGTAAACTGTACCTTATTAAAATAATTATCATAAGATATTAAATGTTTTTTATTAAATTTATAATCAATATATTTAATAAATCGTTTTTGTACTGATTCAAGTCGGTCACTGTAAATATTATAATACTGGTTCCATACAATACTTGCATATTCCAAACGACTCAACACGAGTGATTTAAATAATGAATTAGACTGACTGGCTGAGTGAATTCTTTACAAGAACTTAATATGAAGCCGAGTGTTTTTAATGAAGATGTTACTTTTTATCCACATGAATATTGAATCATAATTTACTATCAAAATAAACACCAAGATCTTTTACAATATTTAATTTAACAAGGGATGAACCGTCAATTGAATAATTAAAAATAATTGGAATGTTTTTTCTTGTAAATGAAATGAAATTACATTTTTCTAAATTTAGGAAGAGCTTATTAATTTGACAATATACATAAAAATTATCGAGATCTGACATTAATTCGTTGAGAAGGAATATAGAATATTTAAAGCAGGAAATTATGTAGTTAAAAAATATGACAAATATAACTGGGCACGAAATTTAATATAAAATTGTTAATTACTACTGCTTGCATTCTATCTGTTATGTTAGACGTAATCCAGCGTAACAGGTTTCCATGGATACCAATAGAAATAATTTGGAGATTAGCAAACTGTGGTTAACGTCCACTTGGCACGATGTGGCCATCTTTGAGTGCAAGTGCTCAACGTAAAGTAAAATATTTGAAATAACTGATCTTTTTGCAGAAAACCTATTTGCAACAATTTTTGTCATATGTATTTTTGATGTTAAGTAATTATAAGGAAGATATTTCAATTTTAGGGGGGTCTCCCGTAACCCGTTAAATATTCATTTAAATGAATAAATGCATAAAAGAAAAAATAATCGCTTTCTTATTATAAACAATTTTTGTCATATTCACTTTTGCTGTTACGTCAATAATATTTTAGGATTTTTAGGGAATTTTGGGGAGCTACGGGGAAACTCCCATAGCTCCCCACAAATTCTTTAATTGAAAAAATACGTAGAACATAGATCATTTGATTCATTTCTTATTATAAATAATTTTTGTCCTGTAAGTTTTTGCTTACATGACAAAAAGCAATAATAAGGGAAATATTTCAAGTTTTTTAGTAAATAGTTTTAGCCCCGAAATATCCTATTAGAATGTAAATTTGGAGATGCTATATAGTGTATGCTCGAATCTTGGGTTTACTTTATCATGATACCAAATTACGTTTAAATAGATCCAGTCGTTTTTGTGTGAAACTCGGAGAGCCAAATAGATACTGACTTTTTTGCGTATATCGCCTTATAATCACTTGAATCGTTTGAAACGTGTAGAAACAATATATGAGGACAAAAAACAAGAACATATATGGCATCTAATTTTAAAAATATATAAATGCTCTCTTAAGAAGGTGTAAGATAAAGAAATGTTCACCTACATGAGTGGTGTAGCAAGGTGAGGGGCAAGTAAAGGCAATGCCTGGGCGCTAAAGGATCTGATTCTCAGAATGATTTATGCAAAATAGAAAATGTAAAATACGTCGGGCAATACAATACAAACTATTACGAATATGGTCATGCTAAAAAGTACAGTAATCTTGAAACGGACAGCGAACTTTGAATATTGAAATACCCGAAAATTCTAGATATCTGTGGAATAATTTAAGGTCCACTATATAAGATCCGCTACCGAAGAAGCATTACAATTAGTTGAGTCAGTTTTACTCAAGCAACCATTCAAGTGGTTGAGTCAGTACAGCGGAACAGTCAAGGTAATCAATACGTCAGTTCTATGCAACAACTTCAGCGTAGAGTTAGGCAACTGTTTGAACTCAAGTGGAAATATTGAGTTAGTGGAATTCAGTACGAGTGATTTAGTTAATCCTGGATTAGTCTGGATTAGTCTGGACTACATAAGGATATACCTGTAATAGTTAACTGTGAATTCACTGTGGCATAAGTCCAATTGTTAAATAGTCTACTATTGAGCTAAAGGGTGATCCAATTTGGAACCTAGGATTTGTTTTTTGAATAAAACACAACATATTGGAAAAATCCGAATTATATTGTTATTAGCGTAAAGTACAGACTTGCCAACTATTTATGAAATATGATGTCGGCGAAATGCCCTCCACGACTCCGCCGACATAATACCATTCTTTGAGCGAAGTTTTCCTTAATCGTTTCTAATAAATGCGGTTCGATTTCAGCAATTGCACGTCTGATGTTCTCTTTTAGTTCTGGAATTGTAGCAGGCTTGTTGACATAGACCCTTTCCAATGAAAAAGTCTAATGGGGTTAGATCGCAAGACCTCGCTGGCCAATTGATGTCGCCCCTCTGAGAGACATCATGACCAGGAAATTTGGTTTGAAGTAAACTGAGTGTTTCACGTGTGGCGTGACATGTGGCTCCATCCTGTTGAAAACAAGTGTCATTTAAGTTCAAATCGTTGGTTTCATTGAAAAAAAAGTTGTTTAGCATCTCCAGATAGCGTACACCATTGACAGTAATAGCGTTACCAGATTCGTCCTCAAAAGAGTACGGGCCAATGATTCCTCCAGCCCATAATGCACACCAAACAGTCCATTTTTGTGGATGCATTGGTTTTTCTTGAATATCATGTGGATTTTCACTACTCCAGATGCGATAATTTTGGCATTTAACAAACCCATTCAAAAGAAAATGAGCTTCATCGCTCCATATGATTTTTTTTTTGCTAAAATCAGCATCAACTTCTGTGTTTTCTAAAACCCAGTTCACAAATGTACTTTCTTCCTGCTTTCAGTTCTTGCGTCAGTTGAATTTTATACGCCTTTAAATGCAGGTCCATTTTTAAAATTCGTTGAGTAGTGCCATATGAAAGATTCAATTGCTGTGAACGGTGAAGAATTGATGTGCTTGGTTCTTCTTGCACACTATCATGTATACGAGAAATATTTTCACCTGAACGACCTCTGCGTTGATAATGAATTCTTGGTCTATCAATAAGCATACCACTTGTTTCAAATTTTTGCAGTAGTTTACGAATTGCACGCTCACTTGGAAAATTATTCTATTATTATTATTATATTATTTATTTTACATCGGCCTTCATTTCTGCAACGAGGCTAATCGTCGATGCCAGTGGGCGAGCTCTTACACCTGGATGAGGGTTGAATGATTGTGAAAATGAGAGTAATGTAAACATATTATTCTCGCCCGAATAATATCACCAACGAAGCAGTCTCGAACCACCGGCCACCCAGTCACGCCTATTTCTAACAGTCTAAAACCGCACGACTTAATGCGCTCGGCCACTCCGTTGGCGGAATATTATTCCGTCCAAAAAGTGGTCGAAGTTTTCTTCGCGAAATCGTAACTGATCGCCTTTTTTCATAATAAACGATATTTATGCGTTGCTGCACAGTATATGGCGCCATGATGAATTTGCAATGTGTTTAGATACCAACTGTAAAAATGCAAACTTCCAACATTCACTGTACGAAAATGGCGCGCAATTCAAATCTCGGAGTCCAATTTGGATTACATCTTTATGTGTAGCTTGGAGCATTATAACTCACACTCCTTTTTCTCGAAAACGCGTTTTCGAGAATACAAGGGTGGACGGGTGATATAATACACCTTGCATAATACCTATGTATGGTTCCGAAACATAGATCTTAATTTTATTGTAATCATGAAACAATATTTTTGTACACAAGTGAAATATATTTCTTAAGAGATTAAAATAAAAAAAAATGAAGTGAAGTGTGAATTTTCACACAATTCATGGTTTTATAGGTATTTAATAAGAAACCAACATAATACTGGATGTCTAGGTAACTAAAGTTCTCGAACTCATCAAAGCTATATATGGGATTTACAGTCAGAATAGCTTTGATTTTTTCGTGGAAATTTTTGGGTCATAGTTCTCTAATTTCCACAGGTAGAAGGTTAAAAAATGTAATTGAAAAATAATTGATGGAGTTCCTCGATTTGTTAAGGCGTAAGAAGTTACTACGAATATTGTTATTAACCGAGTATTATGGTAGTGGGTTTTACTGCAGGTTGGGAAATTTTTTAGATTTTGGTGAATATGGAGTACGCAGTAAAAGATGAAAAGGGAAGGTAGGGACATTATATTGAGTTTTATAAAAAGATCACGACAGTCGGCTTGAAAAATAGCAGAAGCAATTATTCTAACAAGCTTACGCTGTAGAGCAAAGATTCTTTTGGCAGCTGGTGAATGTCCCCAGATTAATAAACCATAGCTTAACTGGGAGTGGAAAAGAGAAAAGTAAGCTTTTAGAACCACATCTATACCACCTCTAGTTTTAGTTTTCTAATTAGATATATGGTAAACTTTAGTTTACGGCTCAGAAACTCTGTATGTTGGTCCCATCTTAGATGGGGATCTACATGTATACCAAGGAAACTTACATACGGGGGATTGTCATAGTCATGTGTCATTGTGGTTATGAGTAAGCTTTGGGACTTGGTAGTGTCCAAGGATAGTTTATTGATGGTGAACTAGGAATTAGCTTTGTCAAGTAGTGAGAGATTTTCAGATTGAAGTATATTTAAATTAGAGTTTGTAGTCAATATGGTTGTATCATCTGCATAAAGTATTGATTTAGAATCCATGAAGGAGGAGAAGTCATTAATATATATTAAAAATAGTAGTGGGCCAAGTACAAAGCCTTGGGGAACGCCGAGAAGAAGAAGAAGGGGTTTAGATTTGTTACTGCCAATTTGGGTAAACTGCTGTCGATTTGATAAAAAGGATTTAAGCAAGGCACAGCTATTGTCATCAAAACCATAAAAGGGAAGTTCGTCTAGTAAAATGTTGTGAGGAATAGAATCAAAGGCTTTACTTAGGTCAAGAAAAGTACTGAGACAATATTCGCCCGATTCAAGTGCGTCAGATGTACAGTTAATGAATACTAAAATTGCATGGGTTGTGCTTAGGTTGCTTCTGAAACCATATTGACTATTGGAAAATAAATTATGATTCGTGAAGTGTTGAGTTATTTGTATAGAGAGAATTTTTTCAAAAATTTTGGAAAAGTTAGGAAGTATAGAAAATGTAGTTGTTGAGGTTGTCAGTGTCACCTTTCTTAAAAATGGGCAGGACTTTTGCCAATTTTAGTGTGTCGGGAAAGCAATTATGTTTGATACAGGTGTAGGTATATTTATCACATCAAAATCAATAGTTTTTTTGATAATTACTTTTATTCGTTATTTGAGAACTATGAGCTCCCTTGAAACCTATAGCATACGTGGTTAAAATATAATACTATATATAATAATCACATCACACTCTTAACAATTTTATCTAACAGAGCAAAAAATAACAGTGATATTAGTAGTTTTGTACAGTTATAACCTTATACAAAAATGTAAAATGAAATTACAGTGGTACTTGAACCCTTTATGTACAATTTCCATAATTTTAGTTTGCATTTACTAAAATTATGTAAATTTTAGTGTAGAATTAGTTGACCTTAAAAGCAGAAAGGCGAAACTTTGACCACAGTCAGCATGATGTTGAGAGAATTTCACAGAAGTGAATACTGTAAATACTGTTTACAATTGTTACAGTTCAAGACAATTAAAAACTTTAATTACTCAAAGTTTTCAACATCTTTTATTTTTATACAATATGAATTACAACTCATTTAAGTTTCTAATTGAAAAAATTGATGTTCAAATTAAGATGAATTGCTTTTTCCAATTAATATAAGACGATATAATTTACCGATAACTACCGTGGCTCTACACTTTCTCTAAGTTCACGGAACACAGATTAAGAACCACTGCGCTAATAGACATCAAAAAGACAAAATATAAGTACCAATAAACACTACATTTAGGGCCAGTTTCTAAAAGCTTAGTTAACTATAACCAAATAGTTAGAAAATGGTTGCTATGGTTACTTATGGGATTGTTATTTTGTCACCGTAGTTGACCATTTGCTTATAGTTTACTAAGCTTAATTGTACCCGCCCTTAATTGTAACTACAGTTAATATACAAATAACTATTCTAGATATTTTATTAAGTAAATCATTCATTCAACATACTGAATTCCTCTAGTTCAGTATCCCCACTTGAGTTAAATCACTTGTCTAACTCTACGCTGATGTTGAATGCATGAAACTGACTAATTGATGACCTTAATTGCCCCGCTGAACTGACTCAACCGCTTGAATGACTCGACTAACTGATCTTAATGATTTTCTGAACTTCACTCCCTGAATAATTCTACAAATTCTAGAACTTTCGGGTAACCTAATCAAAGTTCGCTGTCATTTCTAGGCTAGTGTATACTTTGGCAACTCCGTATTCAGTATCATTGGCTAGCGTTTTTGAAAAGAAACAACTTTTACTTAAATTTCTTTTTAAATCTTTCTGTATTTTAAATCTTTCGTGTCTGACACACCCTGTTTAATATCTTTGCATGGTTCCGAAATACAAACCTTAATGAAGCTCACAGATTTTTAAAACATAATGCTAAGCCGTATCCAAATTAGTCCCCTTAGATCCCATTTAGTCTAATGCCTACGTCGAAAGATACTGCACTTGATGATAATGGAATGCCATTTGGCACACGTGTTGTTTATGAAAATTAAATCATTTTGACCCGCAGCACCTATTTGTGAATCGAGGCAGATTCGAGATGGCGGCGAAAATAGCGCGCCAAGTACGATAACGATAAGCAATTTTTATGATAGAGCGAAATAGTAAAATACTAAAATACATGTTTGTAGAATGGATCTTTAGCTACAATTTGCCGCATAGTACGCAATAGTACGCATAGTACGAATATCCATCACTTAGTTTACAAGATACCGTCCATAAATCATTCTCAGACGCAAAAAAGTGATTTCTAAAATGGCTAACGAATTTCGTATGATATGACACGTTTTTTAGTAATGTAATGTCGTAGATTACGAATCTGTTATCCAAATGGCGATAATTTAAAATGTTTATAGATTTTTTCCCAAATTCGAGACTTGATGAAATCACTACAAATCTGCGTATATTAATATTTTGTTGCAATTCTTCCTAAATATATAGGGTATATTCTTGACTATAAGAATATGTGCGTAATTTTTCACTGAAGGGCGCCAAAGCGGCCGAAATATGTAAAGTCTCAACTTCGTATTATTTTGACACTTTTTTATCGCTCTCGACCAAAGCGGACCCGTAAATTACAAAAATGAAATAAATAATGGCATGTGACTTGTTATTCGGGTATTGTCAGTAATGAAATAAAAAATTTGACATATCCGGCCGGAACGGCTGTAAATTTTGACATTTAAGTAAGATACTCGATGCATATACGGAATGCTTCTATTTGCTTATGTTTGCCTAGAGTGCCTGGTCTCAAATTAAGCCGCTTTCGAAAAAACGCTCGAAAATCGAATTTTGCTATTTACGTCAAATTTGTGGAGTTGAATATCAATTTCGGGTATATAGAAGTCGTAGATTTTGAAAATGGTGTAAATTTAAAGATTTGCTATATATTGTATTTTGTTTTGAATCCACGCCAACAGTTTCAGTACCGTCTGCACTCTATAACGAGTGTGTACACTGCTGAGCTGTATGCTATTTTCAAGGCCCCATGTTTTGTTTCGTCAGAGCAAAGTCGGTCAAGTGTTATCTTGACGGACTCGCTGAGCGCTCTGAACAGTATCCAAGATCCAGATCCAGTGCATCCTCTTGTACTAAAGATCCGGTTGCTACTCCACAATCTGAATGCTCAGAATGTGAGGGTAGAGCTGTTTTGGATTCCGGGCATGTTGGTATTAAAGGCAACGAAGCGGCAGATGCAGCTGCAAAAGCCGCCTCTGACAGACCTATGATTGATGTGAGTTTCGTTTTTCCAGATGACGCAAAGAGTCATCTGAAACATCTGGTTTTAGACATGTGGCAACATGAGTGGAGCCGCACACAGAACGTGAAGTTACGACAGATTAAGGGAGACGTTAAACCATGGGGTTCTTCCTGCAGGATTAACCGCAGGGAGGAAACCGCTATCACACGCCTACGTATAGGTCACTGTTGGTGGACCCATGAACACCTCCTTTGAGGAGAAGAGTCCCCTATCTGTGAGACGTGTGAATTGTCTGTGTTACACTTTTTAACTGAGTGTATACAGTTCGAGGATGTCAGGGAGAGGTTAGGCCTGTGCTATGACCTGTCAGTTGCTTTAGGTGACGACAGGGTACTCATGGACAGGCTGATACTCTTCCTGAGAGAATCGAACTTATTGTTTTATGTGTGAAGTCTTGCACCTTATTTTAATGTGTTTCTATTTATTGACTGTGATATTCGATAGTAATTGGCCCCTTTACAGCCTCTTACCATTAACCTGAGTCTGTTCAAATTTTCGAACAGACTTTTTATATTATTTATTTGTGTTTGTCAGTGCAAGATTTCTTTTATTGAGTATGCGTATTTTTAATGATTTTATCTATTTATTTATTGTCTAATATATTGTTTTTAATATATAGTCTAGTCATTTATATGGGCTGCGTTAGGCGCAAATAGCCTTTGTGGCTGTGCGCCAAAAACTTTTAACTAACTAACTATTGTATTTTGCCCGAAAAAAATAATTACATGTATTCTTTACATAAGAGTGAGATTCATTGCACATATAGCAGTTCTGACAAAATATTATATACTACTACTGTCTTAATACGATTCTAATGGTGGCCGAAAACTATTCTTTCGAAAATGGTTAAAATATTCTCTGATACTCGAATTTGGGAAAAAAAATCTATCAAAATTTAAATTTGTCGCCATTTTGATAACAGATTCCTAATCTACGACATTAAATTAATAGAATACGAGCCATATAATACGAAATTCGTTAGCCATTTCGGAAAGCCCTTTTTTCCGTCTGATAATGAATTATGGACGGTATCTTGTAAACTAAGTGACGGATATTTGCGTACGAGACGGCAAATTGTAGCTAAAGGTTCACTGTATAAATTTGTATTTAGCAATTTCACTCTATCATAAAATTTAGTTATCATAATCGTACTTGGCGCGCTATTCTCGCCGCCATCTTGAAACTGCCTCGATTCACAAATAGGTTCTGCGGGTCAAAATGATTTAATTTTCATAAAGATCACGTGTGCCAAATGGCATTCCATTATCATTAAATGCAGTATCAACGTAAAATATGGTGCGTAGACACTAGACTAATTATTGAATAAAAAGACTAAATTGTTAGAAAATAGTTATTATATATAATTTAATAGCAGTCATAATGAAATGTCTTCGTCATCAGTTCGTAAGTATCTTATAAAAATGTCACCAATTCGTCTTCAAAAAAAAAAAAAAAAACGTCGATTTGTGAGTACCTAAAAAATCCTTAAAAATAACACCAATTCGTAAGAACCTTCTAAAAAAACTTAGTCGCCTGCGGGAACACCTTCACTAAAAAAGTCGCCCCCAACATCTTACAGTTTGGCCACCCCTGCTATAGAGGATCGGAGGACAGTTAATGCTGAATGGTAAACAACAATTTGTTTGAAAGAAGTCATCGACAAAATCAGAAAAAACAACCAAAAACGTCGCATCATTCTTCATCATGGCAATGCAAGCTCCCACACAGCACGTCAAACAAATTATTATTTCAAAGAGAAAAACATCGAATTAATGTCTCATTGCCCGTATTCACCTGATTTATCCCCTAACAACTTGTTTTTGTTTCCCAATGACAAACAAAAAATGCGTGGACAGCGATTTTCATTACCTCAAGAAGCTGTTGAAGCCTTCGAAAACCATGTTTTTGAGATACCAACTTCAAAGTGGAAAAAATGTTTGGAGAATTGGTTTGAACGCATGCAAAAGTGTGTAAATCTTAAAGGAGAATATTTTGAAAAGCAATAAAACAATTTGTTCCAAAAAAAAAAATTTTTCTTTCTTTGTTTTTGCAAAAACATAAAAGGTAGCCCTCGTATCAAAATACGATATAATTAATAATAGTATTACAAATTGTAACGTCGTAGTACCCAGACAAATTTTAGGTGCCGGCGGTTTTGACTAAAAAATGTCCCGCTAAACAAAGGTAACCGCTACGTGTGTAGTTTGTTAAGGCGGGTGAAATAAAACTAGACAGCTTCTAGTATTATTTATTTACTAAATCAAAACAATCACTACTTACACGTTATTCAACAGTTATGTAACAATCTAATGGCCGGTATTATAAAAACATAACTTAAGACCCAACTAAATAATTGTAAACTAAATTTAGTTGATAACTAATATAACAAGTTATTTAATTTCGGTATTATAAATCAGAACAGCCAACTAATCAACTAGTACGCAACTAAAATAATTTATTCTCAAGATTTACCGACCGAACGTTAGTATACAACTGACCGGTAGATGCCTATACTATATTTCGCGGTTTTTCTGTTTTAGAAAAAAAAAAAAAAAATGGGATAGAGGCAAAAATTATACAGAAATTGAAAAAGAACAATTAATAGATATAATGTAATATAAGTTAAGGACTTTATTTAATCATCAATTAATTCAAAAATAGACAAAACAGTATGTTTTGAAAACTGAAATCTGTGTTTAAATTGTTCATCATTATAATAATTAAAGGGGTGTCTTCTTTCAAGAAATTCTCTAGGATGACGTATTCTTGAATTTTCATCATTATTACTGTCAGAAACACTGTTTCCGGATGGTGATGATACACTACTAACAAATGATACTGACGACCTAACCTGTAAATTTTGTGTTGTTTATATTTATAAATCTATTCATATGTATTTTTTTTATGTATAATATTATTACTTACTTTGTAGTTATTAATTATCAAATATATATTTTAGTATAAATAGGAAAAACAAGTTATTTCAATGTAAACAAAATGCTAACTATTTAAATGTAATACAAATATAGTTGCCAACTATAATTTAGTACCCAGAAAATCTGTCAACTAATTTAGTTTGTAGATTTAGTTGGTAATTTTTTTAAAACAAATTTTATAATACCGAAATCTATGGGTTAAATTAGTTTAACTCTTAACTAAAATTTAGTAACAAACTATTTTGCTTTATAATACCGGCCATAAGTATAAAATTATCTTTTAGAAAAGTTTTATCGTACAAAACCTATTTTATCTGACATTTGGATAGCCTGGTGGTGAAATTTACGTTACAAAATTTAATTTTTTGTGAATGAAAAATAACATATTTAAAAATAGTTAAGGGGGCTTCACACTTAACTATTTTAGTTATGACCACCGAGGAGATTAGCTCAAAGTGGTTACCTTAGGCGGGTCACTTACGAAAAAAGAGGGATGTAGGTATTCTTGAATGATATCACTAAAGTAAAAATAAGCAAGCCAACCGGCGTAGCGTAGTGGTAACACATGTGCTCTGCGTTGCGAAGGTCTCGGGTTCGAATCCCGTTCAGGCATAGAAATTTTCTCAAATAAAAAATTGTCCTGGCTAATTGCTACAGCAGCAAAGGCCATAAAATTAAAAAAATAAATAAATAAATAAGCAAAAAAATATTGATTGCGGGAAATATATATGTATATATATAAAAAACTATACAATTGAACATATTTTAAACAAAAAGAAAAGAAAAAACCAATGCATTAAAATGAATTTTTTCTTCAAGCGGATTATAATGCTAACATTACATTGTTCAATACATTCGGTAGAAATGATACATTTTTTTACTAGTAACAAAATGTGAACATTTTTATACTAGTAAATAGTTCATATAGTTATCAACAGATGGCACTGATGTCAGCAGTCGCCATAAACAAAACAACTGTCAATTTAATATGTTTGTAGCATGGTTTGTAGTGAATTCAAAAGTTAGTTACGTTATTAGTGAGTTACTTTATTATTATTTTGTGATCATTCTGTGATTAGTAACAAAATACACAATATAAAGATCAAAAATTAAAAAATGTCTCAACCAATTCAATGTACATCACCGGAATTAGCAGCAATAGCATCTGAAACTATAAAGTCATAAGTATTTATGGTTGCAAATTTTTAATACCTACGCTTGAAGAAAAAATAGTATATGTCACTCGGAGTAGAACGCCTTTTTTGTGCTTCGCTCAATATGCAAGCCTCGGCTGCGCCTCGGCAGCAACATTTGAGCTCAGCACAAAAAAGAGCGCGTTATACTCCTAGTAACATAATATACTATTTGAAAGAAACTCATCAGTCCTCTCAAGGAATAAAAAGTGAGTCAAAGGTATAAAAACGTCAAAATATTTAATAAATTTAACTAACAAATACTTGGAAAAGAGACCAGTAAAAACTAAATGTTGTTGTTCGTAAATGACATATGCTCGTCATGTTATATTTAAATATTACAAAAATTCCAGGAGATTTATTTTAAACCCCTTATCTACAAAGTACAATATTTTGTATTTACAATAATGATCTCTACAAATTGAATTAGGTACGTTCTTTAATTGGTTTCTAAGAACAAGAGCAAAATATTATAAGTCCAACCATTTTCAAATGGTTCCTGGAGCTAAAATACGATTTCTTGAATTTTCAAATTAAACTTTTTGTTTTTATATTTTTTAAAGATCATTTTACTCAAGATGATTTCATATCTTGGAATATGACCAAATCGGTTTATGATCACAATAGAAAGGTGGTCACTATACGCGTATATATCCGCATTGGAAAAGGTATTATTTTGCAGGGACCATCAAAAAGTGGTCAACCTGGTTAAACCTGTACGAGGTGTGTAAATTAAGTAACCGGACTGATTTTTAATTTATTATTATTTTTTTTTATTCGAATAGAATTACAATTTAATATTGTCTCCCTCAAAATAACTTCCTTGGGAAGCCACACAGCGCTGGGGATGGTTCTTCTAATCCTCATAGCAGTGCTGGAACTCGGATACTTGAATAGCTTTCAGCTGGTCTGTTACTGACGTTTGAGTGTTTTCGAGTATCCCAAAATGACGTCCCTTGAGGTGACTTTTCAATCTAGGGAAGGGGAAAAAGTCACAAGGACTCAAGTTAGGAGAATAAGGAGGCTGAGGAGCCACAGGAATGTTTTTGATGGCCAAAAACTCGTTTATTCCCAATTCATTAGTCAAAATCTTATGAACGATAGTGTGAGTCAAATTCAACTCTTCCCTGATCATTCTGACTTTCAACCGACGATCTAAATGCACAAGATCCCGCATTCTGCCAACATTTTCATCGGTTCTTGAAGATGAGGGCCTTCCGGTGCGTGATTCATCTTAAATCAACTCTCTTCTTTCTCAAAATGCATTAAACCACAAAAAAACCTGGGTCCTTGACAAAACACTTTCTCTGTAGGCCTGCTGAAGTTTTACAAAAGATTCCGTTACACTGTGGCCAAGTCTGAAACAAAACCTGATAGCGCATTGTTGCTCGAAATGAATGTCACTCATTTTTAGAACGCGCTAGAAAAAACTGTTTCACGAAAAAAAAAATCGCTCAGGACAACAAAATTAATCTAGCGGGTTCAAACTCGTACTGAAGGCGTATCGCATGTCTGTCTGTCTGTCTGTTCGGTAAAAATGTAGCCAAACGGCTAAATCTAGAAAGTTGAAATTTGGCATGCTTATACAACTCTTTGACCAGCACATAGGAAAAATACTAAAACATATCCCCCTAAAAATATAAACAAATACACAAATCGAAAAAATTTTTTTTTTTAATTCTGGTACCTAGTAACGATCCTACTTAGTACCTAGATTAACGATCAAAATTTTATTTTTGTAAAATAAATTATTTTGACATGATTTTTGTCAAAATTGTGGGAAAAAATTTTTGTCCCACACCCTGTAGTCCAGATGGTTTAAACTAAAAATGTGAAAAAATTCTGAGTAATGTACATTGGTGTGAACCGGAATAGTACAACAGGAATTTTTGATCAGAATATGTTTTCGGAAAATAACGCATTTTTTGTGTTCTTTGGTATATAAATATTTAATATGTTATGTATCACAGTAATCCAGTATGCTTTCATGGTGTAGTGGTTAGACATCTCGCTTTCTAAATTGCAAACTAGGGTTCGCTTCCAGTCTGGAGACTATTTTATTTTTTCTGTTTTTTTAGCATTTTTATTTTGTTTAAATTATTTTTTCAAAATTCTAATTACAATTTTTAAAAGCGTAAATTTAATAACCAGTGGCAATTGTTGAAATTATAATTTAATTCTATGTTTAAATATATATGAAATCAGAGGGGCGGAGCTTATGACTTAAAACAACCAATAAAAGCCATAGCCGCAATTTTCAAAATCCTAATGAACCTTACTATATAAAAAAAATACTACACATATTTAGAAACCTAAATAATGGTATAAGGCACTCGAATTAAAATTAACAAAAAAATATTTTAACATAAAATTTGTTTTGGCATCCCAAACAATCATCATTCACTTACTAAATTCACTTGAAAATTCACACTTCACATCAATTTTTATTACTAAGTAAATAATAAATGAGATATTATATCCTTATACGTACCACCCCCCTTGCCCCCTAATAATCTTCTTATTAAAAAATGCATTGTCATGTTCCAGTGGTACACTAACAATATGACCCGTACGTATGAAGAATGAAGCAACCATTTCCTTGCCAGTGCTCCGTGAACGTTTCACTTTAACTGATTTGTCTTCATCCGGGAAGATCCACAGTGCCGAGTGCGTTTTACTTTCAGATTCGTAGCAGTAAAGTCATGTTTAGATCCATGTCACCTGTTGATTTAATGGAAATTTTCTTGTTCCACTCCATGCGCGCCTTCTTATGGACACCAGTTAACTGGTATGGTATCTACCAAGTATAAAGCTTTTTGACAGCCAGATATTCATGTAGCATTGTATTGATTCGAGCTATATATGTGCCCAACGATGCCTCAATATCCCTGTCAGGGTAGCTGTTACCCACCTCCAACATATTCCGAACAGCGTTGATAGATTTCGGAGTGATAACACTAACAGGGAGACCTTTACGATGTTCGTCTTTGAGAGAAATCCTCTAACGCTGGAACTTGTTGAACCATCGTCCTACAGTAGCCGAGAATGGTGCTTCATTTCCAAAAAATTGCTTTAATTTTTGTGAACATTGTTGTCAAGTTAGGCCATTTCTAAAATCATGCTTCGAAAATGTTCACGTGTTAGTTCAATTTTTAATAGAAATAGTTTTATTTAAATGTGTGTTAAAAATCGTAGGGTAGGGACACAAAGTGCCATTTTACCTATATTTGTGCATATCTACGAAAGTATTGGGATTAAGTTACTTATTTATTTATTTATTTTTTTTGACTCACGAGTAGTTCCATTCAATAGCTACAAACACTACAACTATCAGAGCATACACTCATTTAAGTTGTGTGATATGCACGTTTTAAATGATTGTTTGTCTTTTTTTTGTCCTACTAGCGGGGTAAAAGTTTCTGCTACGGGGTAAATTGGACCAAGAATAGTAAAACGGCCTTATAACGGTCCATAATATCTGCAAACTTGTCAAAAAATGCTTGAACGTTACTTTTGTTAAAGGAAGTAGCACTAATCAGACTCGTTGCCTCCGGCTTTCTAACAGACAAAGATTGGTTTCGTTTAAGGAAGGCTAACATTTACTCCTGCCAGCCATTCTATTGGAATTCCAATTATCTGGAACATTTATATTATATTTAACTACACAATCATATGCCAGTCGACGTACTTTAGGTCCTATCCGATGAAAAATTTGGGCAAGTCTGAGCAAATATTGTGTGAGACTGGATTCTTGCTCTAGCTTAAAGTCTTTTTTGGTGTTCCATAACCAAAGCTGGGGCATTCGGGATTGTCTTTAATCCTTTTTATAAATCTTGTTATTGATGTTCTGCATTTTTCGTACTCCCGACACACCTTTCTTAGTGGTTGATTCTCTTTCATCACTAGTTCTACTGCATATTGCATCAAGGCAACCGATTTCGTGCCTTGGTCAGTTTTCAATTTATAATTACGCATTCTGACAGATTGAAACTCTGATGAGGTAATAAGGTCCACAGTGGGGTACAAAGGACCACCACTGATCTTTTTACCCCAACAGTAGTTGCTTTTAATTTCGAGGTTAAGTAGAATAAACTAACAAGTGGATCTCAAATTGAACGATATTTTTGAAATTTGAAACATTAGCCGACAAAAAGGTAATCTACAAAGTAGGAAAACACCATTACCAAAATTATTATACCATAAAAATAACAAATGGAAATTTTTACTTACGTGTATTTGCAGCACTACAGTCTCGGTCTTACTTGGATGGATCCGGACCGATGTAAGTGAGCTGAATCATGCGTTGATTGGTCACTCCCGCGCAACTCTCTCTCGTCTTACGACGCAATATACTAACGGACTGTTATTACAAATAGACATGGAGGATATTTTTACCCGACTACCTTATAGCCCCGGCTTACCCTACACAACTTATTTCTGTGACATAACACAAACTAACATAAAAAACATGAACAATTCAAAAAACAACTTGTATCCAACATCTATCAAGCAACCGTAAAACTTAAGAAGCAACCCTGAAAGAAGGAGAAAATAAAGATAATAATAACTAAATAACCCTCGTATTTTTACGTTTCTACGCTACGAACGTGCATTCTAATGTTCGCAAATTGTCTTATATTTGCAGAAACGCATAACCATTATCATTACATTAAGTATAACAGGAAAAAGATTACAATAGATACAAGATGATTGGAGGGTTCCTAAAAATTTCGGAGAGAAGATTGATCGTTAACAGAAAATCTAGCAAATGTGGAGATTAAAGGTACCTGGAGAGAGTAATACATAACAGATAAAGATGATGGTGTATATTAAGCTAAAAATTTTGTCTGTGTATGAAAAAATGTTGTATACTCCTAGAACATTTCTAAAAAACTTTGTTACCAATGAAAATGAACCAACTAAATTTAGGAAATGGGCCTTCAAATGAAAGTAGAACAAAGGCTTAAAGTACCTCTGAGTCCATTGTTACAAAATTTATGCCTGTACAGGGACGGAGTAAGGACGAATTAAAGAGAAAAACCGCTCCCCAGATCACAGTATTATGGAGAGATATTTTAAAGTGGATTTAACAAATTTAAGGAAATCAGAGAAATGTTCAAATATTTATACGTGAAAAACTGTTAGAGATCTTCAGATAAAATACTGGGACAGCATAATATTATTGAATAGAATTTTTCCAACTAGGTCTTACGGACAGATAAGTTGAAGTAGAATAATATTATCATACATTATACTCTGACATATTTATTTTAAATCTATTTTTAAAATGAGTAGCCTATTGGCAAAAACAGTTAAATCCACTTGACAGTTTTTTTTTGGGGAGAGCGAAATAACTTATACATTTTTTCCTGTTCAAGCTATCGATTTAGGGTTTTGTAGGTATGACTAAAAATTCCTTACAACATGAGTGACATTACTCATGTTTCTATCTGTCTGTCGGTTTATCTGTCTGTCTGTATCTGTAAGCTGTATGTCTGTATGCCCGTTTGTCTGTCTGTCTGTCTGTCTGTCTATCTGTCTGCCTGTCTGTCAGCCTGCTTGGCTGTCTGCCTGTCTGCACGGTAGAAATTGTGACTAAACAACTGAACATAAAAAATTGAAATTTGGTATGATTATAAAACTCTTTAATCCACATATAGGAAAACTATGGATAGTTAAAAAAATTGATGTGAAGTGTGAATATTCACACATTTCAGGGTTTTGCAGGTATATAATAAGTGAAGGCGGTATGCTGAGTGTGTAGGACAAATTTTACTTTGTAGTAATCACGGCAAAATGAACGATATTTTTAAAATAATTTATCGTCTGTTAATAATATAATAAGACTGGTTATTAAATTTACGCTCTTAAAAATTAAATACAACATTTGTCAAAATATAACTAGAATTTTGACAAAATAATTTCAACATAATAAAAATGCAAAAAAAAACAGAAAAAATAAAATTCGCTCCGTACTCGAACTCGAAATCCTTCGTTTTACAGCTTACGACACCAGTGCTCTAACCCATTAAGCTATCGCACGCCTTGCATGTGAGTGTCTTACATTGGTATAACTTTTGTACTTTGTGAACCAAAAACCACAAAAAATGCGTTATTTTCCGAAAACATAATCTGATCAAAAATTCCTGTTGTACTATTTCGGTTCACACCAATATACATTACTTAGAATTTTTTTAGATTTTTAGTTTAAACCATCTGGGCTACAGGGTGTGGGACAAAATTTTTTTTGCACAATTTTGGCAAAAACCCTTCAAAATAATTTATTGTGCAAAAATAAAAATTTGATCGTTAATCGACGTACTAAGGGCTTTCATTTGATACCCTACTCAGAATTTAAAAAAAATATTTTTGTTTTCGATGAGCACATATTTGTTTATATTTTTAGGGGGGTATGTTTTTTAGATGTTTTAGTATTTTTCCTATGTGCGGGTCAAAGAGTTGTATAAGCATGCCAAATTTCAACTCTCTAGGTTTAGCCGTTTGGCTACAATTTTTACCGAACCGACAGACAGACAGACAGACAGACAGACAGACAGACGACAAAATGACGGTATAAGGGTTTTTTGGTCATACCTACAAAACCCTAAAAAGCTAATCTGGAAAATTCAACAATATGTAATGTTATAATTGGGTCATTCCATGTCAAATGGTCTAATTTAAAAAAAATGATTTTGATGAAGTAACCTTTGATTGGAACCTCGATGAAGAATCTAGCACTGCAGGCTTGGGAACCAGAACCAAGAAATCCACCCGTAGCTGGTATTGCACAGTTATCGGGCGTGATCTCTATGACGATGAGGTTGCTAGTTCAAATTTTTAGAACTGGTACTGACAATGCCACCATGGACCAACGTAATCAAGTATTTTCCACATAAAATTGCAAAAGAACAGTCATATGACAAATACAATTTGAAGAGCTTACTATATTAGACTGTTAATGTATGCCATTACCACAAAACCTTCTATGACCTTTGCCCTTATTTTCCGGCACTGTTTACTCGTGTTGAAAAACACCACCAACTGTTTAAGGGGGTCTGAAATATACTCTTTCTAATAGAGTTGGTTTGAAAATGTTTCTGAGTGACTCTTTTTTGTAAAAGATGGTTAAAAATACCCCAATTTTGATATTTTTTGAAAAATTACAAAATTTAAAATAATATTGTTAAGTAACGAGATTAGCTTTTAAGTTGAAATTTTATATTTGAGAACAGAGTTGTGACACAAAGGAATTGATAACATTTTGCAGAGAAAGCTTTATTATTACAGGAGCTACAAAAGTAAAAATCTATGTTTATTTAAAAAAAAAAATCCGCATTAGTTCCCTTCAGTAGATCATAAAAAGTTGTATAAGATCGCTAAGTTAACGCTACGTATAACCCTCAGAGATTTTAAGTTTCTTATACAAAACTTACAATCTGAAAATAAATTAGTAACAATCTGTACAGCAAAGTTTGCATTGATTTTTACCGACCGCCAACATATATAAGGGAGGTATTGTGATCATACCGATTTTGACATTTCGAGATTTCGATGGATCTCCACGAATTGAGGTCCCTACATAACGTTTCGACTATTTTTAGCATGATGTCTGTGGGTCTGTCTGTCCGTCTGTCTGTCCGTCTGTCTGTCCGTCTGTCCGTCTGTCCGTCTGTCTGTGTACACGTGCAGAGCAAATTCGTCTGAAAAGATTTTTATGAAACTTTATATTTAAGCTTCTGCTATCAATGGCACAAGTTGATCAACTTTTGGTAAAAATCGGTTGACTAAAAATGGGAGTTTACTCGTGTCGATTTTAAGATTTTTGTGAATATTTCACAACAGAAAAATATTTCGAAAAATTTTATTGAACAAAAGTTGCTATAAAAACAATAATTAATAACTTTTATTTGAGACGTTTTTTGATAAAACGAAAAATTTTGAATAATTTTAGTAAAATTTTTCAAAATTTTTTCCAATTCTCAGTTTTTCATACTTATATGTAACGTTTCCATGGTCATGATAAATAATATCTCGCCAAGAAAATATTAGACCAAGTTATTTCTACTCTGCTGCTAAATAAATACATTATTTTATATAAGAACTTTATGATGGCGGTCGGTCCTGTGGTGGCCACATCTGATTTTTTATCGATATAATTGGATAGTTTTAACTGTAGAAATAATATTATCTCTCAATAACTCAGTGATGGATATCAGACAACAATGTTCTTTTTTATATATATTTTTGGGTTTCGAATAACTTTTATATGTGTCTAGAATTATTTAAGTAATACGTCAATATTTTTTTAGACTTGATTGTTTATAGTTTAGAACCTTAATTGAAAATTATTATACTTGATGATAGTGGATTGCCACTTCGTACACGCGTTCTTTAAGAAAATAAATAATTTTTACCAGTATGGTTGGCGACAAAAATAGACTATCAAGTACAATAACTGTAGGTAAGTGAATTTCACAATAGAACTAAATAGTTACAAACATATTTGCAAAATGAAGTTTTAGCTACAATTTTCCGCTTTGTATGCAAATATACGTCAAATGGATTAGAATATGGTGGCTATAATAATAATAATAATAAACATGCACTCCGTGTTCTACAAGCATATTGAGACCACCGGTTTGTCACGGGAACTAACCTTTACTTTTCTCAGGTCTGCAGGTCTCAAGTCCGAGACGGAAGGTTTTGTGCTTGCGTGCCAGGATGGCGTCATGAACACTTTAGTTTATCGCCACATAATATCAAAGACGGCGATGTCTACACAATGTAGACTATGTAAACGTCACCCTGAAACGCTTATGCACGTACTTTCTGCGTGTCCCGTTTTAGCTCAATCCAGCTATATATCACGACACAATTCTGCTCTTCGAGTTTTTTACTTCTTTTTGAGACAGAAATATGGTATTGACACAATACCTGTCTTACCTTACGCTCCCACTGACATTGAAGCAGTGGTGGAAAATTCCAGATGTCGTATTTACTGGAATTATGCATTTTCTACCACTAAGCTTCTCTCAGCCAATAAACCGTCTTTGTAGAGAAGAGCGTCTCGTCTGTGCCGAACACGTTGCGGGCAAACCTGAACGGTACTAGCGAGACTACAAACCCCCCTTCTATAATAATGTATATTTATTTAACTATATAGTTAATTTACAAAACATATATACATATCCATGAAGACATTTGTTTATTTACAACCACATAGCAGTTATTTTTTACAAATAAAAATATTCTATTATATAGATAAAATTTCGCTGCTAATTTAGATGTATGGATTGTTACTAATTTTATATCAGATTGTTAGTTTTGTATAAGAAAGTATACGGTCTACCAATGTAGACCGGTCAATACCGGCCCTTAACGCCTAGATTGACCGCTTTCTATTTATTATTAAAGATCCTACGATTTATTTATTTCTGTTATTATACTCTCATTGCTGCTGAATAAAGAATTCTTGCTGTACTTCTAGTCTTTGAGTACCAGCTTTAAATATTCTATTTTCTTCCGCTAGTATATTCCGTTTTTTTTTGTATAATTCATTTGTAAACCAATTAGTTGAGCAGTTCGTTCTAATTCAAAGAAGTTTTTCTTAATGTAGTTTGTAGTCGTTCTAAGATGACAAGATCGTGTGCATATGCAAGTAGCTGAACTGGTTTCTTAAAAATGCAAATTTTTGTCACAATCGCGGCATCACACACGACTTTTTGTAGTGCAAGGTTAAATCGTACGCATGATAAGGTGTCACCTTGTAGAGTAGTCCACTGTTTGTTTTGAATCTCTTCGACAGGCTACCATTTATTTTTATCATGCAGTTTACTTCTGCATGGTCAATTTTGTCATATTTATTAAATGCTCAGGTATCGGCAATTCTACAATTATTTTGTGTAACTTAACCCTTATTATGTGTCATACTTGAAGTATAAGAAAATCATGAGGATGACGTTATTATGTTCTAAAATTTTCTTAAACACTTGGCGTAGGGATAATATTTGATCTGTATCAGATCGTCCACTACGAAAACCACACTGATAATCTCCTAGAGCTGCTTCTGCATTCATAAGGAGTGTCTCTTATAGTATAGTAGTAAAAACTTCATAAGCAGTATTTAGAATTGATATTCCCCTGTAGTTGGAACAAAATAGTTGGTCATCTTTTTTGTTTAGAGAATAAATTATTGACTGCTACTGGTCTGGTAAGTTCCCATATTTTCAGATATTATTTGTAATGCTCTGGATGTGATTAGTTAGTTGGGACCTCCACATTTAAATAATTTTGCCGAGATTTTATCTGTTCCGCATGCTTTGTTGTTTTTCACCTTTTTAATAGATTTTTGCACTCCCTCATCTGTTGGCTTATGTACTGGTATTGATGTAGGGTCATTAGTGGTTTGTTCCCAAATATTTTCATTTGGGAGTGTTGTTGAAACAGGTCTTTCATTTGTGTTGATGAGTTCATCAAAATATTTCACCCATCTATTCAGGATATTCAGGATCCATTCCTGCAAGAATGTGTCTTTTCTTGCTCTTGCACATGGTTTTACTATATTTGAATTCCTTTCCTTGGTTATTGGTTCTTGTTTTTACTGGCTTCTATGCTGTCTTTAAGATCTTTGTCTAATTACTTTTTTTAATTTTTATGCGTTCTTTTCTCTTATCTTCTTTTATCTTTATATATTTCCAATGATCATCTGGTGCTATGTTTTCGCAACATAAGTAAATGGCATGAGTCCTTTTTTCAGTGACATTTCTACTTATCTCATCGAATAACCAATTTTGTTTTAGTTTTCCCATATACCGAGAATATCCTTCGAAACATCCCTAACAACAGTGTGACAATATGTCTATTTATCACTAACATTTTGACTTATGTTTATGCTTCCTTTAAATCCTTAATTTTCTTGTACATTTGGTCAGTGAACTTATTTAAGTTTTTCGGGTCTTTTGATGTGTCCGTAATGAGTTTCCTTGTTCGATTTGGAAATATCTTCCTGGGACTATTACATTATGTGTAAATAAAGTTTAATTACATATATATCGTTTATATTGAGTTAGTTAGTTAGTTAGTTTTTTAAAATTTTAGAGGTAGGACCTGACGTCATAGTGTCCTGGTTAACAGTTATAAAATGGTCTTAGGGAATAGAATCGTGGTTAGTCATTCTTGGTAGTCAAATAGTAGTCATTCTTGTGAGCAGTCATCAGTCCGCATCACGCTGCCCAAGGACCAGCCCAGCTGTTGAAGTCACCAAAACGAGATGTGAGTGTTGTCTACAGGGCTTCTCCACGTGTTCGCCTCGTGCGGATACCTGGGGTGGATCGACCGATCCTGGAGAAGCCGAGGCAAGAACAAGACTTACATCAGCTTCTAACGGGCAATACCAACAGCCATTTTGACCAACAATTGCATTCTAATGTAAATTAATATCTATAATATAATACCCCAATCTGTGTCCCTGGCTGTCTGGGTGCGTGGAAACAATTGAAGCGAGGTTCTTAGTATATAGTAGTATTAATTTATGTATTGGACAGTAGTATGCTGTGAATTTTAGTTTTCAGTGTTTACAATAAATTATTAAAAATGACAGTTGTGTTTTTCATTAAAAAATCACTTCACAATTATTAATTTAGTTGTGAAATACACGGATCGGTTTTTTTACGAAACAAAACACAGAAAAACGTTATCCTTCCGTGATATTCGACATTTTTATTAAAATTATTATTAGCAGAAAAATAATTATTTTAAAAAATATTTGGTTTGATGAAAGTAAGTAAGAAAAATGTGAATTTTTTTTCTTTATTATTATTTTTTCAATGCTTTATTATTTTTTTTATTTCTACGATTTCTAATTATTTAAATAGTGATTATTTTATCTGTCTATTAGTTTTTGGCGTTCTTGCTTGTTTTTTATAATAAATTAATATATTTCACTAAGGCCCGATCTTTCCACCTTCAGATAAAGTTCCAGGTAACTATCTGACAGATAAGGTTATTTATAACTTCATCTGCTGAATAAATGTCAATACCAGTCAGTGAATCCAATACGTCAGTCTCATTATCCGTTAGATAACTATCCGATAGATACATTTGTATAGAAAGAAGGGATGACATTTATTCAGCAGATGAAGTTATAAATAACCTTATCTGTCAGATAGTTACCTGGAACTTTATCTGAAGGTGGAAAGACCGGGCCTTAAAATAGTAGCAGCAAGATTCCGACATGTAACGTAACTTACCGAAGTTTACCGAATTATTATTTTTTCAATGCTTTATTATTTTTTTATTTCTACGATTTCTAATTATTTTAATAGTGATTATATTATCTGTCTATTAGTTTTTGGCGTTCTTGCTTCTTTTTTATAATAAATTAATATATTTCACTAAAAATAGTAGCAGCAAGATTCCAACATGTAACGTAACTTGCCGAAGTTTACCGAATATTTATTTTTTCAATTCTTTATTATTTTTTTATTTCTACGATTTCTAATTATTTAAATAGTGATTATATTATCTGTCTATTAGTTTTTGGCGTTCTTGCTTCTTTTTTATAATAAATTAATATATTTCACTAAAAATAGTAGCAGCAAGATTCCGACATGTAACGTAACTTACCGAAATTTACCGAAGTATCCACATGTCATTAAACGCGCTAGGTGACAACTTATTTGTGTAAATTTAAAATTGGTTCGAAATATTTAAAATATTTTGGTAAAAATTACAAATTAATACATTCAATAGTTTGCACTTTTGAAATTGTGTCATGTTGGTATTAAAACATGGTAAAAAATTTCACTTTCTTAAAATTTCATTTCATTTGACATATGTCATAAAGATAAATGATATCTTAGTTATAATGATCATAACCAACATATCTGAAGTAGGTTTTACAGCGTAAGGAATATTTTGAAATGACAAATTTACATTTAAAAGTCAGTACTACACTATAAAAGTAAACGGGCAAGCAATTAAATTTTACTTTGTAATAGTTTCTCACGATATATTTCAAACTGATTTGAGATATAGTGTAAGTACGCTTTTTTCCGTGTGTGTATTTTTTCATTTGCGCTTTTTTCCGTGTGCGTATTTTTATATTATATAAGTAATTGGAAAATTTATTTTAATAAATATATTTTAAATTTAACGTCTCAAATCATTTACAGTTTTATTATTATAAAGGTAATGCACGAGTGAAAATGAATCGTTTTCCCATCTTAAAAAGTTAATGAATAAATAATTCGGAATATTACTCATTATTTGTCCAGTTTTTAATAACGTGCGAAGAGTTGATTCAATTTGAATTAGATGAAGTTAGGCGTATGGCTAGAGAAAGAAGAATGAGGTATCGAGCAAGTTCCACATTAAGGTAATGATTTGTTTGCCAACACAGTTGGCAACAGGTCCACTAGTTATATAATAAATTTTGTAGAAAATATTCCGTTTTTGACTTCTCCCCGTGACAATATGGCTGTAAATATGTTAGCAGTCTACTGACAGATAATAATTTTCAGAAGCAAACTTGTATCAATAATACTAGCGCGTTCTTTTAGATTGCGTAAGGACTTATTGGCGTACCCTCTATTTCTTTAGAAAGGTGCCAACGTTAATTTGTCTAGGCGCCAACATTCTTGGAGAACAGAGCACATAAAGAAGAAAACCGTTTGATAGAGCTTGATTTTAATATTTCTAGGCAGAAGTTTTCTTTTAAATAGTTGTATTGATAAGTAAGAATATTTAATTCTATTTTTGATTTCATGTAATTTCAATGTTTACAAACATATTTTAAAAATGTTGTGTTACACATTTTTAACATTGTTAGTGTTTCCTTGGTGTTTAAATTTTATTTTTAGAACGAGGTAGAGACTAATTGCAAAAACCGCAAAATCAATGTTCAGAAAGAGTTTTTATTTTAGTCGTGATTTGAACGCTGAAAACTTTCAATCAATTGTTCTTTAATTATCGCATTTATAAAGATTCTAGTCTATAATTTTTTATTTCTTTGATTATCTTGTAAAATAGTTTTTTTTTATGCCAATCAGAAAATTGTGTTAATCTATTAGATATGAAAAATTCAAGAAAATCGATCACAAATGATAAAATTTTGCTTGTCATATGAATTTAAGGTTTATTTTCATTTCTGTGGGCTACTAAACATATTTGCTATTTGCATAAATACGTCAGAAAGAAAACATGTTGATTTAAATTCAAAACATTTTATTGTAATTATTAATATTTTTAATATTTTGATTATTGATGTTTTATTTGATTTTTAATTAAGTATATTAAAAAAAAAAAATGATGTGAAGCGTGAATTTTCACACATTTCAGGGTTTTGTAGGTATGTAAGAAGCCAATAGAATGCTGGATGTCTAAGAATATTTTTTTGATAAATCGTTTTTTGATAATCATTTTTATTCGTTATTTGTGTAATAAAAGCGTCCATATAAAGTTTTAGTATTTTTAAAACTAAATTTAAGTAATTTACAAAATTTCATCACAATAAAATTTAAATTAAAGAAAGTTTGCATTAAATTATTAAGATATATATCGATAAATGGCTTCAATTTTCTCAATTTCAAACACATCTTCGTCACTATTAACAATGTGTTACTTGACTTACAGGTATTTCACTATTAAAAATGATTTATTCTTGATTGATACATTTAGAGCCGGCGCGAGGGTATGTGGCGCCCGTAAACAAGATTTAATTGAGCACCCCGAGGCCGGGCGTAACTAGTTTTTTTCGAGCATGTCAAATAAAGCTCTAAAAAAAAGGCCCTGACTTCTAAAATTACATTTCACTAAATTACTTTTACATTCATTTGGCATTTGGCGCCCTTTTGAGTCTCACGTCAGCGCCCTCTCGCAGCGTTGCCCGCATGCGCAGCATGCCTTGCATGTCCGATTCCGCCGGCCCTGGATACATTAAAAACAAAAACACTAAACTAATTCAAACAATTGGCACACCGCCTATAGGTTCCTTACACACATGAACTCTACTCTCAGCTGTTTTTATTATTTTTACCGACCGCCACCATATATAAGGGAGGTATTGTGATCATACCGATTTTGACATTTCGAAATTTCGATGGATCTCCACGAATTGAGGTCCCTACATAACGTTTTGACTATTTTTGGCATGATGTCTGTCGGTCTGTCTGTCCGTCCGTCCGTCCGTCTATCTGTCTGTCTGTCTGTCTGTCTGTCTGTCTGTCTGTCTGTCTGTCTGTCTGTCTGTCTGTCTGTCTGTCTGTCTGTCTGTCTGTCTGTCTGTCTGTCTGTCTGTCTGTCTGTCTGTCTGTGTGTTTGTCCGTCCGTCCGTCTGTCTGTCTGTCTGTGTACACGTGCAGAGCAAATTCGGCTGAAAGGATTTTTATGAAACTTCATATTTAAGCTCCTGCCATCAATGGCACGAGTTGATCAACTTTTGGTAAAAATCGGTTGGCTAAAAATGGGAGTTTACTCGTGTCGATTTTAAAATTTTTGTGAATATTTCACAACACAAAAATATTTCGAAAAAATTTATTGAACAAAAGTTACTATAAAAGCAATAACTAATAACTTTTATTTGATACATTTTTTGTTAAAACGAAAAATTTTGAATAATTTCTGTAAAATGTAAAAATTGAGACTTTCGATAGTCTCAATTTTTTCATATTTATATGTAATGTTTCCATGGTCATGATAAATAATATCTCTGTTAGAAAATATTAGGCCAAGTTATTTCTACTCTGCTGCTAGAATGTAAGTTATATAAGTACTTTATGATGGCGGTCGGTCGATATCTATCATGTGGTGTATTTTTTAAAATTATATTTCTCAATTGAAGACTTATACTACCTTAGCCATAAATACAAAAAAATCCATCATTTTATTTGCCATAACTTAGCCATTTATTAAAAGAATAATTAGTTTAGTCAAAAACACAAAAACTGCAATATTTTCCAAAACCGCATCAAGATCATTTTTAGCACATTTTGGCTAAAATCGTGTTAGAAGAAACGAAATTTAAAAGACTACTTTTCGTTCTTTAATCTGCGTGTTAAGTGTTTTCTTTTGATATCACACAATATTTTTTTTAAATGTTTTTATCAACCCAAAAACATCAAAATTTTTGAAAAACTAATCTGATCAAAAATTCCTGTTCAACTATTCCGGTACCCATCGTTGTACATTATTGAGATTTTTAAAAAAAAAATTAGTTCGACCCCTCTAGGAAATAGGGTTGGGACAAAAGTTTTTTAACATATTTTTGGAGAAAATTTCATAAAAGAATGATTTTTAAAAATTTAAAATTTGTTTGTTCATCAACGTATTAAGAGCTTTCAGTGATTTTTAAAAACTCTATATTTTTCATATATGTGGTTCAAAAGTTGTACAAGCGTGCCAAATTTCAATTTTCTATGTTTAGCAGTTTGTCTACAATATGAGTGACGTTAAGAGTTTTTTTTTTTTTTTTTTTTGTAGTCATACCTACAAAACCCTAAAAATACTCACTTCATTATTTTACACTTTTAGTCAAATTTAAATGTATTCGATATTACATTTTTCAATGCTGTTCAATCGATACAACATGACTTATCATCATCAAACCTAGAATTAATTAAGACACTCAAAAAGGCTTTCGACAAAATGACGATGCCAGTTGGATTATATTTTTCTACACATTGCAAACATAAATGAAAAGTGTAAAGATGTCAGCTGGAAGTAATGCTTACAAATTTTTAACAAGATATGTCCTATTCATAAGAGACGTGATAAAAACAGTAAAAAATGACAGACCTGTCTATTCTCTCTGACCCAGCCAAGGTATTTGAACAAATTATTTATAAATATCTGTTTGAATTTGTGTCCTCTGCTATCAGTAGTAAACAGCATGGTTTTATGCCGCGCCAATCAAGCAGTTACAAACTTGATTTCTATAACTTATTATATAGCTTCCTGTCTAGATTTCGGGGTTCAGGTGGTTGCTGTTTATCTTGACATAACTAAATTGTTTGATAGAATAAAGTACGATTATTTGCTGAAAGCATTAAATCATTTCGGACTGTCTGTAGAAACTTGCACTTGGTTCGACACCTTCTTACGTGGCCTTTATAATATGTTGAATTTGGAGGCTGCAGGTTAAAAAATTACTCGTCGATCTGTGGCATTCCACAAGCGAATAATGTAAGGCCTTTACTGTTTCTTTTTATGGTCAGTAATATACCAAATATTGTAGCAGCTGCAAGTGTAAAATGTTTGATGATGGTATAAAAATATGTCACAAAATTAGCAACATGTGGCACTGTACCGAGCTACAAAACGTTCTTGCAAAATTATTCGAGTTGAGTGAAGCCACTGATTTAACAGTCAGTTTTTCAATGCAAGGTTATGAACTATACGAGAAAACATGATGTTATAGAATATAGCTATAACATGAACTGCTGCGCTGTGCCACGAAAATACACGATTACAGATTTTATTGTCATATTTGACTCACAAATGAATTTTTAGCATGTTGTGGATAGAGCTATGAAAAAAATCGGCTTTGCGTTTCGATTAACAAAAGACTTAACAGACGATCTCTGTAAAACAAAACAAACTTGTTAAAAGCAGAAAAACGCAGGTGGAATATGTTTTGCTTTAAAAGCAAATATTATATTGCCTTATAAATTGCACTGGGATATGTCTTATTTTGTTCAGTTTCTTGTCTAACTGACATTTCATTGGATATATATATTCTTCTGATTGAACCTGTCATGTTTAAATAGCAAATTCGACAGGATTTTTTTGGGAATTTCAGGTTCTGTAGCAATGTACGAATAGAAACCAAACTAAAGAGGACAAATCCATTAAAAACTAAATGATTGTTGAAATGGATATGTTCTTTTTTGCATGAATACTTCTCAAATGTCTTGTTATTATTTAAATTCAATGTTTAGTTACGTTTAATAAAGATATGTTTCTGTATTTCCGGACTTGGTAGCTTACAAGTCCATTCCTTTTAATAATAATACACTTTTTTGTAGTTGGATGCACAAAAATATTACAGAAACCAAGTTAAAACAAATCATGGGCAATAGTAAAATCTATCCTAGGAAGGTTATAGTCTAGTGCCTACGCACCAAATTTCACGTTGATACTGCACTTAATGATAATGGAATGCCATTTGGCACACGTATTTCTTATAAAAATTAAATCATTTTGACATGCAGCACCTATTTTTGAATCGAGGCAAATTCAAGATGGCGGCGAAACTAGCGCGCCAATTAAGATAACGATAACTGATTCTTATGATACAGCAAAATAGCTAAATACATATTTGTACAATGAACCTTTAGCTACAATTTGCCGCATCGTACGCGAATTTCCGTCACTTAGTTTACATGATACCGTCCATAATTCATTCTCAGACGCAAAAAAGTGATTTCCGAAATGGCTAACGAATTCAGTATGATATGGCTCGTTTTCTATTAATTTAATGCCGTAGATTACGAATCTGTTATCAAAATGGCGAAAATTTAAAATTTGACACTAAAACTAACTACTGAATAAGCCTTTATTTTTTAAAATTCACAATGAATGGATACCAACAGAAGAAACAATAAATAAACGTTTCAATAAATCTTGGAGTTCTACAGCTATTACGCGAGTTAATAAGGGAAAAAGCCTGATAATAAAGATCTTGGATATTACATTACGACAGTGTACCAGCCCACACTTCTTTTATGATTTCACAGTATGTGACAAAGAACAAAGTCATTCTCCTCATCCACCATACTAACTTGACGGCCCAGTGTGACTTTTGTTGTTTCCAAAATTGAAAGGCTAGTTAAAAGGACACTATTTTTAAACTATTGAAGAGATAAGAATAAAAAATCAAATACGGAATCGAAAGAGATTTCGAAAGTGCTTTCAAAAGTGACTAACCATTTTATATTATTTTGATTAAGGTGACCACAGGTTGAAAATGTCTGAGGATGGCACCTCTTTTCTCAAAAAAAAAAAAATAAATAAATAAATAAATTTAAAAAAAGACAAAAACAACTATTCAGTCACGTTTTTAATATTACTATTATTATACTAATAATACTAATATTCATCAATATTAATAATTCATATATATGTATTATTATAAATGGTTGTACAGTTAAAATTGCTTGATAGAGGCCAATTTAGATGTTAATATGTTTTAATCCTATTAAATTAAATGAACAATGGTTTTTTACAATTAAGTGGCATTAAAATATATTATGTCCTAAATTAACCGCACTCTAATTATCACTATAGACCGAGGAAAATATTTTTTATAGACAAAATTTTAATGAACAAAAGTTATCCAATTAATTGATTTGTCTGAAACGAATATGTGACGTCCATAATTATTTGACTGGTCGACTGTATCAAGAGTCATGTAAATGGTACAGTTGACCAGTCTAATAATCATTGGCATCACTTAATCGTATCAGTAATATTAATGAATTAGATAAATTGAGCTTTTTAAAATTGTATTCCGCCGAGGTACATATACATACCCAAAGTATAAAAACAATATTTTTATACTTTGCGTTCACAATAATATCATTGTTACACTGAAAAGAGTTTAACAATAATATACAAGTTGTCTCAAAAGAAATTTTGTATTTAGTGGATCGATTAAAAAAAAAGTAAGCCGTATATAGAAAAAATGTTTATTAATTATTAAAATACACTTTTTGGGGATTTATTTCTTAAAAATAATATCGTCTAAATGTAGACCCTCGCGTTCTCGGCACTCATTTAATCGAACAGTAAAATGACTTATGACGTCTCGGCAGGTGGACTCAGGGATGGCTGCCATTTCGTGACGGATATTTTCTTTCAAATGTGCCAGTGAAGTCGGTTTATTGGCGTAAACTTTAGATTTAAGATAACCCCATAGGAAAAAGTCCATAGGGGTTAAATCTGGACTGCGTGGAGGCCAATTTATGTCACCTCTCCGGGAGATCAATTTGCCTGAGAAAATTTCACGAACACGTGGCAGAGACATATTGGACGTGTGTGAAGTTGCTCCGTCCTGTTGGAACCATGTTCTTTGGTTATAGCCAGGAAAGTTTTGCAGTTCAGGTACCAAGAAGTTGTCTAACATCTCCACATAACGCTCTGAATTCACTGTAACTGCACGCCCCCTTTCGTCTTCAAAAAAGTAAGGGCCGATAATTCCTCGCGCCGACATTGCAGCCCATACGGTCACTTTAGGCGAAAGTAGGGGTTTCTGATGTTTGCGTTTCGGATTCGTTGCACTCCAGTAGCGGCAGTTCTGCTTATTTACGTGGCCATTAAGATGAAAATGAGCTTCATCCGAAAACAAAATGTTGGTAAACGTTGAAAATCGCTCAATCAGCTGATTTACGAAATTAAGCGTCTGACTGGCATCTTGGGGCTTTAATTCTTGCACCAATTGAATTTTGTAGGGGTGCAGCTTTAGGTATTTGTGCATAATGCGATGTAATGATGATCTATGCACATTTAAAGCACTTGCACGCTTCCGAATTGAAAGGTTCGGGTCGTCACGAACAGACTGATTAACATTCTCCACGTTTTATACCGTTCTTGATGACCTAGGTCGCCCGGATTTTGATTTATCCAGCGTTGTACCAGTCTCTTCAAACTTTTTAACCCAATGTCGAATGAGAGGAATGCTTGGCGCATCATTTAAGTGGCGAAAACTTCGAATACTGCAGAATTTTCTACGCGCTACAGTCGCCGAATCACCGTTTTTGTAAAACTCTCGCACGCATAACGCGCGGTCTGCTCCCGAGAAACGCTCCATAGCGACTGAATTCCCAAGAGCCAGGCTACCGATTGACATAACCCCCGCGCCCCTCGGATACGTTGCGTTCACGCAGTAAGCTAAATAAATATAAAATTTCTTTTGAGACACCTTGTACTTTAAAGGTTTACTTATACATTGATATCTTTTGTTTTTGGTTGCTACACTCACATTGATTGACAATTAAATTGACAATAGAAGATTTAATAAGTATAAATATGGTAGTATAAAAAATAGAATACATTGCACGAGACTTAGTTTTTTTTTGTCGTCGCATGCTTTAAGGGCGTATCACACTAGAACCCTATCCAAGTTTTACTTTTGTAAGTTTTTTTCAGGATCCACGTCTTTAGGTCTTGACTTGTCACACAGTATTTGAATATTATTTAAGACTTGGAAATTGTTTGTTTGCGCATGCGTACATCGTGTTATTATAACAGTTGACAGTTTTACTTTGAAAAGTTTATTTGTGAGGTCTCACTAAATTAATTAGTTGTTCTTCGAAAATCTTTTGTTTTAAATATTACATTCGAAAATAACAATTATACAACAAACTAACCTCAACGTAAAAAAAGACAAAGACGCAAAACAGCTAAGAGCGAGAGGACATCAGTTGGCGCACGCGATTTTTGACAAACCTGGGTAAATAGACAAAGGAATTCAATCTTGTCCTATAAACCTAGGTTTTTTTCAGACTACACACGCAAATGACTTCGATTCGAATGCAAAAACTTTAATTTTCCAAGTCAAGACGTTAATATTAACTCTAGAGTGATAAGGCCTTTACGGGCCTCGGATCTTACAACATTTCGGCCAAAAAATCACTTACGCATCTAGCAATGTAAATAACTATTAAGGAAGGAAGAACTGTCCCAAGAAATGTCCAGTTGTTCAGCTTATCTTGATTAAACTGAATTATACAATAGTGTCAATTTTATATCAATCAGAATATTGTGTCAATCTATTAGATATTCATATCCTGTTGTTGGAATTCTGGAGTGAGAAATATGTCTGCGATGAAGCATGAGTTGGTTTGGATGGTCGAGTGCAAGCAATTGTTCAATGAAGTCAGCGAGTCATAGCTGTAAAACGGCCAGTACGCCCGGGGAAAATGACAAAACACTGTTTGCCGGCGATAACGCAATTGCACACAAACCCTACTAGTTTCTGAATAACACAGTAAATAGTCTATTTCAACTACACCGCTAAATACACATCTATTGTAACCTCATCACAACGAACATCAATGTTATATATATCTCATGCAACATAAAAATAATTTAAACTCGTTTTTAAAGGTGGATTTAAAATGCTTTTAAAATTACAGGAAACACATTGAGATCACGAGTACCGGAATTTACTCTTTCCGGAATCTGGAGTGAGACACCGGAGTCTTTGAGTCGAGACATGTATCTGAAACTACAGACAAAGAAACTTTACTACAACTGTCTTGTATTACCAAGACCAATGTCCTCGCATAATTAATTTTCACTCACAAATATATACGGTTCTCGGCCTGGTTCGCAATTAACTTTCTTGGCAGCTATACTATTTTGGTTTTGAATTGAATATCTGTCATAAGTAAACTAAAGAATAGTTTGTTGTATATAGGTATATATCTAAAGTAATGTTTGTGTTACAGGTGCGCACCGAGAAGGGGGGGGGTCAAGGTTTGACCCCCAGCCCGAGCTAAAAAACCCGTGGTTTGTACGTGTTTTTGTGAAAATATAAATGATGAGCCCCCACCCCCAAGAGCTCCAAAAACCTCATTAGAGTAATCGCTTGTATTTTGAAGTGAAATCCTTTTTTTTTTAGGTCATCATTTGTAGATTGGAAGTGAGGACCTTTTTTTTAGGTCATCATCTGTGTAATAATAATAATAATAATTTTATTTCAGTTTAGTTACAAAGTAATTGCATACCTGGTGTCAGGGGTTATGCATGTACCAGTCAGAGCCGTAGCAACGGGTTAATAACGGGGCATTTGCCTAGGGCGCGAGGTTTGACAAGGACGCAATTTTATATGCATCATTTCACACTTATCTATAATATACATTTTTAGTAAATACTTATTCAAATGGTGTACAGCAGCGGTTCTGTCCGCGAAACAATTTTGACATTAACTTTACATCCCCCAACTTTTCGCTTTTATTCAAATAACTCATTTAATAAAAATCCTACATGGTCAGGGCTTTTTGTTTTTGTTGTTACCTAACTAGTTATTGACATAACTAAACAATAATTAGGAGAAATTTAATTATTTTTATTCAACTGCAAATTATTTACAGGAAACATATTATAATAAGATCTATTTTGACCAACATTTAACCAAGAAATGTTTGTATGAGCTTAACGTATTATAATTTGTAACTTTTCTAATTCTTTTTACTACTATTTTTATTCATTTTATGTTTTTTATTCGTAATGCTAATAAAAATGTTCATCTCTATAAATGCGCAAGACCATTTATTAAAATAACCAGCGATACATTTTCACTAATATTTATTATAACGTAGTGCCTATGAGATTACTGAGCCAGAAATTAAGTCTCAAGAACGGCGTAAAATGCCTAGGGTAGGGATGGGGTCCGCAAAAAAATGTTGTTCAAGAGGGGGTCCTCGGACTACATAAGTTTAAGAACCCCTGGTGTACAGAGATGTTCTTCGATTGTATAAAAACAGTGTTTTAGTAACATATTCCTAACAAACTTTTTAAATTGTATATTTTGTAGTATTTTAAATTGTTCTGGCAGTTTATTAAAAAATATTGAACCCCAGAATTCTGGACCTTGTTGACTTTAAAGTTTTATATTTGTTTTTATTTCTTATTTATAAATTGTATAGAAATGAAGATACAAGGTAGAAGTAGATTTTAAGATTTTGAAATAGTGGTCGGCAATAGAGATGAGTCGTTCATGAACGAACCGATTCACTGAGCCAGCTCGGTACACTGACCGAAGTGACATGGTTACCCAATTGAAATGAGCCGGCTCACTGCACTGTTTTTTTTTTTTTATTAAATTTATATTGGGCTTCACTGCTAGGATTAATACCCAGGATACAATCATCTATATCTAGATATACCTAAATATAAACACAATATACAATTAATTTTATATCAATATTTTGTTTATGCTAATAAATGAAAATATTGATGTTATTGCGGATGGTTGTTCTGAAATAAAATAATCTGTATGCTTGTAGGGAAGATGATACTGTGCTTTAAGGTTGCGTATAACCCCCAGAGGTTACCAATTTCTTATACAAAACTAACAATCTGAAATAAAATTAGTATCAATCTATACATCAAATTTTGCACCGAATTTTTATCTATCTAATAGGATATTTTTAATTGTAGAAACATTTATAGTAAAACTATTATCGCTCAATAATTTAATAATTGACATCTGCAACATTGTTCTGTAATTTTTTAAATCTATGGGTTTCAAATAACGTTTATATTTATATTGTTTTGTGTAGAAATGTTCAAATAATACGTCAACATTTTTTTCGACTTAATTACTTATAGTTTAGAACCCTCGTCGAAAAATATTATACTTGATGATAATGTAATGCCACTTGGTATACGTATTCTTCACAAAAATTAAATTATTTTTACCCGTAACACCTATTTTGAGAACCGCGGCAGATTCAAGATGGCGGCAAATATAGATTACCAAGTACAATAACCATAAGTAGTTTTCACAATAGCACAAAATAGATAAAAACTTTTTTGTAGAATAAAGCTTTAACTACAATTTGCCGCATCGTACGCAAATATGCGTCGATTGGTTTACAAGTTGGCGTTTATAGTGAAATTTGCTTATTTACAATTACATAATAGTGTTTTCTACAATTTAAAATATCCTATTAGATAGATAAAAATTCGCAGAAAATTTTGGTATATAGATTGTTATTAGTTTTACTTCTGGTTATTAGTTTTGTATAAGAAACTATTGAGAACTATAGGGTTGTGCGCCGCCTTAATAATTCCTTTAGGAGAGTAGATCTATTGAGGGTGTATTTTGGGCAAGATAAGATGGTTGACGTCCTGTACTACTTCTGGTGAGCAATGGCAGAAGGGGGAATCTGCTAGTAGATTCTGTGGAGATGATCTCTTGATCTGGTGTGGTTGAAACGCATCCTGCATAGCACTGCATAGTTTCAAGTTTCAAGGATACGATTGATCGGGCGATTGTGAGTAGTGACCGGAGTGATCCGAATCTGAATCGATGTCATGTTGAATTTCGCGAGAACTCGGCTTTTAATGTATTATCGTAAAATGTATTTTGTCATCAATTTGTAGGGCAGTCTATTTGAAACTAATAAGCTTAGTCTGTACTCTCTTACAACCATACTATATAAAAATATTAAAAATATTGCCCAAATCCCAGATGTCCGATTTATAAGGGCAATAAACATCGCCATAAACTTAACACATCTGGTTTAAAATACAGTAGCTACATAAAGTGAATTGTTTGTCTACTATTAACCCGGCAAAAATGTTAAAAAATACACTTCTATAGATTTTTATTTATTTAACTCATATAATGCAAGAGCCGGCTGAGCGACGTTCTACTTACATATTGCAAACCAATAACTGTATTGAACGAACGACCGACAACTGACCGCCCTGTGTCTCGGGAACATGTTTACAGTTCATATAATGCAAGAGCCGGGGCAGAGCGACGTTCTACCTACATATTGCAAACCAACAACCGTATTGAACGAACGACCGACAACTGACCGACCTGTGTCTCGGGAACATATTTATAGCTCATATAATGCAAGAGCCGGGGCTGAGCGACGTTCTACCTACATATTGCAAACCAACAACCATATTGAACGAACGAGCGACAACTGACTGACCTGTGTCTCGGGAACATGTTTACTTAGCCGGATCACTGAGCCGGGTCAATGAGCTGGCTCAGCAAACTGAACGACCTCCACTGATCCGGTTCCGCAAACTGAGCCGAAATTCCCATCTCTAATCGGCAGTGAGTTAAGAGTAGTTTGCATTGGACAGAATATGTATCGCTATCTTTTGGATAATAAAATACTGCGCGACATTAAAGAAAGAACCCCAATATTTATGAATATATTGCAGTAGTTTTCTGAATACTTGTTTGCTTAGGTTAAGACAAGAAACGATCAGTTTTTCAACCATATCGATACTCTGGTTTTTGTATTAACACGTTGTTTTTTTTTAACATAATAGACGACAATGAATTTTTGTAGCTACATTGAGTATTTGATGTCCATACCGTACATTTTTAAGAGTTTCTTTGATCTGTTCATTATACCTAGAACGACAAAACACGCAAATTTTCATAAAATTAGTGAGTTTGATAGGGGGCGAATAGTGGGTCTACGAGAGGCCGATTTATCCTTTAGAGAAATTTTGTTTTCAGGTATGGTTCCAGGAAGGCCTAATTATGAGTATGCTCAGACGTGTTTATGAGTAAATAGCGCACCATGGAGGCTCATACATTTTAATTTTTCTCAGGTTCTAATTGTTCGATTCTCTTCAAATTTTAATCGTTATTTATCTTACCGTAACAAACATGTGTACCAAAATTATTAAAATAAACTAATTATTACTGGGTGTTCTTTTTTTAATGTCGCGCAGTATATTTTAGAAGTAAGGACCTTTGTCTTGGTCCCCACTTCTATTTTAGAAGGGAAGATATTTTTTGTTTAGATTAACACTTGCATTTTGAAAAATAAAGTTTTTTTGAGCAACATTTATTTCAGAATATTTTCCCAATTTTTACCCTTTAAAATAATTTCGTCTTCTTTTTGGGCACCCCCTTGTAAAAAAGCCAGGGTGCGCGCCTACTGTGTTTCATATTTTAACTCAGTCTGTACAGTTCGAGGATATCAGGGAGTGGTTAGGCCTGTGCTGTGACCTGTCAGTTGCTTTATATTTATATAGTTTTATGTAGTAATGTTCTAATGATACGTAAATATTTTTTTTGACATGACCTAACTAAATTTTTAAAATCTAAATAAAGATAAAATCTTTTTATGTTGCTTTTTTACCGACCGCCAACATACGACTTGTGCGTTTTTATATTCGCGGAATGGAGGGGTTGCTGAGGGGCAGGGCTTGGTAAACCAATCGTAACGTCTAGCTTGATGTCTTATTACTACAAATACCGAATTGCATTATTATTCAATCAGTAGTATTTGAGTTATTGTCATTTTCACAAGTCAGCATGTGAAGAGATTTTCAACATGAGTAAAGTCGAACATCGTGCCGTTATAAAAAGTTTTGGACAAAACAAGGAAAACCAGTGCATACCATTATAGAAGAGATATCAGCGGTTTACCAGGACTCTAGTCCTGATAAAACCATGATATATAAGTGGAATAACCTGTTTAAACAAGGCAGAGAATTTCTGGAAGACGATCCTCGCTCTGGACGTCCTATCGAGGGGACCACGCCAGAACTTATGGAAAAAGTTGAAAATTTACTATTGGAAGATGCCCGTTTGAAAAAGAAACAACTTGCAGAAATGGTTGGAGTATCAGATACAACCATTTTTAAAGTTCTGCACAATCATCTCGGTATGACAGAGGTCTGTGCAAGATGGGCCCCGAGAATGCTAACGCCGCCTCAAAAACACGAACGAATGGCATGTTCACGAGCGTTTTTGAAGCTCTGCAGTGAAGACCAGGATGGAGTATTAAGTCGGATTGTTACAGAAGATGAAACGTGGGTCCATCACTATGAACCAGAATCCAAACATGATTCAATGCAATGGCACAAAAAAGGTACACCTCCGCCAAAGAAGTTTAAAGTGCAACAGTCAGCTGGAAAGCTCATGGCGACCATATTTTGGGACACTGAAGGAATCCTGCTCATCGACTACAAAGAAATGGGCGTCTCTATAACGGGAGAATATTATGCCACACTTGTAGAACGATTAAGGGACTCCATCAAAGAAAAGAGAAGAGGAAAACTTGCAAAAGGTGTGCTGCTTTTGCGCGACAACGCGCCCGTTCATCGAAGTCGAGTTGCACAAGCTGCCCTGCACAGGGCAGGCTTCCAGGAATTAAATCATCCACCCTACAGTCCAGACCTGGCCCCCAGTGATTACTATTTGTTCCCAAATATGAAGAAAAAACTTCGAGGAAATTTTTTTTCGTCTGATGATGAAGTAAAAGCTGTAGTTTCAGCGTATTTTGAAGACAAAAATGAATTATTTTTTTTCACTGGTATAAATAAATTAATTACTAGATCTGAGAAATGTATTAGAGTTAAGGGAGAATACATTGAAAAAGAAAAATAATTTTTGTTTTTATTTAGCTTCTTTACCCCCCATTCCGCGAATTTAAAAACGCACCCTCGTATGTTGGCGGTCGGTAAAAAAGCAACATAAAAAGATTTTATCTTTATTTAGATTTTAAAAATTTAGTTAGGCCATGTCGAAAAAAATGTTTATCTCGTATATAAGGGAGATATTGTGATCATACTGATTTTGACATTTCGAGACTTCGATTAATCTCCACGAATTAAAGTTCCTACATAACGTTTTGACTATTTTTAGCCTGATGTCTGTCGGTCTGTTTGTCCGTCCGTCCGTCCGCTCGTCCGTCCGTCCGTCCGTCTGTCTGTTTGTCTGTCTATCTGTATACACGTGCAGAGCGAATTCGGATAAAAGGATTTTTATGAAACTGCATATTTAAGCTTTTGACATCAATGACATGAGTTGATCAACTTTTGGTAAAAATCGGTTGACTACAAATGGGAGTTTACTCGTGTCGATTTTAAGATTTTTGTGAATATTTAGCAACAGAAAAATATTTCTAAACAAATTATTTAACAATAGTTGCTATAAATACAATAACTAATAACTTTTATTTGAGACATTTTTTGATTAAACGAAAAAACATTTGAAAAATTTGAGTTTTTTTTTTAAGTTCCTATCTATTTTTACCGACCGTCAACATATATAAGAGAGGTATTGTGATCATACCGATTTTGACATTTCGTGATTTCGATGGATCTCCACGAATTGAGGTCCCTACATAACGTTTTGACTATTTTTAGCATGATGTCTGTCGGTCTGTCTGTCCGTCCGTCTGTCTATCCATCCGTCCGTCCGTCTGTCTGCCTGTCTGTGTACACGTGCAGAGCAATTTAGGCTTGAAGGATTTTTATGAAACTGCATATTTAAGCTTTTGACATCAATGACTCGAGTTGATCGACTTTTGGTAAAAATCGGTTGACTATAAATGGGCGTTTACTCGAGTCGATTTTAAGATTTTTGCGAATATTAAGCAACAGACAAATATTTCGAAAGAATTTATTGAACAAAAGTTGCTATAAATGCAATATAACTAATAACTTTTATTTGAGACGTTTTTTGATAAAACGAAATTTTTGTAAATTTTTTAAAATTTTTTTGTATCAATTTTTTCTTACTTATATGTAACCTTTCCATGGTTATGATAAATAATATCTCTGTTAGAAAATATTAGGCCAAGTTATTTCTATTCTGCTACTAGGATGTATTTTATACAAGTTCTTTATGATGGCGGTCGGCCCTGTGATGGCCACAGCTGATTTTTTCATATTTATGTGTAACGTTTGCATGGTCATGATAAATAATATCTCTGTTAGAAAATATTATGCCAAGTTTCTTAGTCTACTCTGCTGCTAGAATTTATTTTACACAAGTACTTTGTGATGGCGGTCGGTCCTGTGGTGGCCAAAGCTCATTTTTTTTTTTTTCATTATGAAACTGTTGTAATATTTTGTAAAATTTGTCTAGTGCCACACTGGGTTTTTACCTGTTCTGTGTCTAAAATTGTTATAAATAAATAAACTCTTATCACTGACTGATCATCGACTAGGTACCTATACTCAATTAATCACAGTTTAAACTCAAGTGAACTGAATGAACTCACTAACTGAAACGATGGCGTGCATATATATATCATAGTTAAACTTCCAGAAGTTTCGCGATTATTCTGTTCCAAGGACGTGCGCCGAATTAACGTGAGGTAAAGGAGGACCGTATTCGTAACAATATAGTTTCGTCTGTCATTTTGGAGCGTCAGGCTGGAGTTTGAATATTATTCTTGTGGTGCCTTTTCCCATATTTCTTGCCACTTTTTTTAAAATTTTTAATAGTTCTAGTTTCATCCTCTTTCGCTAGAATATAACTGGATAAATTCTTTGTTTGTGCATCACTAGAAACTATGGTTTCTTTGCTAAGTGTTATCGTTTTTCGTACAAATCATATTTTATACAATACTGTCTAGATAATCTTGATTTATTGTCTATAAATTTGGACTCTACATTACCGACACAAGAAAGGATTAGTGCAAATAGTATTTCATGCCACGAACAACTTTTATTGGCTATTTCAAAGAGTATTGAACTTCGGAGACAAAACAACATCTCAACGGAAAACAAAGATTACTCTGAATTATTACACAATTCGGGTAGTGCAATATAAACCAGGTGACCGGAAAATCACTGAAATTGAGCCAAAAGGTGAATGTCTGAGTGACGTTAAAGACTGACAGGTTCCAAGAAGAGAGAATATACGAGGTCTGTTCAGAAAGTATAGAACGTTTAGTTATTTGTAGGATGCGAGAAAATATGAATTTGCATATTCTATCACTTGATATGCACTAAAATGATTTTCAAATTCTACCTGAATCATAAAATTTTTTTATTTTAAAACATGTTTTATTTTATTCTTACTTTGCATATTTTGTACATTTTGTGTTGTTACTATGGATGTGCTGGATCACATAAAAGCCAGATCCGTGGATACGGATATGGATACGGATTATGTGCGTCCTGATCCGCGGATACGGATACGGATACAGATACGGATACGGATCTTGCATTGCGATAGAAAAACGAGCGACCTTGAAGCGATAGCTCAGTGGCGGAACTACCATACCGCTAGACCAAAAAACATTTTTTTTATCTTACGTTTAGTAAGACCTCAGCAAAACAACAGCGAGATTGTTTATCCATATTGAAAATAGTAATTCAATTAAAAAAATAACATTTTAAATAAATATTATTATAACGCGATTAAAGGAAGACTGCGAGAATGTTTTTTTTTTATATGCATCATATTTTTTGAGTTGTGATTTTTTTAATTGACAATTTTCACAAATACATAATGTAAATTATGCCATTAAAAAATTTGTCATAATCTCAAAATGAGTTAAACAATTAACTCGTTTCATTTGTTTGATATTATTGTTTTTCTTTTAAATTCATAATAAAATATGTATTATAAAGTAAAATGATTCTTTGTGTAAGAACCCAAGGTTAAATTTCTTCAAAATTATGGGACGCTAGATACGAAAAGAAAAAAATCACATAAGGTTGGGGGGGCGATCTAATTTTTTTGCGGGGGGGCCAAAATTTATAGTTCCGCCACTGCAATAGCTAGATGAGTCGTGCTGTTCCTACAAACAAAAGCAAGCAAACTGAGGGTAAGAATACGTAGAAATATTGTTACCGGCGCCTATAAGTGCGTGATATCTTGGGAGCGAGAATAAATATTGCTTTACTTTCAATTATATCTGGGCACGTAGAACGCTTGTTGGCGCTTGAAACATACGCCGATGAGTAACAGGAATCTTTGAAACATTATTTATCAGCTAACAAGAGCTGACAATCACTTTTCTGATATTTTTGATAGTTTTGATAAAAATTGTTTGATGTTGCGAATTATCGTCATTTACAATTGGCAAAATAAATTTTATTATTTTGTTATGAATTTGCTTTCCAACGTATAATCTGCATAAGTGGCATGTTTTAGTAAATATATTACTCCCACAAGCAACTACAAGAACATTTATTAAAAACCAGGCCACTTTTCGATGAAGAAATTTTGATAAACAGGCACCGGTAATAACGTTTCTACGTGTCCACTTAAAGGTGTCAACAAGCGCCGATAACAGCATACCTAACTAAACGTCTGTTTATAAACACCGGAAACAATCTTTCTACATGTTCATACCCAGACACACAATTTTGTTAGTTCAAAATCACTCATTCATTGTCTTAGTGTGCAGTTACATTGAATGCGGAATTGTGCGATTTTTTTAACGCACGAGACCTGACAACAGAACAAACACACGAAATTAAATTAGCATGGTTACAGTGCATGCATACTTGCGTGCGGTAACTTGCGACGACGCACAAACATGTTTGTTTTTTTATGCGTCCAGCAGGCCAAAAATATGAGTTTTGATCCAAAGACATTTTTTACAAAATTAGAAGAAGAATAGAATTGTTAATATGCTGCTGCATAACAATGGGAATTTTTTATTTCGTTAATAAACTGTTTATTTATTTATTATGTTTTTTGTTTGAAGTTCTACTGAAACAAATAGGTTTGTTTCTGTCCAAAAAATTCAAATAATTAAAATTCTGTCTGTCTGTTTTTTTCCGAGATTCACGTAAAAATTATTATTCATCCAGATGAAAAAGTACTTCGAGTAGTAATTTTTGTTTTTTTATTCTAAACAATTTGTGTCATACACGTTTTTGCTGTTAACAATAATGGAGATGTTTCAAGATAACCCCGTGTGTCCCCAAATATTCATCTAAAAATGCATATAACAAAAATAATTTGTTTTATTACTATAAATAATGTTGTTACACATGTTTTTGCTGTTCAGTAACACATATTTAAAATAAAATAGTTTAATTTGAATGAAACCGCACGCAAGTTGCAGGTATGCACTGAAACCACCTGTAATAACCTTTGTTATCGTAATTATACACTTTTATATATTTATGATTTATTAATTATTTATTTAAGAATGACATTTCTTATATAACAAAACACAACTGTTGTCATGGACCTGGTTGTCAAATATGACAACCAATATTTACAATGTTGCCATTGTTAACACCATGACATCCCTCTTTTTCCTAAAAGAAAGATAACGTATTACAATATTTTTACAATAACAATTATTTTATGATTACAAGTAATTTTTAATCTATGATGTTATTTTTCTACCAGACCTCCTCACTACGGGCTGAGTTACTAGTTCTTCTTTTCTCTTCTCTTCTCTCGTTTTTGTAGTGTCAGGTGGTGAATACTGTGACGTTTTCTCAGAAATTTTTTCTTCATTATTATTCCTCAAAAACCATGAATTTCTACGATATATATTTCCTTCTGGCGTTTGAATAATAAATGATCTTGGTTCTTCTGCTTTTTTTATTATTTTCGCTGGTAGCCATTTTTTGTTTTCGTTTCTATATAATATGTTCTGATTTTCTCTAAATTCAGGAGCTGATTTTGTCTTTTTATCACTATAAAATTTTTCAGTCTTTTTATTTTTAATTAATGTTTCTCTGACTTCTTTAAATATTTTAGGCTTGAGTAGTTTCTTCTGTAATGGTAACAGCGTTTTTGTTCTTCGGTTCATTAACCTTTGAACTGGTGATCCGATATTGCCTCTTGGTGTATTTCTGTGATGTAGTAGTGCTAGATAGATATCCGACTTTTCTTCTAGACATTTCTTCAGTAAATTTTTGGCTTCTTGCACATATCTTTCTGCTAATCCGTTCGATCTTGGGAACTGCGGGCTTGAAAGTCTGTGCTTGAATTGCCATGTTTGTTTGAACAACTTAAATTCTTCTGAAGTGTATTGTGTTCCATTATCTGTCAATAGAACATCCGGGATACCATGCACTGCAAACCAATTCTTTAGTGCAGTAATGACAGCTGTACTGGTTATGTTTTTCAACAATTTAAAGTCAAAATATCCTGAATAACTGTCAACTATCACAATATAGTAATTTTTGTTTAATTTAAATAAGTCTGATGCTACTTGAGACCATGGACGATCTGGAACTTCTTGTTCAATTAAAGGTTCTTGCTTGTTATCATTTTGAAATTTTTGACATATTTTGCATTTTTTTACATAATTAGTAATATCTGTTGACATTTTAGGCCAAAATACGCTATCCTTGGCAATCCTTATTGATCCTTGTATTCCTTTATTTATTGTTTCGATACGTTTTAAAATTCCCAACTGTACACATGTGTCTTTTCCTAAAACTGGTTGTAGATCATCGCCAACTATCAAAAATTTAATATTTTCTTTTTTGTTTTTATAATTAAGTTTCGTTGAGCATTCGCCTTTCACTTTTATTTTGTGATTCGAAAATGACAACAAGTTCTTTGTTTTTGACGGGTTTACCACAAGTTTTGCTTTCTGCGCTAATTTTTCTGGGATGACGTTGCATTGCGCACCAGAATCAAGTTTAAATTTGACCTTTGTATTTGGTGAAATCCACAATGTTTCAAACCAGTCATCTGTTTTTGTTTCTTCATTATCTATTGCAGAAACATATAGAACTTGATCTTCTTCTAATTCAGTGCTACCGTGAATAATATTGATTTGTTTTGTTCTGCAGCACTTGGAGAAATGTCCTTTTTTCTTACACTAATTACAATTTTGGTTAAATGCTGGACAAGCTTTTCTTTCATGTGTAGTTCCACACCTACTACACTTGAATGTTTCTTTTGGCTTAGTTTTTTCTTTTTTGATTTTGTAGTAACTAGTGTTCGATTTGTTTTGTAATGTATTTACCTGATGTTCTTCTTGGTTGTCTTTCATAGCTTTCAACTGTTTTCTTGCTAATTCATTTGCTCTGCAGATATTTATTGCTAGCTCCAAAGTTAATTTATCCTCTTCAAGAAGTCGTTCCCTTATTTTGTCGTTATTTATACCTACTACAATTCTGTCACATATTAAACTGTCTTCAAGTTTTCCAAATGAGCAATTTTTGCATTTATTACGTAATGACGTAAGAAAATCATCAAATGTTTCATTGATTTTCTGTTCTGTCTTATTAAATATGTAGCGCTCGTAGGTTACATTAATTTTAGGGACAAAATATTCTTCGAACTTTTTCTTTATTTTTTCTACATTATTTAGATCTGTTTCTTTAAGGTTAAATGTATTGTAAATAATTATTGCATCAGGTCCTATTATGGTCATAAAAGTTGCTACCTGTACTGCTTGTTCTTTTTTCTTTAAATTTGTTGCTGTTTCGTACCACTGATACTGTTGAACCCAGGTTTTCCATGCTTGCGACATGTCTGTTTCATTGCTTATTGGCAATGGTTTTGGCGGTTTTAACCCAATCATGCTTTCGTCGTTTCTTGTCATTTTATACTGGTTTCGGCACCATGTAATAACCTTTGTTATCGTAATTATACACTTTTATATATTTATGATTTATTAATTATTTATTTAAGAATGACATTTCTTATATAACAAAACACAACTGTTGTCATGGACCTGGTTGTCAAATATGACAACCAATATTTACAATGTTGCCATTGTTAACACCATGACACCACCCATCCGCGGATCAGGACAAGAACGTTCAGTGTAATACAGTGTAACCCTAGCCTTACTCAATCACTTACTCCAATATTTAATGTATATTAGACTGTTCTAAAAACACCGGTAAGTAATGTGATGCTCGACTAAATATGAATTTAAACGTCAGAGTAATATTTACTCCTTCTTGAGCATTTTTAGACGCAAGCTTATATTATACATAATTCAAATGTATCTATACGAGATTCGAAACGGATACGAACACGGAAACGGATTTGAATTTTTTACGGATGATCCGCGGATACGGAGCTCCAGCACACCACTAGTTGTTACGGCATATTTTGCATATTTAGAACAATAAGTGCACATTCGGGCATATTTTTATTGTTTTATTAAATTTTTTGATAAATTGTTCCTGGCATCATTTATTTAAAATCGTTTAATAATCACAGTAGAACGATTATTATTTTTGGCTTTAGGATTTCACAATACCCACGAGTGGGTACATTAACAAGTTACATAAAGTAAATGCTATGGTGAGACATACCGTAATCTCATTGATCAAAACAGAGTAATAAAAACCAAGATATCAAACTATTCAATTAGTATTGTCATTTTGTGAAGTAAAGATTGTTTTTTAAATTTTGTATAGTTCGAAATTCCACAAGTGGGAGTAGATAAGAAAGATTTGTAAAGGTCCTGGATCTCAGAATTTGGAGAATTATAAATGAGGGTAGATGAAGTCTATTACACAGTATGTAGTAAAACTGTGAGTTGCTTGTTTCATTTTGTAGCATAAGTTATTAGGAGATTGCATTGAAAGTCTCCATTTTCTTGTGTTTTTTAGGGTTATGTATGTATGACCAAAAAAACCTTATACCGTCATTTTTTCGTCTGTCTGTCTGTCCGGTAAAAATTGTAACCAAACGGCTAAACCTAGAGAGTTGAAATTTGACATGCTTATACAACTCTTTGACCCGCACATAGGAAAAATACTAAAACATCTAAAAAACATATCTCACTAAAAATATAAACAAATATAGTATTTAGACGCGATTTTTGCAAAAATTGTGCAAAAAAAAAAAATGTCCCACACCCTGTAGCCCAGATGGTTAGGTTAGGTAAATTAAAAATCTGAAAAAATTCTAAGTAATGTACATTTGTGTGAACCGGAATAATACAACAGGAATTTTTGATCAGATTATGTATTCGGAAAATTACGCATTTTTTGTTTTTTTTTTTTTTTTTTGCTTGACCACGTAAATTATATAATATCTTATCAAAGACAGTGAATCAGCATGCTTTGATAGTCTAATGGCTAGCATGCTCGCGTTCTAATTTGCAAACTTACGTTCGCTCCGCTCTCAAGGCAATTTTATTTTTTGTTTTTATTGCATTTTTATTTTGTTTAAATTTTTTTTCAAAATTCTAATTATATGCAAATGTTGCATTTAATTTTAAAAAGCGTAAATTTAATAACCCGTGGAAATTGTTGAAATTGAATATACGAAATCAAAGGGGCGGGGTTATAACTTAAACAGCGAATGGAAGCCATAGGCGCAATTTTCAAAATCTTAATTAATCTTGATATATATATATATATATTAAAAAAAATACTGCACATATTTAGAAACCTAAATAATGGTATTAGACATTCGAATTAAAATTAACAAAAAAAATATTTTAACATAAAATTTGTTTTGGCATCCCAAATAATCATCATTCACTTACTAAATACCTGCGAAACCCTGATATGTGTGAAAATTCACTCTTCACATCAATTTTTAAGTATTTATTTCAAAAAATGTGCGGAACCCCTGAGTAAACCATTAACATTAATCTACAATAAATCTCTTAGTGAAGGAATTTTCCCCACTCTTTGGAAAAAGGCTCTAGTTATGCCAGTATTCAAAAAAGGCCACAAATCACTAGTGGAAAACTATAGACCTATCTCTAAGCTCTGCATTTTTGAAAAAATATTTGAAAAACTTGTTTACAAAGTCTTACTTTCATATGTGAAAAGTGACTCAACAGCATGGTTTTTATCAAGGTCTGTTGACACCAGTTTAACTTTGTATACGGACTTTATCTTAAAATCAATGGATCAACGTATACAGGTGGAAGCCGTATATACCGATTTTAGAAAAGCGTTTGATACCATAGATCACAATATATTAATACATAAATTAGAAAAAATTGGCGTTCATGGCAACTTGTTAGCCTGGTTTCTAAGTTATCTTACAAATAGGACACAATGCGTTGTTGTAAATGGTTATCAATCTGATGTAAAAATAATCACTTCCGGTGTGCCACAGGGAAGCCACCTTGGCCCTCTTCTATTTATCATTTTTATTAATGACATCTTATCTTGTTTTCATTACTGTAATTTCCTTCTCTTTGCTGATGATCTAAAAATCTTTCTACAAATTTTATCTCTTCAACATTGTTTTCAAGTTCAATCTGATTTAAATAGACTATCAATGTTTCTAAATATCAATAAATTAAATGTAAATATTTCTAAATGTTCTAAAATATCCTTTACAAGAAACAGAAGTATAATTGATTTCAACTATAATTTAAATGGTGATATTATCCCGCAAGTTTCAATTGTTAAAGATCTAGGTGTAAATTTTGATGCTAAATTGATATTTGACATACATATCGACTATATTATCAAAAAATCATATAAAATGCTTGGATTTATATCTAGAATCGGAAAGGACTTTAAATCCTATAAAACACTCCTATCTCTTTATTTTTCTTTAGTAAGAAGTCAGTTGGAATTTTGTACCGTATGTTGGTCTCCTCAATATCTTGTTTATATTAAACGAATTGAGAATATTCAAAAAAGATTTTTAAAAATATTAAATTTTAGATTTCAAAATGTGGAACTCAATCTGTTATCTAAAAACATAAGTTTTTGTTTTAAAATTTTCAACAGTTTTATTGATTGTCTAGATCTTCTAACTAAATTTAACTTCAAAATCCCAATTTACAATACTAGAATTAGTAAACATTTATCTTTGCCTTTTAGTAAAACTAATTCTGCATATAATTCACCAAAAATGCGCTAATACATTAATCAAAGTATTTGCCCTCAGGAGCTATGACTTTTTTCCACTTTTCTGGTAGAAGTTGAATTCCGCGACGAAAGAATAGCCTGTTCTTTGAGCCAACCCAATTTTCGCCTTCTTCGTAGTTATGGAAATGCGTATCTTCTAGAGCGTGTTGCATCAATGGAACAGAGGGTAATTGCTTGGGACCAGGTCCGGAGAAAACGTGGGGTGCGGGAAAACCTGCCATTAAAGTTTCATCAGTGTTTGTTTCATGGCTATAGAAACATCGGGCCGAGCATTATCATGGAGAAGAATCATTTCCGGCTATTTGATTCAATTGGTGTTCGTTTTCGCATCAAATTATCATTCGAATGCTCCAGTTGTTGACAATAACGTTTGGCGGTGCTTGTCTTCTTTGGTTTAATCAGCACATGTTGCACGACACCCTCCATATTGGTGTGAATACCGGTATTTTACGTAATTTTTAACGGTATTCAAATACCGGTATTCTGTTTAAAATAGCGGTATTACAGTATTATTAACTTTTACATATTTCAAAATTAAAATTTGTAAGAATAGCATTGTTCTTCAACAAAAATCTTCAAACCCTAAATTCTAAGAAGGCGGTTAGGTATTCCCGGCATAACGCTTGTTCAGTCCTGAATTCATGTACACAATGAAAGCAATTAAATTAATCAACCATAATTTTGACATGAATATTTTAATTAAAATATGTCTGTTTTTACAGTCCCCTCTACAAAAATGTTTCAAGTAATATTATCATTATCTTTACATATATATTTAAAATAAACATAAAAAAAAGAAACACTTGTTTTATTTCTATATTTTCAAAATACCGGTATTAATACCGGGATTCCGGTATTGGACTCCATATTCCACCAAATAGAAAGCATGCTTTGTGACCATTGCTGTTTCGCTTTGGTGTTAACGTTGTTGGTTGACCAGGATCAACCCACGATTTATTGCTTTTCGGGTGGTCTAAATAGATCAATTTTTCATCGTCGGTCACGATACTCCACAAATTCTTTTTTATGCTTTGCAAGCAAAAAATCGAGATGTTTAAAAGATTAGCAATGTCATTTTTAGTCAATTCATGTGGCAGCCATCTTCGTTCTTTCAGGATCTTTCCCATGGCTTGTAAACGTTCTGAAATGATTTATTTATCGACTTAGAGCTGTTGAGTTTTTCATCTTTACAAAATTGTGGAACTAGTTACGAATCGTTTCAGTAGCCAAACACACGTATAGCCTGTTCAATTGAAGAGTTATGATGGAATATATTGTGTTCCAGATCTCCTCGCTGGAGAATAAGGCCTTTACAAAAACGCGCCATCGGGTTCTGTGAAAAGAAAGCCTGTTCACCTGGTGCCAGGTAGTTCCGTGGACTTCAAGTTCTTTATGTATTGTTTTCCTCCATGAGAATACAGCGACTTCCATGCGACCTCTACGATGGCTTCCCTGAGGGTTCCACTCTAATGGCATTCTGCAGATGTCGTTTATTGCCTTCCGGAAGGTATGCCCAATCCAGTTTCACTTTCTTGCCTGTATTTCCAAGTGGATAGGTTTTTGTAATGTCAATTCCTAAAGATGAGTATTGGGAATATGATCTAAGTAATACAAACATTTCTGCGCAGACATCTGCTAATGAAAACTTGGTGCTTATGAGTAATTTCTTTAGTTACTTCCAAGTTTCGCAGCCATACATCAAAATAGATTTTACATTTGTTTTAAATATGCGAATTTTAGTGTTACGAGAGATCTTATTGGATTTCCAGTCTTCTTTCAACAAGCCGAATGCTTGCTGAACTTTAAGTATTCTGTTGTTCATGTCCCTCGAAGTTCCTCCATCTCTCGATATTGCATTACCGAAGTAGCAGAATTCTTCTATATCTTCGCCGTTCTTATAAGTCTTCGCCGTTGATGAAAAATCGGTTGATGTTGTTAATCCAACTAAATTAGCCAAAGTACTTATACTTTCAAGTTTGGCTTGCATATCTTCGTAATTATGTAACAAAAGGCATATATCGTAGCTCAAATCTTCCAAACGGTTTTGGTCCCACTGTATGTCTCCGTGTTCTTTGAGAGTACGACGAAGAACCCAATCCTATACGGTATTTAATAATAGAATAAATAAGGGTATGGTAGGCAGCAAATTCGCGTGGAATAGCGTCATTTTTATGTCGCCTACTCATACGTACTGATGCTGTCTAAATCTCAAGGTCGCTATAAGTCGTAGTAAATATTACGCGTACATCTATAGTCTATCACGTATTATTATTTCCATGTATCTCCGACTATTGTAAGGGTCATTCCATATCAAGTGGTCTAGTGGTCCCTGCTCGACCATCACGGATCTTGATGAAATTTTGTATGGACATTCACACATGTCCTCAAAGAACATTGCTAAAGTTTTACGTTCATCCATGCAATACTTGCTGAGATTTAGTAATTTGTTTGACCCCATACCGCAGCCTTCTATGGTATGACTCCGAGATTTCGGCAAGTTTGAGACACAGTATCTCTGCCAATATTTTGTTAAGAGAAACAAAACTTTGCCAACTTATAAATTTTGCACATAATAACATATCAATACAAGGTTAACGAATATAAAATTTCACACTCCTAATATTTTTCATTAGTTCAGGAATTGAGTGTAAAGTTGATGATTTTTGTGAAAATGCTAAAAACAGGGTATATTTAGCCCACTTTTACAAAAATATACCTTCTGGAAACTGTTTTAAATTATTTTCATTAGAAAGAGCATGTTTTAATCCCCCTAAAAAAGTAGGATTGGTTTTTCATCCCTGGTATATAAGGCCTTAGAAATAGGGACAAAGTTGAGAACGTTTCTATTACATGCTGCTATCGCAATATCGCATGCATTCCAGTATTTTTCATCTTGTTTGTTTTATACAGGCATTATAAGTACCTAAATTGCGTTGATCCATGGTGACATTGTCACTACCAGTTCAGAAACTTGAACCAGTAACCCCATCGCCATAGGGTTCACGCCCGATAGCCGTGCAATGTCAGCCACGGGTGGGTTTCTTGGTTGAGGATCCCAAGCCTCTAGTTTGGTTTCTTCGTTAAGGTTCCAAAGTGAAGTATATGACGTTTCGATAGCAATATCCTCAACTTTGTTCCTATTTCTAAGGCCTTATATACCAGGGATGAAAAACCAATCCTACTTTTTTAGGGGGTTTAAAACATGCTCTTTCTAATGAAAATAATTTAAAACAGTTTCCAGAAGGTGTATTTTTGTAAAAGTGGGCTAAATATACCCTGTTTTTAGCATTTTCACAAAAATCATCAACTTTACACTCAATTCCTGAACTAATGAAAAATATTAGGAGTGTGAAATTTTATATTCGTTAACCTTGTATTAATAAGTTATTATGTGCAAAATTTCACGTTTATCGTACCTTTACTTTCAGAGGTATAAAAAGCCAAACTTAAAAATTTTTTCGAGTTGCAATATTTTTAGGCCAAGTTTGATCCAAATTTTCTCCACGGGAATCGCTCATGAAGATTTGTTTATTATTTTGTTTAATAGAGCGCAAAAAGTTGTATAAGTTGACAAAGTTTTGTTTCTCTCAACAAAATATTGGCAGAGATACTGTGTCTCAAAGTTGCCGAAATCTCGGAGTCATACCATAGAAGGCTGCGGTATGGGATCAAACAAATTACTAAATCTCAGCAAGTATTTCATGGATGAACGTAAAACTTTACCAATGTTCGTTGGGGACATGTGTGAATGTCCATACAAAATTTCATCGAAATCCGTGATGGTCGAGCAGGGCACTTCTCTGAAATCAGACCACTTGACATGGAATGACCCTTAAGCGTAGCAATAAGCGTTTGAAATATATCCTAGTTTCGTTACGCAGGATTTTCAGAAATCACATAGCAGCTACTGCGGTTAAATTAAAACAAGAAAATATACTTGGACATTCCTAAGACGATTCCCACTAAGCCCGACTTGAACACATTCCGACATGAGCCCGCTCTAAGTTGGATATGTTGGATATATAGCCAAGCAGCGGGTAAACTGCTAGAGTAATGTGGGGTTACCACTAGTGGTGTACCGGAGCTCCGTATCCGCGGATGATCCGTAAAAATAAAAATCCATATCCGGGTCCGTATCCGTTTCTTTAAGGCGGATCTCATATTGATACATTTGAATTAAAGCTTGCGTCTAAAAATGCTCAAGTAGAAGTTAATTTTACTCTGACATTTAAATTGATATTGAGTAGAGCATCATATTACTTACCGGTGATTTTAGAACAGTTTAGTATTCATTAAATATTGGAGTAAAATTAATCAAAGACAATGAGTGCGTGATTTTGAAATCAACTAAATTGTGTATCTGTGTATGAACACCTAAAAAGATTGTTTCCAGTGCTTATAAAGAGTCGTTTAATTAGATAGGCTGTTCTTGGTGCTTGTTTGCACTATTTAGTGGACAGGTAGAAACATTACCAGTGCCTGTTTGCCAAAATTTACTCATCAAAAAGGGGCCTGGTTTATAATAAATGTTCCTGTAGTTGCTTGGGGGAGTAATATGTCTAGTGAAACATGCCACTTATGCAGACTATACGTTGGAAAGCAAATTCATAACAAAATAATAAAATTTATTTTGTACATAAGTAATTGTAAATGTCGGTAATTCGCAACATCAAAGAAATTTTATTAATAACTATCAAAAAAATCAACAAAATATCAGAAAACTGATTGTCAGCTTCTTGTTAGCTGATAAATAATGTTTCAAAGATTCCTGTTACTCATCGGCGTATGTTTCAAGCGCCAACAAGCATTCTACGTGCCTGGGTATAATTGAAAGTAAAGCGATATTTAATCTGACTGATCGGTGAAATTTAGCCAGCGCTTATAGGTGCCGATAACAATCTTTCTACGCGTTCGTACCCTCAGTTTGCATGCTCTGGTTTGTAGGAACAGCTAACACGTCTAACTGTCACTTCAAGGTCGTTCGTTTTTGTACTGCAATGCAAGATCCGTATCCGTATCCGCAGATCAGGGTACACATAATCCGTAATCGTATCCGTATACGCATTACCACACCAGATGCTGACAAGGGCGTGTTCTACGTCAAAAGTCCTTTGTGTGTACCAACGATTTATAGATAAGCAGTTATCACGGGGTAAACATAATAAATAAATTAATCTGATGACTTGGGTATATACTCACCTTTTCTGACATGGCCCCCTCTTAAGCTGATTATTATTGCTTTTTCTTTTTTACCGGTTGCGACGCAGCGAATAAACGTCTGGTAACTTATTACAAACAAATTTTGATTATAAAGTAATATAATGTTAAGGTTTTTTTTTTTTTTAATTTTTTATCTTCGTCATAATTATCAAACTTAAAATTAAAATTTCTTTTTGTTAATAGAGTCAAAATCGAATTTTGTGAGGTTACACAGAACTCTGTATTGTACTTATATGTTTTTCTCTTTTATTGTAGACATACAAAGAATTTCAATAAAGCTTTATTTTATTTTTATTAAGTAATAAGTGAGGCTGAGTCGAACTCTCCGCTCACTTGCAAGTGGAAAAATATTCTGAAGTGGTTTGGGGATTCAATCTGCGTGTTTGGGCTTTGTGAACAATCGATTTACCACGCTACCACACTGTATCATATGGAACAAAATACAGAAAACATAAAACAAAAATTTAACGCAGTTCAATAGTTGTAGTACTGATAAAACTATAACTTTTCACACTCCACAAACTACTGAAGTAATATCCTGATTACTTCTCTATTTGCTTTTAAATTCTATCGAATTTTGTTAAAATTATCTTAGTGAAACCGGGTCATTATTTAAATATTAAATTCTGAAATTTGTGTAGTTTAATTTTTAAACTATGTTGAAACAGTTTTAAAACTTATAAGAAGAAGTTCTTAACAAGTTTTAAGTGTAATTGATACACTTGATTATGATTTAATTAAAACTTTTTAATTTTTCTAACTTCCCTCTCGATCGTCATTCTTGTTAAATAATTAGTTAAGGTGTAAAGAAATCATAAAATTGTTAAGAAAATTTGCATTGTTCACTACTCAAAGTTGGATAATTTCTTTCTCTACTTCAGCGGTAATATTTCATATAAATACAACTCACGTGGGACGCTTCTGTTTTATAATTTACCGAACTTACTTTCTACCTGCACTGGTAATAACAATAGTAGATTTATTTCATCATCATCATCCCTCATCCGTTGGAATCCACTGCTGGGTATAGGCCTCCCTTAAAAATTTCCAGTTTTCTCTGTCTTGAGCTTCTTATAGCCAGTTCGTAGATATACGCCTAAGGTTATCATCCAGCTACTGGGCGGTCTTCTTTGGTTACGTTTATCTGCCCATGGTCTGCACTCGATAATCCGTTTGATCCATCTGTCGTCTATGGCCTAGCTACACGGCCTGCCCATTTCCATTTCATAGTAGTTACTTATACAAGGATATCAGTTAGTTTCGTCTGTTGATGGATTTCAACATTTAGTATTTTATCTCTCAGCGTTATACCAAGCATATATGGTTCCATAGCTATTTGTGTTTTTTTATTTTTTATTTATTGCATATTTTTTACAGGCAGGCATTGCCCAATTCTTACATAAATACATAAATAAATACTTAAACCTAAATATATAAATTAAAATTGTAATTATAATATAAAATAAAGGCACATAAGTACAATGGCTAATAAAACAATAAATAAAACAAAGAGGTACATATTAATATAAAATAACTTTCCATAAATTAAAATTGTTCACAAATAAATTTTGGTTTACAAAAATGTCTACTTATTACTTTTGATTCGTTTAATCATACCACTTGTGCTAGAATTTGGGAGAGAGAATACATCCAAATTGCTGTAAGTGTTATTAAAGCTTGCAGACAGTCTGTTAATAACTGAATGCTTACCGTACTCTGTGGAACTGTGAGAGATAGAAAGTAAAATGGGTGTTCTAGAAGGGTAGGCAGGAACGCGTATGTTAAACAACTTTAGTATGTCTGGTGCGTCAATAATGCCGCTCAAAACTTTATATGCGAAAATAATTTGAGCTATTTTTCTTCTCTTCTCAAGAGATTGGAATCCTAACATGTGTAATCTCTCGTGGTACTGATAATTATCTTTATTAATTCCTAATTTAAAAAAGATAAAGTTGACAAATCTTTTCTGTATGGATTCAATTCTTTTTAATATACCTTGGTGATAGGGAGACCAAATTATACTGCAGTATTCGAAGTTGCTGCGAATTAATGCATTGTAAAGAAGTATTACATAGTTGATGTTGTGAAAATCCTTGCAATTTCTAATGACAAAACCACTTAATTTAGATGCTTTTTTGAGAATATTGTCAATATGTATTTTAAAGTTAAGTTTAGTATCTATTGTTACTCCTAAATATTTAATTGTTTCAACTGAGTCTAACGTATTATCATAAAGTCTGTAACGATAATTAATTGATATTTTTTTTTCTTGAAAAATGAACAACTTTATATTTCTTAATATTTAATTCCATGAGATTTTGATCACACCATAAATCCAGTGATTTAATATCTTCTTGCAGTAGTTGAGCATCCTGAATATTATCTATTTTACAGAATAATTTCAAATCATCTGCGAAGAGTAAACATTCAGCAGTTTTTAAAATACTAGTAATATCATTAATGAATACTGAAAATAACAGAGGCGATAAGTGTGCCCCTTGTGGCGTGCCTGATGGTATTATTTTGGAATTTTTTCAGATAAATAATCTTTAATTTTAACAATTTGATATCTATCTGTGAGGTAGGAAACAAACCAGTTTAAAAGTTCACCTGAAACGCCATAATTTTTAAGTTTGTGTATTAAAAGTTTGTGGTTTACACGGTCGAATGCTTTAGCGAAATCAAAATAAATAGCATCCACCTGACTTTGTTTATTAAATGCATCAAATATAAAGTTCGTGAGTACAACCAAATTAGTGCAAGTGGATCTATTTTTCATAAAACCGTGTTGTTTGCTGCTGATAATATTTTTAAAAACTGTTGATAATTCATCTGTTATTATTGAATCAAAGACCTTAGGTATTGTGTTTATAACTGAGACCGGACGATAATTTTTTACATCGTTTTTGTCGCCCGATTTATAAACGGGTGTAAGAAAAGCACTTTTCCTAAGATCTGGGAAAATTCCCGTTTTTATTGATAATTTAAATAATAAATACAGCGGAAAAGCTAAAGTGGGGCTAAAATTTTTCATAAAGATAGACGGAATACCATCAGGACCTGTGCTTTTATTAGAATCTAAATTTACCAATTTATTAAAAACAATGTCTGGCGTGTTACTTGCAGCTTTCTAGCAGAAGCTTTAGTTTCTTCTGGTTTCTTTTGGATTTCGCCCCGTCGGATAAGTTGGGTATAACACACAGTACGAAATCTTTCATTTTAAGGCACATTGGAATATATATTTTTTAAATGTTTCGTAGTTTACCAAAGGCTGCCCTTCCTTATGATATTCTTCTGAAGATTTCGCACGTTCGATTGTGTCAGTCAATTCATATTACGTACCCATGATATTTGTAAGCAGTGGTGTAGTGGAGCGGGAGCGCAAGGGGTTGGCGCTCCCGCACTTTTTATTTGAGGCGGAGTGCGCTTCTGGAGTTTTTACTCCAGGTATTTAAGAAATCGAACAGCTAAAATCGCTCGAAATCGATATCACTCGTCTAAAGCCACCATTCCTCTAATTACTTCTTAAATTGAAATGCGAAATTCGCGCACATTACTGTAATCGCGTAAAACTGGGGAATCCCCGAATAATAATAATAATCTTTATTTCGAAAAGATATTAAATATGCAAACATATTACATTGTGTAGATGTTTTTAAATAAAGATCTGTCGGCAGAGCCGATAAGAAATCCACTTTGACTTACATCAGTCAGCGTGTGGAAAGTAACAATTTTTCTGCACACATATACATTTTTGTTTGGCTTTTTGTATACATATAGTTAACATAACATAATCATTAGAAAATTGTAGAATGTGTAGAGACGATATTTGTTAAACTTGTTATATTTTGAAAACAAAAGAGTGGAAAAATTATAAAAAAAGTATGAAAAAATGTGTAAAATTTTAATTTTTAAGTAATGTTTTAATTGTTAATTATATATTGCAAATATTTTAGTTAAGTCTGTATATAGAACCCATTGTTTAGCTTTTTTATTAAAATTATTATTATTGACTCTTATATTTTTTTCTAACAGATAAGTTGTAAAGTTGTTATAGATTATTGGAGCATGGTATACATAATGATGTTGGGAAATACTCTTATTTACTTTTGTATTGGCCATTTTATTTTTATTTCTTGTGCTATAATTATGTTTCAATTTATTAATCAATTTTGTTTAAATGTTTTAACACGGTTAGTGCATATATTTGTTTGCAAGTGATAACATTACTTAGGCTATATAGTTTTTCGGCAGAAAACAAAATCAGTTCATTGTGAAGGCTCTTCAATATTAGTTTTTGGGCTTTATCTATTTTTTTTATTTGATTTTTTCTTGCCCCACTCCACCCAATTATTCCATAACTTAGAATGGATTCGACTAAGTCATAATAAAAAGTCTTTAGTTGACATCATCATCATCTTCAGCCCATAAACTACCTACAGTAGTCTCACCGAGCCGTAGTTTTCACTACCGTACTGCACCTTTTATGTTGGGCACGAGCCTTTCACTCCGAAGAGTGAAGTTTCAGGTCTACAACTCCCACGGTGACCTCATCCGGGTTGGGAGCGGTGATATATTTATGACATGATGCTTTTTTTTTCCTAAAAATATAAATATATTTTGTCAGTTTGCATACTATCAAATTCTACTATACAATTTGAGCCTCTAATAAATAATACCGTGTCGTCAGCAAATGAAAATATATCATCCATTATTTTTATGTTTAATAAATCGTTTATGTAAATTGTGAATAATAGAGGACCCAAAATAGTCCCTTGAAGTATACCCCATGATATTTGTGCCATGCTATTTGCACCATGATATATTGTATTTTATTATTGTACTCATTGTATTTTTGAATTTAACTTTTTGAGTTCTATTAGATAAATAATTTTTTAAAAGTTTTAGGCCCGGTCTTTCCACCGTCAGATAAACTTTCAGGTAACTATCTGACAGATAAGGTTATTTATAACTTCATCTACTGAATAAATGTCAATATCAGTCAGTGAATCCAATACGTCAGTCTCATTATCCGTTAGATAACTATCCGATAGATACATTTGTATAGAAAGAAGGGATGATATTTATTCAGCAGATGAAGTTATAAATAACCTTATCTGTCAGATAGTTACCTGGAACTTTATCTGAAGATGGAAAGACCGGGCCTTAGTGCTATACCTCACCATATCTTTCTAACTTAGTCAACTTTAGTCAAATCCAGGAACACAGCCAAGCAGGGATCTGCCCTATCTATACTAGAATATATATACTCTGTGAGAGTCGAGATCGCGTCATTAGTTGATTTGTTTTTACAGAAGCCAAATTGTCTATTACTTACAATGCACGATTTCTCAAAGAAGGAATATAACCTAGTATAGAACAGTGTTTCAAAAATTTTGGCTAATGTTGTAACGAGTGAGATTGGACGATAATTTTGTGGTTCCTCTTTTGCACCTTGCTTATATATCGGTACCACTATCGATTTTTTAAAACTGCTCGGCACGTATCCGGTTTCTAAACAACTGTTAAAAATATTAGAGAGCGCTTCGACAATAAACACGTAATGTATGCTTTGTAATATTTCTGTAGTAATGTTATCATGACCTGGTGATTTATTTTTCGACAGATTACTAATTAGTAATTACATTTCTTATTTCATTAGAACTAATTGGGTTAAGATAGATGCTTTTAATATTTTTGGGTATGTTTTTAATCATTTCTGCTTGTTTTTTATTATCAGTTTTTTGTTTGGTTCCTAAAATTTCCCCTACTTCCGTGAAATTGTGGATTGTGCAAAAGTGGATCAGAAACCATCGTTCATTTATAAACACGCAAAACACGTATTTGCAAAGATTAAAGAGTTGAGGAGAATGCCATCTGGACGCTTTTATAAGAAAAAATTAATAAAATTGCATTTTGGTAAATTGATTTATTCTTTTTTTTATGAATTTAGATTATTTTTTTTTATGCATTTATTATTATGCATTCTCATATTTGCAGTCGGTTCAATAATAAATTACCTCGTTACCTAATTTTGCATTAAAACATTACTATGGCCAGTACTGCCTACGGTTTATTTTGAACTTCCTTACGAAAGTGGGGGAAAACTCTCGCACTTTTTCATTTAGCACATCACTGTTTGAAAGCATCAACTTGTTCAATGTTCGCATCGTAGATTTTCAGCATCACGCTCAATAAAATGTTTGTCACCATTTTGATTTTTGGTTTGTTTCTTGGGCACGAATTCAAATTAACAGAATGGGCAGCTTTGGGAAACTGCGAAATATTTAAAAAAATGATATTCCAATATGTTTTCAAAAAAAGGTTTCGATGTGCTATGCTCGTCTTAATCTACGGGGTGGAAACCCTAACACTGACTAAAGCTTCTAATAGATAGCTCCAAATACCGAAAAGGTCATGGATGATAGCGATGCTCAGTCGATGCTCAACGATGAGGAATAAAATTCCAAATGCTAAAACTTCGACTACTAAAATTTTGAGGAAACTAACCGATATCTTAGTAAAAGAAATGGATAAGGGCAGACCATCTAGCTATAACAACAGATGACCGATGGACCAAACGGATTCTGTAGTGGAGATAATGGACAAGACAGAAAAAAAATTACATTTTTGAGGAAGGCTTATATCCAGCTGTGAAATGGAACGGCTGAAGGAGGATGATGTTGATAAAATATTTAAAAACTTGTAAACATGGGTAAGGGTTGTATTTTTACTATGTTTTAACCCCATATCACGTACGCGAAACCAGTTAAAATCAAGGGTTAAAGTATCAAATATATCTACTTTAAGTAGCAGTGTTCTGGAATTAATTAAAGAAAAATTTTAAAATAATCCAGTTGAGAATTGGAAAAATATACATACTATCTAAAAAGAATTTTATTACTATCTGAATTTTTTAATAAATGTCATTCGTTTCTATGGTTTCAAAAACCCTTTTTGTAAAAACATAAATAACAAAAACTCCCGAAGTAATACTGTATTGCACAAAAAAATGGTTGGAAAGTACTGTTGTAGACCAGCTCATACTACAAATTCTCTTCATCTCTATGTCTTTTGATAAGTTTTTCTCAGTCTATGAATATACTTTATCATTCTGTCTTATTTTATCCTTGTTATAAATTATTATTCAAAATATTAAATTATTTTGAAATCTGTATAAATGTTGTTTTTAATATCAGTCTTAAAATGAAAAATGTTAATCTGATTCGATTTATATTCAAAACGAGAATTAAGTGTTAAAGACGCTGGGCTTTGAATAAATAGTGCCTCTGTATAAGTCGATAAGAAACTCAATTTATAAGCAGACGCTTCAATCCCCGTTCTGTGTAGTCTGGAGTACGCGAGACCAGCAACAAGTCGCCAAAAAAAAATATATACTACATTTCAATTCTTTTAATATTACGTTCTGGAAAATATTTTCACTATTTACTTAAAAAGTGTTCTCAGTTTTGGACTGGAAGCATATCTCGTACCCGGAAATTTGAAAGGTGTTGGTCCCGGTTGGTAATTAAAAACAAAAATAAAGTTTTCATATTTTACCCTCAACAACCGTTGTGAAATATTAATCGCACTATCAACGTAGTGTGGGCATTGTCACCGCCAATATTTTAAGACTAGAATCATTTTAATAAATATATATAAAAAATTTATGTAAAGTGTGAATTTTCACATATTTCAGGGTTTTGCAGGTATTTAGTAAGTGAATGATGATTATTTGGCATGCCAAAACAAATTTTATATTAAAACTAGTGGACCTGTTGCCAACTGTGTTGGAAAACAAATCATTACCTTAATGTGGAACTTGCTCGATACCTCATACTTCTTTCTCTAGCCATACGCCTAACTTCATCTAATTCAAATTGAATCATCTCTTCGCACATTATTAAAAACTGGACAAATAATGAGTATTATTCCGAATTATTTATTCATTAACTTTTTAAGATGGGAAAACGATTCATTTTCACTCGTGCATTACCTTTATAATAATAAAACTGAAAATGATTTGAGACGTTAAATTTAAAATATATTTATTAAAATAAATTTTCCAATGACAATAAATGACAATAAATTAGCTTGCTTGCCCGTTTACTTTTATAGTGTAGTACTGACTTGTAAATGTAAATTTGTCATTCCAAAATATTCCTTACGCTGTAAAACCTACTTCAGATATGTTGGTTGGGATCATTATAACTAAGATATCATTTATCTTTATAACATATGTCAAATGGAATGAAATTTTAAGAAAGTGAAATTTTTTACCATGTTTTAATACCAACATGACATACAATTTCAAAGGTGCAAACTATTGAATGTATCAATTTGTAATTTTTACCAAAATATTTTAAATATTTCGAACCAATTTTAAATTTACACAAATAAGTTGTCACCTAGCGCGTTTAATGACGTTTGGATACTTCGGTAAATTTTGGTAAGTTACGTTACATGTCGGAATCTTGCTGCTACAATTTTTAGTGAAATATATTAACTTATTATAAAAAAGAAGCAAGAACGCCAAAAACTAATAGACAGATAAAATAATCACTATTTAAATAATTATAAATCGTAGAAATAAAAAAATAATAAAGCATTGAAAAAATAATAATAAAGAAAAAAAAGTCACATTTTTCTTACTTACTTTCATCAAACCAAATATTTTTTAAAATAATTATTTTTCTGCTAATAATAATTTTAATAAAAAATGTCGAATATCACGGAAGGATAACGCTTTTCTGTATTTTGTTTCGTAAAAAAACCGATCCGTGTATTTCACAACTAAATTAATAATTGTGAAGTGATTTTTTAATGAAAAACACAACTGTCATTTTTACTAATTTATTGTCAACACTGAAAACTAAAATTCACAGCACACTACTGTCCAATACATAAATTAATACTACTATATAATAAGAACCTCGCTTCAATTGTTTTAGATTTCCACGCACCCAGACAGCCAGAGACACAGGTTGGGATATTATATTATAGATATTTTATTGGTTTGTTAGGTCCATTTTCACCGCCAGTGTTGTATTTAATTGAAGTCGTGGAGCCATCAGCTGGTGGTGTAGGTGTTAAACTAAACTCATTATTTGTGTTTCGACTAGTTTCGTGGGTAAACCCACATCATCAGGAAAATATTTTAATAGCTAATACTGATCTAGGGATCAGGATTTACATTGTATAATGTCTTGAGAAAGAAGTCGTCAGACTAGAAGAGACTTCTAGTCTAACTGTCTGTGATCCAAGATGTCTTAAGTTTTATCGTTTGACTTTTTAAATTTCTTGGGATTTATCCCACACTCTTTTTCGATTAAGAGTGTACATTTTATTTTTTAACGTGTTTAACAGTTCTCATATCGACCTGATCGCTTCAGTTCCGATATTATTATATCATGGAAACCACGGTGTGTCCATAATCTAGGACACACCGTGCTTTCTCAAGACATTACACAATGTAAATCCTGATCTCTAGATCAGTATTAGCTATTAAAATATTTTCCTGATGATGTGGGTTTACCCACGAAACTAGTCGAAACACAAATAATGAGTTTGATTTAACACCTACATCTACCACCAACTGATCGCTCCACGACAATTAAATTAAAATATTTTTTTTTGTTAATTTTAAATCGAATACCTAATACCATTATTTAGGTTTCTAAATATGTGCAGTATTTTTTTTTATATAGCAAGGTTCATTAAGATTTTGAAAATTGCACCTATGGCTTCCATTGGATGTTTTAAGTTATAACTCCGCCCCTCTGATTTCGTGTATTCAATTTCAACAAATTCCACTGGTTATTAAATTTACGCTTTTAAAAATTTAATGCAACATTTGCCCAAATATAACTAGAATTTTGAAAAAATAATTTAAACAAAATAAAAATGCAAAAAAAAACAGAGTAATTAAATTTGTCTCGAGACCGGAACCCTAGTTTGTAAATTATAACACGAGAGCGCTAACCATTACACCATGAAAGTATGCTGGTTTACTTTGTTGTATAAGTTTTTAAATATTTTACATCTTTAAGCAAAAAACACAAAAAATACGTTATTTTCCGAAAACATAATCTGATCAGAAATTGCTGTTGTACTATTCCGGTTCACATAAATGTACATTACTTAGAATTTTTTCAGAATTTTAGCTTAAACCATCGGGACAATTTTGGCAAAAATCACGCCAATATAATTTATTTTGCAAAAATAAAATTTTGATCGTTAATCCATGTACTAAGGGCTTTCATTTGATACCCTACTCAGAATTAAAAAAATATATATTTTTTTCGATGTGCGGGTCAAATAAGCATGCCAAATTTCAACTCTCTAGGTTTAGCCGATTTGGCTACAATTTTACCGAACAGACAGACAGACAGACAGACAGACAGACAGACAGACAGACAGACAGACAGACAGACAGACAAACAGACAGACGGACGACAAAACGACGGTATAAGGGTTTTTTGGTCATACTTACAAAACTCTAAAAAATATAATATTTTTAGGATTTTGTAGGTATGATCAAGAACCCTAATAACGTAACTCATGTGTCTGTCTGTAGAAGTTGAAATCTGGCACAACTATACAACTCTTTGACCCACATATAGGAAAACTATTGCGAGTTCAAAAGAATGCATGTGGGGACGGAATGATACATATGAACAAATATGTATTCAACGCAAAATAGATAATTTTAAACATTTTTGAATGGGTTGAGAGATGCATTGGACAACTTATGTCCCTCTGGAAGACACAATTTGTTTTTCCAAGTGGATTAAGCGCAGTGTCGACAGAGTGGATACATTTCAAGCGTGGCGTTTTCCAGGGAGATTCCCTAAGCCCGCTACAATTTTGCATCTCACTTCTTCCTCTATCGATCGAGCTTAGGTGCGGCAGTGGCTACATGGCGGGTCCTCCGTCGAAGCGTAAGCACAAAATTACCCATCTTTTTTATATGGATGATTTGAAGCTCTACGCCTCGAACGAGAGGAATTTGCAGACCGCCTTAGATACTGTTGCTGAGTACACTGCCGCGATAGGTATGCAATTCGGGTTGGAAAAATGCGCTGTTTTTCATATCTACAGAGGAAAAGGTTTAGACAACGGTGAAGACGTTCAATTGGTTGATGGGAGCATTATAAAACATCTTAATGCCGAAGGGTCTTACACATTTTTAGGCATCAGTGAGAGAGGTGTCCAAGATGTCACTCTTATTAAGCACACCCTTCGCAGCAAGTATATGGCACGTCTAAGCTGTCCCATTAATTTCATACACTTTTGGTGTAATGAAATGGAATGTTGATGATCTTAAGGATCTCGACAGAAGAACCAAAAAGATCATGAACCTCAACCGAAGTCTTCACCCGAAATCTTCTGTGCTGTGAAATCTGGAGTGTTTGCACGATCTACTCGTCCTGGTTACAGCTAACATTATCCTCAGAAGTCAGGACCCACTATTACAATTCGTTAGTGAGCACGAATTTAGTGGCAAAGGGGCGTTTCTTTACCCGGCAGCGCTAAGAGCAGCAACGAGATTTAACCTGGCAGACTTGAGTCCCGGCAGGGAAAACGCTGGAGTACAACTCTCTCGGGAGGAGTACAACAGAGTTACCGGTTCGGTGAAACGAGGCGAGACAGACATGTTGACAAAAGAACACATGAGTAAAAGTATGCACTCTGTGTTCTTCAAACATATTAAAGGTCTAGAGTTGTCCACCGAACTCACGTTCTCGTTTCTTAAGTCTGCTGGTTTGAGATCGGAAACAGAAGGTTTTGTGTTTGCATGTCAGGATGGTGTTATAAATACTTTGGCGTACAAGGCCCGCATATTCCAAATAGCGGAGTCCACACTCTGTAGGTTGTGCCACCACCATTCTGAAACGATTATGCACATTCTGTCTGCTTGTCCATCTCTTGCAGCGTCGAGCTACGTGTCGTGACATAATGCTGCTCTCCACGTGCTCTACTATCATCTTAGACATGCCTATGGTATTGTCCAAATACCGGTTATACCGTACGTTCCTTCTGACATAGAATCGGTGGTGGAAAATTCCAAGTACCGAATTTATTGGAATTACTCCTTCCCCACCTCGAGGTTACTGACAGCCACTAAGCCGGACATAACCCTCCTGGATATCGAGACCAAACAGATGTTTGTGATCGAATTCTCAAGTCCAGCTGAGAAGAATATCTCTCTCAAGGAGGAGGAAAGAGATCCAAGTATATGGACCTCTTGTCCGAGCTTAGAAAGCTGTATCCCGGGTATAAAGTTAAGCTTGTAGTCCTGATAGTTGGTGTTTTGGGTGGTATGAAAGCCTCCTATCGAAGGGAAATCGAGTCCATTCCCGTCTGCAGATCTTCTGCCAGATGAAGAAAGCAGTGCTACTCGGGTCACTCCGCATTGTGCGGGCACTGAATCTAGCGTAATTTCCGCGGCTGCATATCGCCAGGGTTTGGGATGCAGTCGTGTGTATTTAGCTCCACTAGTCTCTAGTATGACGCGGCTCAAAAGGTTGCTGAAGTTTGAGATTAGTGGACGCTTGTCAAGACCTGAGAAACCCCATAATAATAGTATGACGCGGCTCAAAAAGTTGCTGAAGTTTGAGATTAGTGGACGCTTGTCAAGACCTGACAAACCCCAAAATAATAAATATAATAATAATAATATTTATTGTTCAGTAGATCTTACAGCTGTAGACATAGAACAAGTCAATACAATACAATTATGCAATATTTAAATTAGACGTATAAAAACATGTATAAGAACTTATAAGATAAAATGGAGCAGTAATTTTTCTTATATTTTAAGGGTTTTAAGGATGTAGATAGTAGTTGGAGAACATTCAGTGTTAATTAAGATATTCGCTAATCTCATAGTACCATTTATCCATTAAAAATTGTTTTCAGGGTTTCAGGGAGCTTGTTAAATAATTTTATGGCCATTTAGTCCGGATTCTTCTTGTACAGACTTAATCTGTGACGAGGAACAGTCAATAATGTGTGGGCATGTCTCGTTTTATATACATTATTGTGCCCTAATAGATTAAAATGGTTTTTAAAAGCGTATAATAACGTTTCATATATATAAACGCATGGTAGTGGGAGTATTTCTAAGTCTTTAAATAAGTTTATATAAGAAGTTCTTTGTGGTTTACTCTTTAAAATGCGAACTGCAAATTTTTGCAACTTGAATATACGTGTAGCGTCCGAGGAGATGCCCCAACAAATGATACCGTACGAGAGAATCGAATGAATATTGGAGAAATAATAATAATATATGTTACCGGTGTTTCCGCTTATAATGTTTACTAAATTTCTAAGACAGAAACATGCTTTTGAAATTTTTGTACTTATCATATCTATGTGATATTTCCATTTTAAATTGTTGTCAATGATATAAGACGATGACCAAAGAACTTTGTGTAATTGACATTTGAAGGGTTCGGGAGTAAAATGTGTTAACAATCAATTTTATCTATTGTAGTAAATTCAATTTTAAGTTTTATTGATGTATTGATATATTTATATATTTTGTAAATTATTTATTTAATATTATTAACTACGCTGGACAGAAATAAGAAGTAAAAATAATAGTGGGTTTACTTTACATGTTTTTTATCCTTTTAGTTAAGAAACACCAGTTTTGTTACTTAAGGCGGCGCACAACCCTATAGTTCTCAATAGTTTCTTATACAAAACTAATAATCGGAAATAAAATTAATAACAATCTATATATCAAAATTTGCAGCGAATTTTTATCTATCTAATAGGATATTTTAAATTGTAGAAAAAACTGTTAAGTAATTGTAATTAAGCAAATTGCATTATAGAAGCCATCTTATAAACCAGTTGACACTCATATGCGTACGATGCGGCAAATTGTAGCTAAAGCTTCATTCTACAAAAAAGTTTTTAGCTATTTTGTTATATTGTGAAAACTACTTATAGTTATTGTACTTGGCAGTCTATATTTGCCGCCATCTCGAATCTGCCGCGGTTCTCAAAATAGGTGTTACGGGTAAAAAGATTTAATTTTTGTGAATAATACGTGTACCAAGTGGCATTTCATTATCATCAAGTATAATATTTTTCGACGAGGGTTCCAAACTATAAGTAATCAAATCGAAAAAATTGTTGACGTATTATTTGAACATATCTACACAAAACTGTATAAATATAAAATTTATTTGAAACCCATAAATAGATTTAAAAAATTTCAGAACAATATTGCTGATGCCAATTATTAAGTTATTGAGCGATAATATTTTTACAATAAATGTTTCTACAATTAAAAATATCCTATTAGATAGATAAAAATTCGGTGCAAAATTTAATGTATAGATTGTTAGTAATTTTATTTCAGATTGATCGTTTTGTATAAGAAATTGGTAATCTCTGGGGGTTATACGCAGCCTTAACATATTTTACTCCCGAATCCTTCCTTTTCAAGCTGTGGGACAATGTTGTTCGCTATGTTAGTTGTCTCTACTTCATCAGTATTAAGTGTCATTATTTTAGTTTTAGAAGCATTTAATAATAAACTATTCTGTGTGAACCAGTTGTTCATGTACGTTATATTAATATTTGTTTTTATTATAATATTGTCGGTAGATTGATCGTTTTGCAGACAAGTGTCATCTGCAAATTGCATTGCACCATTATCGATGCCATTAGGGAAGTCATTCACATATAGTAAATATAATAAAGGCCCAAGAATACTTCCCAGAGGAACCGAACCTGATAATGTTTGTTTATTTGAGAATGAATCTTTTATTTGAACCACTTGTTGTCTATTTGGAAGATAAGTAGAAATCCACGAATGAGCAGGACCTTTTATACCTAGATTGTAAATCTTATTTAAAAGGATATCGTGTTTTACACATTCAAACGCTTATTATTATATTATTTTTATATTATTAAATAAATTATAAAATAAATAAATAAATAATATTTTCAATCGCTGAGTTCTCGTCGCCAAGTTGACCATCGCCGAATTTACCGTCGTTTGAGTTGATTATCACCGAAATTAACATCGCCAAGTTGAATATCGCTGAGTTGACAATCGTCGAGTTGACTATCTCTGACCTGTTCCGGTTATGAACTATTTGAATATTTGATGCGGTCATGATTACCGCACCACGGTGCTTGAGGGTTAATTCATTACAGCTGAACTAATACAGTAAATTATACGAAGAAAAGTCAATTTAATATTGTTTTTCTACTTCTGTTAAAAAGACTGCACTATATTTCACTTGTTTTAGCGCATAAAATGCCTGTTTATGGTGAGAGTTAAGAAAAGTAAAAATCGTGACAAAAAGTGCCACAACGTGTCATTTTTTCACTCTTGTATCAAGAATAATATATACTAATGAGGTTTACAAAAATACTTCCACGGCTTCAAACACGCCTGTCATGGATGTTATATATTATAGACCAGTGGTTCCCAGCGGAGATCTTTTTAGGATCAATTTCAATGGCGGAGCCCTTTAGGCCTAACCAATGTCGTACAAATTAATGGCGTTTTTAAATTTCACTATAAGTTCACTTTTCTCTTTCACAGCTCTTATTGATAGATAGACAGATTTTTATAAAATGAAGAAAATAATCAAAATACACGCATTATTCAAACAATGCATCTCGCCGATCACATTCCAGCTAGAATCACAAACCGGCTAAAATCTAAAATCACTCGTACATACATTCAACTTTGCCAAATTTTCGTTCAGAATGAAATTCCCATTTTCTTATTTTGATTCTGTTTTTTATTTTTAATTCTTTTGATTTTATTCAATTTTTATTTATTTTGTTTCCTGGAACGGCTGTGGAGCTCCTGAGAAATGCACGCGGAGCACAGGTTGGGAACCGATGCTATAGACTATGGACTATACTTTAACATTCAATGTTTTTAATCCAAAATCATGTGTAGTCGAAAGGAAGATTTGCCACTGAGAGTATATATGCTATAGCAGGCCTAATTTACATTTATTTCTTGCAATTCTTGTCGACAAACTGTTTAAGTACTAATAATTCGTATTATAATATTCAATTTTGTCCCTGGATGTGTTTTTGTCCTGGATGTGCTGTATATGACTTAATTGTTATCGATAGAGTCCGAAGAAGAATCAGAGAGTGCTTTGAAAACAATTCAAATCAATTTGTGATCTTAAATATTTCTAAATATACATATAAATATAGAATTACAAGAAAATTCAGATATTGAAATATGTACTCCAGAAGGTATAATCGCAACGGCAAATGAGGCAGAGCGAAACGTATTGCCTCAAAAATCTAAAGATGTTTATTTAAAAGAATATAATTAGTTCCTGGAATGGTGTAATGAAAAAAAAAAAAAAAAAATCCGTCACAGAACGAGTAATATTAACTTATTTCTAGGAAAAATCAAGAAATTTTAAAACATCCATATTATGGTCCACGTACTCGAAATTGAAAGCCACATTAATTATTAATAATAATGTAGATATTAGTAAATATTCTAAACTTATAGCTTATCTTAAACAACAATTTGTTGGATATAAAGCAAAAAAAAATGTTTTTAATTTCTTGATAAGAAATATAATAAATTGTTTGGATCTAAATTTATTATAAATAATCCCAACAACTGTACTTTTAATATTACTGTTATGAATCAAAGTTCATAAATTGTTATTAAAAAAAATATATATATATTACAGACATTTAGACAATTAGAGACATTCATAGGAAAAATATTGTATGAAACATGCATAAAGCGTCTTTTTTCACTCATGAGAATGCCACATTCGTCTACGGCTCATGCGGTGAAATTTCCCATTCGTGAAGAAAAGCATTACTACGATTACTAACTTTTAAGTGTTTACAAACACTACAAAGAAGAAAAAAAATTTTTTTTTGACAAATTGTTTTATTCCTTTTCAAAAATCGCCTTTAAGATTTATGCACTTTTGCATGCGTCCTAACCAATTCTCGAAACATTTTTTCCACTCTGAAGTTGGTATCTAAAAAACATGGTTTACGAAGGCATTTTTTTGTTTGACACTGGGGAACAAAAAAAGTCGTTAGGTATTAAATCAGGTGAATACGGGAGACATTAACTCGATGTTTTCCTCCTTCAAATAATCAATTATTTGTCGTGCTGTGTGGGAGCTTGCATTGTCATAATGAAGAATGATGCGACATTTTTGCGACAAACTATTATCTGTAGCCTTATCACCTGCTTATCTTTCCAAAGAATTTAAAACTATAAAATAATAGATATAACAAATACACAAAAAATAAATATACTATTAAACAAATATATTGTATATGTAGACTGAAAAATTAACAAAAGATCATAAAAAAATTAACAAAAATTTCCAAAATAATCATTTACAAGCCTTTCGCGGACCACTAAAATTTTGCTAAGGACCACCAGTGGTCCACGGATCACCGGTTGAGAAACATTGTTCTAAATGACACCCAAATATTGAGTTCTTAAAAAGATCTCTGTCGCTAGCTGTTGTTAATTTTCCAATGGAGGTGGTGCAAACTACGATTGATGAGTAGCCGAACAGATTAATTCGTGTGTAAATGCAAATGGTGGACATTATGAGTATGTTTTTTAAGTAAATAATATGAAAATAGTCCTACTAAATTATAAACTTAAAATTAAAAAACTCGTTTCCGTTATCTTCGTAAAGCCCTAAAAACTTGTAATAGTATTTATGGCAAGACTAGGTGTATATGTATATTTAATTAAATAAAATATTTTTGGGGAAGTTTATCAAGTGTGTGTTATCATTTTTATTTATTCGTCATGTTCCATCAAGAAATAACAGTTATATCTATCAATTTAATTATTTTTTTATTTAGTGTAACAATTCAGTTTATCTAGCAATTAGATGTGCAGTACTAAATGATGGCGTTTAGTTAATGACCAATCTAAATTCTAAATTCCACGTTGGCAAGTTATTACACAAACCATTGCTGTCTGAAATGAAGATATTTGTTCTGGATGAAATAATTCAAGAGAACTAAATGACGGCTCTTTCAAACGTAAGATGTACATAAAGACACTGACATTTGAGATATCTCCTTACATATGTTGTTTTATTATCACTGTAATTGTAAACAGGCATTCTCAAACCGTGGATAAATAAACACATTAAACATCAGAAGTAAAAAGAATACGTTGCCGAGAAACCACTCGGCAAATTTTGACAGAATGACTTGTTATTTTTTATGGATTCCTAGGAGAGGTGTTCAACTCAATTTGGAATTTTAGACTGGGTTAAGTACTAAACTTGTTTGAAGATAAAGTAATATTGCATCATTTAGAATAAATTTTAGATAAAGTATTATTGCATCAAGTCAGCGACTTCGAAATGAAAGATTTTTTTTTTACTAAAATGCGAGTTATGTTTCAACATAGTCTCATTTAAATCAATACATTTTGTCCAAAGATTCAACTTATTAAAGCCAAAAAGCCTTCCAAAAAGTATGACTTCTTGAACTCCTCAGAATAGACGGTGTTTTAGAGAACATCTTCTCGTTCGATGAGAATCTTCTTCTAACGAGCCATTTCTTCACATTTGGAAAGAGAAAAAAGTCGCAGGGGCCAAATCTGGAAAATAGGGTAGATAAGCAAGTAGTTAATAGCGTAATTTGGCCGTTGCAATTGTGGACAAGTGAGCTGATGGTTATCATAGTGAAACAAAACTTTTCCTTCACCAAATGTGGCCTCTTTTTCATCAGTTAACTGTGTAATCGATCCAATATAGTGGCATAATAACTGACCTTTTGACCAAACACCAGATGTTTATCGACGACTTAAAAATCTACGACACAGCAACCAACTGGACAAATTTGAAAAAAGATCTCGATGGTATCACTTCATGGAGCACAAAATGACTTCTTCCCCTCAACATATCCAAATGCCAAGTGATTCCTTTAGGAAAGAATAACCCACGACATCAGTACCACATAATGGGCAATGCTATTCAACGCGTCGAGTCTATAATTGATTTAGGAGTCACTATAACCCAGAATCTCTACTGGTCCACTCACATTCTCCAAGTAGTCAAAAAAGCTCTCTACCTGGTCCGTAAATCATGCCCACATCTTACTCATTCATTATTTCGCAAAATTTTTCTATCCTATATCCGCCCACTGTTTGAATTTGCATTATTTGTATGCTTGCCTTATTTACAACGCGACATCCAGTTATTAGGAGTCCAGAGATGAGCTACTAAACTACCGAGAAGTTTAAAGCACCTGCCATATAATACCTGCCATATAAGAAAAACTTGTTCTCCCCGTACTGGCGGAGCGAAGAACCCGTGGTGACCTGATCCAGATGTTTCGAATGACAACGGGAAAATTCTCCACAGATATGTTCCCATTATTTCATCTCAATGCTGACCCACGTCTTCATGGTCACCACTTAAAGCTAAATCATGAAAAATACCGCACTGAGCAATGTGAAAACTTCCTGTCCAACCGTATATTCGACATCTGGAATTCTCTCCCGGATGAAGCAGTCGTGGCCCACTCCACGTTTTAAAAGCCAAATTGACTTCTTGTTTTCTTAAAAATTGATAATAATTTTATTGTATTTATTGATGTTTCCTCTTTTGTGATTTGTTTGAATATTAATGTATGTATATGTATTGTGTTGAGCACAACAAGCCACTGGCTTCTGCTCTAATCAGTGTAATAATAATAATAATATTGTCCGGTGATCGTTTTCCCTTTCCAGATAGTCAATGAAGATTATGATTTGCGAACCCCAGAAAATGGCCGTAAGGTTTACGGCCAAGGGAACATTTTTGCCTTTTTCGGAGCACGTTCGCTAATTGAAATCCACCATTTTGACTTATTTTCATTTCTGGTGTACAGTAATGGTTTCATCAACGTTTATGAAATGACGCAAAGATTCCCATGTATCGCGCTTGTAACTGTCAAACATTGCTTCGCAATAGTTCCACATTTCCGTTTTTGATCCACTGTGAACAGACCCATTTTGAGGCACCTCTTTGGGGCACCCATCTTCTCGATAGCTTTTTCTTGCCCAAATGTTCGTGCAGGATATGAAGCACATGTTCTTCTGCACATTTTGGCTATCTTGCATATCTTCACTCGGAGGTCGTCCACCACGATATCATGAATAAATGACGCTTAGCATCATTCGTGTTTGTATGACTACAACGAAACTCAGTGAACCACTTGTGAACCATTTCCAGAGCCCTGCAAATCCGCGGATACCCGCAACTTTTCTGCGGATGTGGATAAATTATCATTTAAACCATGCGGATGCGGATCGGATGCGGATAAAATTTCATATCCGCTTATCAGCAACATCCGCGTGAACATTAAATCTTGAGTTATTTTGGAGAAACATGCGATTGTGTTCTGACTACGCAGTCCTCGGATATTCCGTTTGTATACACGCGATATTTTGTAGCATTCTATCGCACTCTATGTTATTGTTATTAAGACAATTGTCCATGATCGAGATTGACTTGAGATAATCAACATAACTTTCTTTTTATTATTGAAAATAATATTTTGGACAAAGGTTGCCTGGTACACTTTCGATGTAATTCTTTCTACCTCTGCTCTAATTCTGGCTTTTAAATCTGCTAAACGTTTATTTTTACAAAAAAAGTGATCAGTAAGTTTTATTTAAATACTTATATTTGCCTATATAAAATTTTCTCGAAAATTCTATTATGTAACCTGCCAATTTTTTTATAACACTCGAAGTAAAAAGTCTTGCTGGTTCCAAAAATTTGAAAAATTACACATGTTGCTATTTGAAAAATTAAAGTTGCATTGCCTAACGAATGCGTGAAATGGCATAAGAGAATAACTAGGTCACAAAAATATGAAGCACCTTCTATCAAGTAACTTTTCTGATTTTTTTTTTTTTTGTTATTCAATATTTAAAAAAATATAGCAACGTTGCATTACTTTTTCTTCACCTTGTAAAAGGTAAAACTGACTGCAGATGTTAGTTGACTAATATGATACTTGACAGTACTATCAACACGTATTTCATGAGCAGCACGCCACCTGCTCCCTACGAAAAAGGACGCTTAAGCCCCACAATTGTAATCTCTCTCTAGATTTCAAAGTTATTAGCGTATCTAGGTCCCAAAATTTTGGCGTCCCTTAGGTTAGTTTAGTAATATATAAACTGGTAAATCCAAACATTTTCAGTAGTGTTTAAAGCGTGTTCTACATTATACAATTCTCATCAAATTTTCATACTTATTTCTTTGACTAGAACTTGTACTAGAAATAAATCAGTGAAATTGTACAGTGTAGAACACTTTATATAGTCAAGGTCAACTTTATTCAAAACTAGATTTGATCAAACTTTTCTTGAAAACACATCCAACAGCAGTAGACACTTTTAACAATAGTACCAACATTAAAATTACGCTTGTAAATATTTTGTATTACCACGTGTTTAATAGTGTTTTGTTGATCATTGGTTTGAATAAGCGAATATATAAATTGTGTTTTGTACGTAAATCAGTAATTTTACAAATCTAATAGCTAGGTTATAAACACTTGACAAGATATGAATTATATATTTATGTTGGTACTTTAAATGAACTGAAACACGTGTAAGAATTTCATTCTCTACCAAAAAATTGAAAAATAAATTGTATTAAAACTTTGACAACTTCTAGTTCAAAGAAAAAAGTTTAGAAAATTGATGAATAAAGTATAATGTAGAACACGCTTTAGAGTAGCGGTTACCTAATAGAGCAAAACATGTTCTTTCCAAACTGACACCAAAATCTGTTGTGCGGATTGTGCGGATAATTTTGCGGATGCGGTTCGGATGCGGTTTTATTATTTACAAAAGCTGCGGATGCGGATCACGGATATGTGGATGCGGATCGGATGCGGATACAGAAAAGCTTATCCGCGCAGGGCTCTAACCATTTCATGCAACGGAGCAGGTTTCCAATAATACATTTTTAACTTTCAGTTTTATTAATAGTTTTTCCACGCAAGCAGTAGTACTTTATGAACACATGGAAGTAAATAGGTATTTATACCTATTATAGGTTTACACCGAAACTGCAGTCAGCATATCAAACAAGATTTTCGATAAAGTTTACCAAGTGCTTCATTTAAAATCCTTTTACATGTGTTCGTGTTTCACCATGTAAAACTATCAAGTATTCAGTAAATTTTTGAAACAGTTGGTTTGCGAATCCATGTAGATGACGCTTTCTTCACTCATTTTGCAATATAAAATGATTAGAGAAGTACAGAGCTCACTGGAAGAGGGCCCCGCAAAAATTTTGCGCGTAAATTTTGTAGCCGGTTCTGCATATTTTAATACCTCTAAACTCAAAAATTAGTTCCAAATGGTTGTGCAAATTTCTGTCAGCTTGTCATTAAAGTGTTAGTTGTTTTAATACGGTGTTGGTGTGAAACAAACTGGAACTAAGTTATTAATTCAAATAATAAAATCATAGTTAGTTAGTGGAGTATGTAATTTCCATATTTAAAGTTGTGATTTGTAATTTAGCATCTGAGAACTTTGGTCCTGCAACCATGGTAACAACTAATTTAACTTAATTACTCGGACTAAATCCGAATGTTTAGAGAAAATTGAAATCCTTTTACTAAACTAAGCAATGATAACTGAAATTACATTCCTGGATCCATTAGCAAACATTTCATTAGTTCAGTTCTGAGCCATATTATCAATAGGATAGGTCCCTTATCTAGTCCCCCGTTAACACTGGCTTCCTGCTATTATCCTTAGCAATTATTTCTCACTATTCAAGGATTCAATATTTGATCAATTTCAGAACAAATATATTATGACGATCATTTCAACAAGGTAAACTTCTTAATGTCAGAAATCTGTCTCGCTATTTACACTTCGCGAATAATGATTATTTGCCATGTTTGAGTGGATGAGAAACTTCAAGACGGCTTTTTTATTTCTCTTATCTTGACCCTTTCATGTGTGTTAAGCATGGGCTGGTGTTCGGTTGTTAAAAATTTAGGCATACATACAAGATTGTCAAAATTGAACTTAATTTTTGCTCATATTTTGGATCCCTTCCCTTTTTAGGGTTTTGTAGGTATGACCAAAAAACCCTTATACCGTCATTTTGTCGTCTGTTTGTCTGTCTGTCTGTCTGTCTGTCTGTCTGTTCGATAAAAATTGTAGCCAAACGGCTAAACCTAGAGAGTTGAAATTTGGCATGCTTATACAACTTTTTGACCCGCACATAGGAAAAATACTAAAACATCTAAAAAATATATCCCCCTAAAAATATAAACAAATATATGCTCATCGAAAAAAAAAAATATTTTTTTACAATTCTGTGTAGGGTATCAAATGAAAGCCCTTTGTACGTGGATTAACGATTAGAATTTTGTTTTTGCAAAATAAATTATTTTGAGGCGACTTTTGCCAAAATTGTGCAAAAATTTTTTTGTCCCACACCTGTAGCCCAGATGGTTTAAACTAAAAATCTGAAAAAAATCCAAGGTATGTACATTGGTGTGAACCGGAATAGTACAACAGGAATTTTTGATCAGATTATGTTTTCGGAAAATAACGCATTTTTTGTATTTTTAACTAAAATATGTAAAATATTTAATCCGCTATTTAACGTAATAAACGCGTGAACCTGCGTAGTACAGTGGTAACGTTGTCACTTCGTGAGTTGAAACAACTTTAAGAAATTACTGTTCGAATTCCGTCAGTTTTTTTTTTTTTTTTTTTTGCATTTTTATTTTGTTTAAATTATTTTGTCAAAATTCTAGTTATATTTTGGCAAATGTTGCATTTAATTTTTAAAAGCGTAAATTTAATAACCAGTGGGAAGTGTTGAAATTATAATTTAATTGTATGTTTGAATGTATACGAAATCAGAGGGACGGAGTTTATGACTTAAACAACCAATGGAAGCCGTAGGCGCAATTTTGAAAATATTAATGAACCTTGCTATATAAAAAAAAATACTGCAAATATTTAGAAACCCAAATAATGGTATTAGGCATTCGAATTAAAATTAATAAAAAAATATTTTAACATAAAATTTGTTTTGGCATTCCAAATAATCATCATTCACTTACTAAATACCTGCGAATCCTGAAATATGTGAAAATTCACACTTCACATAATTTTTTTACTTCGATTTTTCTTCCTGTATTTAGGGTTTTGTAAGTATGACCACCAAAATATCCTTATAACGTCGCTCATATGTGTCTGCTGTCTGACTGTTTATCTACCTGTCTACCTGTCTGTCTGTCTGTCTGTCCGTCTGTCTGTCTGTCTGTCTATCTGCATGCCTGCCTGACTATCTATCTTTGTCTATCTGTATGGTAGAAATTGTGACCAAGCTAAATATAGAATGTTGAAATTTGGCATGCTTGTACAGCTCTTTGTCCCACATATAAGTAAAGTATAGAGAAGACAAAGAAACACATCGCGAAGAAAACAGAAACAAATTTGTATTTGTAGAATTAATAAATAAATAAATCACTCGGTTAGTTTCACAAATATAAGTTTAATGTTACTCTAAACGCATTTCGGCTGTGACGCCATCGACAGGAGTTCAGATTACAAACTAAACTTATTTTTAACAAATACATTCTGTAGTCTGTAGAAACAAATATCAATGGTAGGGAATATAATTATAAACATAATTAGCAGATAAGGGAAACATTTTACCGATTTATTAAGAGTGAGTTGCAAACATCCATCTGGTCATCTATTAAGGGAATTCCAAAGTTCTTATTTTTGTAAATTTCCCGGTACTCTAATAGGTTCAGATTAAGAATTTTATTATGTATGTGCAATATTTTTAAATCATTTACAGAAAAGTTATGATTATTAGCGATCATATGCTATGTTGGACTGTTCTACTTTTTTATACCAGAACCAAAATTTACAAAAAATACCCTTTCACGGCCAGGTTAGTGTAAAAATAGGATTCAGCTATAAACCTACCAGAAACCGATATAACTATACTAATTTGCGACGTAAAACGTCTGATAAAAAGAAAAATCAGAAAATCCTGGAACAACCAATGGCTAAATACAACAAACGTCAACAAACTACGAGAAATAAAGGAAGACACTAAACCGTGGGAAACGAAACAGAATAGAAGAGAGCAAATTATTATAACCCGACTACGTATAGGTCATACACTGCTTACACACCAACATCTATTCAACAACTGCGAACCAAGCCAATATGAACAGTGCACCACTACCCTCACAGTAAAACACCTGATAATAGACTGCCCTAAATATAGTTATGAAAGACTCGTAAATAACATACCCAACTCAATTGAAAAAGCCCTTAAAAATAACATCAGTGAAACAGATAAAGTGTTAAAATTTCTAACAGACATAAACATGAAAGAACGAATCTAGTTAAAATCTCCCTCATTTTGCATTACATGATTGTATTATATTAATATATTATTAAGAAATGTTATACCACCATATATTATTGTATCTCTGTTATATTAACAGTGCTAGGTACTAATGACCTAGTTGTCAATGTACCTATAAATATTTAAATAAAAAAAAAAAAAAATAGGATCCAAATTAAAGAAATTAAAGTTCATAGAGTACCTACAGTATTATACTGTCGAAACTTTTAAGATAGAAATGTCACTACTTTCGTAAATGTTCTCTGGACAGAGACTCAAGGGCATCAGAAGCAGAGTAATATTATTGACGTGTATTAATTACTGCCTGCAATTTAATTTATTTTTATTTTTTCATGACGACGATGTTATATTTACAATACATGTACATAAGTTATAGAAAAACTTACTGATAACGTTTTTTTCAGAACAATCGGCTAAAGGTAACTAGTAAATTTTTGTAGAAAATATCGTTGTCGGTTTTGGTTGCAGTTAATGAAAAAGTTAAAAAAATAATAGATACTTTCACTTTGTCTTAGATTTTTTTTAACATTCGGTGCCAGGCAGTGTTGGAGTTTGAGTTTCTGCTTAAGTTGTTTGATTTTTTCTATAACTCTTTTGATTTATTTCTATTCTTCGTCATGGCTTTAGCATTCCTCCAATCAATTGCTCTTTTTTCAGTCACATTTTTCACTCCATGCTTTCCTTTGCTTTCCTTTGTGATTTCTCCAAGATGTTCTCGATTTCCTGACTCTTTTTGCTTTCTTGTCATTATTCATCCCATATACATGCCCACATGATCGTAACTATCCTTTTTCAATGGTGTGCTCCACAGGTTTCGTGTTTAGCTTTTCTCTAAAAGTGAGTTCTTGATTTGGTCAAATTTGGTTTTCCCTTAACTTTTTCTCAAGAAACTCATTTTAGTGTTTTTTACTCTGCTTCGTTTTGCTTCCGTGGTAGTCCATGACTCTGAGCCGTATTTTAATATGGGTACCACTACTTTTTTGAAGATATGTTTATTCGCTTTTTTCGGTATTCCTCTTTTATCGACAACGGATATCTTTATATTATTAAACATTCTGTCAGCTGTATTCTACTCGCGTCTATAGTTCAGCCTCTAACTTTTCATCTTATGAGACGGTAGTTCCCAAGTATCTGAATTTGTTCACTTGTACTCTCTAGTTTTACCTTTTACTCTTCTAGTTATGTTTAAAGTTGTTTCTGCTTATGACCAAACAAATTACAATTAACCGGCTTTAAACCATTCTTTTACTGGTTTCCAACCTTGACTATACTAGTACTCTAGCTAGTTATAATACGAGGGCTACCTTTTAAGTTTTAACAAAAACTAAGAAAGAAACAAAAAAATTTTGGAACAAACTATTATATTGCTTTTCAAAATATTCGCCTTTAAGATTTATACACTTTTGCATGCGTTCAAACCAATTCTCGAAACATATTTTCCATTCTGAAGTTGGTATCTCAAAAACATTATATAATGTCCTAAAGCCCCTTTAGAAGTAAAGGATCTCAGCGAAACATCACCGTCTTGTCCTGTTTTGTGCCAGTGCCTTCACTTTTTCCAGGACATATTCTCCATCGTAACTTCCATTATCACGGTCCGCTGCCAGGTGTTCTTTGGCTTACCAATACGGAGCGATCCTTACGGATTCTAGACTGGCACCTGTCTAGCTATTTTGCTTTGTTCCCTTCTTAGTGTCTATCCATATTGCCTATCCACATCCACTTTCTCTCACGAATCTGCAAAGTTATTTAGAGCTGTCCTGTTCGCCTCCACAGATCTTCGTTACTTATGGTGCCTGGTCAACGGATACCTATTATTCTTCGTAGACATCTGTTGACGAAATTTTGTAGTTTGGCAGTGATTTGTTTAGTTACTTGCTATGTTTTGCAGGCGTACAGCAGGACAGATTTCACATTATTGTTGAAATTCTGTATCTTTAGTTTTTCTGAGAGAATTGTGTGTTTTCATGTTTGTTAGTAGGGTAAAGGAATGTCTGGATTTGTTAATTCTGCTTTTAACGTCATCTAGAGTAACTCCATCTGGTGTTTCCTGGCGGTCAAGGTTGCAAAAATTACTGGGACTGGCCAGCGTCTGTTCGATTAGTGTCAGGGGGGTAGTGCTAGAGGTATTAGTAGGGTGACCATTCGTCCCGTATTTTGCGGGACAATCCTGCATTTTGATTCAATGTCCCGCCCCATCACATGTCCTGGCAAATGTCCTGCATTTTTAATTCTAACTTACTTAACATCTAATTAGCTATCAGTACTCTGCCGTCGTAAGAAGGAGTGCCGTATCTGCATTTTTTTCAGTTTTGAGTTAGATACGCCTTTAGGTATTTCAGGGTGCGCCGCATCATTATTTTTATCTTAAAAAGTCGTATCTGCATCTTAAATATACTAAAATGCACATACGATTTTCAAAATTTGACGTAATATTTAAAGTTTTTAGGTTATGAAACCTTAACTAACAAATGTTACTTATAGTACCGTACCTAGCACTTGCCGTATTATATAGTAAGATTCAGAGAAAAATACGTAAGCAAAGTGTACCTTAGAAACTCGTATTAAAAATTACAAGCTTAAAAAGCCATAACTACATTAGCGCCAAGCAGTTACGGCTTTTTAAGATTGAAAGTCTGTTAGAATGCTGCGTTTCTTACATGATTTCAATAATTTCCACCACCAGGTGGAAACCGCCTTAAAGAGACAGATTTTTTTTTATAACTTTTCGATTTTGAAAATGCTGTGTCCAGTGCAAACTCCGGAAAAGTCATAATAAAATCAATAGAATTTTCTGATTTTTATCACTGGACACATCATTCATCAAAGAATATTTTAAATAGACTAAGGCCCAAAGTTTATGTATCAGATATTGTTCAAGTTGTTGCAAAACGAGGTTTTTCTACTGCTTGGAATATATAAACAATATTTCAGACAGTGACACCAAGCAATTAAATTTTTTAAAAGTTTCAATTACTAAAAAAACAAAAATAAAAATGGTTTATAATATGTTTTAATATACATAATATGGTTTTTTTACCCTACATGCCACTTTACATATTATTGGTTTGTATTAGCTTAAAATACCGTAAGTGCTTTTCTTTGTGGTTGCGATTCTTTTGCCTTCTTTTAACAATCCTATAAATTACTTTGTTGTAACCTAAAATGAAGTAAGTACGTTTTATACCCAAAATAATTGATTTACAGCTCTAATTTTATTACCATCAAATTTTTGATACCAAAATCCATGATAATAAAATATGTAAGAAATATGTTGAACATTAATTAACGCAACAGAAGGCCATTGTAACGCGTTTATGACGTTTTCTCGAAACTGAAATTTTGCAGATACGGCACTATTTCTTACGACGGCAGTTCTCCACTTTTCTGTTTTTCTGCGTTTGATAACGATTCGACTTGTTATATTTTCGGTAAGGTAGGTGACATTTGCATTTAACAGATCGCACACATCACCACAATTGTTAAATTACATCGTTTAATATATTATTGTAATCTTTTGTACCCCTTTCCTCTTATATACGAATTCCGTCCCGCATTGCCTTCTCAAGAAAATGGTCACCCTAGGTATTAGTTATTAGTATTAGTAGAATTAACGCAGCTTTTAGAATGTTGACTTTTAAACCAGAGCCTAATGCATATTCTTGTAGCTCGTGAATTTTTTCCTGCATTTCAGTGTGGGTGTGTGACAGAAGACAGATATCGTCTGCGTAGTCCAAATCCTCCAAGTGGCTTTGAAGATCCCATCTTATTCCTCTGAGCTAGCTTATTATTTGAGCCATTATGTCACCTAGTCTTAGTACTTGACTATTATAATTTATTGTATCTACATAGATTTTTTACGATGTTTTTAAAATATTAATTATAATTCCTTAATCAGTTATTTCTTGAGAAATCACGTTTCGTCTGTTAGTCACGTGTACAGTACACGTGATAAACAGTTTAACGTCAGAACCAAGACGCTTTAAAGATTGTGGTAATAGAAGAATATTTAGAACAAATATATTTTAATTTTTGGCACGTTTGTCCTGACAATCGATGACAGGATAACGAGTTTTTTGAGAATAATAAAAAAAGGATGAACACTGCATTCAAAAACAGCTTCGGCTTTTAACTGAATGACACCAAAATGCGAAGTTTTTCAATTAAATGATTTATGACAAAGTTTTTTACTTCTTTTAGAATTTTAAATAAAATAGTGATTTTTGTAAATCTCTATGTAAGTTTTATGTTCAATTCCATTTCTTTAATCTTCTTTCCATTTCCTCTTACACACATTTCGTTTTTATGGTCACCACTTATTTTTATTGCCCTTTTACAAAGTCGGGTTTAGTGTCAACTACCAGGACAGAAGGACATCTATTGAATCAAGGCATACATATTTGATGAATAAAGTGTAAGAGGAAAGTTATACTCATCTTTCTTTATTTCAACCTGTCTTTTATCTCTCGTAGCATTTGCATATGTCACAATAAATGTGTTGATACAATAAACGTATACACATTTCTATAGTTTATTTACGTTAAAAATATAGTTGCGTAATATTTAGTTATTATATCTTGGTAACCGAATAGCGTCAGGCATATGATAATCTGAAACTTGCGTCTTTTACAGATTAACAATTTGCAGTCCTGTAGAGTGCTGAAGATCATAAAAAGTTTACTTCAATGTACAAAAAATAAAAATCTTGGATACTACATTTCTAAAATCAGCTTTATCCAGTTATCCAGTTGCAAAATCAGTTAAGAACATGATATCTATATTGATACAATTGGAGGCTATATCTGTTTTTTATTTTTTAGGCCTCATAATTGGTTTCTACACTTTTCAGATGATTATAAGACAATATACACAAAAAATATTTTTTTTGTGTATATCAATCTGTCTGTCTAATATGTTTGTTTGTTTGTCTATCTGTCTGTCTGTCCGAGATTCACGCAAAAAACGGCTGCATATATTTTTACCAAATTTTTTATGATGGTAGAGTAAAACCAAGATTTGAACATAGACTATAAGGCATTTCAATGTTGGGTGTTTCGGGGTTAAAACTGTATTAAGAAACCTAAAATATCTCCCTTATTATTGACTTAAGAGCTGAATGTAGCGACCTCCAAAGTCCATCGTTGCCCGTGGGGTGCGGTGGCCAGTAGTTTTATTACGTCATTGGGGGTGTGAACCATAAAATATAGACTAAATATATTCGAACAATTTAATATATATTTTTTTTTAATTTCAAGATATGAAAGAAACATTTTGATTTATTTTTAATTTTAAATTTTACAGGGCTAAACTTTTTTTTAACTTCACATCACTGTTACTCAGTAAATGAATAAAAATTACAAATGTTAACACTTGACCACTCTATATTGTAATTTTATCTTTAAAATAATTCCTTGTATGTGAAAAGTGTTTAACATTTATTACCAATTCTGATTTTACAGATAATTTTGTAGAAATAATGTTTTTTTGCCCCTGGTTCTCAACATTTTTTCTTGACGTACCCCTTAGCGTGTCATAAATTTAATAAGCACCCCTAAAATTATAGTAGGGGAGAAAAATAGGATATTCAAAAAATAATTCAAAAATTAGTATAGTTATTATGCACACAAAACATTACATTACAAAATAAATTAAAAAAATATTCGTAATGTTAAATTAGACAATTTTTAAAACAAAATCGAACAAAAAAACTCAAGTATAAATAACTTCAATTAAATAACTTCCAGAATCGTTGTGTATTAGGCCAGCGTTACTCAACCGGGGGGCCGTAAAGTCTTCGTCGGGGAGGCGCGAAGTCATACAAAATCGAAACATGAAAATATAATTAAAATGACACAATCTTGCAAGATATAAATTTTATCCATATTTATAAATATCTTACATTTATATTCATAAAAATATACCTTTCGTAACATAAATAAAATACATATTTTATTTATTATTATACCTAATTTACTTAATTTGACAACTAATTTAAACTACAGGCTATTTCAAACGTTTAAGTTGTCACTAGCTAACTTTATAATGAGTAAATGGGCTTTTACCAAACAAAATCATCAAAAGTTTCATTCAATTGATAAAAATTACTAGATTTGAAAATCTAGTTCCGCTTTAACCAAAGAAACAGACTATAAGTAAACTATATCAAGATCAAATAAATTGTATGTGTCGGTTGATGGGTTTCTATGACAATGGTTCGCGTTGGAGATACTTCAAGTATTTTCAAGTTGTACTTTGAGGTAGGTACGACTTGAAAGTGCAATATTTTTTATTATATATTTTTTTAATTGCTCTCCGAGCTACAGATAACTCAAGAGTAAGGATGCGAATGTGTTTAATTTAAAATGGAAGGCACTTTGAACACTTGTAAATAAAAAAAAAATACTTTCAAGTTGTTATAGGGAATATAATCGTCACTTAAAAATATCACAGTTTTTTGTCAACCGTAAAAGATATTAAAAAAATGTTTAACTTAAAGTTGTTAAAAAGCTCTATCCAAAGATACCTAATATGACATACGTTCCCTTTTAAAAATTCTAAATGGTCCTTGATATCCTTGATTACTTTTTTTTACGAGTTTTTTCGGAAAATTTCAATACTACCATTCAATTTTGTGGATAAATTTTAGTTCAAAATTTTTCCCAACTTGCTCACACGTCGCCTTTTCGAAAAAACTCGTGTTCCCATTATCTTGATACACCGCGATATCGAGGGGCCGCAGACAATATCTCGATAATTTCGGGGGGGGGGGGTCCTAGGCCAGAAAAGGTTGAGAAACGCTGTATTAGGCATAAGGAAGTAGTACACCACCCTCATCCAAAGTGAGTCAACCGTACAGCCTACGGACCGTAACTTAAGAGGATCCTGCACTGTTTACGAAAGTAAATTACTGTATATTTAAATAACTGATAAAGAAAAATGAAATTAAAACAAATAATACAACTGAATAAGATATATATTTAGGGAGCTCTAGCGAGAGGTACCAATAAAACCAGTGGCGTAGGGAGACCTCCGCTAGACTTGCCCTCCCATAAAAAAAAATGATAATAAAAAAATACATATTTTTTTTTTATTTAAAAAAATATTTAGGTAAATCTTCAAAAATACATCAAATTATGTCCTATACAATTTTTTGTCCAAGGCTTGGTTTACTAGTTACGAATTTTTTTAAATTTTAAAGTTTAATAACTTCCATTTCCGGTTTCGGATTTTAATAAAAAACAATAGGGTTCTTCCCAATTATTAGGAGAATTTTTTAGTACCAGAACGAACTCTCTAAGTTAAACCGTTTTTGAGTTATCGTGTATACACACAGACACACACACACACACACACACACACACACACACACACACACACACACACACACACACACACACACACACACACACGCACGCACGCACGCACGCACGCACGCACGCACGCACGCACGCACGCACGCACGCACGCACGCACGCACGCACGCACGCACGCACGCACGCACGCACGCACGCACGCACGCACGCACGCACGCACGCACGCACGCACGCACGCACGCACGCACGCACGCACGCACGCACGCACGCACGCACGCACGCACGCACGCACGCACGCACGCACGCACGCACGCACGCACGCACGCACGCACGCACGCACGCACGCACGCACGCACGCACGCACGCACGCACGCACGCACGCACGCACGCACGCACGCACGCACGCACGCACGCACGCACGCACGCACGCACGCACGCACGCACGCACGCACGCACGCACGCACGCACGCACGCACGCACGCACGCACGCACGCACGCACGCACGCACGCACGCACGCACGCACGCACGCACGCACGCACGCACGCACGCACGCACGCACGCACGCACGCACGCACGCACGCACGCACGCACGCACGCACGCACGCACGCACGCACGCACGCACGCACGCACGCACGCACGCACGCACGCACGCACGCACGCACGCACGCACGCACGCACGCACGCACGCACGCACGCACGCACGCACACACACACACACACACACACACACACACACACACACACACACACACACACACACACACACACACACACACACACACACACACACACACACACACACACACACACACACACACACACACACACACACACACACACACACACACACACACACACACACACACACACACACACACACACACACACACACACACACATACGGACGGCACTTCGAAAATAGGTTTTTTGGATTCCCTGGCCCATGAAACGTGGTCATCCGTCAAAATCACGACATCAAAAATTTTCGCGATTACAATACTTGCCCCTTATATAATAAGGTCGGGCAGGTAAAAAGTATCTCACTTATTATTTACTTAACATCGAAAATATATACAAAAGAGTAATTTAGAATAAAGAAACGATTATTATGTGTTCTACTTAAAAATGCAATATCTCACTTATCATTTATGTTACAGCCAAATATACAACAACCGCACGAAGTACGGGTACTCCAGCTAATTATAATATAAACTGTATTTCTGATATCATGTTGGACAAATTTTGTTTTACTAAAACAATGATTTTTAAACTAAAACGAAAGATTTTGCCGATAAAAAAAAAATGTCATGTGGATTTAACTGACTTTGATTATGGGCTACACATATATGATACAGTTGTACACGATATGTACGAGGGTGGAATGAAAAATGGCGCTAACTTCTGGGTACAGATCGCGCTGTATAAACTTGATGTGATGTTATATTGTCACATGTCAGAATATTGTCAGTAAAATTTTATTCCATGCTGACATTTAGTTTGGTTTTTACCGTAGCGAGAAACAGTGTGGTTTTTATGTGTAATTCACTTAATTTTTGTAATATATATATATTTTTCTGTTACATCAACAATACGGAAGATATTTTAAAAGTTTAGTTTTAGGATATCCTCCCAACACACCCCAAATATTCAGCCAAGTGAAAAAATAATTAAGTAAAAAAGATTTGTTTTCTTATTTTTAACAATTTTTGTCATATAAATTTTGCTATTGAGTAAATAAAAAGGCAGATTTTAGAGTTTTTTAGTTATCAGTTTTAACCCCGAAACACACCCTTAGAATAAAAATTTCAATATACTATATTGCCTATGTTCGAATTCTGGTTTTACTGTAACATCGTACCAAATTTCGTGAAATATATCTAGCCTTTTTGCGAGAATCTCGGGCAGACAAACAGACAAAAATTAATTTTTCTGCAGATATCGTCTTAATGTTGGCCAAGTACAAAAATAGCGAACTTTGATAGCGCGATGTCAAAGTGTAAGGATAGCTCTCCTGGTCCAGATGCGATACATTATCGTATGATCCGAAATCTTCCAGAATCATCTAAGTCTAGGCTTTTGAATGTCCGTAATAGGATATGGACTGAGGGCAAGTGCCCGACCAAGTAGAAGGAATCTCATATAGTTCCTATCCCCAAAGTCGGGAAAGATAAACACTTGCCCTCTAGTTATAGACCAATATCACTGACCAGTTGTCTCTGCAAGCTCATGGAGCGAATGATCAGCAAGCGTCTGATTTGGTTTTTAGAATCAAACGACTTGCTGGCCAAAACACAGTGCGGCTTTCGCCGTCACCGCTCAACAGCAGATCATCTGGTCAGACTAGCTATCAGACAGCTATCAGGAATGCTTTCGTTGAAACAAACACCTGGTAGCTATGTTTTTCGATATTGAGAAAGCCTATGACACTGCATGGATTTATGGGATTCTCCGTACTCTGCATTCCTGGGGTCTCCGGAGACGCTTGATGTTCTTTATAAAAGACTTCATGTCGAACCGGCGCTTCAGGGTGCGGATCGGAAATACCCTGTCACAAATGTTCGCACTGGACAATGGGGTCCCACAGGGGAACGTCAGCTCCAGCTGACCATCAATCGTCTCGATACATGGGCAACCGAAAATGGCTTCAAATTCTCGACCAGAAAAACTGTGTGTGTCCATTTTTGTAGGAAAAGGGGTGTCCATCCCAACCCTACACTCACGCTAAATGGAACACAGTTAACATTTACCGATACTGCCAGATTTCTGGGTCTCGTTTTTGACAGTCGTCTAACTTGGCGGGTACATTTTTTGTCCGGCAAGAAAAAATGCCAAAAGTCGCTCAATTTGTTGCGGGTCCTCAGTCATAAGACATGGGGTGCAGACCGCACTGTCATGTTGCGTTTATATCGTTCTTTAGTGTGCTCTAAGCTAGACTATGGATGTCTAGCTTATGGGTCAGCTAAACACCAAGAGATACGAATTCTTGACACTGTACATCACACTGGGGTTAGATTGGCCACTGGTACATTTTGCACCAGCCCAATACCAAGCCTGCTGTGTATAGCAGGCGAACCGTCACTGTACATTCGTCGTAAAATTCTATTCCTGCGATATATGGCTGCACTCATTGCCAAGCCAAGTCATCCTGCGTATGATCCTATTCTACAAAATAGGCATACAGAGACCTATGACAGAAAACCAAGAGCCAATAGGTCTTTTGGTCTGAGGACTTTCGACATTTTGGGTGATATTGACTTTAATATGCCCGAAATGGCAAGTTTCGTTTTGTGTGCTGTTCCACCATGGACGCTGCCGCGTCCGGTTGTGAATCTCACATTAACTAGGTTTGATAAAGATACTACGTTGCCTATTGAATACCAACATGAGTTACAAAGAACACTGGTCCCTAGGTTCGAGGATACTGTCATTTTTACTGACGGATCAAAATCCGGAACCAGGGTTGGGTGTGCGTTCGTTGTTTTGAATCCATGCCAACAGTTTCAGTACCGTCTGCACTCCATAACGAGTGTGTACACTGCTGAGCTGTACGCTATTTTCAAGGCCCTGTGTTTTGTTTCGTCAGAGCAAAGTCGGTCAAGTGTTATCTTGATGACTCGCTGAGCGCTCTGAACAGTATCCAAGATCCAGATCCAGTGCATCCTCTGGTACTAAAGATCCGGTTGCTACTCCACAATCTGAATGCTCAGAATGTGAGGGTAGAGCTGTTTTGGATACCGGGACATGTTGGTATTAAAGGCAACGAAGCGGCAGATTTATCTGTGTTACACATTTTAACTGAATGTGTACAGGTCGAGGATGTCAGGAAGAGGTTAGGCCTGTGCTATGACCTGTCAGTTGCCTTAGGTGACGACAGAGTACTCATGGACAGGCTGATACTCTTCCTAAGAGAATCGAACTTACTGTTTTATGTGTGAAGGCTTGCACCTTATTTTAATGTGTTCTATTTCTAAACTGTGATATTCGATGGTAATAGACCCCTTTCCAGCCTCTTACCATCACCCTGAGTCTGTTCAAATTTTCGAACAGACTTTTTATCTTATTTATTTGTGTTTGTCTGTGCAAGATTTCTTTTATTGAGTATGTGTAATTTTATTGATTTTATCTATTTATTAATTGTTTAATTTATTGTTTTTAATATGTAGTGTAGTCATTTAAATGGGCTGCGTTAGGCGCAAATAGCCTTTGTTGCTGTGCGCCAAAAATTTTAACTAACTAACTAACTAACTAAAAATAGCGAACATGGGCCAACATTTGTAAAATGGCGTCTGACAGTGAAAGTGAGGTTATGGTTGCAGCTTTGACCTTGCTTCTGATAAGTTATATTTAAATAAGTTTAAAAGTATAAAAAATCACTTTTTGGCTAATAACCAAAAATGGCTATAACCTTTCTTCTGAACACAACACTCTTGACTGATGTTATGACAAGTGTGTGCGTGTTGTGTATACAGTTCTAACATGCATATACAAGTCTGCACCAATGCTAGTCCTTGTGATAAGCAGAGACCGGATTTGAAGTTTCGGATTTTTTTTTTTTTTTTCATTTTTAAATCAGCAACAGTATTTCTTAATATGTGCATGAACTAGAAAAAAATGTATCATTTGGGAACAAGTTTTTTATGATTTTTTTGCTTTTTTTTAGAATTTCAAGTTTTTTTTTTTTACTTTTTGTGCTTATTTAGAGCTTTTTTTGTTTATTCATCGAGATTATTTTGAATAACAAAATTTTGCTATGGAACACTTAGAACAACATTTAGTGGTTAATTGTTTTCAACAATGTAGGGTTTTACCTCTAGTTTTGGTTAGATTTTTAATATGAGTCCATGTAGATTCAGAATATATTGTTAATTTTTTTGCACAATTTAAATAAATTTAGTTATTTTACAAAAGTTGTTTTTTTGAACTTAGGTCTTTTTCTACTCAACTCCATGCTTTTTTGGCACATTTTTGTGCTACACTTTTGTGCTTTTTTGTCATATTTTTTAAGTTTTTTCTTCACATTTTTGTGCTTTTTGCCACTTTTTTGTGCTACATTTTTATTTATTTTTTATGCTTATTTATTCGGTCTCTAGTGATAAGTATACCGCCTCGAAAGCGAACATCAGCGCAAGCCCAGTTTAAGTTGGCTGTAACTTGTGACTTGTTGCCCATACACAAGACCCGCGGAGCTAGACAAATGTAAACACTGGCTGTGGTTTGCTACGCCGTCTGTAAGCGTCTTTATAATCATCTGAAACATGTAGAAACGAAATATGAGGCCGAAAATTAAAAAAAAAAAAAAAAAAAAACCTATATACCCTCCAATTTTATTATTATAGATTTTCATTCGCACCATTTTTCCTCCCGCCCTCTTATACATCTCTATCTGTCCAGATGTACATCTACCGTGCATGTGCCTATCTCATTCAATTTTTTTATAAATAAAAATTTGTTACAAACTAGCAAGTGTATATATATAGTAAAGTAATCAAATCGTAAATTAAATTATGAAAATACATCACTATAAATGTATTTTTAGCAGCGTACAGAGTTAATGTCTGCAAACATAGCTATAGCTATCTATAACATTTCAAGTATCCAAATGATAGTATAATTATTTCTGTGAGCTACATGTCAAGATAAGAGCAAAAAATTCACAATATGAATCGGATTTTTGTAAAGCTTTTTACTGAATTCAATCAGTGGAAATATATTGAAAAATGAAAATAGGTATGCTTGTAGAAATAAAATAAAAATTCCAGACTAGCTAAAAATGCACCAGAAAACGTAATAATACATGCATACCTTTTCATGTTAAGGGCAGTTTAAACACAGTTCTCACAATTCCTCATACAAAACTAATTATTTTAAAATTTGAAAAAAGTCTTATCTTACGAATAACTTCAACAAATTCGCCCCCATCAACGAATTTGTATATAAAATTTTGGAGATATTTTTATCTATCTAACAAGACATAGCCAAAGTATGATCAAAAAGGTCGTGCAATTTTTTAAATTCCCGCGTTACATTTGTCGTATTGATAAACTTTTTTGTTGTCATGTTAGTTAATCTGTCTTTGACGACTGTCTCAATTGGCAACCATATTGGATGTGTATTTTAAATTTGACAGCTAATTAAAGAAGTTGTGTTTCTGTATATTCAGCCATATTTTATTTTTCATAATGAGAAATGCATTAAATTTTGCGTGATAAATGAAATCAAGTGCTGTAAAGTAGTGGAAATGTTGCAGAAGTCATTTTGTTAGTCGATTATGAATGAATGATTTACAGATTGTATAAATGCTTCAAGATGGCTGTGAATAAGTTAAAGATGATGATAAAGTTGGGAGACCCAGCACTATAATCCGGAAAAAACGTGTAAGAAGTTAAGAAACAAATTTTGATAACCGTCGAATAACAATTAGAAAGGTAACTGAAGGTGTTGGTACGACGTGTGATCAAAAAATACGGCGAATGAATTTTTACAGCACCAACTGCTAATGCTAAATCCATTTGAAGTAATAAGTCCAATAGTCTAATCCGTTGAGATAGTCAGTGTCAAGTTTGAACAAGTTGTGACTTGTCAGTCGGCTTCCAGAGCTGGAAGAGTGAGGTCGTGTTTAGCGTGTCTGTCGCGCATCATGGATTTCGAACAACGCGTTAACATTTTTAATTTTTGTTTCAAGTTGCAAAAAAGTGCCAAGCGGAAGCTCATGAAATGTTAAAATTAGTGTATGGTGATAATGTGGTGACTCTGAAGACTGTTTACAAGTGGTATGAGCGATTTAAAAGCGGAAATGAGTCGGTTGAAGACGAGCAACGCTCGGGACAACCTTCGTTCTCAAAAACAGACGAAAACGTGCAAAAAGTGGTAAAAATGGTTCGTTCAAACAGGCAATTGACTATTCGAGAGCTTACCGAAGAACTGAACATCTTCCTTCTTCATCACGACAACGCGCCGTGCCTCACCTCGCTTCCAACCCGCGAGTTTTTGGCCGAAAAAAAGGTTCTTGTCTGTCCACATTCGCCTTACTTTCCGGATTTAGCACCATGCGATTTCTGGCTCTTCCCAAAAATAAAAACCGTGTTAAAAGGAAAAGTTTGACACCATTCCCGACATTGAGAGGGCCACAACGAAGCAGCTGAAGGCCTTTCCGAAAGAAGCCTTCCGGAAATGCTTCCAATCATGGAATCAACGTTGGGATAAGTGCATCGCTAGTCAAGGAGAAAGGTGTACTTTGAAGGAGATTAATTCAAATTTGATATAAGCTTATTATTTTGTTCGTGATAAAATTATTCACCGTAGTTTTTGATCACACCTCGTATATCATATGGTTCATTGGAAGAAAATTTCATTAATGTTTTGGCATGAGACGAGTGGCAGCAAAATTTGTTCTGAAATTGTTAAATTTTAAACAAAAAATGTGTCGTAAAAAGTCGCTCAGGAAATGATAGAGGATGTTGTCAATGACTCAATTGCTGCAGTGCATCATAATGGATGACGACACGTGGATGTATGGTTATGACATCGAAACAAAGGCTCAATCATCTCATTGGAAGCTTCCAAATGAACCAAGACCGAAAACAGCAAGCCAAGTTCGATCGAATGTTAAAGTTCTTCTCAACGTTTCTTTCGATTATCGTGGTATTGTGTACAATGATTTTTTACCACAAGGTGTTACAGTTACTATATATATATTCTTTATTCCCTAGGCCTTGCGGCGTTCAGGGCATTAACCATTACAAATAGAAATAAATTAAATAACGTACAAAACAATACAATTTACAATATTTTTATCTCATTTCTTTCTTCTTGCTCTAGTGTCCCTCTCTTCCTTCCTATTCTCATACTGGTTTCCCTCGCTAATCTCCTTTCTTCTTGCTTCCAGTTCTCTCGCCCATCTTTAATTTATTTTATTCCATTATCTTCCCTTCCAACCACTGGTTCACCAGGAGGAGGTCCTATCTCCCTTCCTTCCTCCCCATTTCCAAGTAACCTCAGCCTCCTTCCTTCCTTCCTTCCTTTACCCCTTCCTGTTATACTTCCGCAATCTCAATATTTCCTTCCTCTAATTCCCTCGTTCACCTCTCCCCCCTTCCGTCTTCGTGCAACAGGTCTAATGTGCTCCCCGACCATACTGTCATCTCTCTACACCTCTTCGCGAGGTGCTCTTCTTCTTCCTCCCCGCACATCTTATCCTGCTGTTTCCTCCAATATATATTTCCTCTCTTTTCATTCCCGCACCTTAGCCTCGCAATCCTCCTTACCCTCCCTCCTGACCTTCCTCTTTCTCCCTTCAAATAGCTTTCTAGCAAATAGCGTGGTACCCCTATAGTTCTGACCTCATTATATCTCCCTGCGCTCCTTCATTTGTCTGTTACAGCTACTAAAGATTACTATTTGAGCTTGTTGCGTTGGCTGCGTGAAGCAATTCGTAGAAAACAGCGGAAGATTTAAGGAAAGACAATTCTTGGAAATTGCACCATGTTAATACAACAGTTTATACTTCATTGCTTGTTCGGGATTTACTATCCAGAAATAGTAACGTAATGGTTAGTTGCTAAAAAGGGTGGTTGCTATATAGCAACCACCCTTTTCACCAGATAAGGCCCCATGTGACTTTTTTCTCTTCCCAAACATAAAAGAAACAATCAAAGTACAACATTTTACGACCAATGAAGAAATAAAAGCCAAATCGCTGGAAGAACTGAACGCTATACCAAAATCTACGTTTCAGAACTGTTTTGAAGACTGGAAAAAATGATGGCATAAGTGCATTATATCCGATGGGGACTATTTTGAAGGGGCAATATAAAAATTGATGAATAAATAAATACTGTTTTGTAAATTAAAAAATTGCACGAACTTTTTTATCACACCTTGTATATTTTCCTAACCTCGGTAGCGTAGAGGTAGCTTCTCGTTACAGAGGACCCGGGTTCGAATCCCAGTCAAGGTATGGATGTTTGTGTTTGTTTTTGACATCCATTCCTCATTATATTAAGAGATTGCAAGGAAATGTAGCTCCAGCCTAATGCCAGAATAGCGAAGGTTCTAAGAAAAAAAAATATTTTTAATTGTAAAAAATTGTTACGAAATTATAAATAAAAAAAAATTAATAAACTTGTAGAATGATAAAAAATAAATGAAATTTAGTATTTTCGCCTCAAAGAATAGCAATTCGAGATTATTATGAAGAAGGAAAAATTAATATCTTTTTCCATAAGAAAGTTATTAATTGCACAGGGCTGCGAAAAAAATAAAATGTCCACCGCTTTTGATTTTAAGGGGTGATTTAGGTACAATGGCGAATCCTGATTTCATAACATGTTTTAGTTTTTCTCCATCACGCTTAGTTTTTTTGTAATTCTCAAAAAAAAATATCATAGAGAATATTTTTAGATAAATAACTTCAGTAAAGTGTATCTCTTAATTTTATTAACAATAATTTTTTTGTTATTTCTTCAATATAAAATAAGATAAAATATGGAGAATTTTTTATGATAAAGACAATTCTTAATTATTTACTTATTATTAACACTCCTCGCTCCCTGAGTAGTGTTAATAATAAGGTGAGGAAAAGCACGTCTTAGCCTTTCTCTTGTGTTCTGCAGAACTATTATGAATACGTGATTCTTTTGGCGTTACCGCATGAATTTGATTTTTATCACTCTTTTAACACTTTTGATGTTTACATATTATAATCATTGTTTATTTATATGAAGCTTAAGACAACTGCAATATTTACATTCGGCCCTACTAACTACTAAATATGAGTCATAGATAATAAGACCCCAATTTTTAAAGCGTGGCAAAAAAAATGATTCGTGATAAAAAAAAAAAAAAACAATAATATTATATTCTAGCATTATCACTCCTTATCAATTAAAATTACCATGTATTACTAAAAGCGGCCAATCTACGTAGCCCCGTGTTATTAAATATTAAACAGTTTCAAAAGTCGCGCTTTATTGACATAGCTGGCCACAGGAGTGTCTTAGATTAATATGTGAGCAAATGACGTCAATAATAAACATTATTTTTTCATTTTCGTTAATTTTAAAACATATGATCTGAATATAAAATGATATAAACAAACTTTATGTTTGACAATAATAGCAAGAGATAACATGAATGCATGAATGTTCATGCACTGGAGAGTGAAATAAAAACGTACGTCGAATACTAATAAGTAGAATATCCACTAACGACATCTACGTCACAATGTCGTAAATTTTAAAATGTAAAAGTATAATTATTTTTTGACAAAATCAAAACGAAATTTACAAAATTAAATATGCCAATGTGTATAGCATCTGCTTAATATTCATAAAAAAAAAGATCACGCTACAGGTCTATTATGGACGGCTTTTCGTATTGACACATATTTGCGTATGACGCGAATTTTTAGCTAAAGCTCTATTCTACAAATATGTTTGTAACTATATTCTTCTATTATGTAAAGTACTTATAGTTACTGTACTTGGTGATCTAATTTTGCCATCTTGAATCTGTAGCGAATCAGTGGGTTAAACATATTTAATTTTCGTAAAGAACACGTGAACCATGTGTCATTCCATAATTATTAAGTGCATTTTTGACGAAAGTTCCGGACTAAAAATAAACGATAAATATGTTGACGTATTATTGGAACATTTTTAAACAAAACTATCTAAATCTAAAGTATCCGAAACCCACAAATATGTCTAACAAATGCGGAAAATTGTTTCTCGATAACCCTTATTACGTTACTGAGAGATAAATTTATATATCAGTTCTTTCTACAATTTTAAAATATCCTGCTATAAAGGTATAAGTTCTATATAAAATTTGCTGTTCATTTAAAAAGGTTCCTCCCAGAATATCTCGTAAATATGAAAGAATATAAAAAAACGTAATAACACGGCTACTTTAGTGTCGAAGGACGTTTTTTTCGGTATACTGCAACTCTATAACTGCGCCCCCTGAGCGGAGAAGGCAATAACTCAATAAACTTTAAATGACACTACAAGTAAAAATGGTGGGTCGTTCTTGGAAATCGCCCGATTCTTTTTGAAATATTGGGATTCAAAACTTAGACATAATAATGTAATTAAAACATGTTTTAAGTTAGTGGTTTCTAAACTTTTTTTATTGGCGCCCCCCTTTCTGAAAAGTTACTTACTCGTGCCCCCCTTTTCAATAATGTTTGAGAATATATTTTGAATTACAACATTATTGATATAGATTTATGATCAGCATGTATAAATAATTAGAACACAAAATTGAATAATAAACAAGATAAATTATTGAATTAAATTTAAAATTAATCAATTCCATATTGCGGGAGGGGCCCTCGGAAGAGGTCCTTAGGTCTCACCGTTAAACGATCTCTGAAAAATTAAAGGGTGACGGGAGATGATGATGATAATTGAAAACACAAAAATATGCCTTTAGATATTTATTTAAACGAAATAATAGAATTGAAAGTAATAACAAAATAACAACATGTAACATAGCAATGAAACATAGATAAAGACTAGATAACAAAAACATATGACACAAAATATAAGTTAAAGTTGCACGATGCTTTCTCGTGAGGCGAGAAAGGCATCGGGTTGGAGAGGATGTGAGAATTAAGGAGAAGATGGATGTGAAGAGACGACGGGCGTCGTTCCTGGCGTCGGCGTCGATGAGTCACTCGACAATAGCGAGAAACGATGGTTGAGACGCACTCGTTGAACGGCGAGTGGTCGGCGGCGAGGCACTCAACGGAAGGTGAGTGGTTTCGCGATAGTTGAAATGCACCGAGCACAAAGAAACGAGAGGTTTCGCGATGGTTGAGCGGTTGAAAGCCACTCAACAGAAAGCGAGTTATTTTACTTATGAATTTACGAAGTGATTTTAACGACGAATTATGAACTGACGACACTCAACAAAAAGCGAGTGGTGTCGCGGCGATGCGACGGTTTCAAACCACTCAAAAAAAAGCAAGTGTTTTCGAAGATCTCTGAAACTCAAACAGAGAGCGAGTTCAGAGAGAGGCTTGTGTAATACCCTTTTCACACTAGATCTTTAAGACGAGTGAACTTAAAGTTCACCGATGTTTAAGATCGGTATGCTTTCACACTCATATTAGAGAGCAAAGGGGGATACGAAGAAGAAATAAACAGTAGAATTAAAGATTCAGCAAATGTATTCCAGGCCCTCAATAAAATCTTAATAAATAAGAAAGAAATAAGTAACGACACAAAACTCCTAGTATACAAAACGATTTACCTACCCACATTAACATATGGTTGCGAGTCATGGGTACTTTCCGATAGGCTCAAGAGCAAAATTCAAGCTGCAGAAATGAAATTTTTAAGAAGAGTTAAGGGTGTCACTAAACTTGACAGAATAAGGAGTGAAACAATACGAGAAGAGCTACAGATAGAAGCAGTGGAAAAAACAATAGACAGACAGAAATTAAGATGGTATGGACACATCACAAGAATGAAGCAAGAAAGACCGACAAAAAATATATGGCTAGCCAGAACTTCAGGAAGCCGACCAAGAGGAAGACCTCATAAAACATGGAACCAAACAGTGTCACAAATCCTAGATAAAAAAGGACTGACATGGAAAGAAGCAGATAATAAGGCTCACAATAAGACAGAGTGGCGCAACTTCATAAAAGAATTAGACTGAGAAGAACAACCTCTACACCGAATGGTAGAAGAGGTTTCTGACTATATATATATGCTTTCACACTTGATGTTTAAATCTCTGGTGCTGTCATCAGCTACAGTAATTTTGTCCTTAAGTTACCGTCATGAAATTACCAGTTTTGAACTGTCTGCGCTGACGCACATTTTGAATTATTATAAACAAATAAGGATATTTCATTTCATTCTACAATAAAGGCACTACAATAAAGAATATATTACACCTGTTTTAACATGTAAGTCGATACATTTTATCTCAATTATTGTAGCTCTGTATTTTATTAAACACATTATTTTATTATAACAATAAGTATAAACTTCTTATAACGTCGATATAATACAGTATTCTTGTTTATTGTAGTGTATAATGATACACACAGATATCAGGTATATATAATGTACCAGCTCGCCGGATTAAAGAAGGCGATTGCTGGCGTTTGTCGACCGGAGCCAGCAGTTGTTGCCTGGCTAGCGAAATGTAAACTTGTTTAATTATAATGTATATTATTTTTGTGGGAATAAAAAATTAATAAAAGTATATTTTTTATTTACGACACCACAATTGGCGACGAGGATGTCTAACGTACCTGGTGTAATAGGGCACTTACCAGAGTTTGATCCAGAGAAAAATGACGGGACACTCTACGTGAAACGGCTAAAACAATTTTTTATTGCAAATAAAATTGAAGATGAAGGTCGTACTCAAGCCATAGTGTTAAACGTGCTAAGTGAAAATGCTTATAAACTTTTAAGTGACTTGGCTATGCCTACAGAGCCAGAAGATCTAAAATTTAAAGAAATAATAGATCTACTGAACAAACATTTTAATCCAGTGAAACCGGGACTTTTTGATCGAGACAAATTTTACTCAAATTTTCGAGCACCTAGTGAAACTGTGTCGGAGTGGGCAGTGCGAATACGTAGTTTAGCAACAAATTGCAAATTTGGAAATTGCTTGACTATGGTATTAAGAGACAAGTTCGTAACCGGGTTGTCCAACGGTCCAATAAAAAATCGACTGTGCAGAGAGGATCTGGAGACCCTCACTCTAGAAAAAGCCATGGAAATCGCGCAAACAGCAGAATTCATCGAGGATAAAAACTACAACAGCAGCGGTCCAGAAAACGGCGGAGCAGTTCGAGTCAAGACGGAACCGGAGGAAATCCACAGGCTGAAGAAAGAAGGAGGACATCATCAGCAGAAAAATAGTGCTGTTAAAAAGTGCAGGGTATGTGGTTATACAAATCATAAAGAAAGTGAGTGCCGTTTTAAACAATATTATTGTAAATGTTGCAATAAAAAAGGGCATTTGAAAAAAATGTGTCCTGAAAAATCAAAGTCAGCTCGCGAATCTAAACCTGTCTATTCAAAAACACATAAATTCTTGTCCAAAGAGGAGAATAGTTTGTTTAACTTGGTAAAAGGCACATGTGCAAGGCCGATTACGGCCAAAGTCAAATTCAATGACAAAATGTTTGAATTACAGGTTGATTCGGGAGCAGCTATCACTGCTTGTTCTGAGTCGTTTTATTATTTAAATTTTAAAAATTTAAATTTACATGAAAACGACACAACCTTGTATTGTTATAATAATTCTGTTATAAATCCTAAAGGTTATTTTATTGTTAATGTAACATTTAAAGGTAAATGTAAAAAATTAAAATGTTATGTCATAAAAAATGGGAGTAGACCTATTTTAGGTTTAGACTGGATGAATGCATTCAACATTGGTCTTCAAAAAATAAATTTCTTATCAGAACCAGTTGACATACCGAAATTAATTTCAAAATTTGATAGTTTATTTAGTGATAAACTTGGATTGTTTAAACATGGTAAAATTAAATTAAATTTAATAGAAAAAGCGGAACCAAAATTTTTTAAACCTAGTTTATTCCATTTGCTTTAAAAAGTAAAGTGGAAGATGAATTGAATAGATTAATTGATTTAAAAATTTTATCTCCTATTAATTTTAGTCCATGGGGAACACCTATAGTACCAGTACTTAAAGCGGATAATACGGTAAGAATATGTGGAGATTATAAGGTCACATTAAATAAAAATTTAAAAATCGATAAGTATCCTTTACCCAGAATAGAGGATTTATTTCAAAAATTACAAGGGGGGAAAGAATTTACTAAACTCGACTTATCCCAAGCGTACCAACAGATGGAACTTGAATCGGAATCAAAAATTTTGACCACGATATCCACCCACAAGGGATTATTTGTTTATAATCGTTTACCTTATGGAATTGCAAGTGCACCCGCGGCTTTTCAAAAAAATATTGAATCACTATTTGTCGATTTAGAAGCAGTAGTAATATTTATCGATGATATTTTAATCACAGGTCGTAATCGCGATGAACACGTGAAACGTTTACAGGAAGTGTTACGCAGATTAAACGACAGCGGTTTAATCGTAAAAAAAGAAAAATGCGAATATTTTCAGAAAGAAATAAAGTATTTAGGCTTCATCATAAATGAATTAGGATTAAAAACGGATCCAAATAAAATTGATGGCATTCTTAAAGCACCTGTACCCAATAACATTACTGAGTTAAAATCATTTATAGGGATGGTTAATTTTTATAGAAAATTTGTACCGCGAATTTCACAAAAATTAACACCGCTATATAATTTATGTAAAGATAATGTAAAATGGTCATGGACAACAAAATGTAACGAGGCATTTGAGATGGTAAAAAAAGATTTAGTTTCGGCCGAAGTATTAGTGCATTACGACCCCACCTTACCTATTAGATTGATAGTGGACGCCTCTAATTATGGGCTGGGGGCAGTATTAAATCATGTTTACCCTAACGGCGAAGAAAAACCAATCGCGTACGCCTCATCTACACTCACATCAACTCAACAGAAATATTCGCAGATTGAGAAAGAAGCGCTCGCGATAAAATACGGAGTAGCAAAATTTGAACAATATTTATATGGAAGGAAATTCACGTTAGTAACAGATCATAAGCCTTTATTAAGTATATTTGGTTCAAAACGCGGAATTCCACAATTAATGGCTAATCGGTTGCAACGTTACGCGATAATTTTAATTGGATTTAATTTCGATATCGAATATGTGAAATCAAAGTTAAATGTTGCTGACGGATTATCTCGATTACCACAACATAGCTGTGAAATGATCGAGATTGAAGATAATGTTTACTTAAATTTTGTCACAGAAACCGGAAGTTTTAATTTAAATAAACAAACGTTACAAAAGGAAACTAAGATGGATAAATTGTTAACGGAAGTATTTAAACAAGTTCAGTCGGGCTGGAAAAAATACAAACATAACGAACATTTAAAACAATTTTATCTTAGAAGAAGAGAATTATCCGTATCAGATAAATGCGTATTTCAAGGATATCGTGCGGTCATTCCTTCATCCCTACGGGCAATGGTGCTTAAAGAGTTGCATAAAACGCATATGGGTATGGTTAGGATGAAATCATGGGCGCGAAGTTACGTTTGGTGGCCTGAAATTAATCGAGATATAGAAAATCTTGCAAAATCGTGTTATAATTGTAATAAATTTAAAGAATCGCCTAATAAAAGTTCTTTAATTCCGTGGAAATGGCCAAAAAAAGTCTGGGAAAGAATACACATTGATTTCGCGGTATCATTTTTAGGAACAAATTTTTTGGTACTAACTGATGCTAAATCTAAATGGTTAGAAGTGGTTCCAATGAAAAATATCACTGCGGAAGCCACCATCAAAATCTTAAGAGAAATTTTTTGCAAGATATGGGTTGCCTGATATAATTGTTAGTGACAATGGGACACAATTTACAGCTTTACAATTTAAGGAATTTACAACTAAAAATGGAATTAAACAAATTTTTACGGCTGTAAATAGTCCTGTTACGAACGGAGCAGCTGAAAATTCTGTAAGAACTTTTAAAAGAGCAATGTTGAGCGCTATTGGAAACGAAAAACATCCTGATATAAATTATTATTGATGTAATTTTTTATTTGATTATCGAAATACAAAACATGCAACTACATCTGAAAGCCCTGCAAAATTATTTTTAAATAGATCCTTAAAAAATCGTTTCAGTTTAATTTGCAAAATTGAAAAGGATATACCGGTAAATTTAAATAAAATCAAAAAGCATGTAGAACTAAAACAAAATTGCCAAATAAAAAATTTTGGAGGGTCCAGGAAATTTAAATTTAAATTAGATAGTGTTGTATGGACTAGGGATTTTAGAAAAAATAAACCATGTTGGGTAAAAGGAAAAGTTGAAAAAATTATAGGATTGAGACATGTTTTAGTAAGAGTAGATAATTTAATTTGGAAAAGACATATCAGACAAGTACGAGAGTGTGTTGAAAATAGATTTTCAGAAGAAATGTTAGATGATTTCTTGAAAGAGAATCATGTGAGTAATGAAACCATTTCTGCTAATAAAGAAAGGGAGATGGTGATACAGGAAATTAAACCTAAGAGAAAAATAAAAGTTCCTGATAGATTAGTTTATACTAGTTTTAAATAATATTAAGGTGGGGATTTTCAAATGTGTAAGGGAAATGTAGTGTATAATGATACACACAGATATCAGGTATATATAATGTACCAGCTCTCCGGATTAAAGAAGGCGATTGCTGGCGTTTGTCGACCGGAGCCAGCAGTTGTTGCCTGGCTAGCGAAATGTAAACTTGTTTAATTATAATGTATATTATTTTTGTGGGAATAAAAAATTAATAAAAGTATATTTTTTATTTACGACACCACATTTATGATAATATAAAATGTTGACAGCAAAAATTCACGGAGTATTTTTTTATAATAGAAATTAAGTTGGCAATGCGGACGAAGTTTAAGACGCAGATCTCTGTCTTAAACATCGCTTGTATTTACACGAGGCCATACAGTTTCACATTAGCGTTTAAAGATACATTCACTTTAACATCCGATCTTAAAGATCTAGTGAAAAAAGTTGATTCGGAGTGACTTAAGTGAATAGCAAGCGAATTGTTTCCTACCTTACTACCAGGTAATCATTGTTTTATATTTTCCAAATTTGAACACCAGTTTTGATATTATTCACCTGTTCTACTCATGTATTAATTTCAGTATCCATTATAATTTTTATAATAATAAATTATAACCTTAAATACACAATAGCACTCTATATACCATTCCTATCAGGTAACTAGTGACATCTGTTAGCTTATCAATAAAGAAGCGGACGACCGATAAACCGACAAGTTTAGCTGTCGGATTACCCGCTGGTCAAGACAACACTGGCGCGGTCGTTTAAATAATACAATGACTACATTTAGTGACGGAAATTCAAACCATCAAAAAATGACAATGAATACGAAATCATTCGCAGATATAACAAAGTCAAAATCACAACAATACCCAAATAAAAATCAGGCTATTATTATGGATACTCTTCCAACTATACCTACTGAAGAATTTGTATATGCCATTGGAGATATAATAAATCCGACAAACATAATATATATTTCAAAAATTTATAACCATCGTCTCTGTATTTATCTTAAAAATAAAGAATTTGTTGAAAAATTAATTACTGAAAACGCAAAACCAATGTCTGCCCTTCTATCCCAGATAGTATAATCGAGGAAGTCCTAAAGAATCAAGGTCTTAAACTGCAATCGCCAATAACGCCCCTACGAGCTGGACTTAAGCGTGATGGATACGCGCATATCTTAAGCTTCTGGCGTCAAGTGTATGTCTCATCCACGGATAAAGATACGCCAGTAGAACTACCCGAAACTATACATGTAAACCATGATAACACAGAATATAAAATATATTTAACAACAGATGTTACGTGCTTTATATGCAAGCAAAAAGGCCATGTTGCTAATAAATGCAACAATAAAACCGTTTATGAAAATAATTCAACCACAACAATAAATCAAAGTAATGGGACCACAAAACAAACTGGAACCTCCACAGAAACAACCCAACAAGTTATAAATAATACTACCCAGAATATAACTGAAAACGAAAAAAACACCACAGATGTCAACACGGAAAAAACCACTGAAATAGAACCAATAGAAGATATCGAACTGATAACTCCAAATACAGGAAAACGTACAGCGACATCTATTAGCAGCTTAGAAGATGATCTGACCCAATACATCAAAGATATCGAAAGCCAAACAAAAGATACCCCTAAAGAGACAAGAATCTAACTGAACAGAAAAAAAAAGAAACCAAAGAAAGAATAGATCAGAAAGCCCAGGTACCAGTACACAAACAGATTTAAATGAAGCCCTAGAAGCGATCAATGAAGAAATGGAAACAAACCCAAAATTATACAATATAACACATGAAGATTTGTGCAAACTGATCGATCAAATACAAACATCACAGAATCCACTAGTCACCGCAAGAAAATTCACTACAGACATCTATCAACTAATAATTTTACTCAAGGACCTTCATTCATTTACTTCAGACCGATCAACAAAATCAAGATTAACCAGAATAATAAACAAAATTAGAGAAGATATGAGCGAAGAAGCAGATAATGCTTCTACATCTGGACCTCGATAAATATGGCACTTATACAGTGGAACATGAACGGCCTCTTTGCACATCTTGCAGAACTCCAGCAAATTATATCCGAAATACAAACATCATACATCTGTATTCAAGAAACACGTCTACACAGTCACCAAGTAGTTAACCTTAGAAGATATACGGCCTTCAGAAAAGACAGAACAACCGCAAACATAGCAAGTGGAGGTGTAGCCATATTTGCTGAAAATTCTGTCCCTGCAGATAAGATAAACCTCACAACAGAGTTAGAGGCAGTTGCAATATCAACAATTGTGACTAACTTATACAAAATTACAATATGTAATGTATACCTTCCTCCAAATAATAATTTCACACCAGAGCAAATCAATGCCCTGATAGAACAGCTGCCACGACCATTTCTTCTAGTAGGCGATTTTAACAGCCATAACACTATTTGGGGTTCAGCACACTCAGATACGCGCGGTAGAAAAATAGAAACTATCCTCAATGACTCAAGAGCGATATTAAATGATGGCACGCCCACACATTTCTGTGCCAGTACTGGAAATTTTTCTACAATCGACTTATCGATTTGCGACGCCTCCTTTGCACTTGATCTGAACTGGGAAGTTTTACCACTGTTATGGGGTAGTCACCACTTCCCTATTAAAATAACATTCCCAAAAATACAAAATATAACTAACACATATAGAAAAGAAAAGTAGAATCTTAGAAATGCAGACTGGGAAAAATTCCAAAGACTGGCAAATATAACAATATCACTAAATACAAACTCTGACATCAATGATCTTGTCGAACAATGTACACAACGGATTAAACACGCAGCAATAGAAGCAATTGGTTACAAAAATACATATTCACACAAGAAACATGTACCGTGGTGGAATGAATCATGTAAAATAGCAGTAAAGCAATTAAAACGCGCCCTTAACCGCTACAAAAGAACAAGATCCGAAGAAGATTTCATATCGCTAAAAAAGTGTCGCGCGATATCTTGACGCACTATAATAGAAAGCAAAAAACAATCTTGGGAAAACTACGTTTCGACAATAACACCAAATACACCAACAACAGAAATATGGGGGAAAATACGAAAAATCAGAAACACTAAAAATACAACATTCACAACAACGTTAATTAAAGACAACAGAATTATTACATCTCAACAAGATATAGCAGAAACTTTGGCTAATACTTTCGAACACACTTCAAGTACCGAAAATTATCCACCACAATTTAAAATATATAAGAACGTAACAGAAAATGAGCAACTTAAAATAAACAAACTAGAACATGATATTAATAAACCCTTTACAGTAACCGAACTAAAAACAGTAATAAAAAATTTAAAAGACAATAAATGTCCTGGGCCGGATAACATCACAACCGAGATCATCAAACAATTGCCCGAAAATACAATATTATACCTCTTAAAAATGTATAACCATATTTGGAATAATAATGTATATCCACAAAAATGGCAGGAAGTTAGAACGTTTCCTATATTAAAACCACACAAGGATAAAACTAACACGGAAAGCTATCGGCCAATATCTGCGTCCAACAATTTTAGCAAAATATTACAAATCATGATCAATCGTAGACTCATGTGGTTCTTAGAATCAAATAAAATCCTGACATGTAACCAAGCCGGCTTTAGACAGAATCATTCAACAACCGACAATGTATTATTATTAGCAACAGAAATAGAAAAGGCATTTAAAAACCGAGAAGACACAATTGCAGTACTATTTGATATACAAAAAGCATATGACATGACTTGGCGCAGGCCAATCCTAAATGCGCTCATAGAATATGGTTTAGATGGCAATATAATACATTATATTAACAACTTTCTAGAACATCGAACTTTCAGAGTATATACAAATGGATATGAATCGCAACCAAAAATACAGGAAAACGGCGTGCCACAAGGTGAAGTGATCAGCGTGACACTCTGTCTCATTGCAATAAATAAAATAGCTCAAGAAATCCAAACACCTGTTCAATCCTGTTTATTTGCAGATGACTTGGTAATCTTCTGTTCAGGAAAAAACCTGTATTCCATAAAATCAAAATTACAAAAAACTATCAACAACCTTTCGGCATGGTCGAATAGAACTGGTTTCGTTTTCTCGTCCACTAAAACTAAGGCCATACACTTCAACAGAAGGCAATACAATCAGAAAAACCCAATATTGAATATTCAGGGTAATTTTATAGAATATGTAGATGAAGCTAAATTTCTTGGGGTCACATTTGACAAAAAATTAAGATGGACAGCACACTTAGCAAATATAAAACAAGATTGCACACAAAGACTAAACATAATAAAGACATTAGGACATCAAAAATGGGGGGCAAATAAAGAAAACCTACTGAGACTGTATCAGGCAATCATCAGGTCAAAACTAGAATATAGCTGCATTGTTTTTAAACATATAAAACCCTCCTATAAGAAAATATTACAAACTATAGAAAACACTGCTCTTAGAATTGCAACCGGAGCTCTGCGCACTAGCCCAATAGACAGTCTACACTGTGAAGCTGGTCAGATTCCCATTGATTATCGCATGTCTCAACTCTCTTTATGTTACCTTGCTAATGTTGCTAGTTTACCAGATTCACCCATATATCAACAAATTTTCCAAAATCATAACAATAAACTCACAATAAAAAACTCCTGCCCCATACAACAAGAATTATCACAAAACTTACGAGCTATAAATACAGAATTCCCACCTATATTAAAACAGTTCTTTTCAAAATATCCACCTTGGACCATTACAAAACCCCATTTCGATTTATCCCTAACTAAATACACCAAAACTTCAACAACTCCTGATACTTTCAAAAAATCATATCAACAAGAAATCCAAAAATACCCACAATTCAATGCTATATTTACGGACGGTTCAATAATAAAAAATAAAACAGGAGCTGATCTTCTTTTCAAGGAAAAATCGTATAAATATCGTTTACCAACTACAGCTAGTGTGTACACAGCCGAAATGTATAGCATCTTGAAAGCCTCCGAATACATAAAAAATGATAAAAATCAAGAAAGAAGATATATCATTCATAGCGATAGTCTAAGTACGATCCTAAGTATTGAACAGCTATACCCGAAACACCCTCTTGTCACTAAAATACAAGAAAACATCCATGAAGCGATATGTGATGGCAAAGACATCATCATGATGTGGATTCCTTCCCATGTTGGTATAACAGGGAACGAGAAGGCAGACCACCTCGCCAAAGAGGCTGTAGAGGAAGAAGTCTCCGAAATAGATATACCAGCTAGCGACATAAAGGCTTTAATAAAGAAATCCATAAGATGTCAATGGACGGAAAAGTGGCATTCAAATACCAGCCACCTAAGATATATAAAAGAAGATACCAACAAGTGGCCAAGCAATAGGAGTCGTAGAGAACAAGTCGTCCTAACTCGACTAAGAATTGGCCACACCTTATACACACATAAACATATCTTTGAAAGAGAAAACCACCCGACGTGCAACGTATGTGATACAAGAACCACTATATGTCATATTCTGCAGGAGTGCCCACAATACAATACCGAAAGACAGGAAAATAACTTAAAAAACAGTGTCCAAGAAATCCTGTCAAACAATAGTGAAAGTGAAAACCAAGTGATAACCTTTTTAAAAAGCATTGATATATATGATAAAATATAATCGACAGTTCAACAAGTAAATCTACCTGAATGTAGTAAATATGTTTGAGTTAACCTATTGTAATCATGTAATTGTATGTATTCTAATTATGTATTAATAAGTCAATGTATGTCGGTGCCAATAGTCTTCGTAACTGAGGCACCTTAAGCTTAAATAAAAAAAAAAAAAAAAGATCTAGTGTGAAAAGGGTATTAGCTCGCAGAGAGCGATCTAAAGGCCTTATCACACTAGAGTTATTATTCAAGTCTAAACTTGAAAAATTGAAGTCTTTGCATTCAAATCGAAGTCTTGTGTATGTGATAGCATGACAAAAAACCTAGGTTTTTAAGACTGAGCAAATACATCGAGATACATTCCCCTGTCTCTAGAAGACAGACGAAATCCAAGTCGTTAAATGCTCGTGCGCGGCCTCGCCCTCTCAGTCAGATCAAGTGAGATGGGTCTATTGTTAACGTTATGTACGCAGGCGTAAGTTACTTATCCCTGTTTCCCGTGTGATAGCAGAAGACGTGAAGATTTGAATCCTCGAAAAAGACTTACAAAATAAAACTTGGATAGCGTTCTAGTGTGATACGCCCTTAACTGCTGAAGATTGTAAAAATGACCGTTTTTTTATACGATATTCGGTGAGGGAATTTGGTTTATGGTCCTAAAGGGCGTTTGTGATTGGTTAAAATGGTAAAAATATAAGTTCATTAATATCTCTAAATTTATCGCGAATAGAGATGGGAATTTCGGCTCAGTTTGCGGAACCGGATCAGTGGAGGTCGTTCAGTTTGTTGAGCCGGTTCATTGATCCGGCTCAGTGATCTGGTTAAGTAAACATGTTTCCGAGACACAGGTCGGTCGTTAGTTCGTAGGTAGAACGTCGCTTAGAGCCGGCACTTGCTTAGAGCCGGTTCTTGCAATATATGAACTGTAAACATGATCCCGAGACACAGGTCAGTCGGTCGTTCGGTCGTAGGTAGAACGTCGCTTAGAACCGGCTCTTGCTTAGAGCCGGTTTTTGCAATATATGAACTGTAAACATGATCCCGAGACCCAGATCGGTCGGTCGTTCGGTCGTAGGTAGAGCGTCGCTTAGAGCCGGCTCTTATCTAACATTCTTGAAACAAACAATTCACTTTATGTAGCTACTGTATTTTAAACCAGATGTGTTAAGTTTATGGCGATGTTTATTGCCCTAATAAATCGGACATCTGGGTCTTGGGCAATATTTTTAATATTTTTATATAGTATGGTTGTAAAAAAATGGTTCTAGGACACTAACCCCCGGGACACTAACCCCCGGGACACTAACCCCCGGGACATTAACCCCCCGTCAATAACCCCCGGGACATTACCCCCATGTCATTAACCCCCCGTGTCATTAACCCCCCGTGTCATTAACCCCCCGTGTCGTTAACCCCCCGTGTCATTAACCCCCCGTGTCATTAACCCCCTGGACAATAACCCCCTTGCCATTTACCCCCGGGCCATTAACCCCCTGGCAATTGATTAATATTTTAAATGTTTATTTTTATTTAAAATTTGAACATTTGAAATTGGAACAAAATTGAAGAAATGTAATTTTTATTTATAAAATGTAAAACTTTTTTTAAGGTTAACTTACAAAAATCAATTTGTCTCAAAAATGGCTCTAACGATTTTTTTTTGTGTATGTGGGTTAAGGGATGTAATAATACGCCATTGTCAATATTTTCAAAAATGCATAGGGGCCCAATGGGGATCCCCATCTGGGATTTGGTCAATATTTTTAATATTTTTATATAGTATGGTTGTATGAAAATACAGACTAAGCCTATTAGTTTCAAATAAACTGCCCTACAAATTGAGGACAAAATACACTTTATGATAATACATTACAAGCCGAGTTCTCGCGAAGTTCAACATGACATCGATCCAGATCCAGATCGCTCCGGTCACTGCTCACAATCGCCCGACCAATCGTATCCTTGAAACTTGAAACTATACAGTGAGCCGTGAGCCGGCTCATTTCAATTTGGTGAATCGTGTCACTTCGGTCAGTGTACTGAGCCCGTTCGTTCATGAACGACCCATTTCTAATCGCGAATATTGTTGACTTACGGTTATCACAAGATTACTGATGTCTCACGGAATCCGGCGGTGTATAATAAGTTACTTGTATGTCATGCGTGACGTGTGTTCTGACGTTAAACTCCGAGGCTTGTATCGGCAACATACATACTTTTGAATGTTCTATAAATAATGAGGTATGACCCTTAACTTCTGCGGTTGAATAATATTGTGAATTGTTGAACATATCTGTTGTATCATTTTGTAAATTTAAAATCCAATGATCTAATTTTCTAATAAATGCTATTATTGTATACGGTTCTGAGACAAAACGGGACCTCTTGTCTCGTTAGGAAGGTTCACGTGGGTAGCTGTACACAAGAGAAAAACATTAACATTAATTGTATTTATTACATCATAAGATGTACATGTGAATCCTTATATAATAGTTATTTCATTATAAAAAGGGGCGGCAAAATTGAAGTAATTATTTAAACTCTAAAACGGGAAATTGAACTGAAGGTTCGTGGCCTATACTCGCTCTTATTGTCGCTGTGTGAAGGAATCTTCATTTAGATTCCTGCAGTGGAACCGACAGGCAGTGCAAATACAGGTCGCTTGTAGTCGGTCTGGTTTCGACAGTGGTGTCATCCTGGACGGACGGGAGATGGAGTGACCTGCTCACTCGCGTACTGTGAAATCGTGGTGTGAGGCAAGATCACGGCGAGTACACAGAGATTTTGTCGTAAATGGAGCCGGACCGGCCGGCTCAGTAACTGTAGCCGGTTAATATGAGTTTATTGTCCTTAAGACATGTGTTTTCAATAGTACTCCGAGTCTCACCGTTCTCTAGCCTCACGTTGGTGGTAAACGATATCAACGACCGATGCTCAGGTCTCTCGCCCATCGCACCGACATGGGGTTACGTTGTGAGTGAAACTCCCGTATACAGAATTTCGCAACGACACCAGATAACTGCTTCCTGGCGGGAACCAAGACTGAGCAGTCCAAAAGTGTGACCACCTGCCCAAATCGACTCTCGCCGGCGACGCTGGCTACGTCAAAGTACCCTGGAAACATGAGATCCGGAGAGCGCGTGTCTCTAGAGAACCTTCGTCACCGCACACTACATACCTGTTTTAGCCGACCCCCCATCAGTCGCAAAACTCAACCTATCTCGTGACTGCACTAGATAACTGCTGCCTGACCGAAACCAAGATGGAACAGTCCAAAAATGTAACCGCCTGCCCAAACCGACTCTCGTCGGCGACGCTGGCTACGTCAAAACAACCAAGGAACACGGACTCCGAGAGCGCGTATTCAGAAAAGTGTCTCAGTCACCGGACGGGGGTATCTTACGACATCTGAGCCCTAGAAACGTAGAGCATACGATTCACCTCGTGATGGCACTAGATAACTGCTTCCTGGCCAGAACCAAGACTGAGCAGTCCAAAAGTGTAAATCTGCCCAAACCGATTGCTCTCGACGACGCTGATTACGTCAAAACACCCAAGAAATACGGGCTCCAGAGAGTACGTGTATCGAGAAGTGTCTCCATCACAACATACCTTACCTTCTAAGCGGCGTCCTCTTCTTCCTTGGTTCAGTGGAATGTAGTTTTTACGACTGGTCTCTCGTTGTAGTCCGCTAGGCTGGCTGTTAGACGGAACCGGCCTGCTGTAACCGCTGTTGCACTGCTCTGCCAGTCCACTGGGCCGGTGTCAGAGCTTACTTTGGAATTTCTCTGCAGTTGCTCGTTCAAAGGACGGTTAACGGCTGAACTCGTGGCCTTGTCTTGTCTTGTCCAATCCTATGGAAGAGTACCGGACTGTAAGCCCTCAACTCGTGTCTTGAGTATTCCAAATTAAAAAGTTGGAATAAAGATAGACCTCTCCTGTAGGTCGAAGATACTGTTCAACTGTGACCTATCATAAGAATGATACAATTCACAGCAGAGCGAATCCTAGATGACGATGTCGTGGCCTTTAATTCCATCCCTTTTATATCATACAGGTGATGAGGCGGGGTGTATTGTAGGTTAGACCACAGGTGCAGTCTAGAATGTTGGTACAAATGTTTCAAGTGGGCCGTAACGTAAACCAGAGACAGTTGTATTCCAGTGGCGTAGCGGACGAAAGGCGGGTTACCATTCCGTCTCAATTCCCTTGTAACGACTGATTTAGATTGTTTTTCAAATATGGATATATCTGTTAGATCAAAACTTTTTAATAAACGTCTAAAATAATTATGATAATAAATATACAAAGATATAATAATTATATATTTTGTTTTTTTTTTTTCTTCCTTTATTTGGTCCTGACTATTTGTGTCATTAACCAGTATTTCTTCTTTTTGGTGTGTATGTATTATGTTTTATTGTTGTTATACTTTGATTTTACTATTTCTTAGGTATTTTTCTATTTCCTGGAGAATTTTTTCTTTGTTGATATAAAGTAGTTGGTGCACAGAGGTTGGAAACGGAATATTAAATGAGTTCAGCGTATTAAATAAATTGTTGCGATGTGTATTGTATCTTGGGCAGATGAATAGCAGATGGTTGATATCTTGAATTGAGGCGTTATCACAGTCACAATATGGAGTCGGGCTCATGTTAATACGGTTCAGGTGACTTCTCGTAAGAGTGTGCCCAAATCTCATTCTGCAGATAGTGGTAATGAAGGAACGAGTCATCGTAGATTCAAACCATGTTCTCCTGGGTACTGTAGGCTGTAGGCTACCATAATATGTTCCTTTTTTTCTTATGCTGTCTCTAAATTCATTATTCCAGGTTATATAGGTTATATAGGTGTTAGATTTAAATTTTATATTTTGTTATTATTTATTATAAGAAGAAAAAAGCTCATTATTTATTAATTGATTCTGTTTATTATAATCTAAAGTTTTAAAAAATAAGGTTAATCTGTAGAAATAATTTTTAGAGTAAATTATTTTGTATAAATTATAACTTTTAAATTTTAAATCATCTTGCGCTCCCCAGTTCGGAAAACTAGGTTTTAAGTTATCACAACTGCCCCCCTCAGAAATAAATGAACTTTTAAGAAATACATTAAATAACTTCTCTTTCTATGGAAATATATTACAAAGAAAACAGAATTACATCAGTTTTATTTCTGAGGGTGATCACCTAAATTATGTATTTCTTACATAATTAAATCTAATTTTTTATCCCCAATATATCAAAAACTAATCGTGCGAATTTAATAGCCTTTGGAGTAAGGTACATTCTTACACGTAGTGTCGCTTAAGCTTTATTGGGTCACATTGGGCCGCCCACGCTCAGGGAACGCAGTAACAGGGTTGCGTATTCCGTGAAAAGTGTCCTTTTTGACACTTAAGCTGATGTTTTTTTTGCGTTTCTGGATATTCTTTCATATATACTAGATATTCAGAGTGCCACAATGGCCATTTTAATTATCATATATTTATATATGAATAAAACATATTTATATCAACATATTCCTAAAAGCTAACTATGTACAAAGTTGTCATTTACGTTTTACGCAATAACTAATTTTCTTGCATAATCTTTATAAGAAAAAACCAAGTCGATATCTTATTGATCCTAAGAGATATTAAGAAATCCTTAAATTCACATTTTACCCCTTTTCACCGTTAACAAAAGCAATTTTAAAAGGGTATGATTTAACTGGGAATTATTTAAATAGATATGTACACTTAAATTAATACTTTGTGCATTAAAATAAAAAATATTTAGCATTAAATAAATATATCTATTTAAAATAAAAATTTAAAATTGAGCAATATTTTCTTTATAGTGTGCTTTAAAACGATCTTTTTTGTGCATTAAAATATTAAAAAATGTAAATTTAATAAATATTTTTACTTTAAATAAAAAATACTATAATGGGAATAATTATTATCATAATGTGAATTTCTTTTTTGAATCAAAGTTTGTCCGAAAATGTTTAAGGCCCGAAAATGATATGAGATATAAGCTTATTATTGCCCAAATTATGTACATATTATTTAAAAACATTAAAAAAAAAACTATTTGTAATAAATTGTCAACATGTTTTATTAACGCAAAGTCAAAATCAACACATTTAAAAAAATGTATTTATAAAAGCATAAAAAAATATATAATAATAATAATAAATTTATTTTAGCACTTGCTATTATTTTTTTAAAATCTAATTACATAAACTTAACATAAACATAAAGAAAATAATAAACAAAAATTTACATTTTTATGTTTTAGAATCACTTACATGATTTGGCATTTAAGTAATATACATGTGATAAATTCGTGGGCGGACAAAATGTCCCCGGACAAAATGTTCCGGACAAAATGTCCCTGGATAAAATGTCCTGGATAAAATGTCCCTGGATAAAATAACCCCAACTCAGGGATACAGATACCGTTGAGCGCTGCAGTAGGTAGTTGCGAACGCCACACGATAATCTAATGCACAAGTTATTCATTCTAAGGCACGTTCTATTTTTCTGGTGGTTCAAATAACTTATTGATTGCGCCCATTCGATGTTTAAGTGGCAATTTAATTAAAATATTGCGCATGTAATTTTTGTAATGCTCAAATATTTTTTAAGCTGTTAATATTTTTTATATAGGTTACAAATGTACTGCACATTTATTTTTTTAAGTATACAAATATAATATAAAAGGAACATTTAAATTCATTAAATGCACAAACCAGTATTTTAATGCCGTTGTTTTTATAATATTGCAAAAAAAAAATATTTAACAAAAAAAATAATTTATTGCACATTTACTTTTTTAATTACAATGGTAATTTGTTTATTGCACAATTATTTTATAAAATACTTACAACAAATGCACAAGGTATTCTATATATTACGCATTTAAATTGTAGTGATTTTAAAACACTGCCAATATCATTTCGAGATATTTTAAAAAGACACTTACGTACCAAAAAGAAATTTTATAACAGAACAAACGCAGGAAATACGACGGGATGTATAATTCACCCCGTTTGTAGATTCAGCCCTTTAGGGGTTGATTAGGACAAAATCGTGAAATAAGTTTTTCGGCATTTGTATGAGTGATTTTTGTAAGTAAAAACCAAGTCTGTAGCTTATTGGTCCTAAGAGATATTAAGGAATCCTTGAATACACATTTCACCCCTTTTCACCCTTTGGGGATGAAATTTTAAAAAACTGTCAATACCATTTCGAGATATTTTAAAAAGACACTTATGTGCCAAAAATAAATTATGTAACTCAACTAACACAGGAAATACGAAGAGATGTATAATTCACCCCAATTGTAGCTTCACCCCTTTAGGGGTTAATTAGGAGAAAATCCTGAAATAAGTTTTTCGGTATTTGCATGGCTAATCTTTATAAGCAAAAACTAAGTCGATATTACATCGGCCATAAGAGATATTAAGGAATCCGTGAAATCACATTTTACCCCTTTTCGTCCTTTAGGACTTAAATTTCGAAGAATCTTACATTCTAAGCGGCGTCCCCTTCTTCCTTGGTTCAGTGGAATGTAGCCTTTACGAGTGGTCTCTCGTTGTAGTCCACTAGGCTGGCTTGAAAAAAATCCCTTATGGGAATGAATATACTCTCCAAATTTCAAGTTTCTAGACCCAGGGGTTTAGGCTGGGCTGTAATGAGTTAATGAGTCAGTCAGTGAGTCAGGACATTTTTTATATATAGATTGTTTGCTTCAATTGTAGCTTGTTTTATAGCCTCCCGATATTTTTTTCTAAAATAATTTCGCATTATTTTGTTTTTATTTGTTGGATTATGTATCTAGAAAGAGTGCAAAAGGTCCAGTGTGTTTCTCATCTTTTTGAGCTTTTCATTATACCAAAGTATATCCTTCTTTGTGATATTACAGATTTTAATTTTTTTCACTGGAAAAGACACATTATAGATGTTAAGTACAAGTTCCATAAATATATTAAATTTTAGATTTAGTTCAAGTTTAGTTTCGTCGATTAAATCTCAAGAAGTGTTTGTCAAATGTTTAAAATATGTTAACTTACCCTTGTTTGTTATAGGTCTAGATTCTTTGTACTGAACAGGTTCGTGTATCTTATTGCTATCGTTTAGAGCAGGGGTTCTTAACCTTTTTTGTTCCATGGACCCCTTGACAGAAAAATAAAGGCCACGGACCCCCTTCTCAGAATAACATTTTTAGATAAACTAAAATTAATACATAACATAAACAAAAGATAATTTTTATTGAAAAAAATATATTATTATAAGTACATGTAGTATATAAATCAGTATTAGTTTAATTTTAATTGGAAAACAGCAACAGTCAAAATAATCTTCACATGTTAATGTGAAGGTTGTTGCTGTTTTTTGTGAATGAGAATGCTGAACTGTGGTTCGGTGCGTGATAAGGCGACACGCATGTCATATGTTTTTTGTTTTAATTGTTGCTAATGTTGAAAATCCAGATTCGCAAGGATATGTGGTTGCGAATGGAATTAAAGTTTCCAGAGCTCGTTTAGCAAGACGCGGATAGGCTTCTATCAGTGAACACCAGAATTCATCGAGGCCTTTTGAATTAAAATTCCGCCGCAATAAGTCTTTTGTCCTGAGATCTACCAGTTCATCTTTGCTTAGGTCAACATCTTCGATACAGTTTATGTCGCAAAGAAAAGGACTGCGGATCCATGGGTCAACTTTCATTTCATCAAGAAGGAAATATCCTTTAAAAGAGTCATCCTTTAAAAGTGTTCGCAGATATTTATTTTTAAATAAGTTAGAGATGTTTGTACTCCATCTTTGTAAAGCAACTCCTCCAACATTGGAAAGTTTGCAAAACTGTCAACCTCTACTCTATTTTTCCATATGGGTAACTTAGCCAGGAATGCTTGCAATATTTAAGTAGCATCCATAATAGTGACTTCACGTCCTTGAAGGGCAAGATTTATATTATTCATATGATCAAAAATATCTGCCTGATAAGTCAAACCATAAATAAAATTTTTTCAAAATGTTCAGAGAGTGAACTTTCTCTTTCTACCAGAAAAATTGAAATTTCTGTCCTTAATTCAAAGATGCGTTTCAAGATTTGTCTTTTAGAAAGCCTTCTCACTTCTGTGTGGTAGAGAAGCACGTCGTGTTCAGAATCTATTTTAAGGATTTTAAAAATGCGGTGATTTAGAACCTTACTTTTGATAAAGTTAACAAGGCTGTTATCAAAACTTCTTTCAGGGTTGTTGGAAGAGTCTTTGTCGCTAGTGCATGTCTATGTAAAAAGCAAAGAGTAACCATTTTAACTTGAGAAGCTTCATTTTTCGTATGAAAATATTTGATAAGTTTTATTCTGCATGTTCAGCATTAATACATTAACATATAACTTTCTTGAGATATATTAACACGGACCCCTTAAAATTGATCTGACCCCTTGGGGGTCCGTGGACCCCAGGTTAAGAACCCCTGGTTTAGAGTAATGCAGAAATTTATACCGTCATGGTCAGAAAAAGGAATTAAAACTTTATCAGTGATGAATTTTTCCCCATAGTTCGCGAAAACATTGTCTAGACAATTTTAGACTCTAGTTAAAAAAGTTAGTGTGATCGTATCACCGTCCGTCTTAACAAGAGGATAAAGTATTTTATAGGGAGTATTTATAATTCTGTGTACATAATTTCAATGTTGGTTTCAAGTTTTTGTAAAATTTCTATATTTCTAAATTTGATGTCTAGATTGCTAGTAATTTTATTTCAGATTATTTGTATGAGAAACTGTTATTTTGTGATGTTTACTCTGCCTTTAATAAGAAATAATTTTTAAAAGATAGGGCGACATAATCATTATTTTCTTCTCGATTCTCGCAATTTTCTTACTTGCTTTCCAACTCTTATTAAAGTTTGATTTGACGTTTTATTTTGTAAAAAAATAGATAATTAAGTTGTTGAAATCATTAATGAGATTTGAGAAAAATGTGAAAAACAAAATTGTGAAAATTAATGTTGTGTCATGATTAATATTTTTCAACAGATTGTCAAGAAAATTAATATTGAAACTAAGGAAAATATTGTGATTTTTAAGTATATATTTTTAATTTAATTTATTTAAGGATTTATTTTACTTAAGTTTAATAAACTAATGGTTAAGTGTTAGATTTATCCAAGTATATATAGTTTATAAATTTCAGATTTTCATCATTTTACTGTCAGAGCGAATTAGAGGTCGATTCACTTGTTCAGGCGACATCTTGAGACGTCGTTTGCACTGTTTTCCACTTCGTTTCACACACATTATTTTTTAGATGAACATTTGAAATTGAAATTATGAATTAACAGAAAATGTCACACTTCAACATATTTTTTTTTAACAAAAATACTTAATAAAGACCTGTACTTATAGAGATAATAGGACCGGTCAAAACATCATGCTTACCATTTGGTATTCATACAAATTTCTCACGTGATACGAATTTCACAATTGCGAGAAACAATTGATAAGTACCAATTTTTTGCCAAATACTGGAATTTTGGTAGAACAAAGATAAATGAAACGAAGAGAAACAATTATTTACATTGGTGTTTAACTGCCCTTTGTTGTAAAGCTATTTTGTTATAAACGAGAGCTGCTTAATTTTTTTTTTTTATGTGAACTGTGAATGTTCACATATTTCAAGGTTTTGTAGGTATTTAGTAAGTGATAACAAATTGCAAGTACATATTAAAAATTATAAATTTCGATAAGTTTTGATGGACTAGTCCACATGCTTTCATCTACAGACTTTTTTATTTATCCAGGGAAAATTTTTTATAGACACCATCATATGCAGGTAGTGTCGGAGTCTCCACAGGTGGCATACAAACTAAAAACCCTGATTGCCTCCTCTCCGTCATGGGACTGTCGTAGTGAGACTATTCATCATGACGGAGTGGCTAGTTCTTCCTGGTTCTTCCTTTTTCTCGTCTGCTTCCTCCTCCTGTTTCTTCCGTGTCTTTCTTCCGGTGGTCGTCTTAGAGTCAGGTTGCTAAGTCTGTCCAGGCGGCGGCAGAGCCTGGTTCGTGAGTCCTGTGTGTCCAGACTCAAGAAGAACGACCATCAAGACCCTTCAGACCGATGATGAGTAGTAGGAGGAGACAGGAACGGAAGAACAGGGAGACTAGTCGGAGTCTTAGGCCGCGAGGTCGCACACGGAACCGCTTGCGGATGGTAAAGGCAGCTCAAAGGTCGGGTTATAGACACCCGCATCCAGAGAGTGTGGGTATGCCACGTAGTCACCTAGCGACGCCCCGGGGGAGATCCGTGCGTAAAACCACGCGAGTTTTCGTCGAAGACGCTTTGTATTCGGACTGGATAACCTGGTAACCAGGTCAAGTCCGAAAACACGAGACGGACGCCTACTGCTGGATACCTGAAGTGGGCGAATGCCGTGGGTGAGCTGGTGGGGGGACTTGACAGACTTGGGTACTAAGACTAAGCGTACTTGAGATGCGTTTGCATCAAGACCTCTCTATAGCTACCCAGTAGTCCAGTCTATTAGATAAATGTTCTAAGCACAGTGTTGCAAAAAAATCGATAACTTTCGAAATAATTATCAGACCAATTCCTGTTGTACTAGTCTGGTTCACATTAATGTGCATTACTAAGATTTTTTTCAGATTTTTAGAATAACCCCCAGGGTTATAGGGCGTGGAATAAGAATTTTTGCAGCTTATTTTTGGTAAAAATCGTGTTAAAATAAAAAATAAATAAATAAATAAATTCTTTTCATTCCTTAATTTATGTCTGAAGAGCATTCTTTTTTTATTATTAATTTAAGTGCTTCAGCTACGGGACTATTAGCACTTAAGTCAATTACATTTTTAGAATAATAATATTATATATCTATATGTATGTTAGCGAAAATATAATTATGCAACATTTACACTTATTAACGATCGTAGGGTGCTATATCGTTGCTAAGGCATATTGTTTTATGTAAATAGAATAGTATAAAATATATCATATGATGTGTGAGACGTATTAGTTGATCAATAAAATAATGTCTTATTATTCATAAAATACCTTTTTTATTAACATCAGAAGTGCGATTGGCCTATCACCCACAAGAAAATTAAAATAGAAGACTATAAGTGCAATATTAAAAATATTCCAATGCAACAATACATTGTTGCAAAGAAATTGTTGTATAATATTGCAAAGGCTAATGTAAAGATTTAGATTAAAGGTGATGATTGAGAATCATATAAAGGTAGTATGAATAATTAAGAGCTAGATAATAGATTGAAGAATTTTAAGTTATTTTGTCAAAAAAATACTTCAAGTGATTTCTATGGAAATGACACTCATTGGAATAAATTTGAAATGTGACATTTTTTTGAAAAATGAAGAATTTGTCAGGATTAATTATTCAAAGCATATCTCTAAAAATTGTCAGGATGAACGAGCGTTGCTTTGTTGTTAACAAACACATTGTATGAAGGTAACTAATAAGATTGTTGACGACAATGGTAAGAGGTAAGAGGTTGTTTTGGTTAAATCATATGGCACGTGTTAGCCATAATGAGTAAAAACTAGATTTGAGATTTAATATTTGAGATTTTAATAATTGAGTATTAAGACTTGAAACACCAAAATATGAGATTTTGGTTTTGATATTTGCAACTTAATATTTGAGATTTGATGTTTGAGATTTGATAATTAAGATCTGAGTTTCGAGATTTTAGTTTTGAATTTGAGCGTTTATTGGAAAAGATAAATGACAGATCACTGGGATCGGATTGGCAGAATAAATTGATAAATGTAATTGCTAATGAGTTGAGAGAAAATGTTGTTGAGTACCGCAAGACAAGCCTCTGCCAGTGGCATCAGTCCGGTAATAGCTCTGTAACCATGGTGGCAGATGGTGAGCTATGGCGACGGGCTGATGATGATTATGATAAAGCACTGTGTGTGCAGAAACAAATAGACGGTCTCTGAGCTTGTTGTGCTGTAGACAATCTGTAATGAAGGAAACAAATAGATAGTTACTGAGTATCTGAGCTTGTTGATCTAGTCACTGAGTTCGTGGTAGAGAAATGAAATGATAACAAAAATCTCTAAACTTTCAGATCACGATTTATAATTTGCTTCTGGGAGGTTTTGTTTTAAGCAAGTATTTATTTTTACTAATTGATATTGGTGCATGGTTGATTTTGTGAAAAATTAATTCTGCGCCCAAATTGCTCTATTTACAGATTATGAATTAGGTGAAGAATTTGAAGATGCAGTAGAAGATGAATGGTGGACCAGCTCAAGAATGGAGTTCCTGGTATGCAGGATGCTGTACTGGTACGCAAGATGCAGGATGCTGTTGTTGGTATGGAGCAGACCACTGGTGATATGCAGGTTGCTGTTGCTGATAACAACATGCTGTTAATGGTGTGAAGAATACAGTTGCGTCCCGAGAACGTTCCGCATGTCAGTCTGGCCGTGTTAGCGAAAATATAATTATGCAACATTTACACTTATTAACGATCGTAGGGTGCTATATCGTTGCTAATGCATATTGTTTTATGTAAATAGAATAGTATAAAATATATCATATGATGTGTTAGACGTATTAGTTGATCAATAAAATCATGTCTTATTATTCATAAAATACCTTTTTTATTAATATGTATATACGTAAGTTACAATTATAGGTAGTAAGTATTAAAGAAATTGGGAGTATTTAAACATTGAGTAAATAAAGAAATAGATGAACAGATATTATATGAGGTGGGAGATGTTAATGTCTCCAAGGAATTGAAGCGTCTGACCTTCTGAAGTGTTGGAGCAAGCCAGTGCTTGTTTTAGTTTTGTCGGTATATTATTTTTAATTCTCTCAGCATTATATTTTGGACAGGAGATTATGATGTGATCCACTATTAGGCATATTTGGCAGTTAGTACTGCAATGAACTTTTAGAATACGACTTTTAAGTACTAAGGATGGAAACCGAATTGACTTGACTCGACTGAAGGTTGAAATCGAATGACTTTGATGATGCTAAATTTTGTATGAATATGAAATATGATTTGCTTGGTCATCATGAAAAAATTCACAAGAGAGTTTAAAAACGCAAATATCCCTTAAATTGAAACACGAATATCTTGAAATGACATATGAAGATCCGGAATGAAATGAGTTCATTAAATTACAGTACGTGTTCATTACAAATTCATTAATTTGAATTAGTATAAATAATAAATAATTAGTATTCATTATTTGTAACAGTGTCAAAGAGTCAAATGAGAGAGCGGGGATGCTCAGGAAATTGATGCTTAGCATAGGTCGCCCTGTCAGCTTCAGGAAAGCTGTCCTGGCCGGAGCTCACCACTCTGTGCTTCTCTATGGGGCTCCCGTATGGGCTGACGTTTATGGGAAATATAAGAACCTCCTGGGTAGATGCCAACGTAAAGTCCTGCTCGGAATGGCATCAAGCTATATGATGGCATCCACAACTGCGCTTCAGGTGGTCACTAGGTCAATCCCAGTTCATCTGTGGGAGCTAGAGCGCAGAAGAATATGTAACTCCCGTTGTGAGAAATGGCCACGCGTATACCCATTCTCAAGTGATTGGGATGAGAACGTCGAGACCGCTCAATAGATTATGAGGTTAATCCCTAACATCCAGATCTGGCTCGATAACATAGATAGGAAGTTAAATTACTATCCGACAAAATTTCTTACCAGGCATAGGTCTTTCAAGTACTTCACGACCAGAATCGCAAGAAACGTCAACGCTTGTACCTACAATTGTACCTACTGCAGAGCTATTAACACTGTGGATAATACCGTTTTCAAATGTGCCAATAAATACAAAGATAGATCAATAAGTCCTTACAAAACAATAGAAAAACAAATTATTTTGGGTTGATTCATTTTTATTTCTCAACATAGTCTCCTTTAAGCTTGATACACTTCACCCAGCCTTTCTCCAACTTTTTTAAGTCATCCAAAAAGTAAGATTGCGGAAGGCCCTCAAAGAGGCATCTGTTTCGGTGATAACCTCTTCGTTTGAAGCTTTTTCCAGCAAGCCATTTCCTCATGTTTTGTGGGAGTGGTAATTTCAGAAATAAAATTTCATTATTATTTAAAGTAAAATTATTCAATTAGTTAAAAAGTATTCAATTTATTCAAATGTAAGAACTAATCTACTTTAAGATAAGCTTTCTCAAGGGTTAGTTGAGATATCACATATTTTTCTAGTTAAGCATTAAAAAGATACAGAGTGATTTACCGGTCGTATATTATATGATTAGTTTGAAAGAACGGTATTGTTTAGATCAAAATAGTATCAGTCAAATGTTTATACAAAATCCGATAGGCGACAATATATTTTCAGTGAGATGGACCGCGTAGTAATTAGAGTCAAAAATTAATCACTTGGGTTTATAAATTATTGGTCATAGAAAGATAACTTTATAAAAGGGGTTGTTGTTAATGTGGAGAGCTGATTATTTTTACAACGACAAAAAAAGGGGTCAGAGATCAGATAATTAGTTTTAAGTAAAGAGTTGGAAGAATCTTGTGAGAGACAAAGTCAGTGATGAATAAAACGCCACATGAACGGACGAACCTCCCAAGTAATTTTGGTAGAGAAACCCGGTAGTTGTCGAGAGTAAACCAGAAGTAATCTGGAAGTGTTGAGGTCTATTTAGAATTATATAAACGAACCTCGTAACGGGTTAAACACCGTGAGTATTGTGAGGTGAATACGGTGATGGTGAGGTTTTTGTGAGTGTCTCTCATGGGATTTTATAGCCAGCGATAATTGTAAGTTCTAATGTAATCAATAACCTTTTCGATTCTAATTAAACAGTAAACGTAGATTAAGTAAAATGCAGACTTTAATTCAAACACCCTTATTCCTCTCATAAAGAGTCTAAGCAACCAACCGGCGGATCCTTTAGATTTTCAGACTTGATACCGCTCGCAAGTTCTGGAAATCCACTATGTGGAGGGCCTTTCAAAGTAAGTACCATGTAGTACAAATGAAATTATTTAAATTCATCTAGCCAACCTTGACGTTTCGACCGATCCTAGAAATGCCCCCACAGTTTGGAAATAGGAAAAAGCCTATGGGGGGCCGAATTTGGTGAATATGGTTGGTGTGGCAACAATTCGAAGCGTAATTCATACATTTTTGCCATCGAAACTGTACAAGTGTGCATCAGTACATTATGTTGATGGATGGAACACTTTCTTCTTGGCCAAATGTGGACGTTTCTGGTTGATTTCTTCGCTCAACAGTTCCAATAAGAACGCATAGTACTCTCCATTTATCATTCGTCCTTTTTCCTAGTAGTCAATGTAGATGATTCCGCGTGCATTCCTAAAAACCGTGCCCATCACCTTACCGGCCGATTTCACCGTCTTCGCCTTCTTTATAGTCGGATCGCTTCCAGATATATTTCATCAACGGTTATGTATCGATGCACAAACTCGTTAGGGTTGCGACGTAAAAGCGCCAAACCAACCATTGAATCGACCACACGATTGCGTTCATTCTCCACTGTGAGCAAACGCGGCACCCATTTTGCCGATATCTTTTTCATACCCAAATTTTCGTGCAAAATTGAAACCATTGACCCTTGCGATCCTAACAAGTTCGCGCACTTTGACTTGTCAATCACGATTTGACCATATCATCGATTTTGTCAATAATTTCTGGCGTAGTCCCTTCAAGTAGACATCCCGAACGATGTTCACCCAATTGTAAATAGTTTTAAGTAAACAGATGGTACTTTTCAGAAAAAAACTCGAAAAGTTTCGATACTACTAGCACCTTCTCTTAGATTTTGTAAGGACTTATTGACCTACCCTCGTACTCTGAGTTGAGGTGTTGGCAGTTACCAACGTTGCACTACCGGCTGATACCATGGTTGGTAAAATGATATCGGGCTGGGATTAATGGAACGCGTTATCAAGAAATATCACCAGGCACATTAAGTGCAAGGAGAGAGAGAGAGGAGCGGACTGGACAGGAAGAAGAGAGGACGGAAGAGGTAACAGCATAAATGGTCCACCAAAGAATTAAATGAAAAAACGTAATCAGGCTCGTTACCATGGTAACAGTCCAGGAATCCACAGGGTTTATAGTGGTAGGCCATGTATTTGGTGAATTCGACAGTACCGGGTGGTAATTCAAGAGCCCAACCGAGGCCTATAAAAAGTTACTCCTGTATATATAAAAAAATCAAATATCTCATAATAAAGTATATATTTATAATTGTATTACAAAAAGTAATATTTTAATGAAAAACTTATTTTTATTAAATAATTTCTAAGAAATCAAGTTCGAAAACAGAAATTTTTATAGAACTTTACAGAGTATTGCAAGTATAATTATTTTAGATTCTAGAAACTGAATTCCAGGTACAATTCTTGTTGTTATTTCGAGGTACAAGTGGGTGAATAAAATCGTGAAAATGGCGAATAACTGAACTGGTTATTTCTACTACAGAAAATAATATTGGATATATACTCAAAGTTTAATGCATAAAATGGTTATTACAGATAAAAACAAAATAGGAAACACGATAAAAGAATATCAAAATGTTAAAATACTTACTTTTAACACTAAAATACTTACATTTTTTTTTAAAATAACTTAATCGCAAGCGAACTAATAACAAATGCAATATGCTACTGCAGCGGTTCCGAAACTGTGCGTCGCGGTGCCCTGGGGCGCCATGGCTGGGCTCTAGGGGCGCTGCGAAAACATCCCATTATTCCTCCAACTGTGTTAGTTAGACCAATGTTTTTACTTGGGGCGCCACGGAAAATTTTTGATGCATTAAGGGCTACGGGAACCTAAAAAGTTTGGGAACCACTGTTATAAACTGTTATTGGAATTTATTAGCTCAAGAGGAAAGGTTCTGTTTCTTTCTGATTGCAAAAAAAAAAACATTGTTAAATGCAGAGTCGGATCGAGCTAGTATGTGACCTAAATTAAAAATCGAGCTAGTATTATAAAAGGGCTCTAAATTAAAGGGCCCTAAACGGTTAGAGGAAGCGAACTGATGTTAGAATTTTTGAATTCCTCCTTGTTTATTTAGTCTATAAAAAACGTGAGGCCTTATTCGTTTTGCGTAATTTAAAATTATGAAAAATTTTAATATCGAGTGATTTATGGAAATTTTCATCTTCTCATGGACATAACTCAAAAACAAAATGCGATAAAGACCTGCGGTTGAAATTTTTGAAATCTTGAGGTCCTGATTGATTTGTAACTATATTTTGAAACAATTGCTTTTTTCAAATTTTTTTAAAATTTTAGTAAATCATATTAAAAAATGGTTAGAGATTAAAATATGCGATTTGAATTTTTAAAATTTCACCACATTGTTTGGTCTAAAAAATAAATTGGGCTTTAATAAACCAATTATTAAGTTTTGTATGGGCAGCCAAAACGCTTGAAAATGGCAAAAAATTGAAAAAATCGTAAGGGGTAAACTTAAAAATATCGTTATTTTTTAGCAAACAATTTTTGTCTCCGATTTTATTGAAAATTTGTATAAATATGTATTTTTAGTCGTAGATTAATAAAATTTAAAAAAATTTTGACTTGGGACGCCGAGATAAAATGTTGATACACTAAGGGCGCCGGGAACCGAAAAAGTTTGGGAACCACTGTTTAACAACATAGCTATACTACATATATCACTAGAGGCCGCTAAATGACAGAGAAGGTCAGGAACTTAAAATCAAATGTGATTTTACATACTGACATGGTAACATCGATTTTACCTATTCTTGACAAAATTTATAATTTTTTTATGTACAATTTTCCATGTTTTTCAACTCTTTAACCTCGTATTTACCAAAGATTGGTACATAGATGATCTTCCACAACATTATTCACCGTCTATGATAACTGCATATCACAGGCTGAAGATGAATTTACTGAAATAAAACGCGAAACGTCCCATGAATTAATTTATTTATTTCACTTATATGACGATTTAAAAAGAAACACTTTTATTATACCGACTCCTCAAGATCATCACTGGTTTGAGTTTTTCACAGATTTTCCAAGAATTTTACGGTTCAGATAAAGGACTACTTTTGTCAATTAATAATTTTTTGTTTGCTAAATTTAAAGCAACAAAAGAAATTTTTGTTAATTCATAAATTACAACTGAAATCATCTCTAAAACCCTAAAATTAATAAATACGTATAAAAAAATTAATTTAAAAAAAATAGTAACATATGAACTCAAAAATAAGCCGTACGTGCGTAAAAAAAAACCTAATAAGAGACGCACCCGGACAACCGTAAACACTGCCGATGAACTAAAGATAGATGGCTTTCACTGTGCATCCAAACTGACATAAATCGCACGCTTTGGTATGGCTTCGTACTCGACGTAACCCGTTCTAGCGCGGTAATACCCGATATATATATATATATATATATATATATATATATATATATATATATATATACGTTGAGTCCTTATACACCAATGTACCAGTTGAGCTAGCCTTGGAGATTATCCGAGAAAAATGGGAAATGATACAAGAGCACACGGGCCTTTGCTTAAGAGAATTCCTTGCAGGTGCAGAATTCTGCTTGAACAACACGTACTTCGACTACATGGGGGAGATTTACTGACAAACCCATGGATGCGCAATGGGCAGTCCTCTCTCCAGCACTATCGCAAACCTCGTGATGGAAGAGTTGGAATCCAAATGCTTGGAAAAGCTCAAAGAAGTACCACTGTTCTATTTCCGATATGTAGACGATATAATAACAGTCATCAAGAAAGAAGAAATAAAAGAAACAGTGGATATCTTCAATGGTTTCCACCCAAGGTTAAATTTCACCCATGAAGAAGAAATAAAAAACAGAATCTCGTTCTTGGATACTGAATTAATACGGTCCAGTGATAACACAATCATCACGAACTGGTACCAGAAATCCACACACAGTTGGAGATACATTAATTATTTTTCCAACCATCCACACAACCAAAAAATCCACACCCTGAACAACGTAATAGATAAGGCCATAAAATTATCTCACCCGTTGTTCAGGCCAAAAAATCTGAAAAAAGTGTCGGAGGCGTTCATAAAAGAAAATAATTACCCAAGCCTAATAGTAAAGAAGTGCATCAAGAAACGCATATGGGCCACCTTCAACCGAAATACTAAACCGGAAGTGAATGATGAAGAAAAAACGCAATATTCTAAGTTCCCGTACCAGAACACCAACTTCAATGGTTTTAAAAAAATATTCAAGGAGTATAACGTATCTCTCGCTTTTTCAACAAACAATAAAAACAGTAAGAATTTCACCAACTTAAAAACAAAAATCCCGAAACTTCAAAACTCCGATTTAGTATATCAAATTCCATGTGGAAACTGCAATAAATGCTACATTGGGACCACTCATCAGACCCTGAAGAAAAGATTAACACAACACAGGTCTGATACTCATGTTAAACCAAAAAGTACTGCTTTGGCCATTCATGCGATCACCCTAAAACATGAGTTTAAATATGAAGATGTCAAGATTCTGGACAAAGAAATCAACACAGAAAAAAGATTAATCTCGGAAATGTTGCATATCCAAACATCCGAAATAAATTGTGTCAATAAAAAAACAGATACGGAACAGTTAAATCAGCTGTACAAGATTTTACTATAAGATATGACAATTGTTTCTTTTAAACATGTTGGTCAAGACAAGATATGTACTTAACATCACACCACATACGTACGGAGTGTCTACCACCGACATGACTCATATCGACGAGTATATTCCTAATTCTTGTCCATATGTTTCTAACGGAATTATTGGGACACGTTATCGTTGACACACAGTTTTTAACTTCGAGTTGACTACGTGGTGATTTTATTTTATCTGATTGACTGGTAAGTTGTCTCTATTTCTATGTTTTGAAGCACTATTATTAAACACCCACTGGTTCATTAACCAATTTTCTTAATGTTACACTTTGAAAATCATAACTTATTACCAATATTTTATAATCAGTTTTCATGTGAATTTTATTTCATACGTTTTTAATTTTAATTGTAGACTGAAGATGTGCATACTACCCATGCACGAAACGTTTCATATTTTATAAATTGACAAGAACTATTTTAATAAACTGACGAATAAAAGAGAACCTGCGTTTTATTTCATATAATACTCGTCAAGAACCAAATATCCAAATATATATACATACCAACTCTTTCTGTCTTATTGCATAAAATAAAGCTGCATCCAACAGTTTTATATCAGCGTTTTTTTAATATTCGTCATATTTTGAACTACAACTTATACTTTATGCAGTCGGCTTATTTAAAGTAATTATTGTAAATGTGGCGCCCGTTGCGCTGGTTCCGTAGGAGAGACGCAGGCGTCGCGGCGTCACATAGCTCTGCGACTAAGATCGTAGGACCCGCCACACGTGGTGACTAATAAACGGTTCTGCTGAGAAAATTGTGATGTGTGCGGATTTAACCTGCAGCAGAATTGCAGGTAAATCGTTGAAAAAGGGGGCGCGTTACTTCAGAGCAGAGTTATACTCACAAACATAAAAAAGGACAGGCAGGGTTCAGACGTATTTCACTCCAAAGGGTTATGCTTGGAGACTTATTACATATGGTTTGGTTTTCCCTGGGAGTAGAGGAATTCTAAGGGGCACACACAGTGGTTCTGGAGGAGTAATAACACAATTCTGTCCTCTTGAATCCCTAATGAGCCGTTGATATCGTAGAACTGCTCTGAGTAACACGAAAAATTATTTTGTATAATTTCTAGGTCTAGATGTCGAAATCCTGACCTAGGATTACCTTTGTGACAATATCTTGGTCTGGTTCTGGTACCTGTTGAGGGTTATTTTGCAGACCTTCCGAAAAACTACATATTAATGGAAAAATGGTTTTGGAGCATCGCTGGAAAAAATTGTGTTAAAGATATTGAAAACTAATAGTATATTCTGTAACAAGGGTGAAATGAGAAAATTCGATGCGACTGGAACATTCCGAGCGCGAGCCTCATGCGAGTGTGAGGAACCACGATCATCAAATTTTCTCTTCCAACCGAGTCACAGATCTCACTTTCTCCACGATCACCAGAAAAAATAAATAAAAAATTTAACAAATATAAGGCTATTACAAATGTTTAGGCAGAACTATATTTTGAAATCTAGTAATGATTTCTATTAATTCAGACTTTTGGTCAGCTTTGTAAATCATACTCACATTGCAAATTCTAGATCATATTGATTGTCATTATAAAATGTCTTTTTCATTGCATTTTAGTTTTTTGTCATTCTTAATAAAAATATCCCATTTATTTTATTTTTGTCTTCAAAATATATAATAATGTATTCAAATTTTTAATAAATTTCATTCGTTTCCATGATTCCACTGTTGGAATTTTAAATTTTCACATACCAACCTGAAAAATTAAATAACCCAAACAATATCCCTTGTCGTGACAACCTAAAAGAACGACATTCTCAATTAGTTCCGCCCAAATGTTTGTAATAGCCAATAATTATTTTAACAAACATTTTATTTTAACAAATAATTAAAAATACATAACAAATTAATTAATTAGTTCAACTTATTTTTTAATTTATTTTTTGTTTAATTTTACTTTAATTTGCCGCACATCGGCTACTATTTTAATATTTTCTAGCAAGTTATGTTAAATTATTTTTTAAACAAACATTGCATTTATTTAAAGTAATCATACGCGCTTATATACCGTCTACACTACTTTAAGGCCTTATCACACTAGAACGCTATCCAAGTCTTATTTTTGTAGGTTTTTTTCAGGATCCAAGTTTTCAGGTCTTGATATATCACACGGTATTTGAATATTAGTTAAGACTTGGAAATTGTTTGTTTACCCATGCGCACATTATGACAGTTGACAGTTATATTTTGACATAAACAAAAGACAAAAACGCGTCAGCTGTAAGACCTGGGTAAAAAGACCGAGATATTGTATCCTGTTTCATTTGCCTGGTCTTCAAAACCTAGGTTTTTCTTCATACTATCAAACGCACAAGACTTCGATTCGAATGCAAAGACTTTAATTTTCCAAGTTTAGACTTGAATGATAACTCTAGTGTGATAAGGCTTTTACAGCGCGAAGGAATGCATACCTTGTAGTGAACAATAGTATCTGACAACGAGCAAGGAATAACCATTCCTTCACTAGTGAAGGAATGAAATATTTGCAAAATGCGTAAGCAGATAAGTGCTTTAGAATAACATACTAACTCTTGTGTTAGAATATTACCTTTCTGTAGTCAAAATTGGTTTTAGAATTGGTAAATTCTATAGTGGTCGTGGAGAAAATTTATTTTAAACGGAAAAATGAAATATTTCATTGTGAGGCCGATAATTTATTGGATATCTTTCGTACATTACTTTCTATATATGTATTTTTCCAGATGTCTTGATTATTTTTTGACCATTGTGAGAATTTGTTCATCGATTTCTAGTTAATTAGTAGTTTTTTTCCTAAATGTGTTCATTTTTCCTAATGAATATTCAGAGCATGACCTGTCTGCTATTATGCATTTCCATGCAGTGAAGAAAATGCATCCGTTTAGCACGTACAGTTTTTATATACATTATTGTGTTTCACTCAAGAAAATCTTAATCGCTTGATAACACGAATGTAGAATGGTAAAAAAGTTATTTAGTTCCTAAAAGTGGAAAAGCTTGTAAAAGCGCTATTTATTTTTAATGCTTCTCTTACAAATAAAAATTTACTGAAATGAAAATTGGAAACACAAGTTTACAAAGAAAAAACAATGTGGTGGTAAGTATTTAATAATAGCTTTGTTCGTGAATGCAGTGTCTACCAAAGTACAAACAGTTAAAGAATAAATTCATGAACAGTTTTACCTTGCATGTCCGATTCGAGACCTGTTAGATATTTTTGTCACCGCTTGCGTTAAATTTGTCTAACTGACAAGATAGTAATCATGGTATACTAAATTTAAGTTGGAGCACTCGGTTTATTAACCAGATTAAACAACACGAATGTGTCCAGCACGATATTCTCGTTCTAACTAATAAATAAGTTTGACTTGCTACGAACAGGTTAAGTGATTGTCCAAAGGTTATCATCTCGTTGAAACAATATTTCATCCGCGAACGGTAAAATGAATATTTCGCTCTAGCTTGCCGGAAACGTTATCCGCGAACGAAACTAAGAATATGGTACTAAGACTAAGACTAGAGCTATGACAATATTGTCACAATTATGGTATAATTGTGTTCTAATGTCTCAATTCCTTGAGCGGAGGTTAGGCTGTGTAGGTCAGGTTGCTGACTTACGGTTTTGGGAATTATAGAATGTGCAGAGTGTTGCATGTTTGTCAACATAAGTTTTGAACTATATTCTAATGTGTTGATAAACATTATTCAATTGTGATGACTATGGTCTTTAATTGCTGCCAACAATTACACAAATGAATAATGTTTCCAAAACAATTGAGCTAGGACCTGACGTCACAGTGTCCTGGTTAACAGTTATAAAATGGTCTTAGGGAATATAGTCGTGGTTAGTCATTCTTGGTAGTCAAGTAGAAGTCATTCTTGTGAGCAGTGATCAGTCCGTATCACACTACCCAAGGACCAGCCGAGATGTTGAAGTCACCAAGACGAGATGTAAGTGTTGTCTACAGGGCTTCTCCACGTGTTCGCCTCGTGCGGATACCTGGGGTGGTTCGACCGATCCTGGAGAAGCCGGGGCAAGAATGAGACTACATCAGTTTCTAACGGACAACACCAGTAGCCATTTTGACCAACAATTGAATTCTGATGTAAATTAATATTATATAATAAATTTTATAGAAAAGATTCAGTTCTTGACTTCACCCCGTGACAATATTACAGCTAAGGTTCTAAGTAGAGATGGCAGTAAAAAATAATTTAACGATTAATTAATCATTTGATTTATCGAAGTGTTATAATCGATTTTCGATTAAATTGGTAGAATATATTAGATTAATTGAATAATCGAATATGAAATTTAAAAAAACATATACACTGACCGAAAAATAAAATGGTCTAAATGCTATATTTTAAAGGCTGATATAAAATTATTTAACCGTTTTATTAGGAAACTATAAGTAATATAATAAACAAATATTTTTGTTGCTAATTAAACAGGCTGTAAAAATATATAATGCACGTTTGAACGAAGACTATATAAAATCGCATATTAAGTACGTACGTTTTAACACAAATAACTCATTGTTAAAATAAATTTTTTTTTGTGCAATAAAATTAAAATGTAATCGGAAGACGTTGTACGAGCTGCGCTATTATATGAAGATGGAATCATATGGAATACCGCTGGTGTTTTGGATGTAGTTAAAAACTCTATTAATTACGCTATAAAGCGTCATCAGCGAATTGGCTTCTACATAAAAAAACCTGGTTTAAACCATCCATGAGCCACAAGCGCTCAAAACGACTGATTTCTTACCCTAATTGATCTGAGCGATCGTGACTTGTCCTTAACTTTTCTCGCACGTCATTTCGAAGAAGATCGAAATTTAGCAATTTCACCAACTGTCCAAAAGCGATTGAGGAAACAAGGCCTTATATCCAGAAGACCTGTCACTTGCTAGGCTTTTCTCGCAATTTATCGAGTTGGAAAATTGCGTTTCGATAGTGAGAATTGGAACTGATTGGATGCAAACTATAGCACTATATTGTACAGAAATGAGTAGTGGTATTGAATTCTACAGATGGGTGAGGACAAGTGTTCTGAAGGCCTAATAATCTAGGGACTTTATTGAAAAGAAGAGAGCAAAATCATCTACTGACCAGTGTTTCAATAATATAGCTAAGTAATTTCTTGAAAATAAAATAAAGTTATCGATTAATAATAAATTAATCGACTAATTATTAATTATTCGAAACCAAAAATATCATATGATTAACTGAAATAAAATAATCGATATTTCTATCATTCGATTTATCTGTTGTTTGCTGAGTTTCTTCATCCAATCTTCACCAAAGGCATAGGAACAAGAGTCATTTCCTTCTGACTGGCAACAAGGCATTGTAATAAAAATTGCCAAGAAAGGTGACTTGACAGACTACAGGAAGAGGCGTGGAATTAACATCTTATGCACAATATCGAAGACCTTTTGTAGGTTAATTCTTGAGAGAATGGTCACAGCAATTGACAGTAAACTACGACCCGAACAAGCCAGTTTCACATCTGGCTGGTCGTGCATTGATCAAATTTATATCCTCAGGATTATCGAACAAGAAGTCGGCTACCGTTCCCACTTGTATCTATTTTTCGTTGGCTATGAAAAAGTATTCGACTCGGTCGAGAGAGAATGCATTTGGACTTACGTGCAAAATATAGGAGTGCCTGACAAAATAACATCTACATTCTACAAGATGGTAACTTGTCAAAACTCTTTCCAACCATTACATGCCACCTCTTCTTTTTTTGATACTTTTAGGTCCAGAACCTTAAAGATCTACAGTCAACAAACCCAGAGGAATCATTTGAAATGCCTTACCTCTAAAGGTCGGACTGGAGTCAATGGGTTTTGCAGGTAAGTATGAGCTGTCGCATAAGCTTGGAGGCATTCAGCAAAAATTGATAGAATCTGTTCAAGTTGGATAAAAAATTATTAAATTCAAGATGGAAGAAATGTGTATAAATGCAGAAACCGATAGATCTCTCTTGCTCGATAAACATCAAATCGAGCGTGTAAATGATTTCCAATACTTGGGGAGTGTTGTGACTGTAGACAGCGGCGCGGTTATAGAAAGCAGATTTCGCAAAGTTGGATGCGTCTTCATCCAACCGCCGGTCCGCGATGTTTTTTTTCATTATTCGCCAAATAAGTTATAACCCACTTAATTTTGAGATGAAAATCTCAGTCCTTAATCTGTTAATTGCTTAAGTAAAAATTTGTTTCTTTTTTCACTAATTATAAATGATTTTTTAAAATATACAAAACTTTTGCGATACACATTACTTTCTAAACTTGACGGTTTGCGAATTTTTTCAAGGTCGCTTACCGGTTTGCCATGAAAAAAGGTTGGGAAACGCTGATCTATAGTACCCCCACGGAAACAATCATCTTCAGGGCATGTATGACTCCAGTACTTCTGTACGGCTATGAGGCTTGGAACGTTATAGAAGATATCAAGAGAAAAGTGCGAGTATTTGTAAATCAATGACTTCGAAGAATCCTTCGCATTTATTAACCACGTAGAATAATAAACGCAGAATTGAGGAGGAGAGCTCGATAAATAGACATAAACTAGCAAATAAAAAGTATGGCTGCTTATGTAGATTTTATTAGAAGATATACGAAGTGTGAAAGTTCGAGCAATTTTTTAATTTACAAAACATTATATATTTATTCATCAGTTTTTATATAGTTCCCTTCAAAATAGTTCCAAGCGAATATAACGCACTAACGCCACCGTTTTCTTCCACTCTTCAAAATACTTCTGAACCGCAGATTTTGGTAAAGCGTTCAGCTCCTCCAGCGAGTTTACTTTTATTTGTTCAATGTTCGTAAAACGTTGTCCATATTTGGTGAATAGAGTGGTTACGGTATCACAACGGTGCTATTTTTTAAAATCGCTGAAAAATGGTAACTAGATTATTATATGAATGCATTACTATGTATGTATCAACATGTAACAGTCACCTATAGTCGGATTGCTGATAGGTGACTGTTACATGTATGAATCAAGTAGTGCATTCATATAATAAAGATTACCAAAGAAACTACTAGTCAGTACTATCGGTGGGAAAAAGAGAAGAGGCAGGCCAAGGGAGCGATGGAAAGAGGAAGTGAAAGAAAATTATAGAACAAGCCATGGGCCTGCTAGGCTCGTAGAGCTTAACTATGTACGAGGGCCAATGCCTGAGTTTACATGCGTTCAAACCAATTCTCGAAACATTTTTTCCACTCTGAAGTTGGTATCTCAAAAACATGGTTTTCAAAGGCTTCAACAGCATCGCTGTCCAGGTATTTTTAGTTTGACATTGGGGAACAAAAAAAGTCGTTAGGGGATAAATCAGGTGAATACGAGCAATGAGACATTAATTCGATGTTTTTCTGCTTCAAATAATTAATTGTTTGACGTGCTGTGTGGGAGTTTGCATTGTCATGACGAAGAATGATGCGACATTTTTGGTTATTTTTCCTAATTTTGTCGATGATTTCTGACCAAAAAAATGTTGTATACCAGTCAGCATTAACTGTTCTCCGATCCTTTAGAGGATTGGTTGCGACCTCATAGTTGGAATGTCCAGTACAACTGAAGACACAGGCGATCATTTTCTTGGAAGCGCTTCGTGAACGAATAACTTTTGTAGGTTTCGGTTCAGCTTGGAAGACCCAAACAGTGGGTTGCTGCTTAATTTCCGGTTCATATGAATAAATCCAAGTTACGTTACCTGTAACGATGTTGTATACGGATTTTGTTGTGCCTAGGTTGAATTTTTTTAGCATTCTCTTACACAAATCAATACGAGCCTTTTTTTGAACTTCGGTCAAATTATGCGGAATCCATCGGGTACAGATCTTTTTCACAGCTAAATGTTCATGCAAAATCGAATGTATTGCAGTCTGCGATATGACAGAGGATGCCTCTATCTCACGGTAAGTCATATGCCGATCTTCTTCAATCATTTTTCGCACAGCATCGATGTTTTTTTTAAACACAACCGATTTTGGGCGACCTTCACGAATTTAATCACTGACGAACGCTCGACAACGACAAAATGCAATTATTCACAAAAATTCTTCAAACCAATTGTAAACAATCTTTTCTGATGGTTCTTCATTACCAAAAGTTGAACGAAGCGAATCTATACATTGTTGTTGAGTTAGGCCTTTACTAAAATTGTAAAAATCATCCAACGAAAACCTTCAAGAGTAATATCCATTTTTTTAAACGCTCACTGTCAGCAAACCGCTCGCTCAATTTATAATCTTCCACTGATTTCACAGTAACAAATGTCAAATTTTACGAATATAGTAATGACAAATTTCAATATTGCCATCTAGTGGTCGTTTGTAAAAGCATAAAATTGAAATTCAATGTTTTATAATAATAAATTCCAATTCAAGAGAAAGCATCTACTTTTGGGCAGTATTTTCAATCAGTTTACTCGCAAGTAGACGGTGCATATAACATTTCTACCTTACAGAACAGACACGACATAATACACTGCAAAATATGAGATGTAGTAGTATAACTTCCGATGAACTGTTAAGCGCTGTTAAAAATTTAAAAGCCAAATCTGCAGTGCGAGATGATAATATTCCACCGTACATGATTAATGGTTGTATCGAATGGATCACAAAGCCAATTGTCATGGTGTTAACAATGGCAACATTGTAAATATTGGTTGTCATATTTGACAACCAGGTCCATGACAACAGTTGTGTTTTGTTATATAAGAAATGTCATTCTTAAATAAATAATTAATAAATCATAAATATATAAAAGTGTATAATTACGATAACAAAGGTTATTACATGGTGCCGAAACCAGTATAAAATGACAAGAAACTACGAAAGCATGATTGGGTTAAAACCGCCAAAACCATTGCCAATAAGCAATGAAACAGACATGTCGCAAGCATGGAAAACCTGGGTTCAACAGTATCAGTGGTACGAAACAGCAACAAATTTAAAGAAAAAAGAACAAGCAGTACAGGTAGCAACTTTTATGACCATAATAGGACCTGATGCAATAATTATTTACAATACATTTAACCTTAAGGAAACAGATCTAAATAATGTAGAAAAAATAAAGAAAAAGTTCGAAGAATATTTTGTCCCTAAAATTAATGTAACCTACGAGCGCTACATATTTAATAAGACAGAACAGAAAATTAATGAAACATTTGATGATTTTCTTACGTCATTACGTAATAAATGCAAAAATTGCTCATTTGGAAAACTTGAAGACAGTTTAATATGTGACAGAATTGTAGTAGGCATAAATAACGACAAAATAAGGGAACGACTTCTTGAAGAAGATAAATTAACTTTGGAGCTAGCAATAAATATCTGCAGAGCAAATGAATTAGCAAGAAAACAGTTGAAAGCTATGAAAGACAACCAAGAAGAACATCAGGTAAATACATTACAAAACAAATCGAACACTAATTACTACAAAATCAAAAAAGAAAAAACTAAGCCAAAAGAAACATTCAAGTGTAGTAGGTGTGGAACTACACATGAAAGAAAAGCTTGTCCAGCATTTAACCAAAATTGTAATAAGTGTAGGAAAAAAGGACATTTCTCCAAGTGCTGCAGAACAAAACAAATCAATTTTATTCACGGTAGCACTGATTTAGAAGAAGATCAAGTACTATATGTTTCTGCAATAGATAATGAAGAAACAAAAACAGATGACTGGTTTGAAACATTGTGGATTTCACCAAATACAAAGGTCAAATTTAAACTTGATTCTGGTGCGCAATGCAACGTCATCCCAGAAAAATTAGCGCAGAAAGCAAAACTTGTGGTAAACCCGTCAAAAACAAAGAATTTGTTGTCATTTTCGAATCACAAAATAAAAGTGAAAGGCGAATGCTCAACGAAACTTAATTATAAAAACAAAAAAGAAAATATTAAATTTTTGATAGTTGGCGATGATCTACAACCAGTTTTAGGAAAAGACACATGTGTACAGTTGGGAATTTTAAAACGTATCGAAACAATAAATAAAGAAATATTCAGTGGTATTGGTTGCTTAAAGGGATACGTGTATGATATTGACCTAGTGGAAAATCCTAAACTACCGATTTATCCAGCTAGAAGAATACCATATCCAAACAAGCAAGAACCTTTAATTGAACAAGAAGTTCCAGGTCGTCCATGGTCTCAAGTAGCATCAGAATTATTTAAATTAAAAAAAAATTACTATATTGTGATAGCTGACAGTTATTCAGGATATTTTGACTTTAAATTGTTGAAAAACATAACCAGTACAGCTGTCATTACTGCACTAAAGAATTGGTTTGCAGTGCATGGTATCCCGGATGTTCTATTGACAGATATTGGAACACAATACACTTCAGAAGAATTTAAGTTGTTCAAACAAACATGGCAATTCAAGCACAGACTTTCAAGCCCGCAGTTCCCAAGATCGAACGGATTAGCAGAAAGATATGTACAAGAAGCCAAAAATTTACTGAAGAAATGTCTAGAAGAAAAGTCGGATATCTATCTAGCACTACTACATCACAGAAATACACCAAGAGGCAATATCGGATCACCAGTTCAAAGGTTAATGAACCGAAGAACAAAAACGCTGTTACCATTACAGAAGAAACTACTGAAGCCTAAAATATTTAAAGAAGTCAGAGAAACATTAATTAAAAATAAAAAGACTGAAAAATTTTATAGTGATAAAAAGACAAAATCAGCTCCTGAATTTAGAGAAAATCAGAACATATTATATAGAAACGAAAACAAAAAATGGCTACCAGCGAAAATAATAAAAAAATCAGAAGAACCAAGATCATTTATTATTCAAACGCCAGAAGGAAATATATATCGTAGAAATTCATGGTTTTTGAGAAATAATAATGAAGAAAAAATTTCTGTTGAAACGTCACAGTATTCACCACCTGACACTACAAAAACGAGAGAAGAGAAGAGAAAAGAAGAACTAGTAACTCAGCTCGTAGTGCGGAGGTCTGGTAGAAAAATAACATCATAGATTAAAAATTACTTGTAATCATAAAATAATTGTTATTGTAAAAATATTGTAAAAAGTTATCTTTCTTTTAGGAAAAAGAGGGATGTCATGGTGTTAACAATGGCAACATTGTAAATATTGGTTGTCATATTTGACAACCAGGTCCATGACAACAGTTGTGTTTTATTATATAAGAAATGTCATTCTTAAATAAATAATTAATAAATCATAAATATATAAAAGTGTATAATTACGATAACAAAGGTTATTACACCAATGTTGCATATTTATAATTTAATATTAGATAAAGGGGTGTTTCCTTCGGTTTGGAAGAACGCGCGGGTCTGTCCCATATTCAAATCTGGAGATAAAGCCATCTTTGATAATTATAGACCTATTTCAATATTACCAGCTTTCGCAAAAGTTTTTGAACAAATACTGTACAAGCGAATATACAATCATGTCAGAATAGCAATAGACAGTAATCAGCATGGTTTCATGAAAGGTAGATCGACTCTAACAAATTTGTTTCTCTTCACGCAGGATATTCACGACAGTTTGAATAAAAAATGTCAAGTTGATACAATATTTACCGATTTTAGCTTCTTATCTACAAAATCGGACTTTTTATGTAAATTATCACAATCACACATCTAACAAATTGCACGCTAAATCTGGTATACCGCAAGGGAGCAATTTAGGGCCCCTACTATTTCTTATCTTCATAAATGATATCGGTAGCCGTATACCAGGTCTACAAGTATGAAATGCGGATTATTTTTTTTAAATAAAACACATCAAACTCAACAGAACAGTAAAAGTTTATTTATTCAAACTATGCTCCATTAGAAGTTATACATTTTTCCCATCTTTCAGGCAATTTGTGAATACCTCGCCAGTAGAACTCTTCCCCTTTCCCCGCAAACCATTCATCTAGCCATTCTTTCACATTTTCATATGAACAAAAGTGCTGCTCGGCAAGTGCGTGACCCATCGATGCGAACAAGTGGTAATCTGAAGGGGCCAAGTCTAATGAGTAAGCGGCACGGGGTAGCACTTCCCACTTGAGTGCCTCACATGTGTTGCAAACTGCTTTTGCCTTATGTGATGGAGCGTTATCGTGAAGAAAGATTACCTTGTGCTGTCTTCTTTCGTATTCTGGTCGTTTTATGAGCAGTGTATGGTTCAATTCGTTCAGTTATTGTTGGTAGCGTTGGGTATTATGTGTTTCACCAGGTTTTAACAATTCATAATAGACCACACCCTTTTGGTCCCACCAAGTACAGACCATTGTCTTTTTGCCAAAGCGATTCGATCTTGCAGTTGATGTGGATGGTGAGCCTGGGTTCACCCAAAATTTCACAAGTGTTTTTGCGTTTTTCCATCTGCCTCTCATTCAATGCATGTGGAACCCATCTGCCGACTTTCTGGATCTTACCTATCTCTCGTAGGCGATTGGAAACAGCTTGTTGACTAACGCCTAACTGCTCTGCTAGTTATTTTTGTGATTGACTATCGTCTTCCTGTAGCAATGTTTCCAATTTTGTATCTTCATATTTTTTTGGTGGTTTTCCATGTTCTTTGTCTGTAAGATCAAAGTCACCACTTTTGAAACGCCGAAACCATCGTTCACACGTATCTTGCGATGGAGCATATTCACCATAAGCTTCTCGAAGCATTCGGTATGATTCAGCAGCAGTTTTTTTTTCAAATGAAAACAGAATAGTAGTACTGTCCGCGAATGCTCTTTATTTGGCATAAAATTGGACATTTTTAACACAGTAAAACAAACCTATATTATCACTTTTCAAATTATAACCTATACGCATTTGACACTTAATGATAACTTAACAAAACGCCATATGTGTTAAAACTTTGAACTATACACTCAGTTTGCGCGGTAAGTTTGAAAAAAATCCGCATTTCATACTTGTAGACCTGGTAAATAAACCATTCCAAATATAAAATTTTTGCCGATGATCTAAAAATTTATAGAGAAATTAAAACAAATAATGACTGTAAGCTTTTACAAACCGACATGAATAATTTAATGCAATGGAGTAAGGCCAATAAACTAGAATTCAATGAATTGAAATGTTACGTTATGAGCTTCACAACAGCAAATAATTTATAATTACAAAAGGATTTCGCATGTTTTGACCAGACCTTTGAAGTATTATAAAAGACTTAGGTCTATCGTATGACTTAAAGCTTTTTTTTCGTTTCTACGTTGACAAGTTACTGACAGATTGTCGTAAAATAACGGGATTTATTTTCCGTATTAACACAAGGCATACTCTGTAATACGTTAGTTAGACCAAAATTAGAATATTGTTCTGTAATTTGGCAATCCCCCTATATGCGACAGAGTGCAGAGATTGAAAGAATTCAAAACAAATTTATACGATATCTTTATTTCAAGAAATATAAAATTTATCCGGACTATCGAATATTATCTAGTGAAAACTTAAGATCAAAATTTAAGGTTTGCAGCCTGCATAATTGGCGACAAATAATCTCAGCATGCATTATGTACAATATAGTTAATAATTATATAGACTCTACCGATATAAAAAGTATGGTAGCATTCAGAGTTCCAAGATTCATCAACAGCCGTTCTAATCACAATTTTGTTGTTCCTTTTTCACGAACTAAATTTGGAACAAGTTCACCATTACACATTATAACATTATAACCCTAGTTTCTAATGAATTATTAGCAAACACTACCGCTGATAAAGCCTGTCAAAGGTTCAAAAAAATGTGCCATGAGTACTTTATACTCCAAACTATTTAATTGTTAGCCTGTCAGAATGTTTTATCTAATAACTTTAACGAATCTATTATTTCTGAATATATTGAAAGACATTATAAATTATATCCAACACCTGAGCACCTCATAAGCTTGTTTTTTATGATATTACTAGTACTAGCAGTATACCCGCTGCTTCGCTACCGAAAAAAAGTAGTCGTAGCCCGCTTAGATCGGGCCCATTTCGAAATCGGTTCAAGACTGGTTGCTGCAAATCGTTTTACATTCAAATATATTTATTTGTTTTAATCTACCATTGTATTAATATGTTCTTATACAAATAATTAAAGAATGAACTTCTTTGTAAACATTGGTATTACAGACATTTAATAACAACACGTATAAGTGTCCCGTTGTGCTAACCAAGGAAAATACCACATAAAATGCCCATGTGAGAATGACGCATCGCCAAAAGCAGAGCCGGTCACGTGAAACATTTTATCTTGCACGAAATTATTTATTATAAGTTTTATGATATTTATTATAATTATTCTAATTATGATATTCGTGATTATTCCTGATTTATAAATCGTACTTATATAGGTCGGAGCACTTTTTTTCGTTAGTAAATATTCTTGTCACCCAAGTAAGTTTTTTTCTTCGTTTTGGTTTAGGGCAGTGGTTCTTAAACTTATGTACTCCGAGGACCCCCTCTTGAACAAAATTTTTGTTTGCGGACCTCATCCCAACCCTAGACATTTTACGTTGTTCTTTAGACTTAATTTCTGGCTCAATAATCTCATAGGCACTACGTTGTAATAAATATTGGTAAAAATGTATCGCTGGTTATTTTAATAAATGGTCTTGTGCATTATTTATAGAATAACATTCTATTAGCATATAGAATAAAAAACATAAAATTAATAAAAATAGTAGTAAAAAGTATAAAAAAAGTTACAAATTATAATACGTTAAACTCATACAAACATTTTTTGATCAAATATTGTTCAAAATAGATCTTATTATATAATGTTTTCTGTAAATAATTTGCAGTTGAATAAAAATAATTAAATTTTTAATAATTATTGTTTAGTAATGTAAATAACTAGTTAGATAACAACTAATACAAAAAGTCTTGACCATGTAGGATTTTTATTAAATGAGTTATTTGAATAAAAGCGTAAAGTTGGGGGATGTAAAGTTAATGTCAAAATTATTTAGCGGACCCCCAGGGGTCCGCGGACCACAGTTTAAAAACCGCTGCTTTAGGGGGTTACAATAATGTTGGACAGCGAATTTAACGTTATAATTGTCGTCAAAAATGAAAATAAAAAAAATTATATCACTATCCTCGGACACATTTTTGTAGCAATGTTAAACCCTAAAATTCTTTAATATATATTTTGAATATGTGTATCTTTTATAGTTTTTTATAATATGGAAGATTTTTTCGACTTTTTTCTAAATATTTTTTAATTGATCGGAAGCTTGGTGTCATACCGCGATGATATATAGCTTAAAATCTTTCCAGACAAATTTGCAATAGGCTGTTGCAAATAGCACTAAAATTGGTTTAGCCGTTTTTGAGTTTTAATACATATACAGATTCTAAACAGACGCCTATGTGCCAAAAAGAAATGAAACACAAGCCGTCCGAAGGGTTATATAACTAACCTTGAATCTAGGTTTGCCGTTTATGGGCTGATCAGAGCAAAATACTGAACTTCGTTTTTGTACATGTGTATGGGTAACCTTTGTAAGCAAAAACCAAGTCGATATCTCATTATAGGTTTGAGATATTCAGGAAATATTTGTTTATTTATTTATTTACTTATATTATTGATATTATAACAACTTTTGTTATACACATGTTTTAGTCAATAATAAGAGAGATGTTTGAAGTTTATAAGTAGCGCTCCCTCTGTCCCCCTTAATTTTCAAGAGCTACACTAAACAGAAAATAATCGTTCTTCAATCAAAACAAATTGTCTTTATAAATTGTTGATGTAAAATAAATACTAAGCTTGGGATTTTCAGTATTTTAGTTTTAGCATCCACCCTCCAACTTCCCCAGTTTCTCAACCAATTGAATAATTTATAGGACAACATATATTAGTTTTTTTATTTTAAACAGCTTTTCTCATGTGCGTTTTTGCTGTCAAGTCAATAGTAAATGAGATATTTCAAAAGTTTAGTTTTAGGTTGTCCCTTCGTAACTCCCGTAATAATAATCCGTAATATCAAATGAAAAAAAAAAAAAAAAATCATTAATAAAATATTTGTTTTCTTACTATAAGCAATTATTCTGTTAAGTCTACGTCTTAAATGATACATTTTTTCTTTTTCTTACATTCGATTTGTCTCCTTATTTTGACTGCATTTTCTACCTATATACCAAATTTCAACTCGGTACACACAGATTTTCTGTTTTATATATATAAAAGATTTTATTATGTTTAAATATTTAAATATAATAATAGATAAAAAATAAATAAATAAAAATAACAAAATTCATAAAAATGCGCAAAAATAAAAAACCAGAAAACAGATACTCGACTTAAGTCACGCTTTGCATACACTAATCATAAATTTTACTAAATAGCTGAATAAAGAAATCTTATCACCTATAGCAGAGCAATGATGTACCGCGCCGAACGACGTTGATCGATGTTCCACTAACTTACTATAGTTGTCCAAACAACCATTGAAACGGAATTCTCGCTGAATGTATCATACATACTTCGATGGTCCAGTATAATTAATAACAAAATTGTTAATTTCTCGTTTCTGATGGGACTTTTTTGAGATTTTCGATTTTTCTAGTTATGATGAAGGAACTACCTGTATGCAAAATTTCAACTCGGTAGCATATCTGGAAGTGGGTTTGAATTTTTTGGACATACCTACAAATATTCAGTTTTATAAATAAATATTATTACTATTATTAAATATAGAATACTATTATTATTACATGTAATTAGGACTCTTAGTCCTGTTTGTAATAAGAATAAATAAATAAAAGGTAACCCTTATATATAAGTAATACGTTAACAAAAGTATTAGAGACATTGATTTTTCGATTCCAACTTTATCAGCTAGGTTAAAAAAATTAAGGAAGGGACTTAAATATAAAACAGTAGATAAACTTCGATGAATAATATAGAATTAGAAAATTAAGAGAGTTGTATTTGGAGTAAATTAAAACATTCCGTGATGAAAATCGTTGTTTATTACTTAGACTTAGTGGTATGACACACATTGTCGATAAAAAAGGGTGAATTGATTCTACCGGAGAATGTTTGTTGAACGTCCTAGTTTCACACGGCAAACGCTTAATATTTTTGCATGTCATTCTAGAAATGGATGAGCAGGTGAACCATTGATATCAGTCATATATATAAAAAGTGTTAAAAGCATGTATTTTTCTTTTTTCAGATAAAATTTCCTTGAACCGTCTCTGTCGACGGTCTTATTTGCCAATAATTTATGACGGGGGTAATAATTTTTCTATAATAAGGGATCATAATAGATTATGGTGAATTTTTATGACAGTCATTAAGAAGTTGTTTTATTTATCGTGCAAAATACTATAACAGACGCATAACATCCAATACGTTTTTAAGACAATGTCATGCTATGATGATTATCTCTATTATCTTTATGATGTGAGTCTAAGGGTGGAAATATACTATTACACGCTACTCGACGTATCCATACACGATTTGAACTATTCACATATAAACACCCGACACGGCCAGTGGCGCTTCCTCATGAAGAGCCAAGGAACCATGACTCTACCATTGCAAAATTATGGCAACAGCATCAAAAATTAATCATTGAAAAGCTTTTTTGTTCTTTAAAAATACAGATAAATACAAATAAACATACACTTGTTTAAGTATTATTGAAATACATTTGATGCGACGAAGCACGCCACCAGTAGCACGCTGAACTTAATCGTGTGGATCGGGTGTGATACCCTTTTCACACTAGATCTTTAAGACGAGTGAACTTAAAGTTCACCGATGTTTAAGATCGGTATGCTTTCACACTTGATGTTTAAATCTCTGGTGCTGTCATCAGCTACAGTAATTTTGTCCTTAAGTTATCGTCATGAAATTACCAGTTTTGAACTGTCTGTGCAGACGCACATTTTGTATTATTATAAACAAATATGGATATTTCATTTCATTCTACAATAAAGACACTACAATAAAGAATATATTACACCTGTATTAACATGTAAGTCGATACATTTTATCTCAATTATTGTAGCTCTGTATTTTATTAAACACATTATTAAAATAAATAATTTTATTATAACAATAAGTATAAACTTCTTATAACGTCGATATAATACAGTATTCTTGTTTATGATAATATAAAATGTTGACAGCACAAATTCAAGGAGAATTTTTTTATAATAGAAATTAAGTTGGCAATGCGGACGAAGTTTAAGACGCAGATCTCTGTCTTAAACATCGCTTGTATTTAGACGAGGCCATACGGTTTCACATTAGCGTTTAAAGATACATTCACTTTAACATACGATCTTAAAGATCCAGTGTGAAAAGGGTATTATGAGAACAAGTCACATCACGTAGGATGTTAATAATACGAGGGTTACTTTTCATGTTTTTACAAACGACCACTAGATGGCCATATTGTAATATGCTATTAATGTATTCGTAAAATTTGACATTTGTTATTGTAAAATGAGTGGTAACTTATAAAGTGGCCGAGTAGTTTGTGGACAGTGAGCGTTTAAAAAACAAGTGAAAAATTGGATATTACTCGTAAAGGTTTCCGTTGGATGATTTTTTACGATTTCAGTAAAGGCCAAAGTCAACAACAATGCATAGATTCACTTCGTTCAACTTTTGGTAATGAAGCACCATCAGAAATGACTGTTGGTTTGCAAAATTTCGTCCTGGTCGTGCGTCCGTCAGCGATGAATCTCGTGAAGGTCGACCAAAATCGGTTGTGATTCAAAAAAACATCGCTATGCGCAAATTGATTGAAGAGGATCGGCTTGTGACTTACCGTGAGATAGAGGCATCCTTTGGCATATCGCAGACTGCAAAACATTCGATTTTGCATGAACATTTAGCTGTGAAAATGATATGTTGCCAGCAGTGTGGCCGAGCGCATTAAATCGTGCAGTTTAGACTGGTGAAAACAGTCTGGATTGTGATGTTGGGGGTTCGATTTCCCGTTGGTGATATTATTCGGGCGAGGATAATATGTTTACATTACTCTCATTTCATAATCATTCACCCCTCTTCCAGGTGTAGGAGCTAGCCTCGTAACATCGGCGATTAGCCTCGTTGCAGAAATAGGTCGATGTAAAATAAATAAATAAAAAAAAGATCTGTTCCTGATGGATCCCGCATAATTTGACCGAGGCTCAAAAAAAAGGCTCCTGTTGACTGTTCTCAGGGAATGCTAAAGCCGACGGAGTGGCCGAGCGTATTAAATCGCAGCAGTTTGGCCTGATAAAGACAGTCTAGATTGTGTGGTTGGCAGTTCTATTCTCCGGCGATGATATTATTCAGGCGAGAATAATATGTTTACATTACTCTCATTTCACAATCATTCACCCATCATCCAGGTGTAAGAGCTCGCCCCCTGGCATCGGCGATTAGCCTCGTTGCAGAAATAGGCCGATGTAAAATAAATAAATAAAAAAAAGGAAATGCTAAAAAAATTCAACCTAGGCACTGCAAAATTCGTATACAACATCGTTACAAGTGACGAAACTTGGATTTATCCCTATGAACCGAAAACTAAGTAACAATCCACTGTTTGGGTCTTTCAAGATAAACCGAAACCCACAAGAAATGTTCGTTCACGAAGCACATCCAAGAAAATGATTGTTTTTTCGGTAGTACTGGACATGCCGCAATCATTTTTTTAGAGGATCGAAGAACAGTTAATGCTGAATGGTATACAACAATTTGTTTGCCACAAGTCATCGACAAAATCAGGAAAAACAACCAAAAACGTCGCATCATTCTTCATCCTGATAATACAAGCTCCCGCACAGCACGTCAAACAATTGATTATTTGAAGGAGAAAAACATCGAATTAAAGTCTCATTGTCCGTATTCACCTGATTTATCCCCTAACGATTTTTTTTTGTTCCCCAATGTCAAATAAAAAATGCGTGGACAGCGATTTTCATCACCTCAAGATGTTGTTGAAGCCTTCGAAAACCATGTTTTTGAGATAGCAACTTCAGAGTGGAAAAAATGTTTCGAGAATTGGTTAGAATGCATGCAAAAGTGTATAAATCTTAAAACCGAATATTATGAAAAGCAATAAAACTGTTTGTTCAAAAACATTTTTTCTTCCTTAGTTTTTGTAAAAACATACGAGGGCTACCCTCGTATTAACCCTCGTGTGTTTCTAATCCGTAGTCAACAATGGTAAATAGCAACAATTGATTAAGGACAACACGGGTCGCGTTTCGTTCCGTTCAATCGGATTTTATAAGTATTTTTCCACCTTAATTCGGTATCATTCCTATTTATATTTCTATTTCCAAGAAACCATAAAAGGTAAGTGCGGTATTTAACCCATGTCCCTATAATTCGTAGGCAAATATCTTACTACGAAGCTACAGCAACTCTTCTATAATAAAATTGAGGATATTACAAAATACTGAATAGTAAAATATTAAATATTGATGAGTGTATTTAGTTTAAGAATCTAAAAATCAATAAATATCTAACAGTCTCTTAATATTTCATAAAATTAAGATTAATTATTTATTCAGGCATTTTATGTAAATATTCTAAAAATAACTGTTCATAAAAAATGTAAAGTTAATTATTTTTAGCCAGTTCATCCGTTCTCAATTATCTACCACTTAATATTTTCTTATTAATCAGAACAATTTTAAGAACAGTTAATAAAGAAGCGAACAGGAATAATAGGACAGGTCGACAATTCAAGATGACAACGTGGATTTCATACCAGGTAACTATCTTTTTATTGATCATAGGAAACACAATGTTAAAATTTTAATTTAGTATTATCTTTTTTGTTAAATAATAAAAAATAATAATAATAATAAATATTTAATTTACAAACTGTTTCTACTTGAAAGTACTTGATAGTGATATATTTATATAAATATATATATATATATATATATATATTATTGTGCTTCTAGCTATAGATAGCTCAAGTGGAAGGATGCGAAAGTATTTAAATCAAAATGAGAGGCACTTTGAACACTTATACATGAAAATACTCGATTTTCACGTTGTTTTACAGAATACAGTTTTTCGTAAATTGTAAAAGATATTTTAAAAAAATGTTTAAGTAAAAGTTGTATCCCACGTGGGCATAACAGTCAATGAAAAAGCTGATATTGCAGCAAAAGGAGCCACCAAGACCACGGAACAGATAGATATACCTATTCTAACTAGAGATTTTAAAACCATTATAAAGAAAAATATAAGAAATAGTTGGAATAGTCAATAGTCAGAAATAGATGAAGATAGTAACCACCTCCGGCAAAGAAAAACCGACATTACCCTATGGCCCGGAAGAAAAAATAGAAAGGAAGAAGTAGTAATTACGCGACTTAAGTCCATTCTACATTATACTTTTTTCAATACTATCCAACTCTGACGTCATTTCAACTTTTGATACTACAGAATATAGTGGGGGGAAAAAATAAGAGACAGTGAAAAATTTTATATCTTCCATCTCTTATTACTTTTCATTACCAACCTAAAAATTTTTAGGTTCAGATGGCAGACAACAATTTGGTTATAGTGAACCAATTTATAAAGATTGTTTAATTGTGCTAAGTTTATATTTAATTATATGATCCAAATAAACTTCTTATCAACTTAATAAACTACTAAAAGTTAAGTTGTAAACAAAAACTAAAAAGTTGGTGTTGGTACGTTTGAAAAGTACCGAACTGTCATCCAAAACTACCCCCGGTCAAATTTTTGATAGACAGTTCTGTACTTTTCAGTCGTACCAACACCAACTTTTTAGTTTTTGTTTACAACTTAACTTTTAGTTGTTTATTAAGTTGATAAGAAGTTTATTTGGATCATATAATTAAATATAAACTTAGCACAATTAAACAATATTTATAAATTGGTTCACTATAACCAAATTGTTGTCTGCCATCTGAACCCAAAAATTTTTAAGTTGGCAATAAAAAGTAATAAGAGATGGAAGATATAAAATTTTTCACTGTCTCTTATTTTTTTCCCCCACTATATTCTGTAGTATCAAAAGTTGAAATGACGTCAGAGTTGGATAGTATTGAAAAAAGTATTGAAAAAAGTATAATGTAGAATGGACGTATAATGCAGGATTATACCCACCATACTCACACAGAAACATCTATTCGAACATACAGAACCAGCAAAATGCGACACATGTGATACGACACTTACAGCCAGACGCATCCTAGTAGAATGCCCAAAATACATCACACAATGAACAGACAACAAAATTGTAGACCACCCAATAAAAGACTTACTAGGCAACAACCCAGATTCAATAAATAATGTAATTTCATGTTTAAAGGGCATTGATGTACATAATAAAATATAATTGTTATAATTTGTATTATATAGGAGTCTTATATATGTACACACTTTGTAATATATAAGATTAGTGGGTGCTAATGGCGCTAGCAATTGAAGCATCCCTAAATAAACAATAAAAAAAATTGTTCTCTTCAAAAGCTTTATCCAAACATACCCAATATGACATACGTTCCCATTTATAAAATCAAATTGAAAATTTCCTACCACCCTTTGATTATTTGGACAAACTTTAGTCATCAGGTTTTTTTCCCCATTTTCATGCGTCACGTATTTGAGAAAAATCATGTTTCTTTTATCCTTTTACGCCCTGTTTATATAAATGTGAAAGTCTGTCTGTCTATTTGCCTGTAAGAGCATCACGCCAAAATGATTGCATAGATTTTCATGTGATTTTCAACATACTTTAAGGTGAACCTGAGGCAGGTTTAATGTTATATTTCATATCAAAATTTTAATTTAATGGGGTAGTTTCGAGGGGTAGAAATGAAAAAGATATCGATAAAACTTTAAAATTATTCAACATAATCACATCCGTTTTTAGTTAGAAAGAGCTTAAAAAACTAAAGAAAAGCTGCGCTTACATAATACTTCTAATTATTTTAGTTTTTGATAAATATTTATTAGAATTTTCTAAATGCTAAAAAGTGCTTAGAAATCTTTTCCACAGTAAATCGTCTATTAAAATTATTTAAATGTCTTATTTGAACATTACCACAATTTTTAAATATAATTTGTGCATTAGCTTGTAGGAAATCTTTGATTATGGAAAGACATTGAAAGGAAGGTAAAGGTGGATTGAATCGGGTTCACCGTTCACCAACACAAAACTCACATTTCACATATCTATTTAGACTAACGTTCTGATAAGACGTGCTACAAACTATATACTAGAATATTTATTTAATGTTACTGGCTCCTGATTTGTTTCTGAATTATTGTTATACATTTATTCAGAGCCGCAGTAAGGAAAACTTGCGCTAGGAGCAAAACTGTGTTTTGGCGCTCTTGGCATATAAATGTAAGTGATAAGCCATAACAAAGATTCTCACCTCCCAAAATCTAAAGTATGAGCAAAAAAATGGTCCTCACCTCCTAAAATCCAAGTGATGAGCAAAAAAAAAAGGTCGTCGCCTCCCAAAATCCAAGTGATGAGCAAACAAAAAAGGTCCTCACCTTCGCAATACGGCGCCCCTTAGTCACTTTCCTTAGTGCGCTAGGGGCCGTCGCCCTCTCCGCCCCCCCCTTACTGCAGCTCTGCATATATTCGTTAGCTTTATTCTAAAAATACATGTATTTTATTATATAAGAGGGCTATTTTTTTTTCAAGTTCCGTTAAGTTGGCAACGGAAACTCAGGTGCCATTATTAAGCGGCGCTTGCGCAGTAGTGTTTAGCAGTCTATTTGTCAGTATTTCCCAACCGGTACGGTCATTACGTATTTTTTCCCTGTGTCCCGGTTTCCCTTCACTGAAATTTGGTCACCCTATAATAAGGGAGATATTTTAATTTTTTTAAATAAACAGTTTTAACCCCGAAACAGCCTTTCAGAATAAAAATTTTGATATGCTTTAGAGCCTATGGTCCAAACCTAGTTCTACCCAATCATTATACCAAATTACGTGAAAATATGTCCAGCCGTTTTTGTGCGAATCCTGGACATAGACATTTTTTTTTTTTTTTTGCAGATATTATCTTATTATCATCTGAAACGTGCAGAAACGAAATATGAAGCCGGAAAAAAACAGATATAGCCTCCTGTTGGACAACGCACATAGCCGCTTCACGGCAAACCCCTTCATAACCTCTACGCTACTGCACTTGCTAGTCGACCTGTTGGAATTCGTTTCGAATCTTGTCGGCTCGCCACTAGCATATGCATTACAGCAGTAATAATTCAGAGTTTGAAAAACCAAGGCGTCTTCTTTCTAACCGTACAGTTTTTACTACAGTTTTTCTTTAAAAAAATCTACAAACGCCTCTCAAGGACAGTGTACATCAGGTCTCCAGCACCACTTCTCTACTCGATTCTTACATCGATCCAGCACTAAAATATACGTATTTAATTATATTCTCACATATTCTAATTACTTATCCTTTTAGTTGCTATTTTACATCCACGGTCCACGTGGTATCACGTAGCGCTACCGCGAGTAGCCGTAATATTTATTATAGCACCTCAGCACGCCCTTTGGTAGCTGAGTACTACAATATTCATCATCATCATCAGCTGCATAAGGGCAATACTGTGTTTTGCAACATTTTTAGGTAATCCAAGTACAACGGACCAAGGAGCTACTACTGCACTTTACCGCTTTGCTTCCGTTTGGGCTAATTTCGCATCCTGTTGCACCTGCTTGGCTTGGAACCTAAAATACTCTTGCATGGTATCTGCTTCACATAACAGTTGCACCCACAGTGAGTAGGATTGACACATACAACATCAATGTAATGTGTACATGGACGTTCAGCTGCAAGCCTGGCAAGGTAGCACACTTTTTTAGCCACTTAGCTTTAGCTTCCCGTCCAGCCAGTCCTACATACTAGGGACTCTCCTGGAGCACTTTCACTGCGCTCTGGTAACTGCATGTTATGTGTCCCACCTCTCTCGTTAGGGACTCAAGAGAACGTCTTTCGCATAGGGATCCTCCTTACAATATTTTAAAATCTCCGCTCATTTTAGTTCTAGCTTTAAAATCTCCGTCAAATACTATTATTAAGAAAAAGATCTATTTTCTACCACCGTGCGTAAAGTAGGTACTTTTAAAGTAGGTCTAAAATGGTACTTTGAAGCACTAGTGTTGCCATGGTCACCAACTCTTAATATCAAAAATAATAAAATGTACACTATCGCGATAAAATATTATATATAAAAATCAATTTCTGTGTTTGTCTGTTCTTTATGCAAAGCCAAGCGGATAAACCAATTTTCACCAAATTTCAGAGGGGTAAAATTATTCGAGAAAGGTTTAGGTGAAGGTTCCAACTTCGTCCATGTTCTTCTAAGGGGCGTTATGGGGGGAAGCCATCAGTTTCGCACTCTCCGTGCAGTTTGAATTGATTACGTAGCCTAAACTTTAGAGATATATCAACATAATGTAAACAATAAATGCAGATCTTAACTAGATCTAGAAAAAAAGTCCGCGAAAGTATATACCTATCATGCACCGATATCGTGTATTGGGCAATTTTCTGTTTTTAAACGTAATAGTTTTTGGTTTATTAAGTTTGTGGGTGCATAACATCAGAGTTTTATATTGATGTATAAATTATTTTGGAATAATAAATTAGAGCATTTCACCTAGAATCATAATTTGTTTAACACTATACATCAAAGATTAATAATAACGGAGTTCTCACAGCAGAATCAGTTCTCACAGTAAACGGAATCCCGAAATGAAATTATGTTGAGAGTTGTGGAAATTGTCAACAGATGGCACTGCTGGTTAGCTTTTTTCCTCCACTGCCTAACGGTAGTTAGTGTTATATACATTTAACTTTAACGTTGTGAGAGTTATGTTCTATTATCTTGGAATTAAAGTAGTGAAATGCCGTAGCGAAGCACGGGTACTTCCGCTAGAACATAAATGAAAGACATGACTAAATGAAAATATTTTTGTAAAATACTTCAGTACAGCTGGCTACAAATTTTGACTATTTCAGTAACAATTTTGGATTGTGTAGTTTGCAATCACGGGGCCCGAACAAGCGCGGGGCTTTAAACGATTGCGCTAGATGCCTAAGCACGCCGGCCCTAGTAATAATCGATTAAAACACTTAATTTACAAATAAACAACAATTATTTACTAGTCGACCATATTAAGTTGACATAATGTACATTGGATGCCATCTTGTGTGGATTGTTGCTACTAAATATCAAAGTGGTAAAGCGCCATTAATTATTACCCAATTCATTAGAATTTTTATTAATATTTTCGGTGCTAGAAAAAATATTGTATACAATAATATACACGTATACACGTATACAATAATATACAATAATATACACAAATATATCCACGCAGTAAGAGATTTCATTTGATATCCCACTCAAAATGGAATATTTTTCCCTTAAATACAAATTTGTTTATAATTATACCGCGCTGTATTTTTTTGAACTCCTCTATAGTTTTCCAATATGTTGATCAAAGAGTTGTTCAAACGTGCCAAATTTCAAGATTTAATCCCCCCACTCATCTTTACCATATGTAATTCTCCGGCCCAAATCTCCAAAAATTAGTACCTATACTCAGGGCCGTAACTATTTTTTTTTTTTTCGCCCCTGGGAATATTTTATAATTGGGCCCCTCTGAACATTATATAATACAAGTGATGCCTAAAAAAAAGTCCTCACTTTTAAAATGCAAATGATAATCTAAAAAAAAGTTCCTGACTCAAATACAATTGAATCGCAAATTTCGAAAAGGTCTCATCTCGGATTTTTCAAATTTTATAGGAGACACAAAAATCCTTTTCACAATTCATCCTATGACTGAGATGGTTTTGGTAATAAAACGAAATTATTCAGGAACGTTTATTAATAAAAGAAATTTTTTATTATTTTATTGTAGCTTTCTTTTTTTTTGTCCTTTTATTTGTTAGCTTTAGCTGCTTTGGCTATTAGCCATGTATAAATACAGAGATTACAATATTTTAAAAATTACATTTATAATTTGATATTTTCTGCTTTAATATAGTTATAAATAATTTCATAAATGTCTAGAGAATTAGTAGCAAGAAGCGTTTGATGATAGAACGCTTTATAGCGTTCATGATAATATCAATTAAAACACACAATTCCAAGCACATATAAGCATTTATTACTACGTCTATTTACAATCTGTCACATATATGTCATTATGTTATGGTTACTAACGCAACATATTACAAAGGAGGTCCAGGAACTAGTTTTGACCCTAACACGGCCGTCCTGATCTTGCCGCGTCCTCGCGGCATCATCTAAATTTAACTGAAAAATAAAACAACTTATTATCCTAACACGGCCGTCCTGCTCCTGTCTCGCGGCATCTTCAGAATTTAATAACTGCAAAATAAAACAGAGTAAACGAAAACATAATGTTTGTTTTGCCCGTCTCCTTGAGGTTCCTGACCATCCAGAGTTTCACTGAACTCCTTGAGGTCCTTGAACATTCAGCGTCGAACAAAACAAACACATCTCCTTGAGGTCCCTGACCATCCAGAGTTCCTCTGAACTCCTTGAGGTCCCTGACCATCCAGAGTGAAACAAAACAGACACAACTCTTTGAGGTCCCTGACCATCCAGAGTTCCTCTGAACTCCTTGAGGTCCCTGACCATCCAGAGTCAAACAAAACAAACACAACTCTTTGAGGTCCCTGACCATCCAGAGTTGTGGTAAGTAAAGATATTTTTTGGACAACTAAATTTTGTATGAATAAGTTACGATTACGGTAGCTTTCTTTTACATTTCACAGTATTTTTATGCTACAAAAAGGAAAAAAAAACTCCCAAATTTTATATTAAAAATCTTCTTCGACGTCTGCCTGTGATGCTGCTTCTGTCGGCTACTGCAAAATGCCTTCGTAGAAGATTTCGTAATTTGCCGGTATGTATTGTTTCAACTTTTGAATGTCGTTCATTTATAAGGGATTGTTTGGCACTTTTGAGGAGTATCTCAGAAATGCTTCAAGACAAAAGTTTCGTTGTTCATTTAGTTGCCAATGAAGGGATGGCATAAGACTTCAACCGGCTTTTCAGGATTAAAAATGAACTCAAAAAAACTCGACACTTGAAAGGAAACCTTATCCTTCTTTTTAACTTGTCTACCATAGCATCCTTCCGATAATGGTTTTGCCTTGAAGTTAACTTTGCACTACGATTTGAAGACATCGGAATATGTTATCGTTTTGACACTTGCTATTCTTTGATATTTGCTAAAATTGTGAAAGACTAATTTTGTCCCACACCCTGTAGCCTAGATGGTTTAAACTAAAAATCTGAAAAAAATCTAAGTAATGTACATTTGTATGAACCGGAATAGTACAACAGGTATTTTTGATCAGATTATTTTTTCGGAAAATAACGCATTTTTTGTGTTTTTTGCTTGACCATATAAAATATTTAATAACTTATGTAACAAAGTAAACCAGCATGCTTTCATGGTGTAATGGTTAGCGCTGTCGCGTTCTAATTTGCAAACTAGGGTTCCGGTCTCCAGACAATTTTATTTCTTCTGTTTTTTTTTTGCATTTTTATTTTGTTTAAATTATTTTTTCAAAAATCTAGTTATATTTGGGCAAATGTTGCATTTAATGTTTAAAAGCGTAAATTTAATAACTAGTGGAAATTGTTGACATTGAAAACAATAAATAGAGGGGCGGAATGACTTAAAACAACCAATGGAAGCCATAGGCGCAATTTTCAAAAAATTAATGAACCTTGCTATTTAAATAAAAAAAAAAAAAATACTGCACATATTTAGTAATCTAAATAATGGTATTAGGCATTCGAATTAAAATTAACACAAAAAAAAATATTTTAACATAAAATTTGTTTTGGCATCCCAAATAATCATCATTCACTTACTAAATACCTGCGAAACCCTGAAATATGTGAAAATTTACACTTAACATCAATTTTTTTTTCCAGTATAAAAACCAGATATGAGACTATCTCGCTCAGAAAACATCGGTCTATATGTGTACATGGAAAAAGAGCTAAAAAGTCCTTTTTGAAAAAAATACGAGATAAGCCCTTTTCGAAATTTGCGATTCAATTATTATGCCAATATTTTCCTTTCTGGGCCCTGGGCCTGTGCCCCTGTCTAGTTACGGCACTGCCCATACTCACTCGTAAAGGTTGAATTTTTTCACAAATTTTTCAAAAATATTGCCAAATTTTTCTGTATGAGGCAGAAAATATATGCAGTTGCGTATATAGATTTAAAAGAATAATATTATTTTTTCGACCCTTTTTTGTGTTAAAAGTTTAAACACTTAAAAAACCTATTTCTATATTTGGGTGTAACAATTTTTCACAGCACTTTTCTTTTGATCTTGTCATATGTTGAGATGTCCATCAGCGCTGAGTGTTTGCGTGCGCGAGCGACGCTCTCTCGGCCATAGCGTCGCGATGCTACAATCAGTTCCGATCCGGCGTCTTTACCGTCTAAATCGCGCTGTTTTGTTAAAGCCTGTGAGTTCGCGTAATTTCCCGGAACAAGGAAATTTAGAAAACAAAGTAAGTAAATTATAAAATTATTTATAAATATTAAATTAATAAATATATAGTTAGTTTAACAAAGTTTTTTAAAAATATAAAATGAATAAAAATAAATTTACCACCAACAGCTTTCCTGTTTAAAAATCATTGGTTATTTAAATAAACTTTAATCCGTATATAAAAACCTGTTTAATTAATGTTATTTTTACTTTTTTTAATTTAATTTCTTGTGTGACAACCAAATTAGTTGTAATGTTTAAAATTGAATTCCAAAAATATGAAGTTTTTTATTTGTTTCCCCGTCCAATTAGTTAGAGAGCTTTTTGCACAATTGGCTAAATTGTAGCTTTAAAAGCTTCTCTTGTAAACAGATTTTAAATAAAAATTTAAATTAAAAAAAATAATGTTTTCACAATAAATAAACACGAATTTTTATACTGATAAATACTGATATTTTAAAATATTAAAAATGTTTTTAAATATTTTTTCAATGGTTATTTTTTGTTATTTGGGATTATTGACTTCTCAAAACGTTATAATCTATTACATTTTTTTAGAAGAAAATATTTTTTGGCACTAATAAACTCAGGCGCTCTTTCTTTTTTTAACAATGAGATAATTTTTGCTCCACATAAAATTTCGCTTTATAAAACATTCAAATCTATTAAAATTTTCTTATTAAATATTATTTATTTCGCTAATAACTATAGAAGCGTTTTTTTTTTTTTTTGATATTGTCAACCCAGAATTTCGGTCTCACATAAAATTGCGCTATTTAAAACTAATAAATTTTTTTTTCGCTAATGTAAATAGATGCTTTTTTTATTTTGACATTATCAGTCGAGGAATTTTACTACATAAAAAGTGCGAATCTATTATTATTATTTTTTTAAATATAATTTTTGTTTTCAATAAACATAGATGCTTTCTCTTTTTGTGATATTCTCAGTCGAGAATTTCGGCCTCACATAAAATTTCGCTATTTAAACCTATTCATTTTTTTTTTTTATTTTTTCGATAATAAACATAGATTCTTTCTTTTTTATTTTGACATTGTAAGTCGAGGAATCTTGCTACATAAAAAGAGCGAATCTGTTAATTTTAATCTAATATATATATTTTTTTTTTTTGCCAATAACTATAGATGCTTTCTTTTTTTTTTGACATTCTCAGTAGCGGTTTTTGGCCACACACACAGAATCTTGCTATATTCAAGTGCAGATGTATTAAATGTTCTTAAAAAATACTGTTATTATTATTTTTTTTTTTTTTTTGCTAATAACTATGGATGATTTTTTTTTTTTTGAAATCCCAGTCGATCATTTAGACCTCAAAATAAATCTTGATATACAAAAGTGCTGATCTATTAAAATTTACTTAAAAAATATAATTTTTTTGTAATAATCATAGATGCTTTCTTTTTTTTCTGACAATATCGCTCGAGAATTTTGGCCACACACAGAATCTTGCTATATAAAAAGTGCTGATTGGTTAAAATTTTCTTAAAAATATTTATTTTTTCGCTAATAACCATAGATGCTTTTTTTTGACATTGTCAGTCAAGAAATTTGGCCTCACATCTTATTTTGCTGTATAAACATGTAAAACTATTATAATTTTCTGAAAAATATTTATGTTTTCGCTAATACCCATAGATGCATTTTTTTGACATTGTCGGTTAAGAATTTTAGCTACACACAAAACCTAACTATATAAAAAGTACGGATCTATTAAAATGTTCTTAAGAAATATTTATTTTTAGCGCTAATAACTACAGACGTCCTATCTTTTTTTGACATTGTCAGTCAAGAATGTTGGCCTCATATAATATTTCACTTTAGAAAACAGGCAAATATATTAAAATTTTCTTAAGAATATTTACATTTTCGCTAATACCCATAGATGCCTTTCTATAATTTTGACTTAGTCAGTCAAGAATTTTAGCCTCACATAAATAAATAAAAGCGAAGTATTCTTCGCTTTATGAAACATGCAAATCTATTAAAACTTTCTGAAAAATATGTATGTTTCGCTAATAACAATAGATGCCTAACTTTATTTTTCACTTTGTCAGTCGAGAATTTTGGCCACACAAAACCTAGCTACATAGAAACTGCGGATATATTACAAAATTCTTTAAGATATATATATATATTTTTTTTTGCGTTAAGACAAGTTTTCTAAATCAACGTTTCTCAACCGGGGGCCGCGGTCCCTTGGGGTTTTTGTAAGATATAATTTATATGTATATGCATAAATATATTACATTTAAATCATAATTTATAATGTCTGGCTAACTTAAGCTGGCCGGTTACGCAATACGGTCACACAAAAATGAATTTCCAAACCAAATTGGGAAGATCTCGTGTGTATTAATTTATAAATACGTTTTTTCTTCTTAAACTAAGTAAACTATATCAGGGACAAATTAAGTGTCGGTTGATGCGTTTCTATGAAAATCGGAGGTATAGTCGGATTGCTGATAGGAGACTGTTCGTTGCTACAAGTATCGATACACAATATTATATGCTTTCTCTGTCTATATCATTATAATTATTTGCATACCCATAGTAACGTATAGTGACGCAAGTTGACAACTAACCTTCCAAATTATTTGAATAAAAAACAAAACATTAGAAAGAAACGGCATGATTCGTAGATATCTTTACTAATTACAGAACAAAAATAAATTCACAGCAGTACTCAAACAAACAAAATTATTAATTTTAAGTTAATAATTATAAATAAGGAAAAACTTATACTCATACGTAAATTTTGGATTATAATTTGTTGTTAATTAAATTAAATTTTTATGTTTCTCCTAAGTACAAAGTAATAAAATATTAAGTAAAAATATATTTATTTATATAATATATTGCTACAAGTTGTATTTAAATGTTTATTTTAATTTTAAAACCAGTGGCGAAGGGAAACCTACGCTAGATTTGCCCTCCCATAAAAAAATAAATCTTCAAAAATACATCAAATATGTTCTATACAAATTTTTGTCCAAGGATTGGTTTGCTAGTTACGAATTAATTATCATAACCATGGAAACGTTACATATAAGTAAGAAAAAATTGAGACTTGAAAAATTTACAAAAAAATTTCAAAATTTTTCGTTTTATCAAAAAACGTCTCAAATAAAAGTTATTAGTAATTGTATTTATAGTAACTTTTGTTCAATAAATTTTTTCGAAATATTTTTCTGTTGCTAAATATTCGCAAAAATCGACACGAGTAAACTCCCATTTCTATAAAAAACAATAGGGTTCTTTCCATTTAATAGGAGAATTTTTTAGTACCAGAACGAATTCTCTAAGTTGAACCGTTCTTGAGTTATCGTGTACACACACACACACACACACACACACACACACACACACACACACACACACACACACACACACACACACACACACACACACACACACACACACACACACACACACACACACACACACACACACACACACACACACACACACACACACACACACACACACACACACACACACACACACACACACACACACACACACACACACACACACACACACACACACACACACACACACACACACACACACACACACACACACACACACACACACACACACACACACACACACACACACACACACACACACACACACACACACACACACACACACACACACACACACACACACACACACACACACACACACACACACACACACACACACACACACACACACACACACACACACACACACACACACACACACACACACACACACACACACACACACACACACACACACACACACACACACACACACACACACACACACACACACACACACACACACACACACACACACACACACACACACACACACACACACACACACACACACACACACACACACACACACACACACACACACACACACACACACACACACACACACACACACACACACACACACACACACACACACACACACACACACACACACACACACACACACACACACACACACACACACACACACACACACACACACACACACACACACACACACACACACACACACACACACACACACACACACACACACACACACACACACACACACACACACACACACACACACACACACACACACACACACACACACACACACACACACACACACACACACACACACACACACACACACACACACACACACACACACACACACACAGTCACTGTAATGCATGATATCGTCCTCATCTGAACTTTTGCTGTCGTTTCTTGTATTTATTATGATTGGATTAATATCATCAACAATCCTTTCCCTTTCCCACCATTTATTTATTAAATTTTCCATTTTTTTAACAGATTTTTCACAACTAATTTGATCACAGGTTACTTGCCACATTTTCAAAACTTCGTTATCACTATATCCGTTTTGACCAATATGTCTATCATAATCATTTTATGTTATACCCCAAATTAGTTCAATGGGGTTAAACTGGCAGTGATAAGGAGGTAATCTTAGTACTTCATGACCGAAACTTGGTACATTGTTGATTCCGAAATCTTCAAGGCAGCTGCTACTCTTTGACAGCACAAGAGAAATAAGTGGCCCATTGTTCTCTTTTTCGGAATTAAAATATTCCAGCAGATTTAAAATTAAAGTTTGTGAATTTAATAATTGACCGCAAGCTCTATTAATTAATATTATTAACATACACTGACAGCTAAGACAAATAACAAAACACATTTTTAAAATCGCTGAAAAATGGTAACTAGATTATCATATGAATGCACTACTTGATACATACATGTAACAGTCACCTATTAGCAATCCGACTATACTTCAAGTACTTTCACGTAAGTGAGAATAATATTTTGATTATTAAATTGTTAAACAAGAAAAGAAGAACTCCCTCACATTTGGACCAACAAAATATGAACTGCAGTAAACAAAAATGAGAAATTAAAACACTGCAAATTTCTCGAAAATTTCTCGAGAAGGAATTCTCGAGAAGAAAACCATATTACATCCTGGGGAGGCCTGGTTAAAAAAGGCTTTAAAAACACTACAAACTATGCAAAACGATGTTCTTAAAGTGGTTTTCAAAAAGGAAAACTATACTCGATTGACTCTCTTTATAAAGATATTAAACTATACAATATACGGACTCTATACATAATTAATTCCATTATTAATATACATAGACGCACTGATTTGCAGTGTACAAACCATCAGTATGACACAAGACAAAAGATAAATCATGAATTTATAAAAATAATAAACAACTATGCCAGAGAAACGGAAATTTTTTCGGAAAAAATTTTTATAACAAGCTTCCTATAAAAATTCGAAATTTGTGTAGTCTAAAAACGTTCATAAAATCCATCAAATAATATGTCTGTAATAACATAAGTAAATTCAAAAATTTGATTAATTATCCCTAAACATATAATTCTCCATGTCTGTCTATCAACGAGCGTATGCGAGTTTCTTTGAATAAACACTTAAATTAATTTACAAATAGATACAGAAAATATGAAAATAATTATATTTTGGGCAGGTACAATATATGCATATTTTTTATTTTGTTCTCTATAACAAACATATATTTGGAAGTGCAATATTTTTATCATTTTTGTTTATTATGCTCCGAGCTACAGTGTTTAAATCAAAATGGAAAGAAAATTTGAATACTTTTTAATAAAAATAGCCATTATAGAGGATACAATTTTTCGTCAACCGTAAAAGATTTTTTTTTAAATATTCAAGTAAAAGTTGTTTCTTTTCAAAAGCTTTATCCAAAGATACTCTACAAGTTATATGTTACTATTTAAAAAATTAAAGTTGTTCTGGAGTTCCTGTACTTCTGGTTTATACCGCAAAATTTGAATACTACCATTCAATTCTTTGGGTAAAACTTTAGTCATCAAATATATTTTTCCCAACCTGCTCACACATTGGCTTTTCGAGAAAAAATCGTGATCCCTTTAGAAGGAGAATAAAATTTCAGGGGTCCCTTGCCAGAAAAGATTGAGAAACACTGTTCTAGATAGCCGTGGAATTTATTTATTTTTAAATTAGTTTGGAAATATCATTATTCTATACCTTTTAACTTGGAAATTTGATGTCCGAGTTTGAGGTTATACAAAACAAACATATTTGTTGAAAGATATATTTGTATTTTCATAATTTCGCATGACTTGGTGCCTAGTTGTTAGACATTTGCAGGTCGCAACTAGCACTCTCTGGCATAACGACTACTTTTTAATCCAAGCCCTCAGGATTTACGTGCTCTCTGAAGCACCTATATACCTGAATTTGTTACAATTCCAATATACAGATACTCATTTAAGGGAAGACTGAGTGGGTCTACAGTTGCAACGACCAATAATAATTTTATTGAAAATTTTTTGCCTGTTCGTTTGATTTCACGATCCCACAAAGTGAATGACCACTACGCTTTCGCAACCTGCATTTGTTTTATAGTTATTGAAAAATATACAGTCTGATCACAATCAACGAAAGTAAATATTCAAAAACGATAAACAGCACATAAATGCCATCACATATTTTTACATTTTTATAAATAAAATTCAAGGCCTACTAAACGCCTGTTTTTCAATCATAATGTATAATTTTGACTGCAGTATCTGTATACTGCAAGCCTCTTTTATAATAGATCCTCTTATAATATCAGTATAGTACAATATATTTATTATAAACAGATGTTCGTACTATAAACAATGATACGCCATTGATTCACCTTATGCATATGCGATGCGTTTATGTTACAGATCTATTATGAAAAAAGCTTAATAACTTGTGTGATGTTTAGATATTGTTATAATCTTGACGTTGTCATGGTATCTACCATGACAACGTCAAGATTATCAAGATTATTATTATTATGTCAAGAAAAGTTGTGTTCTTGATTGCAATGTCATTTTACCAAAAAAGGAATACACATTTCTTTACATGAGTAATTGATTATTTACTCAATTAAAGGACATAACATTTTGGCGACGAGGATTGAAATACTAACTATTATATCTAAAAAAAACGAAAAACCTAATTTTGTTCAAGTTGGAACAATAGACAATTTAAAAGAATTTGATGAAGGTGACGATTGGAACTCTTTCCAAGAAAGGTTGGAACAATATTTTATTTGTAATTATGTTGCTGAAGATAGAAAGCTTCCTGTATTGTTAACAATAAATTCTATGATGATATTCTCAAAGAAATTGAGGAGGGAGAAAAGAAGAGAGTTATTGATAATAATGTCGAATAATGTCGATTGTGAATTATAAAAATTACTTGTATTTTTAGTTATTATATGCTCAATTCTATTTTCCGACTTGGAAGCGAGGATTGTGATGTTTTGATATTGTTATAATCTTGACGTTGTCATGGTAGATGAAAAGTTGTGTTCTTGATTGCAATGTCATTTTACCAAAAAAGGAATAAACATTTCTTTACATGAGTAATTGATTATTTATTCAATTAAAAGACATTACAACCTGGTTTATAATAGATATGCTATGGATACATAAGCATAAAAATTACATTACTGTTCTGTTTATTACAAACAGATGTTTTGAAGGGTAACATCCTTTGTTCCATACTTATGCGTTATGTTGTGGGCTTATTATAAACCAGGCTTAAGTCTTGTTTATAATAGATCTATAGCGCAAGTGCATGGCCTAAGCATAATGATGAATCAATGGAGTATATTGTCTGTTTATTATAGACAGTTATTCGTATTATAAACAGAACAGTGACGCTCCATTGGTTTGTCTTTATGCATATGCGATGACTTTATGTAATGGATCTATAACAAACAAAGGCTCGAAGCATTCCATATCAGTTATGATATTGTCAGTACTAAGTGGGAACCGCTTATACGTTGTTGAAAGCACCATGCGACAAGACTAGAGATCCTACTCGTTCCGGTTTTAATACTTATATCCCGTCGTCTCGACAATTTTATTTCGTGATGCTAAATGTACCGCATTTTTAGGGTTTTGTAGGTATGACCAAAAAACCCTTATACCGTCATTTTGTCGTCTGTCTGTCTGTCTGTGTGTCTGTCTGCCTGTCTATCTGTTCGGTAAAAATTGTAGCCAAACGGCTAAACCTAGAGAGTTGAAATTTGGCATGCTTATACAACTCTTTGACCCGCACATAGGAAAAATATTAAAACATCTAAAAAACATATCCTCCTAAAAATATATACAAATATATGCTCATCGAAAAAAAAAAATATTTTTATACAATTCCGTGTAGGGTATCAAATGAAAGCCTTTGGTACGTGGATTAACGATCAAAATTTTATTTTTGCAAAATAAATTATTTTGAGGACATTTTTGCAAAAATTGTGCAAAAAAAAATTTGTCCCACACCCTGTAGCTCAGATGGTTTAAACTAAAAATATGAAAAAAATCTCAGTAATGTACATTGGTGTGAACCGGAATAGTACAACAGGAATTTTTGATCAGATTATGTTTTCGGAAAATAACGCATTTTTTGTGTTTTTAACTAAAATATGTAATATATTTAATCCGCTATTTAACATAGTGAACGAGTGAACCTTCGAAGTACAGTGGTAGCGTTGTCGCTTAGTGAGCTGTAACTACCGAAGAAACTAGTGTTCGAATCCCATTAATTTTTATTTTTTTTTTGTTTTTTTTTTGCATTTTTATTTAATTAAAATTATTTTGTCAAAATTCCATTTATATTTTGGTAAATGTTGCATTTAATTTTTGAAAGCGTAAATTTAATAACCAGTGGGAAGTGTTGAAATTATAATTTAATTCTGTTTGAATGTATACGAAATCAGAGGGCGGAGCTAATGATTTAAGCAACCAATGGAAACCATAGGCGCAATTTTCAAAATCTTAATGAAGCTTGCTATATAAAAAAAAATACTGCACATATTTAGAAACTTAAATAATGGTATTAGGTATTCGAATTAAAATTCATAAAAAAGTATTTCGACAAAATTTTTTTGGCATGCCAAATAATCATCATACAGTTACTAAATATCTGCGAAACCCTGAAATGTGTGAAAATTCACATCATTTTTTTTTTAGATTATAAAAATAATAACATTTTTAACAAATTTATAAGAATGGAGACATTTTTACTGTGAGAATTCCATCACTGCGGTCAAAAGCGTTTGTGTAGTAGGCTGACTATTATTGTTGTTAAATGAATTTTAAAAAGGCATATCGAGTTTTTAAATACAATATCTAACCATCGAAAATTCTTTAAAGAATTCATTCAAAAGTAAATACAAAGATGATTCTGTAAGAAAAACTATTGACAAAGAAAATACATTTAAAAAGACGAACATCAGCCAGCAGGCATATTCAAGAAGGGGTAGAAATACTGATAGATAAAATTTGTTTCTTCTAAAGCTGCGTTCAGAGCTTTTAAATTAGTCGACTATAGACTATATCTTGTGCACTGTTGATTGTCACTACAAGTTTATCATATGGTAAGTCGAGCAACTGTTCAGAGCTTCAAATTTAATAGACTATGCGTTGTCGATTGTCGATAATTTTCCAAACTTATACACACACCGGCAAGTTTAAAGGAACAGGCAGAAAAATCGAATTATTCTCCCTCTGTATATATATATATATACAGAGTGATTATTTAATGGCGAGACGACGTCACCGAATTTTACGTGCTGTCCAGCAGAAATACTGGTGAATACTATGACTATAATAACTATGATTATGAAGAAAAAAAGATTATGCGCATGCGCGCATAATCGCCTGCTACGATGTGTATGAAACGGCAAATTATTAAAACTTCCAGTGACGTCGTCTCGCCATTAAATAATCACTCTGTATATATATATATATATATATATATATTCTTTATTCCCTATGCCTTGCGGCGTTCAGGGTATTAACCATTACAAATAGAAATAAAACAATTAAAAACAGGAAAGAACTAGAAGTAAACAGGGACAAGACGAAGGTAATGGTATTCGGTAAAGGAGGAGGGAGAAGAAAGAAGATAAAATGGGAATGGGGAGGCAGAGAAATAGAAGAGGTGAAGAGTTTAAAATGCCTGGGTTATGTACTAGCGAGGAACAATGGGGCTGAACTACACATAAGGGAAAGAGTAAAGAAGGCAAGAATAGTCATGGGGAAGCTGTGGAGTATAGGAAGAGGAATGACGATATTAGATGGAGATTGAGGTTATTTGACGCCGTAGTGAACAACATTCTGCTATATGGGGTGGAAATTTGGGGAAGGAAGGAATGGGAGAAGGTAGAACGAGTACAGGAGAGGTATTTGAGATGGAAAGAAGAAGAAGAGACGGGATATGAAGGAAGTGGGGGAGCAAGAAAGGACAGTCAGAATAGACAAATCAAGGAGCGCAAGGAGATATAAGGAGGTCAGAACTATAGGGATACCAAGCTACTTGAAGGGAGAAAGAGGAAGGTCAGGAGGGAGAGTAAGGAGGACTGCGAGACTAAGGTGCGGGAATGAAGAGAGAGTAAATAGATATTGGAGGAAACAAGAGGATAAGATGTGCAGGATGTGCGGGGAGGAGGAAAAAGATATAGATCACCTCGCGAAGAGGTGTAGAGAAATGACAGTATGGTCGGGGAGCACATTAGACCTGTTGCACGAAGATGGAAGGGGGAGAGGTGGGCGAGGGAATTAGAGGCAAGAAGGATTGAGATTGGGGAAGGATAACGGGAAGGGGTAAAGGAAGGAAGGAAGATGCCCGGTGGGAATCAGAAGGGGAGAAATGGAAGGAAGGAAGGGAGATAGGAGGAGGGATGAAGAAATGGTTGGACGGGAAGAGAATGGAATAAAATAAATTATCAGAATATATAATAAATAAATAATCATAACAATGATCGTCGAGGTGTTTTCTTTATTTCATCTATTATTCCCAATGAACAATAATTTCCCAATAATTTAACAAATTTATAGTAATAAATATAATGAGTAGGTATGCTTCATTTCTTCTAGATTTACTAGATTTTGAAATCTAGTGATTTTTAATGATGGAATGGGACTTTTGATCAGTTCTTTTTTACATTGTAAATCAGGATTTTATAAAATTTGTAAGTTAAGATAACTTATCAGTTTAAAATGTTAGTTTCATTAGAACTTGACAATGACTTTGTCAATTCATAATTAAATTTGAAATTTGCTGTTGTATTTTGTCTAGATTAGCCAATATCAAGCCGCGTCAAGGTACTATGATGCCGAGGTGCCAGACAAAAATTGCCGCCTCTAAAAAGCCAAATTTAGCAAATAATAAAATAATTTTATTTAATTTGCAGCTCCCCAGGGCCTGTCACTGACCTTGGTACCCCTAAGACCCCCGATTGGCGTGGCCCTGGCCGACATTAAAAAATCACTTCATATTTAAGGTGCAGTCAGGTAATATTAAAAAGAGAAATTACTATCTACTTTCACACTGCGTTAGGATATGGACTTAGTTCCTTTCACGTAACACAAATTCAATTAATTGAAATACTAATGGTAAACGTAAATAGAAGTATTTTAATTTATGAATGAATTTTCGTGTACTTAATATATCACATTGAACGTCAACTTCTTTTATTTTACACCATACAAAAAACAAATCTACAAACATCAAACATGTGATAACTGAGGTTTCCTGAGTTTCACGTGAAATACACTACGCTTTTGACTCTTGAGTTTTCGTTGTCGAACTAAAATTTTCAGGCAATATTTAAATTCTAAATTGATATACTATTCCATAATAATTGGGTCTGTTGCTATTTTTCTTGGTTTGAAGTTTACTGTTATAATGATATAGAATTAATGATATAGAATATTATGTCCTCATAGTTATACGTGCGAGTGTGTATTTACTATCCAAGGGAGGCTACAGCCCCTTGGCTACGCCACTGGTTTTAAAACAATTATGCAAAATGGGTAACCTTGACAAAAAGCAAAATTAATAAAAAATTTCTTACAAGATCAAGGCATACCTGTTTCACGATGGCTGGGTAACTCATTGGACATGAATATCACTGAAAAATTTTGAGAATTCTTAAAAAACGATTTAGCCAAAGATACAATAACAAAAGTTCAGCTTTAGTTATACCACTAGAACCAAAATGAAAACTTAAAACAAAGTGCTTTAAATTGCATTGATAGCATTCCCCGACGGTTTGAGACATAAATTAAATCTACGGGTGGTTTAACTGAATAATGATATTTTAATATATACATTTTAGGGTATTGTAGATATGACCAAAATACATTAAACTGTCTGTCTGTGTGTGTGTTTGACTGTCTGTCTCTATAAGTATGTCTGTAAGGTAGAAACTGTGGCGAAACAGCTAAAGCTAATGTGTTGAAATTTTGTATGCATATTATTTGACCCACGTTCTTGAACTCGTTTATAGTAAAAATATCTAGATTTCAATGAAACACATCGTCCGAAAAAAAATAACAAATTCAAATTTAACGACTTAGCATCAACTACTCTCAATATGTGTATAAACGAGCAACATTTTTGCTTTAACTTTAAAGATACATAAATATTATTCTTCATTGTACATAGATTATTGAATAATCTGAGCATAAAAAACATGTACTAGGGTTACCTTTTATGTTTTACAAACGATCACGAGATGGCAATATTGAAATGTGTCATTACTCAATGCGTAAAATTTGACATTTGTTATTATGAAATCAGTTGCAGCTTTTAAACTGACCGAGTAGTTTGTTGACAGTGAGTGATGATTAATGAAACAAGTTTGTGAAAAAATGGATATTACTCGTGAAGGTTTTCGTTGGATGATTTTTTACGAATTTAGAAAAGGCCTAACTCAACAACAATGCATAGATTCACTTCGTTCAACTTTTAGTAAGGGAGCACCATCAGAAAAGACTGTTTACAATTGGTTTGCAGAATTTCGTCGTGATCGTGCGTCCGTCATTGATGAATCTCGTGAAGGTCGACCAAAATCGGTTATGATTAAAAAAGCATCGGTGCTGTGCGCAAAATGATTGAAGAAGATCGGTATGTGACTTACCGTGAAATAGAGGCATCCTTTGGCATATCGCCGACTGCAATACATTCGATTTTGCATGAACATTTAGCTGTGGAAAAGATCTGTTCCTGATGGATTCTGCATAATTTTGACCGAAGCTCAAAAAAAGGATTGTGTTGATTTGTGTAAACGAATGCTAAAAAAAAATCAACCTAAGCACTGCAAAATCCATATACAACATCGTTAGAGGTGACGAAACTTGGATTTATTCTTATGAACCGGAAACTGAGCAACAGTCCACTGTTTGGGTCTTTCAAGATGAACCGAAACCCACAAAAGTTGTATGTTCACGAAGCACTTCCAAGAAAATGACCGCTTGTTTCTTCGGTTGTACTGGATATGTACAAACCATTCCTTTAGAGGATCGGAGAACAGTTAATGCAGAATAGTATACAACAATTAGTTTGCCCGAAGTTATCGAAAAAATCAGGAAAAACAACCAAAAACTTTGCATAATTCTTCATCATGACAATGCAAGCTCCCACACAGCACGCCAAACAATTGATTATTTGAAGGAGAAAAATATCGAATTAATGTCTCATTGTCCGTATTCACCTGATTTATCCCCTAACGACTTTTCTTGTTCCCCAGTGTCAAACAAAAAATGCGTGGACAGCGATTTTCATCACCTCAAGAACTGTTGAAGCCTTCGAAAACCATGTTTTTGAGATACCAACTTCAGAGTGGAAAAAATGTTTCGAGAATTGGTTTGAATGCATGCAAAAGTGTATAAATTTTAAAGTCGAATATTTTGAAAAGCAATAAAACAGTTTGTTCCAAAAAAAAAAAAATTTCTTTTTTAGTTTTTGTAAAAACTTAAAAGGTAGCTGTCGTATACAGGGTGTTTGTTTGAAACGGGGCACCCCGAAAATCTCCTTTATTTGTAAAGATACAAAAAATCTTCAGAACAAAAGTTAAATTAGACAAAAAGGCCCATCTAAAGGTTACTATAAGAATTCTGAGACACTTTCGGTTTCGGCAGAAATGATGTCAACTTTTGATCTAGCATAGGGAATCGATAATATTATATTTTTTTCCTAAAAGTACATTAAATTAGCTTTACAATGACACCAAAAAGTCATATTTTTATTTTAACCATTTCAAAATGGCGACCATTTATTTACAAAATAATAATCAACATAAGTTTTACAAAGTTGAACGTAGCAAGCTTTGAAAATAAAAAAAAAAAAACAAAATATCTTTAAAATAAACTGTTATAACTAGTTCTTATATAAAGAAACATGAAATAACTTAAATTTTAATGTTTCAATTAAATGTTTTATAAATAACAAGAGTTAAATAGTTTATTTTGCTTATTTTTGTTTGAAAAAAAAAAAAAAATTGTATTAATTGGTAGTAAGTCGTTCACACGGGTTTGGTTTCAATGTTTGGCTGGGAATTCTAGGGACAAAAATTGTAGGCCCAATTATTTACCATGGCAGCCTTAGAGCTAACAGGTATTTAAATTTTTTACAAAATGAAGTGGAGGATAATTGTAAAAAGTAATAGTTGTTTTTTTTAGAGATATTTTGTTTCTTTTTTTATTGTTTTCAAAGCTTGCTACGTTCAACTTATGTTGATTATTATTTTGTAAATAAATGGTCGCCATTTTGAAATGGTTAACATAAAAATATGATTTTTTGGTGTCATTATAAAGCTAATTTAATGGACTTTTAGGAAAAAAATATAAAATTATCGATTTCCTATGCTAGATCAAAAGTTGACATCATTTCCGGTGAAACCGGAAGTGCCTCAGAATTCTTATAGTAACCTTTAGATGGGCCTTTTTGTCTAGTTTAACTTTTATTCTGAAGATTTTTTGTATCTTTACAAATAAAGGAGATTTTTGGGGTGCCCCGTTTCAAACAAACACCCTGTATAGGAAAAAAAAATTAAAAAATTTGGGATGAAAAAAAAAATGGAGGGCCGTGGGTTATCGATTTCAGTTGCAGGGAAGCCGCTACATCGAAAAGTTTAAGAAGCCCCGCTGTAGACCACGGTGGTTGGTATTTTGGGCATCTCGAGCACGAGGTTAAACAGCTAATTTGTGGTGCTATACCCTTGTATGACTCCAGCATGAATGTCAAAAGGCTGTTACAAGAGGTTAACGTGCTCCGAAGAAGGCAAAAAGGATTCCCTCAGCCGGAAAAGTCATGGCCACGATTTTATGGGATTCGGAAGGTATAATCTTCATCGACTCTCTGGAACAGATAAAATGGATCAAAGAACAATATTAAGTCTCGGTATTTTTACTATATGTGGGCAAAAGAATTGTATAAGAATGCCAAATTTACACTCTACGTCTATACCTAGATACTTAGACCGCCACAATGTGTATCGTACAGACAGACAGACACATGGCTGACAATATAATGCTTTTTTTGCTCATACCTACAAAACCTTAAAACCTGAATTTAGTAGGTGATACTATAATTTGGTCAAGAAGTCTTTATTGAGCTATTTTCAACTCAGGTTTCTACTCACTCTATTACGTCACAAATCTTCTTCTTCTTCTTCTTTGGGCACTGTCAGCCGAGTTGGCTCTTGGCCTCGCTCATATAAGTCCTTCATCTTGATCATTGTCAGGACTTTTCATGTGTCCTGTATACCAATACTTGTTAGATTTTCGGTTCGCTAATCAATTACAAATACCTGTTTCATTAATTTGTTTTGAGATTCAACAAATGAGCTTCTTAATGAATCTTTGTGAGTATTTACTCAACCGATTTAATGTTTAATTGTAATTAATTTATCATTATCCTGATTGAGGACCTATAGCCTTTTAGTATTATTTGATTCAAACCTAATACATTATTTATTTTATCATTGAAATAATATAGGTCATCATTGCATTATTACCTATATAAATTAATAATATGAACCATTATTATTAAAAGAGTAATAATAATAACACCGGCCAACAGGAATTTTGAGTCTGGGTTCTGCATATCTGATCTTTATTTGTTCCACATTATTAATTAAATAAAAAATTGTTTTACCCGAAAAAGTTTGCTTTTGTAGCTGTCAGAATGAAATTACGGATTTTAAGAAAATTTCCCTTTTTTCAGACCTTTATTGTATGTAAAAATAATACAAACTTTTGTTATGAATTTGAATCAGTATTATTTACAAGAAAACCATTCGAAACAAACAACTTACTGCAACAGAATATATAAAAAAGTTTAGAAATGATTATTTTTCGTATTTCTTCTGTGATTGTATGGACTTTCTCGTATTAGCCCCCAAATATAGTCCCCCATCATACTCTCATTGTATTGCCCCTGATAACGACGTTAAAAATCCACCACGTCTTGATGAAAACGTTCACCTTGTTCTTCCGAATAGGTTCCCATGTTATCTTTAAATTGGTCCAAGTACGCATGTAACATGCACTTTAAAGGACATTCTGTAACCCACGAGTTTAAAGTTATCAAGCATAGTTGCAATAAGCTCTTTGTAATTGTCTGCTCTGTTGTTTCCAAGAAAATCATGAACCACTGCTTTCAGGCTTTCCTTTCATGAGTATTGAGTATCTGTGAAAATTCTTCACTGGCCATTATTTTCTTTATTTATGGTCCGACAAAAACAAAGGTAGCAAGGATATTTAATATAACCGCCTATGCAAGGCGGTCGGAATCTCATGCACTTTTTCTATATGATGAGTATACCTGGCCAGTGATAGGGGATTTTAAGATGGTTGGATTTCTGATGGGATGCATTCCCATCAGAAATGAGTCTACCTCGTGTTTACAACTTTTTTACGCCATTTTTGGATCTGCCGCTATACAAAATGCGTTTTATCGCTGCAATGCGCATGCTCATACCAACTATGAACCACGTAAGTGAAATGCCACTTGCTTTCCACCCGCTTGTCCCCACCCTTACTTAATATAACGCGTTTCTCCTTATATGGTCATAAAAATATATAAATATATATTGATCGTTCTAAAAGGTACAAAAGCGAAGTTTTTCAAAAATAAACGAAGGTTTTAGTTATTTTTCGATATAAAGAATCAAAAATAGTCATTAAAATAAAGACTCAAAAAAAAATATATATTTTTTTTGACCGGTGTAATTTATTACTCGCAAATGTTAAGTTCTCATTATTCATATTTGTAATTAAAATTATCTACAATATTTGGATTAAAAAGCTGGGATGTGTCGTAGAAAATAAAATGTAATTTACGTGTATATTCTACATGTAATCTACACCAGTGTTTCCCAAACACCGGTTCACTAGATTTTTTTTTACTATGCAACTATTCGCCTAATAAGTTTATAACCCACTTAATTTTGAGATGAAAATATCGGTCCTTAATCTGTTAATTGCTTAAGTAATAATTTGTTTATTTTTTCAATAATTATATATGATTTTTTATTTGTTTTTTTTTTTGTGTTTGTAAGCCGTGCAATAAAAAATATAAAACTTTTGTGATACAAATTACTTTCTAAACTTGCAGGTCCGCGATTTTTTTCTAGATCGCTTGCAGGTCCCATGAAAAAAGGTTAAAAATACTGGATTATCCGATTTCGCGATGCAGCCCCACTCATCTTCCCAACTCTTGTTGTCTAAATAGTCGACATAGATTATATATTCTAAGCGATGTTTACATGTAAAGTAGACAAACTCAAAAAACGCGTAGACGCTCATCTCTGTTAAAAAGGCATTAAATAATATTAACATCTTATTTTATTATGTTCATATACCAATATAAAATATAATGTTACTAGGGGCCTCAGCCCGGCTACGCCGGGCATATACCAATATAAAATATAATGTTATTCGTTCTTATTAAAAGTAAACGCAGTTATAATTTTTTTAACTGCGAGTCACCGATTTTTTTATTTTTTTTTTTTTTTTCATGTTAAATACTGTTTTCACTTTTGTAGGGGCACACCCAGTGATGGCATCCTACCGGTTTGGATCAGTTCCCGCGAACCGTTTCTTAAAATTATTGATACCTTAGGGAACCGGTTGTTTGAATTATTAAAAATAAATTAATTACTCTTCAGTTTTGAATCGTGCGCCGTGCCCTGCATTGTTGCAAATGTAATATTTATGTTATAGGTTAATAATAATACGCTCTTAAAATTTTGTCCTTATATTTAATAAATGGAAGTAAGTGATTTGTTTTCACTCTTAAAAATACAGAATAGGTTCCTAGATATCACATGACTTTATAGAACCGCTTCCTGAATATTTAGGATGCCATCACTGGGCACACCTATTTTGGTTAATTTTATTGTAATACAGAATTTAAACATTTAAAAAACCGTTACACGGTAAAACGGACCAAAATATTCTTCTTCTTCTTTTTTGGGCACTGTCAGTCGGGTTGACTTTTGGACTCACTCACATGAGTCTTCCATCTTGACCTGTTAATTGTCAGGTATTTCCATGTCTCCGGAATATCAATACAGTAGGACCTCATTTAGCGCTTAGGATGCGTTCCAAGATGACAAAGCGCTAAATGAATGATTACAGCTTTAAACGAGGTCATTTTAATACATAGTAAATAGAGAAAGGGGAACATAGAACCAAAAATAAACAAATTTTACTTTATTTTTAAGTTATTTTCATATAAATTGGTATAATAATATAACACACATCGGAAAAGTCTAGGGATATTAAAAAACATCAGCTGTGGACACCGCAGGACTGACCGCCATCACAAAGTATTTGGATAAAATACATTCTAGCAGTAGAGTAGAAATAACTTGGCCCAATATTTTCTAACAGAGATATTATTTATCATGACCATGGAAACGTTACATATAACATATAAGAAAAACTAGATACTTAGAAAAAATTTAGAAAATTTTTTCTATTTTTGTTTTTTTTTTTTATTTCGGGACCGCCCCGATTAAGATCCGCTAGTCTAGTGTCATTTATCGCGTGCTTTTTCTCTCGTTAAGCAAATGTCGATAGCAGGAGATCGCATCCAAAACGCTTCGTCTTGCTTTTGCACCCTTTAAAAATCTGGATTATTTGCTACAATTTGATCAACGATTTCGGTTATCGCTACCAAACTTTTACTAAGGGAATCTGTAGCAAGTTCTTTGGGTTCTTCATTTTCAGAATCACTATTTTCAAGTTCTACCTGCATGAATTCCTTGTTCTATCAGTTCTTTAAAATCGTCATTGTAAAACTCATCAAAAACCTGCAGTAACTCCTCAATATCTATCATAGATTTAGGAGGAAGAATAGCACTACGACGAATTGCAACCTTTTGCTGATTGGTTCTTGCTCCGGAATAATCCTATTATACCTATTTATGAATCAATGAAATGCAGCGATAATTTGAATCAGCGTAAATTATGTGCCTTTTTTAAACCTCGAACAGTCAGTGTTATATCGAATCAGCGTTAAACGAAAAAGCGCCAAACGAGATCTTGCTCTACTTGTTACATCTTCGGTTAGCTGATATCTTCATCTCTTGCGAGGTCTTTCCGCTTGTCGACGAGTATTCATTCATCCTTCTCATATCCTCCCAACCATTTTGCCCTCCGTCATCCTCACACGTATCTTATCCATTGTAATCGTCTACCTCTAGGTTCCTCTGTGAGACTCGGATTTGAGGTAGTATATATAATGCCTCTCATACACGAGCGATCCATCAGTCCTATTGGTCCCGCGTCGATCCAAAAACTCACCGTGTGTGGTGGAACTCGGCTGGACTCGTGGACTTTAGACGCCAGGTTGGGTATTTAGCACGCCATATATTCATGACGCCGAGCCATCGCACTATTGTTTGGCCTGTCCGTATGTGTAAAACCCAGAGCCGAATGGAGTGGAGTCAAGTATTGGACTCATCGTGTATGTGCATCAGTGTTGTCAGATGTACGATTTAAACCGTATTTGTACGACTATTTTTGACTGTGTACGATGTACGATTTCATGGTATCCGATGTACGATTTTATTGAAAACCATATATACTCATATATTTTTCAGTAAGTTAAATATTTATATTATATAATGTAATATATTGAATATTTTAGCCCTCGGGTTTCAAATCGACGCGCTCTTTAAAAAATCTCAAATCAGCCCGGTCTTTTCATATTCGTATTGAATGTGAATGTAGTAAAAATATGTTGAAAAATGCACTTTTTACGACTGAGATTTGTTTTGTTGTGCCATGGATAATGGATACCCATAGTTGTATTTACAATACGTTTGATAATGAGGAACGTGCTACAGACCAGTTAATAATTAAAAATATTTAACGGCTCTAATAAGGCAGATGATTCAATTCAAACAGTTCGAGGAAGTATTATACATTATTTTTCTTTTTCTGCTACATAAAGTCCTATTCCTTTGGTTTAAGAGGAACTAGATTTTCAATTCTAGTTACTTTTGCCGATTGATTGAAGCTTTTGATCATTTTGTTCAGGAAAAGCCAACTTCAATATATAAAACAACTTACAAAAATGGTTCCGCCTAATCGTTTGGAATAGACTGTATGATTGTGCAATACAGAATAGACAAATCAAGGAGCGCAGGGAGATATAAGGAGGTCAGAACTATAGGGGTACCAAGCTACTTGAAGGGAGAAAGAAGAAGGTCAGGAGGGAGGGTTAGGAGGATTGCGAGGCTATGGTGCGGGAATGAAGAGAGAGGAAATAGACATTGGAGGAAACAGGAGAATAAGATGTGCGGGAAGGAGGAAGAAGATATAGAGCACCTCGTGAAGAGGTGTAGGGAGATGACAATGTGGTCGGGGAGCACATTAGACCTGTTGCACGAAGATGGAAAGGGAGGAGGTGTTTCAAATTAATTGCAAAGCAATTTCTATAAACGGTCATTTAAAAAAAGAAAAGAAAAACGATTTGTACGATTTTTTTCTTGAAAGTACGCTCATTTTGAAGCATTTGTACGATTTTTCCTTCTTTGACATCTGGCAACACTGATATGCATGCTCAATCCAAACCATTGTCTCAATCTTGATAAAGACATCACTCACACAACATCTCTCTCTTGTAGTTGGTTCTAAGTTCATTTAATTAGTGTTAATACGATTTCAACATTGTTATTAATCTGATGTTAATTAATATTAATAAATTAGATATAGATTAATAGATATGACTGCTGCTCCAAATTTTGGAGTGGATGTAATAGAAATACAAGGTGTCTCAAAAGAAATTTTATATTTATTTAGCTTACTGCGTGAACGCAACGTATTCGAGGGGCGCGGGGATTATGTCAATCGGTAGCCTGGCTCTTGGGAATTCAGTCGCTATGGAGCGTTTCTCGGGAGCAGACCGTGCGTTATGCGTGCGAGAGTTTTACAAAAACGGTGATTCGGCGACTGTAGCGCGTAGAAAATTCTGCAGTATTCGAGGTTTTCGCCACTTAAATGATGCGCCAAGCATTCCTCTCATTCGACATTGGTTTAAAAAGTTTGAAGAGACTGGTACAACGCTGGATAAATCAAAATCCGGGCGACCTAGGTCATCAAGAACGGTAGAAAACGTGGAGAATGTTAATCAGTCTGTTCGTGACGACCCGAACCTTTCAATTCGGAAGCGCGCAAGTGCTTTAAATGTGCATAGATCATCATTACATCGCATTATGCACAAAGACCTAAACCTGCACCCCTACAAAATTCAATTGGTGCAAGAATTAAAGCCCCAAGATGCCAGTCAGAGACTTAATTTCGTAAATCAGGTGATTGAGCGATTTTCAACGTTTACCAACATTTTGTTTTCGGATGAAGCTCATTTTCATCTTAATGGCCACGTAAATAAGCAGAACTGCCGCTACTGGAGTGCAATGAATCCGAAACGCAAACATCAGAAACCCCTACATTCGCCTAAAGTGACCGTATGGGCTGCAATGTCAGCGCGAGGAATTATCGGCCCTTACTTTTTTGACAACGAAAGGGGTCGTGCAGTTACAGTGAATTCAGAGCGTTATGTGGAGACGTTAGACAACTTCTTGGTACCTGAACTGCAAAACTTTCCTGGCTATAACCAAAGAACATGGTTCCAACAGGACGGAGAAACTTCACACACGTCCAATATGTCTCTGCCACGTGTTCGTGAAATTTTCTCAGGCAAATTGATCTCTCGGAGAGGTGACATAAATTGGCCTCCACGCAGTCCAGATTTAACCCCTATGGACTTTTTCCTATGGGGTTATCTTAAATCTAAATTTTACGCCAATAAACCGACTTCACTGGCGCATTTGAAAGAAAATATCCGTCACGAAATGGCAGCCATCCCTGAGTCCACCTGCCGAGACGTCATAAGTAATTTTACTGTTCGATTAAATGAGTGCCGAGAACGCGAGGGTCTACATTTAGACGATATTATTTTTAAGAAATAAATCCCCAAAAAGTGTATTTTAATAACTAATAAACATTTTTTCTATATACGGCTTACTTTTTTTTTAATCGATCCACTAAATATAAAATTTCTTTTGAGACACCTTGTACAATATAATGAGTATTAGTATCAAAAAGATATAATACTTCAAGAGTATATGAAAAATAAATTCGGACGTTTCGGAAACTGCTCAACAATCTGTTTCCGTCTTTAGCGATCACGAGAAGTGATGAACTTCTCGTGATGGATACAATTTGCAAAGAATTGTATTTAAAACAACAAAAGTAGTATATCAATTTAAAATTATTTACTTATCAGTTTTTAATGTTTTGTGCTTTTTTTACTACCGATTATTATTGTTTTAAACTGGGTTGTCAAATGTCCTACTGGGATGCGTTATAAAACTACTTGCGAGGACGTCGGCGACTGCTGACGGCCTCGCGCAAAAGAAATGTGGCGTCAGATGACATTTTGGAGTTGTTTAAAACAAGAGATCCGCTAGCATGCAGGGAAACGGTTCTAAAAAACTCCAAAGCATGCCGCGTTCTTACAATAGAGTTGTTAAACCAATTCGGGGGGCGAAAATAGAGATAAGTCATATTTAAGAAGATAAGACAATACCTTTTTCACGCCCATCAGCGAATTTTAAATGACTTAATTCTTTTCTATTTGCAAGCCATTCTTTCTGACCTTTGGTTTTTGCTTAAAAAACTACTTAAAAAAATATCAAAACTGGCAAGTACATTTTTTTTGGGTTATAAAAATTAAATTAAATTAAGCATGTTGTAGTCTTGCAATTTGTTCGATATTTAACTTTTGATCTGTAATTTATTAGTTTCTATTTTACTTATGCGTTTTAACTCTAAAAATATAAAATAATGTAATAGGTTTATGTGAAATAACATCTGCATCATGCTCGTTACGTAAGAAAGAAAAATTTAAATTTTTAGTTACGTAATTCAGGATATCCTCATAAATAATTTTGCATGCTGATAATTTTTAACAAAATAAGAATTTAACAAAATTAAAAAAAAAAAACATTACATAATAAATTTTTTAATACATTATGAACATTTTGAAAATATAGTTATTTACATTGCTAGATGTGTAATTTTTTTACCCGAGGTGTTTTAAGGGCTGAAACAAGGCCGAGGCCCGTTAGGCCTCTGAGGAAACAAAAATAACTACGCATTGTGCAATGTATTATATGTTTTTATACTACCATATTTATATTTATTTAATTTTCAATTAAATGAAATATTAATGTTAATCAATGTGAACGCCCTAACCGTAGCAACCAAAAACAAAAAATATCAACCTATAAATAAATGTGTTATATTGTTTATATGCATTAAATTATCAACTTTGTTGTGCATATATTGTATAAATCAGGGTAAAAAATGTTAAAAAGTGAAATTGAAAAGGCAGCAATATTTCTCGTGTTTCATTGTTACCTGAAAAATCAAAAATTAGATAAAATTAAGCATCTTAACTATTTTCGAAATGGTGTTTTGGGAAAAATGTTGTCCAAATTACTGAAAATGTTATACCAGCATATTTTCAAGAGCGATCAATTTTAAAGACACCAGCAAGTTATGGTGTGAATATTCAATGCTGAAATTTAAGTGGATGACTACAGTTTATTCCAAACGATTAGGCGGAACTATCAGAAATTTTCATTTTTGTAAGTTGTCATTAGGTATTTTTTTATATATTGAAGTTGGCTTCAATCAATCGATAAAAGTATTTAGAATTGAAAATCTAGTTCCGCCTAAACCAGAGGAACAGAATTTTAAAGACGTTTTAAAAAAAAAAAAAAAAAAATTAGTACTTTTTTCAATTATCAACTAATAATGTTAATCTACTTGAAACTAAAATTGATATGACTATCAAAAAAATCAGCTGTGGCCACCACAGGACCGACCGCCATCGTAAAGTACTTACATAAAATACATTCAAGCAGCAGAGTAGAAATAACTTGGCCTAATATTTTCTAACAGAGATATTATTTATCATGACTATACAAATGTTACATATAAGTATGAAACAATTGAGACTTGGAAAAAAATTCGAAAAATTTTACAGAAATTATTCGAAATTTTTCATTTTATCAATAAACGTCTCAAATAAAAGTTTGTAGTTATTGCTTTTATAGCAACTTTTATTCAATAATTTTTTTCGAAATATATTTCTGTTGTGAAATATTTACAAAAATCTTAATATCGACACGAGTATACTCCCATTTTTAGTCAACCGATTTTTACCAAAAGTTGATCAACTCGTGCCATTGACAGCAGAAGCTTAAATATGAAGTTTCATAAAAATCCTTTCAGCCGAATTTGCTCTGCACGTGTACACAGACAGACGGATAGACGGACAGACAGACGGACAGACAGACCGACATACATCATGCTAAAAATAGTCAAAACGTTATGTAGGGACCTCAGTTCGTGAAGATCCATCGAAATCTCGAAATGTCAAAATCGGTATGATCACAATACCTCCCTTATATATGTTGACGGTCGGTAAAAATTTTCACACATTTCAGGGTTTCGTAGGTATTTAATAACTGTGAGCCATTATAATACCCAACAGCCAACATAATATACCATACATTATAAAGCCAACATAATACTGGATGTTTACGAACATTTCAAGTAGCGTTTGAACCTTCGTAGAGTGCGGACGTGTTGAAATACCTGCGATAATATTGCTAAGTTGGCAAATATGCAATTATTATAATAGCATTATACATGTGCAACAATATTTAAGATGTCGATGGCGACATGTGTAAAATGTAAAGCAGATGTGAAGAGATCTGATAAGTTGGTGATTTGTTCTGGGATATGGGAACGCACATTTCATTCTAAGTGCGCGAGTCTTCCAGATAATGAATGGAAGTTCATAACGACGAATGCGTGCATTGGCTGGTTCTGCGGAGATTGCATCGAGCGTAAGGGACGGTCCATGAAAAATCTGTTGGAAGCAATTCACGACAAGATATGTCAACAGGAAGAAGCTCTTAAAGTTGTGGATAGAAAAGTACAGAGGACCGAGGAGAATTTGGACAGGAAAACTGAAGCGACGGAAAAACTCATCGCAAAAATATCTGAAGATGTTCAAGCAAACAACGAGATGCGAAGTGAAGCTGTGTCATATGCTGACATACTAAAATCTAAAGTTAAATCAGATCCTGTTCTAGTAATCAAACCGAAAAAATCAGACCAGAGAAGTGATATTACTAAAGAAGCCATTAGGAAAAACATTGACCCTCTATCAGCCTCAGTTCTAGGTGTAAGAAATATCAGCAAGGGTGGGATAGCAATTGAATGTAAGAACCAACAAGCAATAGACAACTTGAGAGAATCTGTTACCGAAAAGTTAGGCACAGACTATGTAGCAACCGTGCCAAAGAAGAAAGCTCCAAGGGTTAAAATATTCGGCTTATCTGAGAAACTAGAACCTGAAGACATAGAATACAAAATATTAGCTCAAAATGATTGTTTGAACAATAAAGCTACGGTAAAGGTTGTTCATATCGCTAAAGACAACCGAAACGATCATAAATTTATGGCGTACTTGGAAGTCGATGGTGAATCTTACTTCAGGCTGACCGAAGAGGGAAGAGTGAATATCGGCTGGGATAGATGCAGAGTATATGGCGCAATAAATATTGAAAGATGTTTTAAATATAACAAGTATGGACACAAAGCCCAGGTTTGCAGAAGCGATACATCATGCCCGAAGTGTACTGGCAATCATGAATTGTCCAACTGTCGTTGTGAAGATTCAGAAATAAAGTGCAGTAACTGCGTATATGTAGTTAACAAATTAAAGATGAGACTTGATGTCAACCACCCCGTCTGGAGCTCCGAGTGTTCAGTTTATAAAAAGAAGTTGGAAACAGAAATGAAAAAAATTGATTTCTAATTGGATTGAATTTGGAAACCCGGACACATCACTCATTGGACCTATTAATATGTGAAGATAAGTCTCATCCGGCCCTACATTTCAAAATTAAGTATAGTATTTCACAAGAAAAACTAACACGTAACAATTACAAATGCAACTTCAAAATTGCTGACTTTGAAAAATTATATAGGGCACTTATTACAACTGATTGGAATGCGGAACTAACAAACCACAATACCGAAAATGCTGATGCAGGAGTTGACAACATTTATTGCATAATTTATACAATACTTGATGATTGCGTGCCAAAAACCAGGTCGCTGTCAACATCAAAATAAAAATAAGACACCTAGATTACCTAAAAGAATGTGAGTCCAACATCTCCACAAACCCAAACCAGTTTTCGTCGTACTATCAACACACTAAAACCAAGATCCTCTATAGGGGAGGACCTTATTCCTAATATATAATCAAAGCCTGTGCACATGCCCTAGTGAAACCATTGCATTATTTATTCAATATATGTATACTAGTGCACCTGTTGCCAACTGTGTTGGCAAACAAATCATTACCTTAATGTGGAACTTGCTCGACACCTCAGACTTTTTTCTCTAGCCATACGCCTAACTTCAACCAATTCAAATTGAATCAACTCTTCGCCCATTATTAAAAACTGGACAAATAATGAGCATTATTCCGAATTATTAATTCATTAACTTTTTAAGATGGGAAAACGATTCATTTTCACTCAGTGCATTATATTTATAATGTTAAAACTAGAAATGATTTGAGACGTTAAATTTAAAATATATTTATTAAAATTAATTTTCCATTTTCTTATATAATATAAAAATACGCACACGAAAAAAACGCACACGGATTAATACGCACATGGAAAAAAGCACACATGAAAAAATACACACACGGCAAAAAGGGCACACGGAAAAAAGCGTACTTACACTATATCTCGAATCAGGGGGTAGATTTACAATATCCCACTGAACACTGCGCATGCGTCACACACACGTCATTTGTTCAATATATGGAGATTCTAAACAGGTGGGACTGTGCAGAACTTTTAAAACACAATTTATTTTTAGGTGGTTTATAAAAAAAAAAAAAAAACAGTTATCAACCATAACCTAAGATAGTGCTTTTAAGGTGAATCACTGTCCCTGGCCCTGCACAGAACAGTTAAAATACAATTTATTTTTAAGGTGGTATATAAAAAAAAAAAAATAAACAGTTATCAACCATAACCTAAGATAGTGCTTTTAAGGTGAATCTAATCTAAACTAAAAGGTAAATGATATTTTAATGTGATAAATAAACAGAAACCATTGTTTTAGAGCCACTGATAATTCTTAAATTATTTAGTGTAGTCGTTATGTGCTGCCATCTGTATAGAGTTTGCAGTGGGATATTGTAAATCTTGTCCTATAAATCGTAGAAATAAAAAAATAATAAAGCATTGAAAAAATAATAATAAAGAAAAAAAGTCACTTTTTCTTACTTTCATCAAAACCAAATATTTTTTAAAATAATTATTTTTCTGCTAATAATAATTTTAATCAAAAATGTCGAATATCACGGAAGGATAACGTTTTTCTGTGTTTTGTTTCGTAAAAAAACCGATCCGTGTATTTCACAACTAAATTAATAATTGTGAAGTGATTTTTTAATGAAAAACACAACTGTCATTTTGACTAATTTATTGTCAACACTCAAAACAAAAATTCACAGCACACTACTGTCCAATACATAAACAATAATTTCTTACAATTCTATCAGTTATTATAAAAAGTGTTCGTAGAATATTCACTATTATTGCATCTTATAATAATTATAAGAAGTGTTCGTAGAAAATTCACTATTATTGCATCAACAATATATTTTAAACAATTTTGACATAAATAATTAACTTATGCGCGCCTCTATCGGGGAATGAAGAAACGACCGGTCGAACATACGAACATACAAACAGGCGTATTATATTATAGGATTACTATATAATAACATGTAATTATTATCATTGAGTCTGTTAATTTGTTCATTATTTTGTCCAGACATTGCGACAAGCTTCAGCTTAGTGATGCTGGACAGAATGATAAAAAAATAGTATATATAAATAAAATTGTCAATAAGTATAAAAATTAGGTCTAAGAAATTATAATAGGTTTTAAATATATTTTCTTATTTACATTTGTAACATAGGTCTATGTAAAAAATGTAAATAAAGTTATTATTATTATTATTATTATTATTTGTTCTGTTAGCAATGTGTTGGTGTGGTGTTCAAAACTCGGTTCTCAGCTGTTCATTTTTTTTTATCACATTTTAATTTCATCAAAAGTCACACACTATCTTAGCCATAAATACAAAAAAATCCATACCATTATCAGTCATAATATAGCCATGGATTGAAAAAATAATTAATTTTGTCAAAAACACAAAAACTGCAATATTTTTCAAAAACGCAATCGAATCAAAAATTCCTCTCGTACGTTTCCGGTTCAGATCAATGTACAGTTTCTATATTTTTTTCAGATTTTTTGTTTAACCCATTTGGGTAAAAGGGGGCGGGGCAAGAACTTTTTTAGCACATTTTTGGCAAAAATCCCATAAAAAGAATTGATTTTTCTAAAATAAATTTGCTTATTGATCCATGCATAAAGAGGTTTCATTTGGTAGGCCACCCAAAATTTTAAAATATATTATTTTTTTATTGAATACATATTTGTTTATATTTATCTCGGGATGTGTTTTTTTTTTTTTTTGAAGTCTCAGTATTTTTATTATATGTGGATCATAGAGTTGTATAAGCATACTAAATTTCAACTTTCTATGTTAAGCCGTTTGGCTACAATTTCTACAGACAGAGTGATGTTATAAGTGATTTTTGGTGGTCATGCCTAAAAAACACTAAAAATTTTAAATAATTCAAAAGAAAATAATCCTTCAATTAATATATAAAATTTTTCAAATTGTACCATTACTTTTAATATAATTAAATAAATAATTGTTTAATATTCTGTTTATCCTTCAATATGATGTTTGTTACTTTTTGTCCTGGCCACGTAAGTGTTACTTACGCAATAAGCAACCGTAGATCTCAAACATTAACTAACGTTTACATGCGAATTGCTGGGGTAATAATACTCATATACGGAGTAGGGAGTATAAACAATATTTTAAACGTTAAATTGCAGAATAAAAACAATTAAATCATTGACAATTTGCGGGATAAATGACGCTATTCGCCCAGGAGATAAATCACTATCACGGGCACAGTCGATTTACTTCTTACTTCTATACCTTGGTTAAGATCAAACATTTTCTAAATAATTAAGACTGACAAGTCACTTTTCAACATGACATGTCAATTGATATGGCATGTTAATTATGTGGCATTTTAATTATTGTTGCAATACCAACATGACATACAATTTCAAAGGTGAAAACTATTGAAATCAAAATTTCCACTCAGTTTTTTTTTTACAAAAATGAAAACATACCTAAATGTGGTTTTAAGATAATTTTGAGGTATAGAGTCTGAAAAAAATACTTAAAATATCATAGGGGCTATAGTTTTTAAGTTATTAATACTTTTTATTCGTGTTTTGTGAAATATTCAAAAACTGTCCGAAAAAGCTCACGTTATTTTTATTTTTATTTTAAATCTACACCCAGTATATATATTTTCACCAATTGTCGTCCAAAATTCTAGACAAAAAATTGTTCTCAAAAATCTTTTATGGTATTCTACTCAAAAAGTTTGAGAAGATTTTGAAATCTAGTATATTTTAACGATTGTATCGAGCTTTTTTCCATCTTGTTTAAGCTTTGTAAATCATACTTCTATTGAATATTCCTTAATCTAGGATATTTAATCCTCTAGTGCCCAATTTTATTTTTCTTGGCCAAATAATTACAGTAGATTAATATAAGGTTACTAATGCTAAATTTTTGATCAGATTAGTTTTTTGAAAAATATTGATTTAAACGAATAAATCGTAATTATTTTAAGCTCGTAAGACGTAGATTAAAGAACAAAAAGTATTTTTTCAATTGTTTTTTATTTCAATACGATTTTTCTAAAAATGTACTAAAAATATCACTGTCCCGCACCCTTTAACCCTAAGGGGTTAAACTAAAAATCTGAAAAAATTCTAAGTAATGAACATTGTTCTAAACCTACGAGAGGAATTTTTATTCAGATTTCGTTTTTGGATAATATTGCAATTTTTGAGTTTTCGGCAAAATTAATGATTTTTTTAATTCATGGCTAAATTATGGCTAATAATGTTATGGATTTTTTCTTACTTACAAGACAGTGTAGGGTAGAGCTTGGTACAGTGGCCACAATTATCTGTAAAAATGTATCTGTTTGAATTACCATCTCAATTTTTTAAATGCGTTAAAGTATCACTAGGTAGATATTAAAGCAGCTTGCAATGTGAAGCCAACCAGTCATCACTCGAACACCGAAGAACTCAACTGTCACTAAATTATCTGGCAAATCTCGCAAGCAAACCCACTTCTTCGGCATTCCACAATATCTTTAAACAGAACCATAATGAAAAATTATCAGTACGAAAATCTTCATCATTGACCGAAAAACTTGACGAACACCTACAAGAAATTGGAATACAATTTCCCATGATATGGGAAGACAAAATAATAAAATATCCTCCTTGGCTTCTTAAGAAACCAATACTTAATCTCTCTCTTACAAAATATAACAAATCAAACACCAATTCTATCCTTTACCGTAATTCTTATAAATCAATAGTCCAAAAATATTCACCCTTTCATGCCATATATACCGACGGATCCAAAGTAGAAAACAAGATTGGTGCGAGCCTTCTCTTTGATAATAAAAAGTTAAAATTTCACTTAGCCGATGTAACCAGTGTATTCTCTGCCGAAGCTTTCTGCTCCTGAAGGCAGTTGAAGAAGTAAAAATCAACACAGAAGATCCCCGTACATAAGTCATATACTGTGACTCACTGAGTGTAATACAAGCAGTTCAGAAATCGCGTACCACCAATCCTGTCGCCACGAAGATTCAAGAATCCATCCATGAAGCCATTAGTGGAGGCAAGAAAATTATTCTTATGTGGGTACCTTCGCACACAGGGATAGAAGGTAACGAAGAAGCTGACCACCTAGCTAAAGAAGCCGTAAACGTCGAACTAGTAGATATGCATATACCTAGCTATAACTGGAAGAATTATATTCGAAGAAAAATGGAAGAAAAATGGAAAATTGCATGGCAAAATACAACAGACACCAATCACCTCCACAGAATAAAAGATACTGTAAAACAGTGGAATTCTCGCACAAACAGAAGAGAACAAGTCATTCTGACAAGATTGAGACTTGGCCATACTATGTACACCCATGTCTTTGAGAGAACTGATCCACCAATATGCAGTACATGCAATACCAAACTAACCGTGGAACACTTCCTCCTAGAGTGTGACCAGTACCAAAGGCAAAGAGACTCAAACTCCTTACCAACTACAATTAAGGACCTGCTAGCCAACAACACGGACACAGAATCTCGGGTTATCCAATTCTTAAAGGACATAAACATAGCCTCAAAAATATAACTATCTAATTTAATAAAAATACTACTTATGTAATGTATATATGCAATTGCACACAAATGTATATATGCAATATTAACATAAGTAACATATGTATCTGGTGGCCAATAGCCTGAGAAGCTGAGGCAACCATTAATTAGTTAAATAAATAAAAAAAAAGATATTAAACTACTTATTTAATATTAGGTAAAGTTTATAAAACATTATATATATCGCAATTAAAAATTGTATCCATAAGTGGCCACTGTACGTGATTTACTGGTACTATGGTCAACCGTTATTTCATTGGGAAAGTTAGTAAAATATCTTGATTAATTAGGTTTTAAAAAAAATCGTAGTAAAAAATAATAATTTTTCATAGAATTTATTGATTAAGAATTAGGTTTAGCATGCATTGTAATTTATAAGAAAAACAATCATATTGGTTGTTCTAGAAGTACCACCTACTGTTTTCGTTTTAGGTAAATGAACAATTATACGTTCAGCTGAAATTACTTTTTTTTCTCTTTCTTATAGTCGCCGAACTTTTGGATACGGTTTTATAATTTGTGGACTAATCAAATATCTTTCTGGTGTTTCCTGGCGAAAACACTGACTAATAGGTGGTGAATTAATAGCAAATTGTTCGCGATTACATTCGTCTTAAACTAGATCCGTTTCTGTTGTAGCCATGAAATAATTTTCACTAAATATTTCTTCATTATATGGCAAAATCCAGTTGCTCTAAATGCCAAAATAATATTTTTTAAACCAAAAGCAAAAGAATATGCGTCATCTAATATTTCTGCGATATCATAAATAGTAATATCTTTGAAATTTTTTTACAATGGTCCAATATTAATGCGGACACCGTTATTTTGGACGTTTGCCAATGCTGATACTACTAGGCTAGAATAGTACAATATAATGAATATTAGTATCAAAAAGACATAATACTTCATGAGTATATAAAATATATTCGGACGAGAAGTGATCACTTCTCGTGATCGCTGAAGATGGAAACAGATTGTTGAGCAGTTTTCGAAACGTCCAAATATATTTTAGATACTCATGAAGTATTATATCTTCTCGATACTAATACTCATTATATTGTACTATTCTAGCCTAGTACTATCAGCAATGGCAAACGTCCAAAATAACGGTATCCGCATCATAGATAGCGATTCTCTTGACTGAGTTATTTCAGAAACCATATTTTTCCAATCCCGTTTTTTTTTTTTTTTTGGGTTTTGTACACGGAAATTTCCCTAAAACAATTTTACAATAAATATAAAAATTGAGGAACTGTGGTCACCCCTTTTTGCGATGCAAGAAGTAGTGGCCCTTAATGATTCAGTTTAGATGGGCACGGTAGCTTAAAGCGAGATTTTTTGCCAAACTTATCCTACTTGGACCATGCTGAGTTTAATCGAAATGTATTTAATATTACCGAACACTATGTACTTCAGTGCAGACGTTGCAAATAAAATGTTTAACTTTACGATTTTAAATAACATTTAATTAAGATTTGAACTTACCAGTAAACATAATTTCTTGCACGCTGTTTCAGAAATTCTCATTTGTTGGCTGTTTAGACCTATATTACCGATTCCACACACAATTCAAATTCTCATTAATTTATACCACTTTCAATAGGTGGTACCATCACAGCTATGAACTACTGACAAAAAATATACAACAGAATGGCCACTGTACAAAACTTTTTTTTTAATCCTATAATATAATACGCCTGTTTGTATGTTCGTATGTTCGACCGGACGCCTGTTTGTATGTTCGACCGGTCGTTTCTTCATTCCCCGATAGAGGCGCGCATATGTTAATTATTTATGTCAAAATTGTTTAAAATATATTGTTGCTGCAATAATAGTGAATTTTCTACGAAAACTTTTTATACTTATTATAAGATGCAATAATAGTGAATATTCTTCGAACACTTTTTATAATAATTCATAGAATTGTAAGAAATTATTGTTTATGTATTGGACAGTAGTGTGCTGTGATTTTTGTTTTGAGTATTGACAATAAATTAGTAAAAATGGCAGTTGTGTTTTTCATTAAAAAATCACTTCACAATTATTAATTTAGTTGTGTAATACACGGATCGGTTTTTTTACGAAATAAAACACAGAAAAACGTTATCCTTCCGTGATATTCGACATTTTTGATTAAAATTATTATTAGCAGAAAAGTAATTATTGTAAAAAATATTTGGTTTTGATGAAAGTAAGAAAAATGTGACTTTTTTTTCTTTATTATTTTTTTTATTTTTACGATTTATAAGACAAGGTTTACAATATCCCACTGCAAACTCTATACAGATGGCAGCACATAACGACTACACTAAATAATTCAAGAATTATCAGTGGCTCTAAAACAGTGGTTTCTGTTTATTTATCACATTAAAATATCATTTACCTTTTAGTTTAGGTTAGATTCACCTTAAAAGCACTATCTTAGGTTATGGTTGATAACTGTTTATTTTTTTTTTTTTATAAACCACCTAAAAATAAATTGTATTTTAACTGTTCTGTGCAGGGCTAGGGACAGTGATTCACCTTAAAAGCACTATCTTAGGTTATGGTTGATAACTGTCTATTTTTTTTTTTTTTATAAACCACCTAAAAATAAATTGTATTTTAACTGTTCTGTGCAGGGCCAGGGACAGTGATTCACCTTAAAAGCACTATCTTAGGTTATGGTTGATAACTGTTTTTTTTTTTTTTTTATAAACCACCTAAAAATAAATTGTGTTTTAAAAGTTCTGCACAGTCCCACCTGTTTAGAATCTCTGTATATTGAACAAATGACGTGTGTGTGACGCATGTGCAGTGTTCAGTGGGATATTGTAAATCTACCCCCTGATTTGAGATATAGTGTAAGTACGCTTTTTTCCGTGTGCCCTTTTTGCCGTGTGTGTATTTTTTCATGTGTGCTTTCTTCCGTGTGCGTATTAATCCGTGTGCGTTTTTTCCGTGTGCGTATTTTTATATTATATAAGAAAATGGAAAATTAATTTTAATAAATATATTTTAAATTTAACGTCTCAAATCATTTTTAGTTTTAACATTATAAATATAATGCACTGAGTGAAAATGAATCGTTTTCCCATCTTAAAAAGTTAATGAATTAATAATTCGGATTAATGCCCATTATTTGTCCAGTTTTTAATAATGGGCGAAGAGTTGATTCAATTTGAATTGGATGAAGTTAGGCGTATGGCTAGAGAAAGAAGTCTGAGGTGTCGAGCAAGTTCCACATTAAGGTAATGATTTGTTTGCCAACACAGTTGGCAACGGGTGCACTAGTTAAAAATATAATAAAATAACCAAACACAGCTGAGAACCGAGTTCATACGCCTAGACTATACACATATGAACACCACACTACACTCAACACTGTAGACTGTAGTTCTCAGTTATTTTATTATACTACTAGGTTATTACCCGTCAACAATGCCGGATTTATAATATAAAAATTTCAATTGTTTGTATGTGTATTTGGTTTTATTTTTTAACGTATATTAATTTCGTCACCGTTCAGTGAATCACGGGGCAGGATATCACCAGTTAGCCAATCACGGGACAGGGTGTCACCTGTCAGCCAATCAAGAGACAGGGTGTCGCCAGTTAGCCAATCACGAGAACCTTAGGAAAAATTGACGTCATAATGTTACCGACACTACATACAGACACTTGCTAATTATATAGTTAGATTATTTATTCATAATCTTTTTAAGATAGGAAAACGATTCATTTTTACTCAGTACATATCATTTATATTGTTAAAACTAAAAATAATGTGAGACATTAATTTATGCCTACGAAACCCTAGACATTTCTGTATTCAGTTATATTGGTAGATTCTTAAAGAATAAATCTGCAAAATATTGTTCATATCGGTCAAAGGATATAATAGTGTCTAAAGTTTCTTTTTTATGCCTACGAAACCCTAGAAATTTCTATATATAATTATATTCGTAAATTCATAGAGAATAAATCTGCAAAATATTGTTCATATCGGTTAAAGGATATAGGAGTCTCTTGTTTATGCCAACGAAACCCTAGACATTTCTGTATGTAATTATATTCATAGATTCTTAGATAATAAATCTGAAAAATATTGTTGATATCAGTCAAAATATAGGAGTGTCTAGAGTTTCTTGTTTATGCCTACGAAATCCTGCACATTTCTATATGTTATTTTATACGCAGATTTTTAGAAAATAAATTTGCAAAATATTTTTCATATCTATATAGGATGTAGGAGTGTCTAGAGTTTCTTGTTTATTCCTACGTAATCCTAGATATTTCTATATGTTATTTTATTCGCAGTTTCTTAGGGAATAAATCTGCAAAATATTGTTGATATCAGTCAAAGGATATAGGAGTATCTAGAGTTTCTTGTTTATGCCTACGAAATCCTGCACATTTCTATATGTAATTATATTCGTAGATTCTAGGAGAATAAATCTCCAAATACCTGTCAATCAAGAGATAGGGTGTTCCCAGTTAGCCAATCCCGACAACCTTAGGGAAAAATGACGTCACAATGTTACCCAGATCACAAACACACACTTGCTAATTATATATGTACGATTATACGTTGTGATTCAACCTATAGCTTGAATTACTTTAGTTCTTTGTTTTTGAGGTACGAAAGAGGAATGAATCATTTATAGTAATGAAATACTTATAAAACAAATAACACATTGTTTATAGTGAGAAACACATTTTTAAAACTAAAAAAATTAATGTCGTTTGTCATTATATTTATTATTAATCTAAAGAAGACTTTTATTTGTTTGTTGATTATTAAAAACTGTTGATTTTGATGTGATTATAGAACAAATATTCCTACGCCTCCAGTTTTATGAAGGCTTCTTATACTTTATAAATACCTACAAAATACTGAAATGTGTGATAATTCACACTTCACATAAATTTACCTTTTAAATTAAAAATACTTTTTGAGTTACAAAATACTTTCATTCTTTATGTTAGAAAGAAACACAAAAATATTTTTTGTTTGCAAAACATTACAGTTATTTTCAACCAGATTACATTTGATCTCACCTATTTTCTGTCAGATTATGTTTTCTTTTGTTAAATCGTTCTTCTTCCACTGTTCTCCACCTTTTTATCAACAGAATTTCTGCAGATAATGACTCTCAAGACATAAAAGAAATCTAAACATAATACCCAGCATTTCGTGTTGGAAAAAAAATATTATTTTAATATATCGATAAAACTATTTTTGGGTATGATAATTTTCACAAGTCAACGCTTTCTTGAAACTAGATTATGCGATAATTTATAATCTATCATGATTAAACTGAAACTCATACGATTTCTACTAATTTTCAAGGATTACAAAATTACAAAAGTTAAATAAAAATGTTTTCACATTTTTAAAATTGCAAAGATTACAAAAAGGTCACAAAAATGTTTTAAAAAGAATTCAAATACGTTATTCTACAACTCCAAAAAAAGTAGGGTTTCACGTGTTGTTTTTCATGTACTTTTTTCATGGCGTCTGTTTATTTAACGTTGCCATGATAACGGTGCACTAAAGTGTATTTCACAGTGCAATAAACGCTTTAGTGCACGGTAAAAAACAGTCAAGAATAAGTACAAAATCAGAGGATTAAGTATTAATTAAATATTTTATTAAGAAATATCAAATATAACGAGGATCATGCTAGAATTATTAAGAATATGACAAAGGGTTAATATTTTTTAGGATTATATCTTAAACTAGCTGCCCCACCAGGCTTCGCTTGGTTTCATTTTCATTTTATAAACATACATTTTTAGTTGTACCATTAAGTCTTGGCAGGTAAAAGTTGTTGCTAGAACTGACACGAAAACAGGCCACATACATATGCAGTCTATCTTGGGGAGGGCCGAATCAAATTTCGAGGGCACGCGGTCCGCATGCGGCCCTCAACCTTATTTTTTGTGGTCCCTGAAGCGGTAATCAAAATCACTTGAGCTTATTTAGGGGAAAAATATATTTAAAAATGTAAAATATACTCTCTTCCCCTTTTCTGTTAATAAAAAAATGTCAAGAAACCCTTCGGGATATTTAAAGTTCCGTCACTGCTTATCATTTTGTATGTAAAATAGACTGCGAACCAAATCAGTTCGACACCCCTGCTGTTGGATATTGATGTTTATATCAAATAATAATTCCATTATTTGTTGATAAAAAAATTTAATTGTTAATCCATGTATCAAAAACTTTCACTTGATTTTTTCTTAGATAAATACATATTAATTTATATTTTTCGCGGGATATATTTTTGAAGTCTCAATATTTTTCTTACTTATGTTCAGTTCTCTAAATCAGCCACATGGCCACAATTTGTATCAAACGAACAGACTCGTGTGAAGTTTATACCGAAATCAGATTTCGACTTTATCTTACCTGAATCGAGTAATTAGTTGTTTAAAACAGTTTTATCATTTGACTGGGCGAATGTTTTAGTCGATGTGTCAGGGGGAAAAAGGATCAACGCTCCCCTTCATATAATTCGTTGGAGCATATTTGGATGTATTTTCACTTGAACAATAATTATGTCACTGTAAAAAAATGTTTCGTATAAAAAAATGTTTATTTATACGAAAAAAAAAATAAATAAATAAATAAATAAAAATTGCCAATATTGTTTACAATGAAGTAATTTTCAAATTAACTACTTTTGTGGTTAACAAATTTATCTTCAACTCCCCGAGCTGCGCCGTGTAATCTGCTGGTTCTGGAAGGGGCCCAGTACCAAAATGTTGACGATTTACCTAATCGTGGATTAAAAAAGTGACCACTTAAAAACAAGATTTAAAAATAATGCTATGTTATCTTTACGTAAATATCAGGCAAATTTGTTAAAAAAGAACATTAAGTTAAGTCTAATGACCCTGAGAAGTCGTTTAATTGAAAATGTTATTAAATTCAGGAGCACCAAACAAAAACCATTGTTATCGGTGAAACATGTCGAAAAACGACTCGCTTGGGCAAAGGAAAATTTAGATTGCGATTAGAGTGATGTGGTTTTCTCCGATGAATCTGGTTTTTAAGCATCTATGAATATGGGGGTACATGAAATATAAGCTTCGAACAAAAAACGTTCAAAATTTGGATCAGCTAACTCGTCAAATACGGCAAATATGAAGATCACTGTCAAAGTCGTAGGACGAAAAGCTGGTAGAAAGTGTACTGAAAAGATGCCAAGCAATAATTGATAATAATGGAGATTGTGTTATTAGGTAGTAGCGTAATAATATTTACAGAAAGTTTTTAAATTATTTTTAGTTTTTCTTTTTCCTCTTATAGTTCGCCAAAAATCAACAAGGACGTCTTATTATTCAGACTGTAATTGCCCCTTCGAGAAGTATGGACTTCGCAAATCAACGCCAGCTATCTTCAGGGTTTGACCCTGCTACTTATTAATAGGCATCGCAAAACAAATCCTGGCAGAAAACTAGAGAGCTTTGAACTGAAATGGTAAAATTGTAAGGCTCATCTTTATTCTAGGGATGACTAACTTTTTGCCTATACCGCAACCAGTCATAATAGTTGCGTTTTCCATTACATAATTTTGGCGGGTTTATGTTCTTTAGCAACATCATTGGTGCACCTACTATCAAAGTAAAAAGTAAAAAGGTGAGGAGATACTTCTGATGAGATGAGAAAGTTCTAGAATTTGACAGTGATGGCATCTTGCTCATCTGCAACTATATGCACCAACCGAACTGACCAAGATTCGATTTGACCCAAGATTAGACTCTCTGTAAACATTGTCGTACTTTTTGAACTACTCGATCGATTTTAAAAATTATTTCAATTTTGATTAGTGTTAAATCATTTTCCGGAATTACTAGTGAATAAACATATATTGTCACTGGTAATTTCAAGAAAATGTTTTAAACATAATTTTTAAATTAAAGGGATAGTTACTACAATATATGTACCCCGATTTTGAAGGGTTATAATAATAATAATAATAATAAAAATATTTATTAATCCTTGAAATACAGGACTGCATGTAGGATATGTCAGTACATGAATTTATAATTTTACACAGATTTTGATAAGTAAAACAAGTTATACAATTGATAAAACAATAAAATCATACATTAAATTACCCAAAATCAATGTTCCCCATTGGCATGACTACACCAGTCCTTACAAGATTTTAAGAATTCATTAATTGAGTATACACAATGCTCTATAAGAAATACCTTAATCTTCCGCTTACATATAGCAAACTGCGTTTCATTTCTGAGATGGAATGGCAGTGAATTAAATAATTTAATACCAACAGTTTTTGGTGAATTTTTTGTCAGTTCCAGCATGTTTGCTGGAGTTCTGAAACAATCTTTTCCTCTGGTGTTATATGAATGCTGGTTCAAATGGCGAGCAAAGTTTATTTGATTTTTAAATACATAGACCAGCAACTCTAGGATGTAAATACCAGGAACTGTTAATAATTTGTATTTTACAAAAAGAGGTCTGCATGATTCAGTGCGTCTTTTGTTTGCTATACAACGTATTATTCTTTTCTGGGAAATAAATATGTCATCGGCCATAGTTGATGATCCCCAGAAGCATATTCCATACTTAACCCTACTATAAAATTGGGCATAATAAAATTTAATAATGGTCTCATGACCTACAATATTTTTTTATTTTTTTATTAGGAAGTAAGCTAAATTTAATGATTTTAGTAGTTTTGGACAGTGGGCTTTCCAACTTAAATGTTTATCTATGTACAGGCCTAAAATGTTGTTTCATTTTCTGATGTCAAATAAGAAAAATCTCCCAAAATCCAAAGTGATGGTAGAGCCGTGTTTTTGGCGCCCTTGGCAAATAAAAAAAAGTCATCACCTCCCAAAATCCAAGTGATGAGAAAAAAATGGTCCTCGCCTTGGCGCCCCTTAGTCAAGCTACGGACAAACAGACAGACCGACAGACATCATGCTAAAAATAGTCAAAACGTTATGTAGGGACCTCAATTCATGGATATCCATCGAAATCTCGAAATGTAAAATCAGTATTATCACAATACCTCCCTTATATATGTTGGCAGTCGGTAATAAAACGCATTCTAAGTTTTCTATATAGAAAACTATACTATACATATTATCCGTCTCATTTTGTAATACGAAACTAAGAGGGAAATTTAATTTTTTATGTTTTATATTTAAAATATCATCTTAGGGTGGTAATTCTGAAGTGGCACCTTTCAAAATATTTGACATATCTATCACAATTTTGACATGTCAATCGCAATTTTGACATGTCAATTTGTTATCTGACATACATAGTTTTTGAGTGAATAAAACCTCGATATAATAAAACTTAACCAAATATTTAAAAGCCAGGTTTACAAGTTCACATGTTTCTATAAAAGTATATTTACACCACAACTATTTGTCACCAAAGTAACTAGATCTAGTTTCGTATTACAAAATGAGACATATACAACTATAGAAGAAAATTCAGAAAAAAGTTCATAACAATCATAAAAACACAAAGAAAAAATATAAAATCTTGTATAATGCATTAATGCATATTGTTAAATAAGAACAAAATGTATATTTAATTTGAATGGGACGGTTGGCACTTCATATTGCTCACAAGTTATTGACAATGTTCGGGGAAACAACTGATGTAGCAACACGCAACTTGTTTTCTATGTGCGGATCCGTTATTCGCGTCCTTGTTTTTAATTTAACGAACTTCAATCAAGAAAATAACTGTTCACATTTTTAAGTGCTTCCAAAGAGTGCAATTCTCTTCTGAGCAAAATCTGTGAGTTTCGGAAAATTATCAACTAGGAAATACTTCTTATAAGACTAAATTAGTGAAATGTCCTTCATTTTTGACTTCAAATCTGAGTTCTCCTGTAGCTCAAGTAGTTCCATTTGCAGAGAAAGTGGTGCTTGTTCCACATCAACATCAACCATTTAACCGCATTTGATCTTTGAAAACAAAAATATACTCGCGGGCCAGATTCAATGGGATTTTGGATAGTTAACGCGGGCCGGACAAAAGGAGGTAACGGACCAGACCCAGCCCGCGGGCCGTAGTCTGCACATGCCTGATTTAAGCTGTTCACTTTTGTAAGAACAAACTAAGTGGAATTTTTTTATTTTATTTTTGGCCTTTGCAATTTTGATTTCAATATTTTGCACCTTTTGAAATTGTATGTAATGTTGGTATTAAAAAATGGCAACAAATGTCAATAAAAATGATATCTTACTTATAGTACAGGAAATGAAGCTCAAAAAATGACCAAACCTCGCAATTTTTTCGTCCAGCATCGATTTAGATAAAAATTTGGAATTAGGCTCATTTCACCCTCTAGTTCATTTTCTACATTGTGCCGTTGTACGCTTTTTGTTTTTTAAGGGTGAAAACTACCCCTAATTGTAAAAAATTATAAAATAACATTTTAAACCTTAATATGGGTAAAATTTGGTTTGGATTAGCTAAATATGGATCGTTTTATGCTTTATAATACAATTTCATAATGTTTCAACCCTTAAAAATCAACCCTTGTTGGATTAAAAAATGATTTCATCTTGCATCGATTTGCACCAAAATTTGAAATTAGGTTCGTCTCAACCTCTACTTCAAATTTTATATCAAGCTCATGGGCACTGTTTATTTTTTAAGGGTGAAAACTACCCCTAGTTGTCAAAAATTATAAAATAACGTTGTAAAACTTAAATGGGTAAAATTTGGTTTGGATTAGTTGAATAATGATTGTTTCATGCTTTGGTATACTATTTCTAATGTTTCAACACTTAAAAACCCACCCTGTTAGAGCTTGATATAAAAAAAATCGCTCCGAACCGTGCTATTCGAATGTTTCGAAAAAAAAATTATTGGTTTTTTAAACATAGCTCCTTCATTTTTAGTGATAGAAAGTTTTTTCAAAAACGATTTTGTAGGGCTTTTCAAGAACTATAAGACTGTGTAAATTAAATTCCTTAAGATTCCTTAGTTTTTAAATGGGGTGAGTTTGAAGGGCTCGAATAAGGTGGTGTTCGCTTGTAAATAGAGGTTTTAAACAGCTATATCTCGCCAAATATTCACTGTACAGAAAATATATGCACAGGGAAATTTAAGTCATTAAAAAAGCTACAATTTAGTGCTCAATTATTTTTTTCGTATCTCCAGTAATTTCGGAGAAATTTTGAAGAAAAGGGTGAAAAATACGAAATCGCAAAAAATCGTTTTTTCTTTAAACTCCAATTTTTCTAAAATTAGGCAGTTTAAATTGGTCAAACTTCTTGGGTGTACTGAAAATACATATAAAAAGATAACCACAGAAGGGTGAGGATCAATTTTAATTAGGAGGGGTAAATAAGGGGTTGTTTTCACTGATTTGAACGTAGAAAAAAGTAGGTACCGACCTTATTTTGATCATAAGTCGCTTAATTTTTATGCTAGAGACTTTTTTGTTTTTTTGTTTGAAAGGTCTAATCAAATACTTTAAAAAAGATTCAATGAGTTTTCCTCGAAAAATGCCAATTTTTTCTGTTATTTGACTTTGAATCTTTCAAATTATGCATTTGGCGAAAAAAAGTTAACCATTAACATGCCGTATCTCGGTTCGTATTGGTCGTAGAAAAATAATAAAAAAAGAATTTTGTTTGTTTTTTTAAAAGCTACAATTTTACTTTCTACAGTTTTTTTGATAAAATGCATATTTTTCGAGTTATTCGCAAAAAACTTTTTAAAAACATCGATTTTTTCGTCGAAAAACTGTTACTTTAAACCACGAATAACTCAAAAAATATTAGTTTTACGAAGAAAACGTAAAGAACATTTTTTTCTTAGAATTACTTTTCCCATCGATTCCTATAGTTAAAATGTAGTAAAAAATTTCCACCCCCGAGATGGAGTGGCAACCACCCCCAAGGTTTTAGCGTACACTGGCATGATGTAGAAAATGATCCTTGGGCTATTCCCTAACTTCTGCGAAAATTTCACGTAATTCCATGCTGGACGAAAAAATTGCCAGCCAAAATGCTTCATTTCCTGTACTATTATAATGATCATAACCAAACAAATTTGATTATCATTTTTGTCTTATCAACAGCCTAAGTAAATTTTTTAAATGTCATTTAAAGTCATGGTGTAGATTTAAAACATCCCACTGAACACTGCGCATGCGTCACACACACGTCATTTGTTCAATATACCGAGATTCTAAACAGATGGGGCTGTGCAGAACTTTTAAAACACAATTTATTTTTAGGTAGTTTATAAAAAAAATAAACTGTTATCAATCATAACCTAAGATAGTGCTTTTAAGATGAATCACTGTCCCTGGCCCAGCACAGAACAGTTAAAATAATTTTTTTTTAGGTGGTTTATAAAAAAAAAAACAGTTATCAACCATAACCTAAGATAGTGCTTTTAAGTTGAATCTAACCTAAAATAAAAGGTAAATGATATTTTAATGTGATAAATAAACAGAAACCATTGTTTTGGAACCACTGATAATTCTTGAATTATTTAGTGTAGTCGTTATGTGCTGCCATCTGTATAGAGTTTGCAGTAGGATATTGTAAATCTTGTCCAAAGTCAGCCATACACTAGAAAAGTAACCAAAATAACCAGATCTAGTTTGTCCTTGTTCACAAAAGTGAACAGCTTATATTATTATCTGTCTCATTTTGTAATACGTAACTAACAGGGAAAGTTCATTTTTTATGTTGTATATTGACAATACATTTATAATATTATCAAAGTATTGGTTCACCCAGATACGCCAAAGTCTGTTTACACCACAACAGTCACCAAAGTAACCAGATCTAGTTTCGTATTACAAATTGAGACGGATTATATGAAATACAATGTACGACACTGAACATCTGTCAACTTAGACTAAAAACAATATTTTAACATTGTAATAGAGATGATGTTCTAAACCAATCCGAAGCAAGAATAAACAGCTCCTATCTTCTTACACACATTTTCTAAACTGATATAGACCATAGTTGCTAGCAGAGGTAAAGTTAACGGTTTGATGAATTTAAACGGACACGATCCAGAAAATAATCCACAATTTTTCTGACAAATTTGTCAAACAACTGACGTTTCCTTAGCAACCAGCCAAATACTATGTTTTAAAATAGAAATTGAAGTTTCTTTACAAAGAAACAAATAATAATATTCTTCTTAAATTCAGTTATAGAAAATATAATGTGTGCACGTCGTACGTGAAATACGTACGTCACTCTAGTGTGTTAAAGTGACATTTAGCACACTTAATACACACATTAACTATTTTTCTCTACGCACAATTTAAATTTATTGTTTACTAATTGGCATATTAGTTGTCTCAACCACCTTCAACATTTTTTCCTTTTGCTCCTTTGCATCCCGTATCGCTGTGGACAGTGCGTTAAACATATCTCAGGCGTTCTGTTTGAGTGTTTTTAGGGTTTTGTAGGTATGACCAAAAAACCCTTACACCGTCATTTTGTCGTCTGTCTGTCTGTCTGACAGTCTGTCTGTCTATCTGTCTGTCTGTCTGTCTGTCTGTCTGTCTGTCTGTCTGTCTGTCTGTCTGTCTGTCTGTCTGTCTGTCTGTCTGTCTGTCTGTCTGTCTGTCTGTCTGTCTGTCTGTCTGTCTGTCTGTCTGTCTGTCTTTCTGTCTGTCTGTCTGTCTGTCTGTCTGTCTGTCTGTCTGTCTGTCTGTCTGTCTGTCTGTCTGTCTGTGTGTGTGTGTGTGTGTGTCTGTCTGTCTGTCTGTCTGTCTGTCTGTCTGTCTGTCTGTCTGTCTGTCTGTCTGTCTGTCTGTCTTTCTGTCTGTCTGACTGTTCGGTAAAACTTGTAGCCAAACGGCTAAACCTAGAGAGTTGAAATTTGGCATGCTTATACAACTCTTTGACCCGCACATAAGAAAACTACTAAAACATCTAAAAAACATATCCCCCTAAAAATATAAACAAATATGTGCTCATCGAAAAAAAATTTTTTTTCTTTAAATTCTGAGTAGGGTATCAAATAAAAGCCCTTAGTACGTGGATTAACGATCAAGATTTTATTTTTGCAAAATAAATAATTTTGACCCGATTTTTGCTAAAATTGTGCAAAAAAAATTTTGTCCCACACCCTGTACCCCAGATGGTTTGAACTAAAAATTTGAGTTAGTACAAGTAATGTACATTAGTGTGAACCGGAATAGTACAACAGGAATTTTTGATCAGATTATGATTTCGGAAAATAACGCATTTTTTGTGTTTTTAACTAAAATATGTTAAATATTTAATTCGGTATGTAACACACCAGATCAGTAGCTCTAGTAGCGTAGTTGGTTTTGTCGTGCGCTTAATAATATAACTTAATTTGCAAAATAGAGTTCGAATCCTGTTAATTTTATTTTTTCTGTTTTTTTTTTGCATTTTTATTTTGTTTAAATTATTTTGTCAAAATTCTAGTTATATTTTGGTAAATGTTGCATTTAATTTTTAAAAGCGTAAGTTTAATAACCAGTGGGAAGTGTTGAAATTATTATTTCATTCTGTTTGACGAAATCAGAGGGCGGGGCTTATGATTTAAGCAACCAATGGAAACCATAGGCGCAATTTTCAAAATTTTAATGAACCATGCTATATAAAAAAAATACTGCACATACAGTGGGTGGCCAAATTATTAGGGACAGTGCGATTTTCTGTAATTTTCAAATTAATTTAATGAGGAAATAAGTGGCTTTGGGTCTCGTATTTATTTTTATTCATTAGAGTGCTTTATTTAGAATAAAAAACAACATAATTGCTTATCATAATAATTTATTTTTGTATAAAAAGTGTTAATTTAACAAATTAAGTAAAAACTTAATATCTTGTAATGCCACCCTTTGCTGCGATTGCGGCTTCCAGGCGTTTGAGCATGCTTTCTATGCAGACTTTTGCGTTGTGTCGGAGATTGGGGTTGTGATGCCACTCTCTGATAAGGGTTTCAATAAATTGCCGCTTGGTGGTGATGATTTTTTTGCGATATCCCGCTTTTTAAAATAATAATGATACCAACAACAAGAATATAGAAGAAAAGTGATTTAAAAACAATTTATTTTCTCACAAAATGCATTTTAACTTGAAAATTACAGGGGGTGTGTGCTGTCCCTAATAATTTGGCCACCTACTGTATTTAGAAACTTAAATAATGGTATTAGGCATTAGGTAAAAAATATTTTGACAGAACATTTGTTTTGGTATCCCAAATAATCACCATTCAGTTACTAAATACCTGCAAAACCCAGAAATGCGTGAAAATTCACACTTCGCATCAATTTTTTAAATAACTTATACAAAATGTAAAATTTTAAAGCATAGATACGAGGTTTCAGCCGGTGGAAAGATTTTCTAAACAGGTTGGCACAAACCAGATTTTGGTAGGATAATTGAACGCAGTGGTCTTAGTACTTACGTTGCAAGGCAATTTATTCTCATATAATTTTTATGTTTTCGCTTGATTATAAATCTTTAAAAATTCAGGGAGCACTTGCCCCCCCCCCCCTTGAGTTCCACTTTTAAGTGTTTTATTCCAAGCTCTTATGGTTTATTGTTCTTAAATTTAATTATTTTTATATTTCTCTATTTTATATTATAATTATTTTTATTATGTCTATTTTCTATTTGCTATCAAACTTCATTCAAATTTTAGTTCATGTGCATTTACTCGTTGCAAGTTTGCATTTAGGGGTCTCGCAATACTGGATCACCTCAAGTCTTGGAAAGGGTAAGAAGAGTCGCCGAGAGTGGACCTGGGTCCCTTGCAATACAGTAAATCCGCTACCGGAAAGACAATTATTTCGCCTTATCCCCCGGGAAACGATAATGACGGGACAGATAAAAAACTACGCTTAGATAGAAATTGTACTTTAGTTTCTTGTAATATAATATATAAGATAAGTTTACATGACATTTTCCATGCAGAATCTACCAATAGAAACGCCACAAATTGGCCCAAATATTGATAACTGATGACAGCTAACTAAATAAACGAAGTGTGCAGTCAAATTGTTTCTCTATCCAGCAATTATAACTTTCTTTTTAAGTCCTACTTGACAGACGTTCGACTTGACAGATAGAAACTTCTCAGTTAAATACAATGATGCCCTATCAATTTACTATCCCATAATAACTGGTGTTCCCCAAGGTAGTGTACTTGGGCCATTCCTTTACCTACTTTAAACTGCATGTATACCTGAGACAGACTACACTATGATAACTGCGTTTGCTGATGACGTTGCTATACTTTCAACAAACGATGATCCTAACGATGCTTCTGCAATTCTTCAAAGAAATTTAAATCTTATAAACGATTGGTAAAATAAATGGAGAATTAAAGTAAATCACTCTAAATCTGTCCAAGTCACGTTTACAACCAGACTAAGTACTTGCCCACAAGTAACAATCAAGGACATTCCAGTTCCCATAAAAACTGAAGTAAAATACCTTGGACTGCGTTTGAACAAACGATTGACTTGGAGTAAACATAAACAAGCCAAAAAATGTACTGTCTTATTGGTAGAAAATCAAAATTATCAGTTTCAAATAAAATTTTCCATACTCAAGACCATACTCAAGCCCATATAGTCGTATGGACTTGAATTATGGGGATGTGCCAAGCCGACCAGATTAAAAATAATACAGCAATTCCAATCAAAAGCGCTTCGAGCTTTAGAGAATGCACCTTGGTACGTCGCAAATAAAATGATCCATGAAGACCGCAAAATCCCTTTCATCACGGAAGAAATTCATACAGTTGCCAATAAATACCATGACCGACTCATTGGACATGAAAATGAACTTGTTTGAAATTTAATAAATGACCTTGACAACAGAAGGTTAAAGAGACTTTTGCCAAACGACCTACCGCAACACTGAAGACAGTGATGTTGTCACGGGGTGGATTCAAGAACGGACATCTTTTCTACAAAATTTATTATATAATAATAATTTTACATCACAATACAAATAACTGTCAGAATGGCTGCTGGTGTTGCTGTTAGTAGCTGATGTAAGTCCCGTTCTTGCCCCGGCTTCTCCAGAATTGGTCGAACCACCCCATGTATCCGCACGAGGCGGATACGTGGAGAAGCCCTGTAGACGGCACTCACATCTCGGGTTGCTGACTTGAACAGATAGGCTGGTCCTTGGGTAGCGTGCTCACAAAAATGATCGAATGAATAACTACTGAATAACTGACTACTTCAATGACTGACTCAATGAATCACTGACTCCCGACTCTATTCCCTAAGACCATTTTATGACTGTTAACCAGGACACTATGACGTCAGGTTCTATCTCAATTGTTTTGGAAACATTATTCATTTGTGTAATTGTTGGCAGCAATTAGAGACCATAGTCGGCACAATTGAATAATGTTTATCAACACATCAAAAAGTAGTTCAAAACTTATGTCCCAAAACCGCAAGTCGGCAACCGCGACCTACACCACCTAAAGGCCGCTCAAGGAATTGGGACAATAGCATACAATTATATCATAATTGTGACAATATATAAGAAGAAACGTCACTGGATGTCTCCCTTACATGCCGACTACTTTCAACTAATTTCCTTAATACTCGCTATGAAGTAAATTGTAAATTAAAAAAATCAATAAATCGTTTTTGGCCCAGGCCTATAAAAACTATTATTTCAATTATTATTACGTCAACTACAACGGATGATAGTTTACCCGGTACGAGTATGTTTAGTGTGCATAGGAAAAAAAAATATTAATAATAGTGTTAATTTTATAGAAAAAGTTATTAAGCCAATTAGCGAATTGAAGATGCCTTCAATTTCTATTTAAATAGTATTCTGAATTTATGAAAGTTTATTCAATAAATTACTAAATATTTTAAATAATTTGCTTTCATATTTTGAAACTCATTCCCGAAAAAAATTCTGCTGGCACCCGCATACATACATACAAATAAAATGAACTAATTTATTTAATAGTACCTATAGATATTTTGAATTTTGGGAAAACCACAAATGTTCTATTTGTAAATGTATTCATAAATACATAGACATAGAAATACATGAATACTGCAAGTGTAAATAGCCGATAGCAACAGATTAGTCTCTTGTGAAAATACCACTAAGATTATAGATATCAAACCATTATTAGTCAAATCAGGATTCAGAACGTATCTAGGAGACATTCAACGAAAATCGTGAGCTGAAATTCTATTAAACAGGCCAGGACCCAGGATAGATTTGTGACGTAGGTAGGGATATACAGTTGAATCCGTTTAACATGGAATATCAATTAACTTGAAAAAATATTAAAACAATATAAAAAAAATCAGCTGTGGCCACCACAGGACTGACCGCCAGCACAAAGTACTTGTATAAAATACATTCTAGCAGCAGAGTAGAAATAACTTGGCCTAAGATTTTCTAACAGAGATATTATTTATCATAACCATGGAAACGTTACATATAAGTATGAAAACATAAATATTTTGAAAAATTAATTTTTTCGTAATATTTTGGTTGTTAAATATTCGCAAAAATCTTAATATCGACATGAGTAAACTCCCATTTCTAGTTAACCGATTTTTACCAAAAGTTGATCAACTCGTGCCATTGATGTCAAAAGCTTAAATAAGAAGTTTCATAAAAATCATTTTAGACGAATTTGCTCTGCACGTGTACACAGCCAGACAGACAGACAGACGGACGGACGGATAGACAGACCGACAGACATCATGCTAAAAATAGTCAAGACGGTATGTAGGGACCTGAATTCGTGGAAATCCATTGAAATCTCGAAATGTCAAAATCGGTGATCACAATACCTCCCTTATATGTTGGCGGTCGGTAAAAATACAAATGCTATACACGATGTTTCAAAATAAAGGGTTTTTCTCGAATATGTGACGTGTGAGCACTTCAGTGTTTGGACTCAGATTAACAGCATCTAGTACCGTTCCCTACATTTTTCACAATATTACAACAGATAGCAAGCGCCCTCACGGAAAACCAAAACAACGATGGCATGCAACGGCAGACTTCTGTCTATACAAACTAGGCAGCCGCCTAGGGCCCCAAACTCACGATGGGCCCTAACCAGGGGCTGAAGTGGTACATATTAAGGACACAGAACACGGCAAATAATGTCAATTTTTCAGGAAGAAATAGAAAATAATATATATAAATAATTACTTGTCTATTTCATTCCTAAGTCAGCTTGTCTATTTTCTAAAGTCAAAGTATGTTAAAAAAATAAAAAAATAAAAGTAAAATATGCTTTTTGCTAAATTACCAAAAATGGGTCAATCATCAATTCTTTTCTCATTTCTGGAAGATATAACGTAGATAAGAATAAACAACGAAATATCTTCAAGCAAAAAATTAAAGCAGGCGTTCCTCAAGGATGTATCCTAGGGCCAATACTCTTTAATATTTATGTCAGAGAAATACCGTTAACAGAAGCGTCAATTGCCATGTTCGCCAATGATACCGCCATCCTGACACAAGATCCAGACATGACAAGTGCTGTTGACCACCTACAAGCCGCCAAGTAGAACAGTATCATCAGCAAAGGTTGCTACTGTAAGGTCATCCATTTCTGGTAAGTCACTTGTATACAGTAAATAGAGAACAGGCCCCAAGATACTTCCTTGAGATTCACCCACATTCACTTCTTTGAGTTCTGAATATTCATCCTCTTGTTTGATGATGAATAATCTATTGCAAATGTATGAATATAGGAGTTCTACATATTGCTTTGGTAATATTTTATTTAATTTGTGGATCAGATCTTCGCGTCACATTTTATCGAAAACCTGTGCTACATCGAGAAAGATGGCGGAGCAGACTTGTTTTCTTCAAAAGATCATATAACATCCGACATTCGATGCACTCGATATATTGTATAGTGCTTCTCCCTGAATCCAAATTGAGGGCTTAGAATTAATTTACTATTTTCAATCAATGGTCTCGTTCGAGAAATAACTTCTCAAATAATTTTGAGATTATCGGGTCATTAAAGTCATAAAGTTAATGACTTTATGACTCAAGTTTCTACCGACCATGCCGACATCTAATAATTTATCTGTTATAAATAAAAGATACGATGATACACTTGCTACACTCCACTTTTACTATTTTAAACAAATGGGATTACTCGTCGACGGGGAAAACATTTCATTTACAGTTTATTCTTAAAGTTTGTGACACATATAAAGTAGTGAATTTCGTGTTTAGTAAAAAATCCATATATTTATCTCCTCAGTTGTACAATGGAAAAATCAGGATGGGTTTAAACTTTTTGTATAAACTGTTTTAATTATTACATGAAAAACATTGTTGTTTTTTTTTTGTTTACTCTTACTCGAAATTATTTTAACAAAAAAATATTTGCCCATGGTTTCATGTTTAACGGTTTACATTATACTACAGAATGTAACAAAATAGAGGTAACACGGTTATTCTTTGATGTGTTCAAAGATACAAACAATAGTTATTAGTATTTTTAGTAGTCACTATCAGGGGTCGGCCACCGGCGGCCCAACGGACGAATGATGCCCGTCGAACGATTTTATGTTGCTCACTAATAAGAATATACCTTACAACAGCGGTTTTCAAACTTTGTTCAGTAATGACCCCCTTAGAAAAAATTCCATCTCTGGCGCCCCCCCCCCCTATTCAGGAAATTTATAAACAATTTGTAAATAATTTCTTTATTGAAATAATAATCACAAAAGTATTATCTTCCACTATTAACCGTGCGCGATATTTTGTTTTAATAACAGCTAATTTGGAAAATCCTGTGACTTGCGACCCCATGGTAAATCTTGTACGACCCTCCAGGGGGTCACGCTCCCCACTTTGGAAACCGCTGCCTTACAGTGTTTACTTTTCTTATCCAGCGTAACCAACACATGACTGCTGCGCTCTTTTAGACTTCTTACACACTAAGCGTATTTATACCGAGGTATATGCCGGTAAACCATTGTTAACAAGAACATCATCATTGGTGCGACAGCCCAAGGTGAGTCTAGGCCTGCTGTTTCCAGGTGTTATGACCATATTTTCAGTCTGTTCAGGATTGAAAATTTAGGAGTAATATGGTCAATATTACGTCCATTTTTTAGCTTACACAGAATGCTAACGGTTAAGCCAAACCTGTAATATGTGTATATATTTATGCAGAAATTATTTGATATAAACCTAAGTTGAACTCACGTCCATGCTCTTGTTTGTTTCTAGGACAAAATTTTGCCGGACAAAATTTCGCCGGACAAAACGTCGTAGGATAAAACATATTCTTTCATTCGGCTAGTAGCCAACAAAAAAAAAATAAATAAAAAATAATAATAATAATAACCTTATCTATATAAATAAATTTATATCTTATATATTTTAATATGCCTACTTCCCAACACCTGAAGAAGTTGGTTAGAAGGATGGTTAAACATGTCTGAAAGAAGACACTTGCATTACGCATGTTTCATTCTCAAAATCTTAAGCACAAACGAACCTAGCTATTTAGTTGAAAAAATCATTAAAAGATCTCAAATTAACAGTAAAAATACTAGGAACTCTCACTTGATACATATTCCGAAACACCGAACAACCTTATTCAAAAAATCATTTTCTTACAACGCTGCCACGATATACAACTCAATTCCGAAAAATCTTAAGTCTCTTAAAATTGCCCAATTCAAAAAGCGACTTCGCCAGCAAATGGTCCCAAGTGAGCTTAATGGATCGATCCGTGTTCAATTAGACTGCATATTGCACTTAGTAAACAATGCTATTATTTGTTAACATAAAACACTGTATGTACTCAATTGTAAAATAACTTTAAGGTTAGGTGGTAGAGCAGTGTAAACTGAACCTTGCCAATAAAGAGATTTATTATTATTATTATTATTATTATATTTTATATTCAAACATTCTTAGGTGTCATTTATAAAAAAATAAATAAAAGAAAATAAAGTTATTTTAACTATTTATTTATTTATAGTTTTACATTTCATTTATATTTAAGTTTTTATTAATAATGTAAACTGCATTTAGTATTGTCACATTTGTAATTATTAATTTTCATTATTTTATTTATTTATTATTATTATATACATTAGCAAATTTCTTCAAAATATTCTTTAATAAAATTATTATTTACAGTTATTTTTTTCACAAAACTCTTATCCATACCGATGTGTCCGGCGACATTTTGTCCGGCGACATTTTGTCCGTCGACATTTTGTCCGGATATATTTTGTCCACGACATTTTGTCCGGCGACATTTTGTCCGGCCACCACTTGTTTAGCGGTGAAACAGCAGGTACAAATCTTTTATGCTTAGGTTCCTAAAAGTGTCATTTTAGGCACTGCAATTACCGCGTCAAGTGTCTACTTTACGCCCAATGTCATAAAAGAGTCTTTTTAGTATAGGACTATAAAACCTACTTGATTTTAATTTTGTATATAACATTGGTGATAGCAGTTCTGCTAAAGTCTGCTTGATGGCTTTTCAGCTGTTGTATTACTTGTGGAGCCTATTTCCAAAACGTTTCTTGTCCGATTTTTAAAAAAGTCATTTTATTGTTTTATTGGCAACATTGATGCCTCTTTGAAAACACCATTATTTCTTACTAAACCGACCTAGAAACCTGAAATAAATGTCTTTGAAACTGTCGCTTGTTTCCAAAACGTCTCTTGTCCACATCACAAGGCAAGATGGTAGACGTACAGTGACTGAAGTTGTGGGAACAAATCGTCTCTTGTCTTTCGATCCTGTATGAAACTGTATCTTTTCAAAACTGTCTCTTGTCTAAAATTCTCAACACTGTAGTGTGATACAAAAATTTAAATAAATAATAAAATAATTTCTATATGCGCCTAGATAGGCGCATATGGGTAGAGAAGATAAGTTCTCCGTTTCTAGACCACCAATCATAGATATAAAAGCCACGTGGTCAGTATGACGTTTCGACCGGTCCTATTCTCCCTGTATAAACAAGAACTCATTTTAAGTATTAAATACAAGAATACAGAGTCAAGACTCTGGTCGACCCCAGAGCTGACAAAAATCCGAACGAGGTGGGGGAAGTCAAACTTGGGTCTTTATGTTCCGTAGGCAACAGTCTTACCAAAAAAAATAAAATATTGTATTGAAAGGTAAGGTTTTACGCCTTTTCCTTTTTTAATAACTTTAGTGGCTGCCCTGATTTGAAAAAAACTTGTGCAGATTGTGCGTAAAGTTTTCTTTTACTGCAATTGTTTGAATAACGCTGTTTTTCAGTGTTGGGTCACTCTGTTATTCATTTTCTAATCTTATCTGTGCCTTATATTTTGATGAGTTCTGGAGGCAGTAGAAGGGATCTAACCTTTTCCACGATTGTGTATCATTTAGTTCTTTCTATTTTGTCTTTTTTTTGTAAATGCATTTCTATTTAATTTAAATACTTTAAAAGAATTTTCATTTTGATGACTTTTGAATCACAATTATACACATATCGGAAAAGTCTAGGGATATAAATTTTTTTATTATATATTGTATTATATCAATTAAAATACTCAATATAGAATAGTTTACAACAGAATAAGCTAAATGTTATTTATAAAAATAATCAAAATTTGAAAAATAAACAATCTTTTTAACTAACAGATTTATGTACAGAATTGAAAAAATTAAAAAAAAAAGCAAATACTAATAGGAGTTGTACGGGTTTTCCTTGGATTTCCACCGAAATAAATATAATAATAATTATGTAAATTCTTTATTAAAGCGACTAGTTTCGCTCATTCGAGCATTATCAAGCTGATTGTCGAAAATGATAAATACAAATAAATAATAAATAAATAAAAGTTAACATAACAGTCAAAATACGCGGTAAAACCTTGTCAGAAAATAAAATGGAGTATGCTAACGGTTGCTTAGGCAAGTCATAACTTTGGTTCGAATGAGCGAAACTAGTCGCTTTAATAAAGAATTTAAATAATTATTATTATATTTATTTCGGTGGAAATCCAAGAAAAACCCGTACAACTCCTATTACATAACCACCAATAATCTTATACATTCAAATACTAATAGAGAATATAAGCACCACGTTGGTTGATCACAGCCTTACATCTGCGATTCATGGACAAAATAACATTATCGATGTCTTCTTGACATAACTATGGACATTCTGCTCTTAGAAGTTCTCTGAATCTAAAATTATCGTGGATGTTACCCAAATGTAGAGTAATTCTTCTCTTAACCATGTCCTACACATGTTCAATCGGATTTAGATCCGGTGACTGTGCTGGCCATGGTATCGCATCAATATCTTCGTTATCCAGCCGGTTCGTTACAATTCGCGCAACATGTGGTCGAGCATTATCCTCGGCAAGATGAAACTGATCACCACCAGGACCACAAAATGGACGCACAATAGGTTGAAGAATATTATCCAAATATTGTTGTGCTATTAAAAATCCATTGGGAAAAACGAGATTAGTTCTACTGCCAATGATTATCCCACTCCTTGCCATAACAGTACCACCTCTGTAACTGTGAACTTCCTGGATGTGTCTCAAATGTTCGAAATTACCGGATCTTCTCCACACCCTTGTTCCAGGAAAATCTGGATGAATTCCAAATCTGGACTCATCAGTAAACAAAACTGTAGCCCGGTCATTATCACACCAATATTGAAAATTATGACACCAGTCTACTCTTGCTCTACGATTGCCCCTAGAGAAGTTGACATCTGATTGGTCGTCAACATAGAATATTAGCTTCGTGAAGACGATTTCTTACAGTATCGCGTATAACGGTTAAGTTATGCGATCGCTGTAACTCCCTTACCAATTCGGGTGCTATAATAGTAGATTGTCTTCTACCATTTAAGACCAAAAATCTGTCTTGACATGCTGTTGTACAGCGACCATGTCCCGGATGTTGTTCGGCCGGACTTCCTGTTTCCCTGTAACGTCTCCATAACCAACTGATGACACTTTGAGAAACTCTTATCCGCTTAGCTACATCCAGTTGCCTGAAGCCAGCTTGGAGAAGTCCGACCGCACGATTCATCTCGTGGATAGTTAAATGCTGTCGTTCCATTATTAAAAAATCAGCTGTGGCCACCACAAGACCGACCGCCATCATAAAGTACTTATATAAATTACATTCTAGCAGCAGACTAGAAATAACTTGGCCTAATATTTTCTAACAGAGATATTATGTATCATGACCATGGAAACGTTACATATAAGTATGAAAAAATGGAGATTTCGAAAAATTTTACAGAAATTATTCGAAATTTTTCGTTTTATCAAAAAACGTCTCAAATAAAAGTTATTGGTTATTGCTTTTATAGCAACTTTTGTTCAATACATTTTTTCGAAATATTTTTCTGTTACTAAATATTCTCAAAAATCTTAAAATCGACACGAGTAAACTCCCATTTCTAGTCAACCGATTTTTACCCCAAAAGTTAATCAACTCGTGTCATTGATGTCAAAAGCTTAAATATGCAGTTTCATAAAAATCCTTTTAGCCGAATTTTCTCTGCACGTGTACACAGACAGACGGACAGACAGACGAACAGACGGACAGACGGACAGACAGACAGACGGACAGACAGACCGACAGACATCATGCTAAAAATAATCAAAACGTTATGTAGGGACCTCAATTCGTGGAGATCCATCGAAATCTCGAAATGTCAAAATCGGTATGATCACAATACCTCCCTCATATATGTTGACGGTCGGTAAAAAGAATACCACTACTTAAAAACACTGCAATTATTAATATAAACGTTTTAAATCAAATTGAAACATGTGATCAACATACGGATCACGTATTGAATAAAATTTGAAAAATTTGTATTTGTTTTGTCTTGTTGGTTATTGTTTTTACTTGTTTCCCATAGCCAAATACTCATAATTGCCTACTTTAATTGCAATACAACATTAAATGTACATTAGCAATATATTTTCATATTACCGACCGCCAACATATATTAGGGAGGTATTGTGATCATACCAATTTTGACATTTCGAGATTTCGATGGATCTCCACGAATTGAGGTCCCTACATAACGTTTTGACTATTTTTAGCATGATGTCTGTCGGTCTGTCTGTCCGTCCGTCTGTCTGTCCATCTGTCAGTCCGTCTGTCTGTCCGTCTATCCGTCTGTCAGTCCGTCTGTCTATCTGTCTATGTACACGTGCAGAGCAAATTCGGCTGAAAGGATTTTTATGAAACTTCATATTTAAGCTTCTGCCATCAATGTGCCATTGATGACCAACTCGTGCCGAGTTGGTCAACTTTTGGTAAAAATCGGTTGACTAAAAATGGGAGTTTACTCGTGTCGATTTTAAGATTTTTGTGAATATTTCACAACAGAAAAATATTTCGAAAAAATATAAAAGCAATAATTAATAACTTTTATTTAAGAAGTTTTTTGATAAAACGAAAAATTTTGAATAATTTTTAAATTTTTCGAAATTTTTTCATACTTATATGTAACGTTTCCATGGTCATGATAAATAATATCTCTGTTAGAAAATATTAGGCCAAGTTATTTCTACTCTGCTGCTAGAATGTATTTTATACAAGTACTTTACGATGGCGGTCGGTCCTGTGGTGGCCACAGCTGATTTTTTTTTTTTTTCAATATCCCAAGCCTTTTCCGATGTGTTTATATTAATATGTCATATTATGATAGCAATAAATATTATATTAGCTTTATCTCTTGTCAATTTTTTCAGATCGTCCCTTGTCCTTTTTCTTTATTTCCAGAACCCCTCTTGTCCGTACTTTTCTTCCAAAATTTCCCCTGTCCAACTAATTTCGTAAATTACTCAACAAAAGTAAGCAATAAAATAAAAGTCGAACGTTTCTGAACATGACAGATATATAAGGAAATTATTTAAAACAAAAATAATTGATTTTAAATAATTTATAATTGCATTAATCGTTTTTCGTAATTACTCCCAACTTTTGAAAAATGGACAAAAGACGTTTCGGAAACATGCTCTTCACAAACTACACTCTATCCTTAACGGCAATAATTTTGAGCAATAACCTTAATTTTGTTAGAGAATTCCCAGATTTCCCTTATTTTTCTTCTTACTTTAATATTAAATTTTTGATTTCTTCATTTCCTGCGAAGTATTCCCATTGATTGGATTTTCAGTCTTTCTTAGTGTATGTTTCTAGGTGCCACAAAAGGACAATTAAGTATATTCTCTCTGGTACGCTGCTGGTTTAATTACCCAGTGAACTCTATTAATTTCAAATTTGATACTTTAAAAACCCAGGAAACCTTAAGTTCAAAATTTTTGTAATATAATACTATAATAAATTTAAAAATGTGAAAATTTAATTACATAATATCAGAAACTTCTTACTGAAAATTTTGTAGGTTTCGCTCCAGAACTTTTTATTAAATTTTGAAAGGATAATTCAAGTGAATTAGAAAATTGAATTTTAAACATTTAAAGATTATTTTGAATAATTAAAAAATATCTAATATATAATTTGTGGCACAGGTGTTACTCTAAATTGGGCACGCATAAATTAACGTAGGTTGAATTACAGTTTTGTTTAATCGTACATATATAATTAGCTATCGTGTGTTAGTGATCTGGGTAACACTGTGACGTCACTTTTCCTAAGGTTCTCGTGATTGGCTAACTGGGAAACAGGGTGTTCCCAGTTTGACTCGATTGACAGGTATTTTGCAGATTTATTCTCTAAGAATCTACGAATATAATTACATATAGAAATTTGTAGGATTTCGTAGGTATAAACAAGAAACTCTAGATACTCCTATATCCTTTGACTGATATCAACAATATTTTGCATATTTATTGTCTAAGAAACTGCGAATAAAATAAAATATAGAAATGTCTAGGGTTTCGTAGGCATAAACAAGAAACTATATACACTGCTATATCCTTTGACCGATATGAACAATATTTTGCAGATATATTCTCTAAGAATCTACAAATATAATTACATACATAAATGTCTAGTGTTTTGTAGGCATAAACAAGAGACTCCTATATCCTTTGACCAATATGAACAATATTTTGCAGATTTATTCTCTAAGAATCTGCGGATAAAATAACATACAGAAATATCTAGGGTTTCGTAGATATAAATAAGAAACTCTAGACACTCCTATATTCTTTGATCGATATGAAAAACATTTTGCTAATTTATTCTCTAAAAATCTGCAGATAAAACAACGTATAGAAATATCTTGAGTTTCGTAGTAATAAATAAAATAAAATATAGAAATGTCTAGGGTTTCGTAGGCATAAACAAGAAACTATATACACTTCTATATTCTTTGATCGATATGAAAAATATTTTGCAGATTTATTATTTAAAAAGCTGCGGATAAAATAACTTATAGAAATGTGTAGGGTTTCGTGGGTATAAACAAGAAACCCTAGGATACTCATATATCCTTTGACCGATATGAACAGTATTTTGCAGATTTATTTTCTAAGAATCTACGAATATAATTATTTACATAAATGTCTAGGGTTTCGTAGGCATAAACAAGAAACTGGCGACGAAATTAGGATACATTAAAAAAACCAAATACACGTACAAACAACTGAAATTTTTATATTATAAATCCGTCATTGTTGACGGGTAATAACCTTGTAACATCATGTTTTTTATTTTATTTATCAATATTGGCAACAGTGTGCTCATTATGAAAGTTGATGTCTGACATGTGTGGTTACGTACTGGGTGTAATTTAGTTTACTATCTAGATGCAGTCCTAGACATTTCATATTCTGTGTTCACTCCATATTGGAACCTTGGATGCTAACATTTTTATTCTTAATCGATCTTCGTTTTTGTTTCATTAATCCTTATCTTCCATTTTGACATGAATCTCATCAGTTTTGATAGAGCTTCTCGTAGTCTATTGATTATAGTGCCCATCCAGGTATAGATATAGCAGTATCGTCAACAAATAAGCAGTAGTTAACGTATTTTAGTTTTGGTATGTCATTTATATACATCCAAAACAGAATGTGGCCTAGAATTGATCCCTGTAGAACTCCAGCCTTTATTAATATTCTTGTTGACTCTGATTCACTTACAGTCTGTATAATAAGACGTCCTTGTTGATTTTTGGCGAACTATAAGAGAGAAAAGGAAAAATTTAAAATAATTTAAAAATTTACTGTAAATATCATTACGCTACTACCTAATAATTGGTCAAATCTCCATTATTATCAATTATTGCTTGGCATCTTTTCGGCATACTTTGACAGTGATCTTCATATCTGCCGTATTTGACGAGTTAGCTGATCCAAATTTTGAACGTTTTTTGTTCGAAGATTATATTTCATGTACCTCCTATGTAAAAACTAGATTCATCAGGGAAAACCACATCACTCCTTGGCCCAAGCGAGTCGTTTTTTCGATATGTTTTACCGATAACAATGGTTTTGTTTGGTGCTCCTGAATTTAATACCATTTTCAATTAAACGACTTCTCAGGGTCGTTAGACTTAACTTAATGTTCTTTTTTAATAAAACTGCCTGAGATTTATGTAAAAATAACATAGGATTATTTTTAAAAACGTTAAAAATCACTTTATCTTGTTTTTTACTAGACACTTTTTTTAATCCACGATTCGGTAAATCGTCAACATATTTATTAATTTTATAACGTATCACACTATATTTCACAAAGTCTACTGACTTGTGCATATATTTTGTTGCTCTTGAAAAGGACATTTTGGCCCTTTTGTGTGGGTACATAAAAATACCACTTCAAAACTTTTTGCATAAATAGCACTCATTACTTAACCGCACTACTAAAAGACAAAACACTAACTAAACAATTTTTATTATCAGGCGTATTACGTCTTGATGTTCTTATCATGTTTGAACCTGTTTATTATTTGTGCATATGCCTGATTCTCAGTTATAAGCAAGTATGTCTTATTATACAGACTGTATTGAGAAGTGACATTACCGTTGGCGGTGCTGTAATTCATGGCAAAATGGCTGAATTGTCTAGTATTCAGCTGTCAATATGCTAACAGGGAACAGGTTAATTTAAGCACAGTACATTTTTATTTTATGAAAATGTATCTATCGACGTTCTAACAAAAAATCACCACCAGAACATATGGAATAATTTCAAACAGTACTACAGTCGCGTAGTACAATATTTGACCACCAGACTGCGTATCCGAGCGTCTCAGTTCACAATAGTAGTGTGGAAGAATCGGTTATGCACGTAATACCTCATTAAGTGTGTAAGATACACTAAGAATTTTTGTTGATTTGTTATACTGTAAATATGACTTATTAATTTACTTTCTATAGTTTAAAAATAGAATATAGATGTTGAGAATATATTTAAAGTATCTTAATTAAATTCTTGTTACTAAATTTTATTTTACATGAATTAGCTTCTTTGTTAAATTTTTACAGACCATTACAATAAAAAATTTAATAAACAGAAATTATATAAAATATTTTACTAGTTGTAGTTGGAAATGTCATTTTCTGTATTGAAATATATTACATTTTATTAGAACGCATTTTGAATTTGTTTTGGTTGGTTTATCTCTGCTAATTTTTTATACCTACTTTTTTAGTTGCAAAGTACATATTTCTTGATGGTGGTTTTCTTATTTGGAATTTTGGCAACGTTACAATACACTGGTTTTAAACATTTAAGTTATGAGTACAGTTGAAAACACGCGAAGAAATAATTCACTGGTACTCTTCAAAACTTCATACACGCCAGTTGGTGATCAACTGTTGATTGTAAATTATGTCTTGATTAATTAGTTTTATTAATGAGTTATCCACAATATATTAAGAGGATAGGTTTTGAGTTGGAACTAGTACCTATAATTGTAGACAGAGTGTAGCAAAGTAAAAAAGTTACCGCAATTTTTAGGGTTTTGTTAGGTATCACCCACGATAATTGAAGTAAAGGTTGTCTCGTAACTTGTAGTGGTGGGGGTAAATAGCGAAGCTACGCGTCATCTATATGCTAACGGGACGTCTTTGTTTATCATATATGTTATATACACGTGAAGTTTAATTTTTCGCTATAAATATCAAAATATCGTTTAATTTTGTAGTTGTTTTAATGTCTTTTTTCTTTGAAAAGAATGTTTCTTCGTTCTAAATAAATTTTCTTACATTCATTTTTGATGGGAAGTGAAATATTTCAATATTTTAGTTTTAAGATGTCCACCCGTAATTATCCTGAAATTTATCAAATTGAAAAAATGCATAGAACAAATAAGATTTGTTTTCTTATAAACAATTTTTATTGTATAGTTTTTAGGGTTTTGTAGGTATGACCAAAAAACCCTTATACCGTCAGTTTGTCGTCTGTCTGTCTGTCTGTCTGTCTGTCTGTCTGTCTGTCTGTCTGTCTGTCTGTCTGTCTGTCTGTATGTCTGTTCGGTAAAAATTGTATCCAAACGGCTAAACCTAGAGAGTTGATATTTGGCATGCTTATACAACTCTTTGACCCGCACATAGGAAAAATACTAAAACATCTAAAAAACATACCCCCCTAAAAATATAAACAAATATGTGCTCATCGAAAACAAAAATATTTTTTTAAAATTCTGAGTAGAGTATCAAATGAAAGCCCTTAGTACGTGGATTAACGATCAAATTTTTATTTTTGCAAAATAAATTATTTTGATGCGATTTTTGCCAAAATTGTGCAAAAATAAAATTGTCCTACACCCTGCAGCCCAGATGATTTAAACTAAAAATCTAAAAAAATTATAAGTAATGTATATTGGTGTGAACCGAAATAGTACAACAGGAATTTTTGATCAGATTATGTTTTCGGAAAATAACGCATTTTTTGTGGTTTTTGGTTCACAAAGTACAAAAGTTATACCAATGTAAGACACTCACATGCAAAACGTGCGATAGCTTAATGGGTTAGAGCACTGCTAAAATGAGCTGGAAAACGAAGGGTTTCGAGTTCGAGTACGCGGAGTGAATTTTATTTTTTCTGTTTTTTTTTTATATTTTTATTATGTTGAAATTATTTTGTCAAAATTCTAGTTATATTTTGACAAATGTTGTATTTAATTTTTAAGAGCGTAAATTTAATAACCAGTCTTATTATATGATTAACAGACGATAAATTATTTTAAAAATATTGTTCTTTTTGCCGTGATTACTACAAAGTAAAATTTGTCCTACACACTCAGCATACCGCCTTCACTTATTATATACCTGCGAAACCCTGAAATGTGTGAATATTCACACTTCACATCAATTTTTTCTGTTAAGATAGTTCTGTTTATAAATGAAATATTTGAAGTTTTTAAGTACCAAGTTTAACCCAGAAACACCCTCTGAGAAAGAAAATGTTGAGATATCATGCCTATATTAGATCCTGGTTCTACTCTATTGTACCAAATTAAGTTAAAATATGTCCAGCCGTTTTTAAAAACTGATATAACCTCCAATTTTATTAATTACTATATTATTATAGCAATTTGTTTTTCTATTTTTATTTAAATATTCCTAAAATATATTTGTATTCGATTTTATTGTTATTTATTAACTATAATATAAATACGCTTAAATTTTATATAAATCAGTATAAAATTTTCTTAGGTTTTTATTTATAATTTATTCAGTTGAACTGTCTTGAAATAAATATCTATTATGAAAATAGTCAATAAAAATATTTAAAAACGTGCAACATCTATATTAATTTTGTATCCTAGTTTGAATTACGCATACATGTGACGTATTCCCTCTCACGCTCTGATTGGTCAGAGGTTACGAGACAACCTTTATTTTAATAATCTTGGATATGACCACCCAAAAAACCCTTATAACGTCACTCATGTGTCTTTCTGCCTATCTGTCTATCTGTACGGTAGAAATTGTAATCTAACGGCTTAACATAGAAAGTTGTAAGTTGAAATTTGGCATGCTTATACAACTCTTTGACCCACATGTAGGAAATATACTGAGAGTCAAAAAAACACATCCCGAGATAAATATAAACAATTATTATCTATTTATAAAAAAAATTAATATTTTTTTTAGTTTTGAGTGACATACCAAATAAAACCTCTTAATGCGTGGAGCAACAAGAAAATTTTTATTTTTGAAAAATTAATTGTTTTTATGGGATTTTAGCCAAAAATTGTGCTGAAAACGTTTTTGTTCTGCCCCCTTTTACTCAAAGGGATTAAACTAAAAATCTGAAAAATTACAAGTGATGTCCATTGATCTAAGCTGGAAAAGTACGAGAGGAATGTTTGCACCTATTGCGTTTTCGAAAAATATTGCAGTTTTTGTGTTTCTGACTAAATTAATTATTTTTTTTAATTCATGACTAAATAATGGCTAATAATGTTCTGAATTTTTGTATTTATGGCTCTAAAATAGTGGGTGTCTTTTTATGAAATTAAAATATAATATAAAAGTTTAACAGCTGAGGACCGAGTTTTTTACACCACATCAACACATTGTTAATAGAACAAATATTCGTAGACATCCAGTATTATGTTGGCTCCTCACACTTATCAAATACCTACAAAACCCTGAAATGTGAAATGTGAAATGTGAAAATTCACACATCACATCAATTTTTAAACTTTATCAATTACTGTAAATGTATAAATGGATATAACTTTGCTGTTAGTTACCATTAGATTAAATATTTTCATGTTCAAAAATGAATCGCCCCCGGGTGGGCTTGAACCACCAACCTTTCGGTTAACAGCCGAACGCGCTAACCAATTGCGCCACGGAGGCTCGTGGTATTTTTATATAGTATTCATATTTTAAGATAATATGAAGATATGTGTTATCTTTTAAATGACATTGAGAAATACCCATTGTATGTATGAGCAGTGTGAGCTAATTTTAAAAATGCTAACTCTGGTAAAGCGTATAAATTCTTTTTCCTACGACTACTATGGAACTGTCTCATTTCGATAGGGGAAAAATTTTAAGATCGTAGCGCCACGCGGATATTTTTGAAACCATTCTTAAACAGATACTACTTGACATTTACTAGTAAATAATAGCGAAAAGTGTATCAAAAAACGACAAAAAATAAATAATTGTATGCGATTTTCTGATTTTGTTTTAAAATTTTATAATCAAGTAAGTATACACACGTACTGTGAGAATTTTTTTTTTAAGTGACATTACTTGTAAACATCTTAAATACTACATTTTGTAATCTGGTTTTAAGTTATGGCGGCACAGTTTTCCATTGTCGATTATTTTAATTATATTGGGGGTTTAAATAATAATTCCCGTGTTGTTTACGAAGGGGTAGAAATCTCCAATGCTGGGCATATAATATTGTGTGGGGTCACTGGGAAAAACAGAGAGTTCATAAAGATTTATACAGATTTGTGCATTATAATCAAACCCACACACAATAACAGGAATTTTCAAGATATGCGATAATAAATACAAAATTGAAAATATTATTTGTAATCACTATCATTAAAATGTAATGAGCAAACTTTCATATAAGGGCTCACTTTTTTTTCCAATTTTTAAAATGTTTATCTAAACATCGCGTCGATTCCTAACCTCTTGCTTTCCCAATTTTGTTTAGAACCGTACGGTGTCTCATATTGGTGGAAACAAATTAAACGATATTTCCGGGTTTCTTCTTTTCAATGAATTGCACATAGGCACACAACAATATGTATTATACATTTTTCAATGATTATAATAAAACTTTAAAAACAAACTTCATACAAAACCAATACACAAAACGAAATGTTATCTGTCGCATACAAGTTCATGAAACGCTCACCAGATGGTAGGGTGCTTAGCTGCAAATCCCTATACTGTTAGTTGACCGGAAATTAGCTTAATTTCGCATGTTACCCAAATGCGCACGCAGGCGATGCGGGAATGATAAATGCACCCCAATGCGCATGTGCGTTGTGCGAGAAAGAATAGGTATTAATACCATTTAATACCTATTTCTTTAGTCTTAGCGTAATTAAGCGGAAATTTCGTTGTTTTTAAGTTGCCAAGAAAACAGAGTTTGTCTAGGTTATTTCATGTTGGTTAGTAAAAATCTAGGACAGGAGAATTCGGAAAACGATAACAGATAATAAACATTTTACGAATTGATTTCCGATCTTTCACTTGCAAAACTGGTGTGTATATGAACACTGACTGAAGCATATAGGTGTGAGTGATTAAGTCTGAGTCTTAAAATAGAATTAAACACTCCACTCTTCTTCATTGCAAGCACCGAGAAAACTTCCTGGTCTATTTTGGTTAAAGAGTTCCACCTAGGTCTGACCACAGGGGTCAGTTTTGTTTCTTGGTGGTGACATTTGTAATTAAAATACAAAAATAACCAATTACATTTCATAACCTCAAACGTAGAGAAAAAAATTAATGTGAAGTGAGAATTTTCACACATTTCAGGGTTTTGCAGGTATTTAGTAACTGAATGATGATTATTTGGGATGCCAAAACAAATTTTATGTCAAAATATTTTTTTATGAGTTTTAATTCGAATGCATAATACCATTATTTAAATTTTTAAATATGTGCAGTATATTTTTTTTATATAGCAAGCTTCATTAAGATTTTGAAAATTGCGCCTATAGCTTCCACTGGTTGCTTAAATCATGCTTAAGTCATGAGCTCCGTCCCTCTGATTTCGTAAACATTCAAACATAGTATTAAATTATAATTTCAACACTTTCCACTGGTTATTAAATTTACGCTTTTAAAAATTAAATGCAACATTTACCAAAATATAACTAGAATTTTGACAAAATAATTTAAACAAAATAAAAATGCAAAAAAAAACAGAAAAAATAAAATTGACAGGAATCGAACTCTAGTTTGCAAATTACAAAGCAACGACGAAACGCACTAAGCTATGAACGATTACTTATCTACTGTGTTACATAGCGAATTAAATATTTAACATATTTTAGTTAAAAACACAAAAAATGCGTTATTTTCCAAAAACATAATCCGGTCAAAAATTCCTGTTGTACTATCCGGTTCACACCAATGTACATTACTTTTAGAATTTAAGTTTAAACCATCTGGACTACAGGGTGTGGGACAAAATTTTTTTTGCACAATTTTGGCAAAAATGGCATCAAAATAATGTATTTTGCAAATATAAAATTTTGATCGTTAATCCACGTACTAAGAGCTTTCATTTGATACCCTACTCAGAATTTAAAAAAATATTTTGTTTTTCGATGAGCACATATTTGTTTTTATTTTTAGGGGGATATGTTTTTTAGATGTTTTAGTATTTTTCCTATGTGCGGGTCAAAAAGTTGTATAAGCATGCCAAATTTCAACTCTCTAGGTTTAGCCGTTTGGCTACAATTTTTACCGAACAGACAGACAGACAGACGACAAAATGACGGTATAAGGATTTTTTGGTCATACCTACAAAACCCTAAAAAGGCACCAATCGCCAGCAGCTTCTAAACCGTTCACGCATGTTTCTTGGCATACTATGTCCTGCGCCATTGCGATTGCGTACCTCGCGCTACCAGTTTTTAGAAGAGTACAATTATTATTAAAAGTGTTTCTTATTGAAAAAAGTTTAATCACAGAAATATTTACATGTGTATAAATTATAATTTTACGATATTGTCTTCAGGAAAAAAAAAGAAACGATACGATACTGGGTCAAATGTACTGGTATTAATAAAGTATCGGAAGATTAGTATCGATACTAAAATCGCGATATCGAATGAAAAATATCGATACTGGTATCGTATCATTAGCACAGAACACAATATATTAAGAACGGACACTGGCAGCAAAAAAATTAGTACGTTCCCTCTAGGAATGTACCAATGAACTGCACAACAACAACCGCCAAATTTAAATTTTACTATCTGATTTACGTTCATAATTACCATTATTATTGTATTAAATACTCAGATATTGTGAGTGAATTTATCTTGACACGTGTTTTTGTATTATACTCTCATTAACTTGTAGATAATTTGAGTTAAACTTGAACAAAAATTCTCAAACGCTGTAGTGATAAGTACAAAGTTGTGTTCTTCAACCTGCGTAAATTTGAGCTAAGTGTGTGAAGAAGTAAAGCTAATTTATTAGTAAGTGTTAATATAATTTTTGATTTATTACAACAGACATATTGATATCATCCGGATCAAGTACAAGCCGGCAGAAATACTAATTACCGCTGCCGTTATCAGTGGACAAGGGTGCGCCTGTACAGCTAACTCTTTGGCACTGCACCGGTGTATGAAGTGTTGCCTGCCTTCTGTTACAAGCTGTCTTGCTATTTGGTCTTATTACCAACTTCTAATATACATAGTATAAATAATGGGTGATAGGAAGTGTCCCTTTTGCAATGACCCAGTCAATCGGCAAACTGGTTTAACTTGTGCTGGACCATGTAAAAAAAAATTTCACCCGAAATGTAGCAAAGTACCTGTACCTCTTCTGGAATTTAAAGACACTAAGGGTTTCTCGATCTTGTGCAGCAGGTGCGTTAATAAAGTACCTGTAAATGAAGGTGATTCTACTGGTACTAATAGCAATAATGAAGTACTAAAGATGCTGACTGTAATGCAGTCCGATATCTCTGCGATTAAAGAACAACAGTCTCAATTCGCGGTCTCACTGCAGCACTTTAGTGACGTCACTGACGACTTCCGAAAAGAGATGTCCGAATTAAGAGATAAAGTCAAAACTTTTGAGAAAGTTGAATCGGATTTAGATTCTATAAAAAATGATTATAACAACTTGAAATTTGAATTAAACCAATTACAGCAGTACTCTCGTCGGGAAAACGTTGAAATTTTGGGTGTCGAAGAAACTAAAACCGAAAATATTTATAATGTCATCTCTACGATTGGTTCACATGTAAATTGTCCGGTTACTCAGCAAGATCTGGTTGCGTATCATAGAGTGCCTCATAATATGTCATCAAATAAAAAGCCTAAAGCTATAGTAGTGAAATTTGCAAACAGATATAAAAAAGAGGCTTTTATTGGAGCTTGCAGATTACGTAAAGGTTTTACTGGCCAAGACTTAAAAATAAATAGGAGCTCGGAAAAAATTTATGTTAACGACCACCTGACACTCAAAAATAAAGATCTCTTAAGACAAACGAAGATAATTTGTGAGGATAAGAGGTATAAATATGTATGGGTCCGCGACTGTCGCATTTTGGTACGAAAAACGGACAGCTCCGATATTATTCGCATTGATAGCGATCTCGCTCTTCGCAAGATTGTCTAACTTGAGAATGAACGTTTTAACCATAAATAATCATAACTATAGTCCTCAATTACCAAAATGGCTCTCTCTTTATATTTTCAAAACGTAAATGGCCTGCGAACAAAAACGGACCAATTTCTAATCTCTTCAACTGTCTGCAGCTACGACATCATCTGCCTGTGTGAAACAAACTTAAACAACACTGTTTTTAATAATGAACTATTTGACCATAATAAATACAACGTGTTCCGTAAAGACCGCAATAATGTGTTGTGCAAAAGTGATGGTGGCGGTGTGTTAATTGCGGTATCTAGTGTATTTCGTGCTCATTTACAGGACTGGTCATCAGACAGCATCTGTGAAGACTTATGGGTATCTGTAGAGTTAAACCCATCAAAAAAGTTGAACATATGTTGTGTATATAATCCCCCATACTCTACCTATAATAATTTTTTAGCACATTGTAACAATATAACTGATATCGCTCAACGACACTCTCAGGACGATTTTTTGTTTCTAGGTGATTATAATATGCCTGCGATTACTTGGCAGGGCTCATCTCTTTACTCTTATCTAATACCCAAGAACAATAACACAAACATTTCAAGACTTTTAACAGAAACAATGTCTTTGCTTGAGCTATATCAGTTTAATCCCATTCATAATGCTAATAACAGAATTTTAGATTTAGTTTTTTATACTAATCCTACTGCTGTGTCAGTGGAAAAAAGTTTGTTTCCCCTAGTTGCAGAAGAAAGCCACCACCCTGCTTTGACTATATCTATCATGCTCAAAAATGTTTCTCTCAGGATTTTACCGTATTTAAAAAGAAATTTCTTAAAGGCTGATTATGAACGAATTAGTTCACATTTAGATGATATTAACTGGGATGATCAGTTTAGGAATAAACCAGTTGATACCTGCGTGGATTTCTTTTATACCAAAATCAAGGAGGCACTTGATTTATATTGTCCTTTTCGTACCTTCAAAAAATCTAAACATCCAAACTGGGTTTCTTCTGAAACTAGAAAGGTTCTAGGCGAAAAAGATAGGTATCATAAAAGATGGAAAAAGTATAACTGTATACTTGACTACTCAACCTTCTCACTACTGCGCATGCGCTCGAAAAAATTATTGCAAAAAGATTATACGAAGTTTATCGACGAAACTGAAAAATCGATTAATGTAAACATAAAACCTTTTTGGTCCTTTATCAAAAATAAAAAAAGGGGTAATAATTTACCGAGTGTAATGTGTCTAAATGATCACAAAATGTCTGATTCTCAAGAAATTTGTAACACCTTCTCTGACTACTTTGCGTCGGTATTTGAATCCAATACCAGTGGCGTGCATGATGACATAATTAATTTACCAACTAGTACCCAATGTTTCACTGTAACTAACATTTCAGTACAAGAAATTAATAAACAAATTTCTAAACTCGATATAAACAAGAGCGCAGGGCACGATGGTCTACCTCCTGTCTTTATTAAACATTGTAATCGTTCTCTGTTACATCCACTAAATTTAATATTTAATAAATCTTTAGATGATGGCTTTTTTCCATCATTTTGGAAAACAGCTAAAATATCTCCAATCTTTAAGGACGGTAACAAGTCACGCATTGAAAATTATAGGCCGATATCCCTCTTATCAGTGTTAGGAAAAATTTTCGAGGCATGCGTTGTAGATCAGCTTTTTTTTGAAGTAAAAAATTGTATCTTGGCAGCTCAACATGGTTTTTTCAGTGGAAGATCAGTTATGACAAATTTGGTGCCTTACGTACAGTATATTAATGACTGTATTGATACTCGACAGCAGGTCACTGCAATCTACACCGACTTTTCTAAAGCATTTGATAAAGTACATCACCCAACACTTATAAATAAATTAGAAAAGTTTGGTATTTGTGGGAATCTGCTTCGATGGCTAAAATCCTACCTGAACAATAGATGTCAATATGTTGCAATAAATAGTTGCCAGTCCTCGCTGGTACATATTACTTCAGGTGTGCCTCAGGGTTCTCACGTGGGACCTCTACTTTTTTCCCTGTTTGTTAATGACATAGACTCATGCTTTAAATACTCAAATTTTTTGTTATACGCAGACGATCTCAAAATTTTTAAATGCATCACTAGTAGGAATCAATGTCTGGAGTTACAGGCTGATCTAAACAGTTTTAATCACTACTGCCATTGCAATAAAATAAGTCTTAATGAGAACAAATGTAAATCAATTATTTTTACTAGAAATTATGTAAACATTTCCAAGTATCATTACAGATTGAAAGGCAAAATTCTTGAAGAGGTTAACCAAATTAAAGATTTAGGTGTATTGTTGGATTCCAAGTTGATTTTCGATTCTCATATTTACAACGTAACTCAAAAGTCACTAAGAAATCTAGGTTTTATTTTCCGTGTGACTAAGGGATTTAAATCTGCGAAAACACTTATTAAATTATATAATAGTCTTGTACGTAGTCATTTAGAGTTCGCAAGCACAATTTGGAACCCACAGTATAATATTTATGTAAACTCTATTGAAAACGTACAAAAAAAATTTATTAACAAACTCAATTTTCATTTTAATCGTCCTAATTTTCATAAATCATATAAATTTAACTTGGAATTTTACAATATAACTAGTCTACAAAATAGAAGGCTCATATTGGATTTGTCTTTGGCGCATAAAATTTTGAATAGTATGATTGACACTCAGCCTTTTCTTCAGTACATTAGTTTTAACATATATAACTATACCGTGAGAAATCCCATGTTGCTATATATACCACACAGTAGATCAAATTCCAATATTAATGCACCCATTCATAGACTTTGGAGAGCCGTAAACTCCATAAATAACAAAGTAGACATATTTAGTTATCAGTCTAAATTATTTAAAAAGCTCTGTCTAGAAGTAATATTGTCATCTGATGTGCTCGGGTAGGATCATTAGATCTTATATCTTATTATTTAATATTAATATTAGATTACATCTAATTTGCATGTAACTACAAATAATAACACTGTATATATATATATATATATATATGTATATTTTTTTTTTCTTTCTTCTTTTTTGTTCATGTGTAACTGTTAAATTTTTCTATGTATTATCGTTGTGTTGCACTGTAATTGGGACGGCTCTATGAGTACGTCCTGTTGTGTAGCCTAACAAATAAAATAAAAAATAAAAATAAATAAAAATATATTTTATTATTTATATTATGAAAAGTTTTACAATTAACAAAGAAATTCATATATATTTAATGATCCATATACATTAATATAACATATAAATAAGGAATTTAAATAAATAAATCTAAATAAAAGGTGTAAGCAATTTATTTTTGAAACACAAAATTATACACAACATTAAATATTATTTTAAACACAACATTATAATTACTAATTACAAAAACTGTATTAATAAAATTGGAGGCTATACCTGTTTTTTTATTTTTTCGGCCTCATATATGGTTTCTACACATTTCAGATCATTATAAGACAATATCCGCAAAAAATCAATTTTTGTCCGTCTTCCCGAGATGTACAATGTATGTATCAAAAACAGGACCAAAATTGGAAATAAAACTCTATTATTTGAACCACGTATTTGAAAATTAACAAGCTTAAATGCGTATTACTTCAACACCAACTGTCATGTGTTTGACAGCTAATGGCGGCTGATCTACAGCTAGAACATGAAGTTTATGATCGTTTGAAGTCGGGTGTATTCGTAATTTATTTTGCAATCTTCTGCCATCTACCAATGTACCAGAAAACTAAAACTCGAGCCAAGTCATTACATGCCAGTGTCACCCAGGTGATCAATAGTATCGGAACATCCCTAACAACAGTATATTTACAGTATACACGTAAATGAAATATATTTGTTAATATTCTATAATATAATTCTAGTAATTCTAGTATTCTGTCTTATACTATTTTTAGTTTTTGTTTATATACAACATTATTTTAACGTTTGGAATATCCTATAATTTATGAATTTTTGTTTATTTATTTATTTATTTATTAATTTTTCTCATGGACATCTAGTAGCCACAAATTGGCAATATTATTTTGTGTCTGTTTGGGGAAAGAACCAACTTTGGTCAACAAATTTAGAATCATTAAATGCTATTTTTAATATTGAACATTTTTTGTACTTGAATTTTTTGCACTGAAATGTAAAATGTAAAAAGATATCGCTAAATGAAAAGTTGAACATTGTATTTCCTATTTTCAATAAATATGTATACACCTGGTATATTAAAAAGGAACTTTATTGCCCATATCCTCTTAACTGGGTCACACTAAAATCTTCCATTTCTAAGAGAACAGACGGTTTAAAAAATATACTGATACATTTCATAAGTTGAAATCTATAAAAAGTTCAATTTGAAATGCCTTTACCATGTGTTACATTATTTAAAAGATTTAATAGTGAACGTTTGAAATCCAATTCTGTATCTGGCATACATTTACAGTTTCACTTGAAAAAAATACTTCGAGAAAATATTTGTGTCAAAACGATTACACGAACGTGCAAATTTTTAGTTTTCAGGAAATTCTGTAAAGTGTCTTAAAATGTTTATACTCGTAAATTCACTTTAAAACAAACATTAATCTCTCATTCTGAATATTTATTTTTTTGAAAATTGTTCTTTATTTTATCTGCAAATTTATTTATTTACAACAATCCTTAGAGCAGCGTTCTACTTTCATTTTATTTCTGTACGGCCCGAGGCAAGAAAGAACACTTCATTGGACCTAATGCCAAATGAACCAAAAACTTAAGCTCAGTATTACGAAAACGCACTAAAAATCAGTTCGGTTAAATTCGTCTGAAAAACGGAGATATGAAGATAATCTTATATATAAAAACGAATGTATGTTTGTTCGCTATACACTCCTAGACAATTTGATAAAGCATAATTTGGTCCAGAATTATGCACAATTACCCTTTTAGACCACCGGAAATCATAGCGCAAAAACTTAAATAAAACAAATTAAATATTTTTGGTGGTTTTAAAATTTTGCTATAAATTATATTGGGACGTCAAAATATTTCTGATAAATACAGCGATAAGACAAAGGATTTTACAGGGAGAGAAGGTTAGGTCTGTCTATAAACAAGGTAATTGTGGCCGAGTGTGGCGGGGAAATTAATGTGGGTTTTCTAAAATGGCGTCCAGCTTGACATCTATTTGTAAAATGTGAGTAAAATGTAAAGTTTCACACTAAATAAAATAAAATATGCGTCAATTATGAAACTAATAAGCCACTATACGTAAACATTAAAGTTTTATTTTATATAAGAATGTAGTAAACAGCTCATACTTTTCCTGAATACTTGTTTACTAAATTCGAATCATTCGCCAAAACTGTAAAAATTGTAGCGACGCACACCTACTGCATAAATAATTAAAAACAATATTATACATCAAGTAACCCGGATAACAAAATAATTATAATTTTAATTATTTATCCAAGTAGGCCATGTAACAAATGCTGGTTGCTATAATTAAAACACCCGAGTATCATCGTTTCATTACCTTCGAACAGACGTGTTTAATGTATCAGAGAGACATTTTAATAAAGAATATTATAATCAAAGATATATTTATTAATTTTAACCTGCACTCAGTGTTACGACAAACCTGGTAAATACCACATCTGGTAGATACCAAGAAATCTTCTTCCATTTTTATCTGTAAACAATTTGGAACACTGTAAACTGCTACTACATTTTCACATGGTATAGGCAAAATCAGAGCCGTAGTAACGGCCTGGCATCGGGCCAAGTGCCAGGGGCGCGACGAGGCCCGAGGGGCACCATCGTGCGTGGTTTTCTTTAATTTTGATCCTCACTTGTATTTTAGAAGCAAAGACCTTTTTTGTCTTCATTTGTATTTTCACCTGTCTATTAAAACAAAAATGATGCTCTCTTCAAATAAAATAAAAATAGATAAAAAGGGCGCTATTTTAGATTAAATTAATTTATTTGCCAAGGGCGCCAAAAACATTGCTATGACTCTGGGCAAACTAGTTTGAAGGAATTACATAAAGGAGAAGGAATAAAAATTATGTATATAAATAATTATATAGGTCAGTGTATTCTGTCAGTGCTTGCTTACGGTACTGAAACGTGAGCATTTAATAAAAAAATCATCAACAAGTTGCAAGTAGCACAAAGAGCCATGTATTACATCAAAAGTTATAAATTTCGTCACAAGAATATGTCAACTAAAATGGAGCTGGGCAAGACATATTAGCAGAACTACAGATATCCGTTGGACGCGAAAATCATGAAATGGAGACCAAGACCGAATAAGCGACTCATAGGTAAACTTGAAACTAGGAGGTTTGATGACATCAAAAAGCATGCAGGGCACAACTGGATAGCAAGGGCGAACAACAGAGCAGAATGGAAAAAACTAGAGGAGACTTACAGCCGAAGATGGCTGACATAGTTGATGGTTATAATGATTTATAAAAAAAACATTATTTTGTAAAAAATATTTATTTGTAAACCGAACAATAGATGTGAAGTGTGTATTTTTACATATTTCAGAGTTCTGTACGTATTTAGCAATTTATTAATGATTTATAATTTGGAAGTATTTCACTTCTTACTTTAATTAATTTAAAAATATTAAATTATTTCACCGTATTTCATCAAATAAATATTTATTACGTACTTATGGAAGGGGATTTTTTTAACATTAGTTTCCACAGATAATTGATTTTTAGATTTAACATCATTTCTATTAGTATATCCATACGCTACACAAGGCGACATGATTTATAGTGTTTTATACCACTAAGAATGAATTGAGTCCTTTGGACTATAAATACTTATTTGTAAACCTTGGAATCCTAGCATTTACCACTTACACTTATTAGTAAATAAAACTAAATATTAAGAGTCCTATCTCAAATAACAAATAACATTTGCCCCAGCTCTATTTCTACTATTGTTACAAAATTACGAATCCTGTCTCACTTATTTGATAACAATACACTGAACTGACATTGTACACAACTGCTTACATACATAATTTGTAACAAAGCGATTATAACACCAACAATTACTAAAATTTCAGCATACAAAACACAACATAAACTTAATGTTATTAGTTTCTAAAATTTGCGCTTGATATTCTACTCTGACGTGACGTTGCGACAAGGTCATATTGTGGAGGCATTTCTAGCATCGGTCGAAATGTCGCGGTTGACTGAATGAATTAAAATTATTTCACTGAACTTCATGGTACTTACTTTGATAGGCCCTCCACATAGTGGTTTACAAGACTTGCGAGCGGAATCAAGTTTGAAACCTTAAAGGTCCGCCGATCGGTTGCTTAGATTCTTTATGATAGGAATAAGGGTGTTTGAATTAATGTCTGCATTTTACTTAAACTACGTTTAATCTTAAGACTGAAGTTAATAATTACACTAGAACTTACAATTACAAGATAGCTATGAAATCCCATGAGACACACTCAACATAAAACCTCACAATCACCGTTTCACCTCATAAGCCGTTAAACACCTTACAACACTCACAGTGTTTAACCCGTTATCGAGGTTCGTTTATTCCATTAAAACTGTCCTCAAGATTCCAGACTTCTTCTGGTTCACTACATGCTACCGAGTTTCTCAACAAAAAATGCTTGGTAAGTTCGTCTGACTCCGGTACTCACGACTCCCTGTCTCTCACAAGATTTTCCCAGCCCTTTTCTTAAAACTAATAATTTAATCTCTGAACCACATTTTTTGTGATTGTAAAAATAATCAGCTATCCGATTAACAACAAAAATCTTTTAACTTATCTTAAAGACTTATATTTCTATTCCCAATAATTCATAACCCAAATAATTAATTTTTGACTCTAATTACCTAACGAAGTCCATATCACTAAAAATATCCCAAAATATAGGCACAATATTACAAATTTCGTTGATTCACTTAGTGGTTACAACTTGCAAGGTTTATGTCAAGATGATAATGTCAATATTTCTTTTAAAAAAATTTTTAATGTTTTTTTATATAATGCTGATATATATTTACCAATTAAATATATCAAATATAGGAATAATAATCACTGTGGGTGGTACACTAATCAATTGAAAATTACGAAAACGAATTTAGACTTTTACTATGATATTAGCAAGAAAATTCCACCTTTTCGTAAGCATTACTGTCAACTATTAAAAAATAGCGCAAACTTATCAAAACCGAAAAAAGAAAAGCTTACGAACTTTATATTAGTTCAGCCGATAATATAAATAGAGCAACTTGGGATATAATAAAAAAAGAAACTAAATGTCCTTCAAACAGAATCACAGACACAATTCCGGTAACTGCCGATGAAATTAATATTTTTTTTGTATCTATAGCCCAGAAATTAATATCAAATATATCACATAAGAATTGTTATGAATATTATCGAGTTAAAAGTACTAGTAATAATTTTTTTCTTATGCCCGTTAATAGATATGAAGTACTTAACATTATTAATAGATTAAATAATAGCAAAACATCTGATGTCTACTATTGCAATGCAAAACTCTTGAAAGAATGTAGTCTAGTTATTGTTGAACCTCTGGTGCACATTATTAATAAATCCTTTTTAACTGGCATTTATCCAGATCAATTAAAATATTCGAAGGTGATTCCCATATTCAAAAAAGGAGAAAGAGATAATCCATCTAATTATCGACCAATATCACTGGTTCCGATTTTTTCAAAAATATTTGAAATTGCAATTAAAGACATAATTGTTAAATTTTTAGAAAAATTTAATTTACTATCCACTTCCCAATTTGGTTTTAGATCTGGGAGCTCCACCACTAAGGCTGCATTTAAATTTTTATTAGATGTAATGACTAGCATTGAAGAAGGTATGCATGTGGCCGCCACATTTTGCTATCTCTCCAAGGCTTTTGATTGTGTCTCACACGACATATTAGCTGATAAATTAGAGCAATTTGGTATTAGGGGCACAGCTAAGGCTCTGGTACGTAGTTTTCTAACAGATAGGTTCCAGTGCGTTAATGTTAATAACAGTTTTTCAGATAAACTTAAGGTTAATCATGGGGTCCCACAGGGTTCCATTTTGGGGCCATTACTGTTCCTTATTTACATTAACGACTTACCCGACTTCATTACTGCCAATACTTTTATGTTTGCGGATGACAGTACTTTTTTAAATAAAAATATGGACTACAGGAGAATTCCAGACCTTATGGAATCGTCTCTAAACCAGGCTTTGAATTGGTTTGCATCCAACAATTTGAGCCTGAACATAGAGAAGACTAATGAAATGGTTTTTAGTCACAACAGAAATTTTTCAGAGAATCTTTTACCATATGCTAACAATAATGCTAAATTTCTAGGTTTTTATTTGGATTCCCAGTTAACCTGGAAGATACACATAAATAATCTCGAAAATAAAATAAACACCGCCTTGTTTATGTTAAGAAAAGTGGTAAATCACATATCACTTAGAGCAGCTAAAACGGTATACTTCGCGCGCGTGCATAGCCTAATATCATATGGCATCATATTATGGGGTAATTCGGTAAATTGGAAAATGATTTTTATTCTACAAAAAAAAGCCATTAGAATAATTACGAACAGTGCTTGGAGAGATTCGTGTAGACCATTATTTAGATCCAGCAAAATCCTTACTCTCCCATGCCTGTACATACTAGAAGCGCTCACATTGATCAGAGAAGGCATTGGCGAGATGGCCGTATGTGGCAATGGTCATGAATATAACACTAGAGGTCGCCATAATATACTTAAGCCCCGTCTTAAGTATAAAAAATCTTTATGTTTCTGTAAAAATGTAGGTATAGACATATTTAACAAATTACCATTAGAAGTAAGGAACTACAATGTGCGTAAGTTCAGGTCTACCATGAGAGCTTACCTCCTCGATAATGCGTTCTATAGTCTACAAGAATATATGCACCATAATTTAGATGATGTATTATAGTTTGTATTCATACCTTGTTTTGTAATATGTATTATACTGTACGAATATTATATATTGTTATTTTTTTGACTGACTGGAATTATGTTCAATTTTTTGTATCTAATATTTCAATAAATCTATTCTATTCTATTCTATTCTATGGTCGCATATCAACATCTGTGTAACATTCGACCTTGTAATTGAGATAACCGCTGATAATATTTTAAACAAATCATATAATATACGATTGTAAATTTGTACCCCTGTCTTTCAACATTTAACTAAAAAAATACAGTCACTGATAACTCAGCTAATCCTTGAGGATGTTTATCTTAAAATAGATTAGTTTTTATATTTAAATAATTTGAATATTTTTAACTAATTGAATAATTTTATTTTCAATAATTATGAAATTTTGTTTCTATAATTACCGCTCCCACAATATGAAACTCATTATATCCCTATAAACTCCTTGGATAAGACAAGAATTCGCATTTTTTTATTATTATTATTATTTTAATAGCCTTTCCTGCTTTGCCAATTAGCCAGGACAATGCTTATTTGCGAAAATTTCCATGCCTGAACGGGATTCGAACCCGAGAACTTAGCAACGCAGAGCAGATGTGCTAACACTACGCTACTCCGGTCGGCACATTCGCATTTTATTCCTTTAAGAATTAAAATACAAGCAATTAAGCATCTTATCGTCAGTCAGTTGTTTATACTTTGGTGATTTGCATGCAGCGACACGTTGTCTCCAGTATGCTATTGTTCATCTATTAGTGCAGTTACTTTTATAGCAGTGTTACGAAACAGATCCTTCTTTAGCAGTGAATTGGTAAGAAAAGTTTTGCATTAGTATATTTTTAAATATAACATAATGATGATTTTTGAAACAATTATTTTGTTTATAATGTTGTATTGGACAATTATATCTCTCTAGCTTTTATGTATGGGACATATATTACCCATACGCAATTTTCATAATGAGCGAATTAAATTAGCAAATGAAATGCTGCTCGAATCGGAAGACGAAGAACCATTTGAAGAAAGTGGCTCAGAAAATAGTTCATCCTCGAACGAAAATTCTGAATTAGAGGGATATAATAGTTTTGATAAGGACAGTGATAACTAAGAGATTTATGAAATCCCATATGTTTAATAAAATTATAGGCAATTTACGGGAACCTATAGGCAATTGGGTGATTCTGCGCGCACTCGTAACGTTACGAATCTGGTATAGATTTCCTCAATATTTATAGGTACAATCGTGTTGTTTATAACAAATACGTTTATTATAAGTATTATTTTTTCTTGAATGAAACCGCTTTAATTATATATTTGCTGGTGGAAGAATTTTATTGATGCCTATAAAATATAATTATTTTCGATTAGTAATAATGATAACCATTAATGTATTTAAAAACGATTTCTCTTTCATTCTTATTTATTGGCAAATAAATCTAAAAGTAGTATTCATGCTTTTACTTAGTAATTTCGAAAGACAAAAAGATATTTTGAAAAAGCAAGAAACAAGAAAAAATTGAAAAAGGTATTTCGAAAGATCAAGAAACGAGAAAAAATGAAAAATGCATTTTGAAAGACCGAGAAACAAAATAAAAATGAAGGTATTATGAAAGACCAAGAAACAAGAAAAAATGAAAAGGGTATTTCATAAAACCATAAAACAAGAAAAAAATGAAAAGGTATTTCGAAAGACCAAGATACAAATATAATGAGAAATGTATTTCGAAAGACCAATAGAGAAGAAAAAAAAAATTAAAAAGGTATTTTGAAAGACCAAGAAACCAGAAAAAAATAAAAAGGTATTTCTAAAGACCTGGATACAAATTAAACGAAATGGGTATTTCGAAAACCAAGAAACAAGAAAAAAATGAAAAAGGTATTTTAAAGGACCAAGGAACAAGAAAAAATTAAAAAGGTATTTCGAAAGACCAAGAAACAAGTAAAATGAGAAAAATATTTTAAAAGTCCAATAGAGAAGAAAAAAATAAAAAAAGTATTTCTAAAGACCTGGGTACAAATTAAATGAAATGGGCATTTCGAAAAACCAAGAAACAAGAAAAAATGAAAAAGGTATTTCGAAAGACCAAGGTACAAATAAAATGAAAAAGGTATTTTTAAAAGAATAAGAAACAAAAAAAAAATGAATAAGGAATTTTGAAAGACCAAGCTGCTCTTGCAAGGCAAGGTGCTCTTTACATCTCTCTTGCTTCATAAAAATGGATATTTAAAAATAATAAAAAGAATTTAAGATATGGTTAAAAATTTATTCAAGAAAAATACTAAAAAAATAAATAAAACACAAAACCAGAAAAAACAACTGTCTGATCTGATATATATGACGAATATCCTTATTTATCAAAAAGAGCTATTCGGTTTTTGTTACCGTTTGCAACTATGTACATAAGCTGGTACAAAATCGAAATATCGCAGCAAACTAAATGTTGCACCAGATATGCGAATTCGATTATCCAATATTATACTAAATTTTGAAAGGATATTAGAATCCTACAGCAAAAGAATGCTCTCATACAACCTAGCTGTATTATAAGAGTCGCACACTTCATATGAAAAATATAAATATAAAAAAAGCAAATCTAGCTCGCTTATTTCATGATTTTTAAAAAAAAAATTAATGTTCTAGTTTTTAAACTTGAAAATGACTACTAATTTATAAACTCTTACTTTTTTATCGTATTTATAAAAGGGAAGAGTTTGCAGTAAAATAATGTTTTTTTTTGTATTTAAAGTTGTATTAAAAAGGGTTCCGTAATTTTTTGAACAGCGCCCCTATGCGACAAAATAAGTTTGGGAACCACTGCTCTAAAGGAATGGTTATGACTTGTCCAGTACAACCAAAGAAACAAGCAATCTTTTTTTTGGAAGTGCTTCGTGAACGAACAACTTTTGTGGGTTTTGGTTCATCTTGGAAGACCCAAACAGTGGATTGTTGCTTAGTTTTTAGTTCATATGAATAAATCCAAGTTTCAGCATCTGTAACGATGTTGTATACGGATTATGCAGTGCCTAGGATAATTTTTTTTAGCATTCCCTTACACCAATCAACACCAGCCTTTTTTTGAGCTTCGGTCAAATTACGCGGAATCCATCAGGAACAGATCTTTTTCACAGCTAAATGCTCATGAAAAATCGAATGTATTGCAGCATGCGTTATGCCAAAGGATGCCTCTATCTCATGGTAAGTTAAATCATAACCGATTTTGCTCGACCTTCACGAGATTCATCACTGACGGACGCACGACCGTGACTAAATTCTGCAAACTATTTGTAAACAGTCTTTTCTGATGGTGCTGCATTATCAAAAGTTGAACGAAGCGAATCTATGCATTGTTGTTGAGTTAGGCCGTTACTAAAATCGTAAAAAAATAATCCAACGAAAACCTTCACGAGTAATATCCATATATTCACAAACTTGTTTTTTTAAACGCTCACTGTCAACAAACTACTTGGTAAATTTATAAGCTGTCACTGATTTCACAATAACAAATGTCAAATTTTACGAATATGGTATGACATATTTCAATATTGCATTTCTAGAGGTCATTTTTACAACATAAAATGTAACCCTCGTATATAAATAAAAATAAAAAGCTATTTCTAAAGAACAGACAACAAACAACAACAAAAGTTTTCCGAAAAATGAAGCACTATTATGTTTTAAAAAATTAGCACGTTTTATTCTTATGTTACAGTTTGTAATGTTATAAAACACGCATGAAGTTTGCTGTTTCTATAACTTGGCGTCCGTAAGTATTAGTTGTACAAATGGGTACACAGAATTGACATTTACCTAAATCTGTAAGAGTCGTATTACGGATTTTCTATAACTTATAGATTTACGGATTTACTCATGTACGAGCTACACAGAATTGGCCCATTATTCAGTTGAGTTTATAGACAGCAATTTCTAAAGATAGAAAAATATTTAAGTGAAGATTAGTTGTGTTATAAGTGCACTAGCAGAAATACCCGGCGTTGCTCGGGAGAAAAATACAGTTTATTAAACGATACTTACATTTAAAAAAGTTTAAAAACTCTTATTTTATTGAATATTAGTAAACAACAAAATATAGCTAATCTACTTTAACATTTCCATATTATTTACTTAAGTGCATTGGTATATACAATTTTTTTATTAAAAGGTAAATCAAAAAACATTACCTATTCCATACATTGCCGAGATAATAATCATACTTTCAATTTTGAAATTTTTTAAATATTAGGTAAAGATATTGATTATTACAAAAGATTGATCAAAAACTGATGACATACATAAAACATAACCATAATAATATAAACATTCAACAAGACACAGAGAGTTTAAACAATTGCTACGATCATATTATCACATTCAAAACAATACCTATGCGCATATATAACATCTTCTTTCTGACTATAGTAGGGTATTACAATAAAATAGAGAGGGATATTTAGTCATCACTAGAGGTGGGAAATACGAATCTTTTTAAGATTCGTTCAGTATTCAGTACTCTCTAAAAAGATTCGTTCTTTTGGAACGAATCGTTGGCGTACAACAAATCTAGTGTTTACTGTCTACGTCACGCTGTACTTGGCTTTGTTATTGCATAGTTATGTACTGAGAGCTGAGAACAGTAGAGATGCATCGTCCGTGAACGTTAAGTGGTGTCCACACTATGCCGCTGTTTGCCAGTTGGCAAGGCCATTTGGCAATGCCAGAAGTAATGTAGACGTGTCAGTTGGCACATGCCATCGTGCCAGCGGCAAGCCAACAAGAATGGCTCGAGTGTCGGTCTCCTTCAAAGAAAGCCGATAAGAACGGAGAGTGGGGACATGCCAACTACTGGCATCACGCGGCTTTAGGCTTAAATTCGGGTTGTAATTCAGACGCCGATGCGAAACGTTGTTTATAGATGGGGAGTGGACAAACGAAAAATTGCTTAATTTGATCGATTTATACCGGGATCGTCCTGTTTTGCGGGACAGTCGTTTAAAGGACTATAAAAAAGGATTTATTGTTTAAAGAATCATTTATTGTTTAATTGTTTGCTTTGAAATCTTGAACATGTAACTTAACGAATGGTAGGAATCTCCTGTCGCCAGGAATCGCAAAGTAACCGCTAGACGTTCATGGACAGGAATAGCTCTTCTGAGTGACGTATCTTCCTTCTTGATAATTGGTGCAACCAAATTTATATGAACTTCAAAATCGCTACTTCTCATTCGAAAAAAGTTTTTGAAACCACATCCTCTGTACTCGAGATTCAATTCGTCCACATCGTCCTATATTAAATCCTTCAGTAAGTCACGTGATCCATATCGTGATCTACTTTAAAGACTTGGACGTACCCAAAACCGTCGTTTGCGCCGTTTGCGTATTTTTTTTCACTGTCAAGTATGATAACAGCAGCTGAAGCAATTAGTAAATCCTCCTCGGTGAACATTGTGCGACTGAACTAAATGCCAACACAGATGTGGACGTTTTTACAGCCACTGGCTGTGCCAATTTGGCTTTGCCAACTGGCCTTGCCAACTGGTCTTGCCAACTGGCGAACAGTGGCATAGTCGGGATGCGCCTTTAGACAGTCGGTAGTAGTTCGCGAACGGCGACTCTACCCCCCTTGATTTTCCTATTTTCCCCTTCAAGTATCTCGGTATTCCGTTTACTCTTATCTCTTTATTTTTATCAGACTCCGCGATTTGTCTATTCTGTCGTTTTTTTTTCCTGTTCCAGTACCTCCTTATTCCGCCTTCTCGATTCTTCTACTATATTTGTTCCTCCATTTCTCTTTCTCTCTGCTTCTCTTATGTCAATTCCACCTCTCCAAAAGTACTCTTTTCTTGTCTTCTCCCTAGCCAACAATTTGCCTTTTTGTTATTCCTTCATTTTTTCTTCCCAGCATTCCCTTATTATTTTCCTTTCTTCTCTTCCCTTCTGACTTTCTCCTCATATTTAACTTCCGTCGCTCCGGCACCAAATCTCAGATTTTCCCTCTTCATTTCATCTCTCACAATACATCCTTGTGTCGTTCTGTGTACCCCCAATGTCCATCTAATATAGCACTCTTGTACCTGTTCCTCACGCATTATATATTAGACTAGCTGAGAACCCATGCTTCTTGTTTTTAAACATGTGTATGGGTAACCTTTGTAAACGAAAACTTTGTCGATATCTCATATGTCCTAAGAGATATTGAGGAATCCGTGAAAACACATTTTACTCCTTTTCACCACATTGGGGTCGAACTTGAAAAAATCCATTCTTAGTGGGTTCTTACGTCATACTGAGGAATGTTCTCTCCGAATTTCTTATTTTTAACAAAAAATGCTAATTTACTCTTTAGTAGTGAAATTTAAGCAAACTATCAAAACACTATTGCAAGATTTGGAAAAGTCACTTATATGCCAGAAAATAATGTTATAACTCAAGAAGCACAGAAGATATTATCAAGGGACGTTCTATCGAATAAAAAATACTAATTTACCCCGTTAGGGATGAAATTATATAAAAAAAAAAACTATTAGAACGCTTTCTAAATAGAAACCCATGTACCAAAATGAAATGTTATAGCTCAGGAAGTATAAAGGTTTTTACAATTCACTCCGAATGTAGATTCACCCATTTAGGGGTTGATTAGGACAAAATCCTGAATTTCTGTTTTAAACATTTGTATGCAAACCTTTGTAAGCAAAAATTAAGTCGATATCTAGGTCGAGCCTAGGATATATTGCGGCATTCCTAAATCATAATTCACACCATTTCACGAATTTAGAAAAGTCTCTTCTTAGTGGTTGCGTATGAATGTAAGCCCCGAATTTCATGTATTTATGTTCATTGGATGTTCTATCAAATAAAAAATACTTGTCAAAATTCACTTATTTAGGGGTGAAATTTAAAGAAAGTGTCAAAATAATTTGTTTGAAAAGGTTTTGAAAAAGATGTTTGAAAAGTTTTGAAAAAGGCACTGGCTAATTGCCAGAACAGCAAAAGCTATTAAATTAAAAAAAAAAAAGAAAAAGGCACGTATATGCCAAAAATGAATGTAATAACTCAACAAAGGTAGGAAAAACTACGAGTAGATTAGGACGGAATCCTGATTTTATTTAAAAATCATTGTATAGGTAACCCTTGTAGCAAAAAACAAGTCGGTAACTCAGTCCTAACGACAAATCGACAAATCAAGTCCTAAGAGATATTGAGGAATCCCTGAAATCAGACTGCACCCCTTTTCACCTTTTAGGTCTGGATTTTCGAAAAATCCTTTCTTAGTGGGTGCTTACATCATGGAAGATATATACTTACCTAATTTCATGTAACTATGCCAAAGGAGGGTTCTATCGAATAAAAAATATCCATTTAAGGGGTAAATGGATATACTTAAACTTCACCCATTTAAGAGTGAAGTTTAAAAATCTGTTAAAACCATTTCGAGATGTTTTAAAAACACACATATTTGACAAAAAGTTATAACTCAACAAACATAGAAAATACGACGGGATGTATAATTCACCCCGAACGTAGATTCACCCCTGTAGGGGTTGATTAGGACAAAATCCTGAAATAAATTTTTAAACATTTGCATAGGTAGTCTCCCTAAGTAAAAAGCAAGTCGATATCTTATTGGTCCTAAGAGATATTAAGGAATCCTTGATATCACATGTCACCCCTTTTCACCCTTTAGGGGTGAAATTTAAAAAATGTGTCAATACCATTTCGAGATATTTTAAAAAGACACTTATGTACCTAAAAAAAAATTATAACTCTACAAATAGAGCAAAAACGACGGGATGTATAGTTCACCCCGATTGTAGATTCACCTTTTTAGGGGTTGATTAAGACAAAATCCTAAATAGAGTTTTTCGGCATTCGCATGGGTAATCTTTTTAAGCAAAAACTAAATCGATATTCCTTCGGCCCTAAGAGATATTAAGGAATCCGTGAACTTTTCACCCAGTTTCACCCCTTAGGGGTTGAATTTCGAAAAGTTCCTTCTTAGTGGGTTCTTACGTCATGGAGGGAATATACTCTCCAAATTTTAAGTTTCTAGGCCCAGGGGTTCAATCTGGGCGGTGATGAGTGATATTAGTTACTTAAATCTTGACGTAAAATAAGGTGTACATAATTAAATTCGTCTAAAATTTTATTCTTACCACATAACAATATAAAAGATACATGGACACTTAAAAGTACAAGATGGAGCGGTATAAGTTAAACCGAAACTCTAGGTTATCAATTAATAGTGGCTTTTCTATTTTCCTCTGGATTGTGTGGTGATTCTCTATCAAAATTAATGTTATTTAAGATGATTAAGATGATGACATTGTATTATGTAAGTTGAGAAGGGTCAGTTATCTATATGAGCAATTCTCACTATCTCCTTTCGTGTGTAATGCCAACATTCAAATGTGAAAATGTATGTAAAGCATGTTCTGCAAACATTACAACTTGTACTGGTTTTAACGAGAACCATAACAAGTTTGTCGATAGCTAATACTGAATTTCAATTGAACGTACTGTCATTACGCGATCAAAGTCACTGAAAATGGTTGTCCAGAGCAACAAATGATTTTATTTATATATAGACCGAGATTACAATCTCGTTACAAACCATTATAAGCTAGTTAATTACCATTTTGATATGTAATGTCAAATATTATAAGTAGGTCTGGACTAAGGATATGCGATACTGAGAAAGTATCGATATTTGGGTATCGATAATATAGAATAAAAAGTATCGATACCGGTATGTATCGATACAAAATATCGATATTTTCAAGTATCGAAAGGAAAAATTAATATATTTTCTATAAAATTTAAAAAACATGTTATTCTTATAATAACTATTTAATTGTTTTACAATAATAAATAAATTTAAGTATAAAGGCTATTCCAAACGTTTAAGCGGAACTAACTCGTACTTTTAGGTTGTCAAGAGTCACAAGAACGGACCTTGTTTGAGTTATTTCATTTTTCAGGTTGGTATGTGAAAATTTAAATTCAAATAGTGAAACTGTTCTGTGAGTAAAACCATGGAAACGAATGACATTTCTTAAAAATTTTAATACTTTTTTAAATATTTTGAAGACAAAATAATGAATAAATGGGAAATTTTTATTAAGAATGACAAAAAATTAAAATTCAATGAAAAGGACATTTTATAATGACAATCAATTTAATCTAGAATTTGCAATGTTAGTATGATTTACAAAGCTTAAACAAAATGACCAAAAGTCCGAATTAATAGATAAAAATTACTAGATTTCAAAATGTAGTTCCGCCTAAACGTTTGGAATAGCCTGTATATGTTGTTCACTTTTGTAGGAACAAACTAAGAGGATGATTTCAGTAGTTTGCACCTTTGAAATAGTATGTGAGGTTGGTATTAAAAAATTATTAAAAACGGTAAAGCAATGCAGTGATAGTTCATGTTCAGTTTTGTTAGAACCACGTTGGCCTGTGTCTGATTTTAGTTTCATCTTCCCATGTGCAATGTCAGTATGTTCCAGTAACAGGACGGTTGCTGACGGTTGCTGTGATGTTAAACCTACCGGTAAAGTATCTTTTATATTCCTACTTGTTAGATCTTCTGCCAGTTGACTAGATATTCTGTTAATCTTCCGTCTGAAAACATTTCTAGCCACCAATATTTTCTTGTAACACCAGTTGAGACAATGATATAAATAACTAAAATTTTATGGATCTAAATGGTTTGCTTTAGTCCTAAGTATTGTAATATACGACCAGAAAAGATTTTATTTATTTATACCATTCTCGCTTTTGTCTTAAATGTTTTTTTCGTGATTTATTAAAAGAAATGCCGCAAAAGATATTCCACATTTTTCAAATTAACACAGTTTCGTTTATTAAATTTTTTGTGGTTATATTAAGATGGGACATTAAAAATGCAATAAAAGTCATAACTACGAAATATGAGAAATATAATTTACCTATACCACGAATAATATTGCCTGTGTATCTTTTCCCCTTAGATATATAGTAACCCTTGTTCATTTTATAATGATCAGCTATATTAGCCATTCTGCTTAAGAGTTAAGAGGTCGTGTTCGAGGGAACCGGTATCCTTGGAGACAGCAGGTTCTGTCATACAATCATTATCCTGTATTAGTTTTTAACACAACCAGTAAATTAGGAAAAAAGTATGGCCTTAAATTCTCCTGAAATGCATATGAAGAATACAGGTGTTATTCATAGTATCAGAGGATTTACATCCATTACAAAGTTAACCTTAGAAATTAAATATTACTAAACATTTTCATTGAATTAATACCAGTGGCGTATACAGGACTCATGGTTAGGGATGTTCCGATACTACTGATACGATACCAGTATCGATATTTTTCATTCGATATCGCGATTTTAGTATCTATACTACTCTTCCGATACTTTACTAATATCAGTACATTTGACCCAGTATCGTATCGAATCATTTTTTGTTTTTTTTATCTATGTCGTATAATTTATACAGGTGAGCCTCGTTTTACGCCGGTGTTACGTACCGGCGCAAAATAAAGCGGCGCAAATCAAAGCAAAGAATGTTCATTCCAGAGACGGATTAACATTCTATTCGAATTAATATTTTTGTTTTTTTTTAAATTATTTTTGTTTTTTCTTTATTTATTACTTATATATACAGAAAATTATAATATTATTACAGAACATACAATACAATGCAACAATCCGATACAAATAAACAAACATTAAAACAGAAATCAAAATTATAATCAAAAATAAACAAAACCTTTGAAAGAATATTAAATTTTTTTATTTTTTTTATTTTTTTTTTTTTCACGCAGAAGGCTTATGTAAGGTTCCATAGATGTTTTGATATTTTTTATTATAGTTGAACTGCGTTCGCAATCATGATCTGTCTTGCAAATGTCTTAATTTTTAGTTTTATCTGCATTTTTCATTATTGTAGTCACCGTTGATGGAGATAAGTTTAGGCATCTACAAATCTTCGGACGAGTTTCACCATTCTCTATTCTTTTAATAACTTCAATTTTTGTCTCAATCGAAATAGACCTACGTTGTTTTCTATCGTGTTTTGTACATATATCTTCCATTGGTATTAATGAAAATTATAATTATTACTCAATAATTTTAAATTCAATTTTAAAAGTAAGTTAATAAAAATAATATAGAAAAATTAAAAATTATTAAATTTAGATTATATTAAATATTAGATTTAGATTTACTTAAATTTAAATATGTACATATCATAAAGCAGACACTCTTAAGCGAGTTAAATTTATTTTACAACTGAATACGTCTCAGTAGTGCGATTACTGCGACTGCGTAAACCACGAGACATCCCCGCTTCGACCACTGAATCGTCGACACCCGACTCCGACGTTCAACTGTTTCAAAGCGGCGTTATTTTAAAGTCGCTGCCAACCGGCGTAAAATAAAGCGGCGTAAAATAAGGCCCACCTGTATTTGTATACACATAAATATGTAATCTGGTGAAAACTAGTAGCTCTAGTAGCTCTTTGGAATCACCATACAGAGCGCTTATTTTCGAAAGCAGGAGCCACTGTATGCAGAGACAGAAATAGGCTTCTGGGTAAAAGGCTTACTAAACTGCTTTTTCTCGATGCTTGCAATGAAGAAAAGTGGAGTGTTTAATTATATTTTAAACAATCACTCAGACTAATAGGCGCCTTTGCCTTACCATTTTTTAATACCAACCTGTAATACAATTTAAAAGGTGCAAACTACTGAAATCAAAATTTCCTCTTAGTTTATCTTTTACAAAAGTGAACAGCATATATAGGCTATTCCAAACGTTCCAATAGAACGCTATTCCAAATTTTTAATTTTCACATTCCAACTTGAAAAATGAAATAACCCAAGCAAGGTCCGATCTCGTGATTCGTGACAACCTAAAAGAACAAAATTTCCATTTAGTTCCTCCTAAACGATTGGAATAGCCTTTATGCTTTAATCTATTTATTATTGTAAAACAATTAAATTGTTATTATAAGAATGATATGTTTTTTACGTTTTATAGAAAATATATTCATTTTTCCTTTCGATACTTGAAAATATCGATATTTTGTTTCGATACGATACCGGTATCGATACTTTTTATTTGATATTATCGATACCCAAATATCTATACTTTCTCAGTATCGCATATCCCTACTCATGGTTAGGGGACACACTTATGATGTTATCTGTAAAACCCAGTGGGGGTGTAAACTGAGGATTTGTGGGCCGGAGTAGGCCCACAACGTAATTTTTTCTGGCCCGAGAAGCGTTAATGCCAAAAAAAAAAAATATATATTTAGGATAAAAATATATTTAGACTGTCTTCTCTCTTTTCTGTGTATAAAAAAAATTGCAAGGAGCCCTTCGGGATATATCACTATTTATTATTTTGTATGAAAAATAGTACGCGACCCAAGTGAGTCTGCTATTGGGTGTTAGTGTTTATATCAAAAACAAAAACAGATGATAATTTGATTATTTCTTGATAAAAAAATGTGATTGTTAATTCATGTATCAAAAACTTTCATTTGATATCCCTCAAAATTTGACACACTTTTTTTCATCAGTAAATACCTATTTGTTTATATATTTCGCTGGATATATTTTTGAAGTCTCAGTATTTTTCAGGCATGTGTTCAATTCTCGAAATCCGCATGGTCACAATTTTCAACTGACAGACTCCCGTGATGGAGTAAGGATTTCTTCATTATACCTAAGAAAATCTAAAAATAACATGGGAATATGCATTTTCTATTAATTTCAATACTAATCATAATAAAATATAGTTTATGTATTATAAAATGCATACGTTATTTTACTGTAAAATTATTTTAAATTTGTTTAATTTTCATTTCATTAAACCTTAATAAAGGGTACGTGCCTCCAGTGCCCCCCTTCTTCGAATACACCACTGATTAATACATGAATTTGTATGTTTTTGTTAAGATTATGTATGATCAGAGCTGTGCCAAAAGCTCAGTAAAAGTATTTCAAATATCAAACACCGATCAAAGTATTTGAAGTAACAAATACTATTAATCATTACTGATTAAAAATATTGATATAATAAAAGAGAAAGTTAAGTAATGTATTTGAAATACTAGGGAAACATTTAATATACTAGGAAATATTTGAAATATGTCTTATGGTAACCATCTGTCAAAATTCTAAAACAATAAATTATGTACAAACACTGTATACTATGACATACGAGTGATCGGCGGCCATTAAGATTCCAAACAATTGTTGATTTACATGTAGAGTAATCGATTCGAAGAAAAACAATCTGCTCCGCCATTTTCCTCAAAAAAGCACAGGCTTTCGATAAAGTGAGGCAAGAAGGCCTGATCCATTAATTAAATTAAATATTACCAAAGCAATATGTAGAACTCTTATCTTCATACATTTCTAATAGATTATTCAGAATCAAACCGGAAAATGAATTTTCAGAACTCAAAGAAGTGAATGAGGGTGTACCTCAAGGAAGTATCTAGTGGCCTATCCTCTGTTTAATATATACGAGTGACTTACTAGAAATTGAGGACCTGACAATAGGTACTTTCGCTGATGATACTGTTCTACTTGCAGTATGACAAAGCATAGATATTGTCACAAAGGTAATCCTATAGCGACATCTAGACATTATGATACTCAACTATTTGAGAAATGCATACGCCGAATTATCGTAATAAGGAAATATTTGTCATGACGAATGATTATTGGAACTAGGTCAACCAGTAGTACAAATGTATGGACGTCACATGGTATCGGGGCAGTGGAGCCTAGCCAACTCCTCTACATGTAGCAGTTCACACGGTGGACAGAGACACCGACGCCAGATACTCGTACAGCTGGTGAGCCAAGCAAGTAGTACCATGTGAGTGAGAGAAGGCTTCTCCAGGCTCCTCGACTCCCTGATGGGTAGCCCCCGCTTCGGAGATAGGTCCAAGATGATCCTGGCCAACACGGGGTGGACCGAAGACTTCCCCAACTCCATGAGCAAATTGGCCATTACATTGTAAGTTGGATATATCATTAATAATTTGGTATTGTTAAATCCCGGAGTTGTCTTTCAATCAAACCACCCACGTGATAATATCTCTGCTAATGCGCTACGATGAACAAACGATAAAATATACAAATGGACCAAGGACAGGAAAATCAATCTGAATGAGTTTAAATCCGTTAGCATGAACTTCACTGATAAAAGTCTGATTAATCCACCAACAATTAATATTGATAACACGATAGTACCCTATGAAAACAGTGCTAAATATCTAGGAATGGCACTGGATGCAAAATTACGTTGGAAAGAACATGTCAAAAAGAAAAGAAAAGGACAGAACTTGGCCTTAAGTACACAGCACTATTGGCTTTTGGAAAGAAATTTTCAATTGGCGATACATAATAAAATCTTAATATATAATCAAGTTATCAAGCCGAATTAGTTGTCTGGTATAGAACTATGGTGGTATACCAAAGAAGCCCATTAGAGCAATCCAAACATTCCAAGTAATACAGAATATGGTGAATGCTCCGTGGTACGTCCGTAATCAGGATATTCATCGAGATCTAGGCATCTCAATGGTAAACGAAGAGATTAAGATATTTGCTGGCAAGCACTAAGCCCGATTTCATCGGGATGTTAATGTACGAGGGATGTTTCCTAAATTCTGGGAATTGTGCTATAATTAAATTACGTAGAACTTATAGGCAATGTTATTGGTGCCAGACAAGTCTTGACATGTTTATGCAACTATCTAGTGCAATATTATTCAGTCTGATTTAGGTGTTCGACTGATATAGACGCATTTTCATAGCACTGTTTTTGTAACTATGGAAGACGCAGCAAAATCTCAAAGAGCAATAATTTTCTTTTTGTGGGAAGAAGGTGTGAAAACATGTAAAAATTATTCAGCGTCTGCAAGGAGTATTTGGTAAGTCTTCAGAATCCAAAAGTACTGTTTATAGGTGGATCGATCGTTTTAAAACCGGTAGAACATCACTAGAATACGATCCACGCAGTGGGCGCCCAAGCACGTCGGTAAATGAAAGAAACATTACTGCCGTCGAAGACCTACTGAAAGAGGACAGGCGAATGACTATTCGTCAAATTAGTGTGCGCCTAGGAATAGGTACACGACAAGCTCATGACATCTTGCATGATTGTTTGGGCGTTAGCAAGGTTTCGCCGCGCTGGGTGCCAAGGCTGTTGGGAAGGCTGTAGAGAAAAGTTCTTTGAGGGCGGCTTAAAAAAATTGGTTTATCGTTGGGATAAATGTATTCAGTTAAATGGAGATTATGTTGAAAAACTACATTGTAATATTGACGAATATTAACAAAATAATAAAAATTATAGCTAAATTCCTAGAACTTTGGAAACATCCCTCGTAGAAGCACTTCAAGTACTTACAATCAGAACTTAATTCAAAGATTGAAGAGAACCAAGCCCTTCGACCTGGTGTAGTTTAGTGTTATGTGGAAAAGCAGAGTATTGTGCATGTGAGTGTTTAGTGTCTTTCGGAGGTATCAGTTAAAAACTTAAGGACATTACCTTAGATGAACTAATGTATAGTATATGAGCATTTAATCTAGAGATTTACTAGATTAAAATTAATGGTTGGTCTCTACACCAGTTTTAATTAGAGAAACTTCTCAGGGTTGTATAAGTAAAAAAAAAAAAACATATTTAAATGTTTTCATTGTTTGAAATAAATTGGACATTTAAATAAATTTTAACTGTGAACTGTTACAAATTAAAATGAATACACTCTATATTAACCTTGTATTTCATTCAAGAACATAGATACTAATATTCTGTTTGTCTACCCTTGTATTGGATAACTTTTTTTATTCATTTAGCTATCCATTAGTCTTTTACAACATAGCAATTAGATTTCGTTCTATTTCAATTAGATCACTTGTTCTGGGCGCTTTTAGAAATTTAATAATACAAGTAAGCATTATATCTTTGACACGTATTCGTGTTTATTTAGATTTTACCAGTTGTTACTATTCTAATTTGAAATAGTAACTTATCTAATATATAAAGCGCAATGTACGTTTGTTTGTATGTGAGAATGCTAGACTTCGTGGCGTGTCGTAAGACTTCGTGAAATTGACCTGCTCTGCCGAATGAGTGTTGGGTACTCGTTCCACGCACCAGTTGATGACTGATCGTACGCAGCCTACGTCCATTGTTAAAACCCTTCATAAATTATTTTCATAAATTAAACGCTCTTAAATTAAATAGCTAAAATCGAAAGTAACGTATGTTGGTATTTAACTCCTCATTGAAATAATTTGAATTTTTTGATTTTGCAGCAATCATTTATTCTTCGGAATTAAAATATTTTTGATAAATTAAAAGCTCTTAAATTAAATAACTAAAATCGAAGGTAACGTATGTTGGTATTTCACCCATCATTTGATTTTGCAGCAATCATTTATTTTTCCGAATTAAAATATTTTAAAGGTATTTATTTATATTCCATAAAATAAAAGTTTTTAAATTTTTTTTTAATCTTAATATTGTTAAATAAACTTGTTTTACTCCTGGATATTTCTACTAGTCCTCAATAAAAAAGACCCTATTCAATATTATCCCAAAAATGTAATTTAAGGAATAATTTTAAATGTGCCAGTATAAGGTGTGAATCAAAATAAAAAAATAAAAAAATCGTCAGAGTAGGCCGAGTGTGTCTATGAATAAATTTGGAAGTTTAAGGCCCGGTCTTTCCACCTTCAGATAAAGTTCCAGGTAACTATCTGACAGATAAGGTTATTTGTAACTTCATCTGCTGAATAAATGTCAATACCAGTCAGTGAATCCAATACATCAGTCTCATTATCCGTTAGATAACTATCCGATAGATACATTTGTATAGAAAGAAGGGATGACATTTACTCAGCAGATGAAGTTACAAAGAACCTTATCTGTCAGATAGTTACCTGGAACTTTATCTGAAGGTGGAAAAACCGGGCCTAAAACTATTAACATAACCTTTGACACTACAGAGCTATTCAGCAAAATTAAATTTTTGATTTAACAGTTAATTATTCTTAAAAATAAATCTTGTTTATTTATTTAGTAATTATTATATTTTTATACGTATAAAATAGTAAATAAAAATAGACCCCACCTTCATCAATACAGATTCTGATTCTCCTGTTAATTTATCTAATTGATATAACACAAAATCTTTATTCTTGCTAAATTATCAAATATGACAGTAATAAACAGTTTTTATTTTTGTTGCTTGTTTATCTCCAACATACCCCACATTGCTGTATTTCTTTTCCACGGCTTACTCTGACGATTTTATTATATTTTTTGTTTGTTTTTTGGTTCACACGTTATTACATTAGATAATTTCGAGGTGGTTGTATTATATTTTAAAATTACAATAATTCAATGAAAAACAAACATTATTATTATTTATTATAAAAAATACTAATAAAATAAAGAGATCATTCAGATAACTGAGAAGTTGCAGAGCAAATAAAAAGAATAATAAATAAAACTAGTTAAGAAAATAACAGAAAATGTTTGAAAACTTTATTGTTTAATACTAAGAGTTCATTAACGATTGGATAGGCGTCTGAATTTTACGCGCTACCGTGTTAGTAATTTTCACCCCTAGCTGTACATGACGCTTTTGATCGTAAACGTAGATATGGATATAAACCGAGATTCGGGTGTATTCTGTAAGAAATGCGTTAAAATTAGCGTCAGGTTAATATTTTTATTTTAACTCTAACGTCATTATCCAAAAATGCTATTCTGTAAGAGCATTTGTTAAGGTAAGCGTTAATACAATATTTGTTAACGCGAGGCGCTAACTCACCCTGTAGAGAGGCTAATATTAACTGCACGCGCATGCGCTGTTACGTTGAATTTTAACAGGAATATTTATTTAGTCAAATGCCAAGAGAATCTTAACCTAATATTTCGGTGTTGAATTAAATATTCAGTGGCGAAATTTATTTTAAAAATGGAACAGAAATGTTTTGTCCTGTGATACTCATTATAACTGGTTTCCACAGTGTATTAAAAAAATATATAACTTTATTCAACTTTTGTTTAGTCAATTTATATACTACATTGTATTGCAACAGTTTATCTAATTTTTTAATAATATATGAATTATCTGTTCATTCTATTTTTAAAAGGTGTTCGGTGATATTAATTATTAAATTGGATTTATTACGCTATTTCTACCCTGGAATAACACTGTTGTGATCGTCATTATCAATACCATCAATTGTTTCTTCAAATAATACACCATTAAAATGTACTGCAATATTTTGAAACACGGCGGAGGCATAAGTGAAGTTTTGTAGCTTTCAGAGGATTATAATTTTAAGTTCTGTGTCTCAACAAATACCAAAACTGCTCTCCAATACTCCATTTACTTCCTTTCTATACAATTACTTGAACTTGCTCTGGGTTACTTGTATAACAAAAATTATGAAGCGTCATTCTTATCTCTACTGTAAAGAAGTCACTTTAAAAAGTAATAGAAAGTTGATTATTATTCCTACCGGCTTGTGTTTTATTAATTTTTTTTTTTTTTAAATAACATGACTTTTTCTTAAATAGGATCAGCCATTTTTGCAAACTAAACACTAGCGTTAACTTTTAAAGCCACCGTTTCGGTAGGCGCTTATTGTAGAACGTTAAAATAGCCAGCTATTTTAACGCCGCCGCGCTATAATTCTAACACCTATATGTTTAGCGAATAGCATTTAGGTTAAAAATGGTGTTAAAAAAATTAACGTAGGTTTCTGACGCTAAGATTCATGCTTAGAGAATAGACCCGAATGGCAGTTGTCTGACATTGACAATTTCTAGTTTTTTTATTATCAGAAAAGGCTGTTTTTATTGTCACTTTTTTATATTATTTCATTGGTAGAAAAAGATAGCCCCATAATCAATAGCAAATGTAAGTTATTAATAAATTGCTTTGTCAATGACTCTTTAATTTGCCTTTAAGTTTTCCCATGTGTGCGATTTTATTGAGTGAATGTAGGTGTACCAACCTATAAAATTAATGTAATGAGTGGGAAATTTAAACGTTTCATCAATCATTTATGAACGCTCTGCACTACACTTTAGAACTCATAGCAATAAATAGGTGTAGCCAAGGGTGGCTTTTATGAAAGGGCAAATGGGCAATGCCTCCCAAGAAAAATGAATTTTAAAATGTTATTTTAAGATGGTAAGTCTCTTATTTCGTTTTTAATTTAAATCTTTAAATTTTATACCTTCTCTTTTTATACGCTCTGCCCAACTTGAATTAGCGCGATAGATCTCATTGCAGCGCTCCCATTTTTTGGGCATTCAACTATTTTGCCTTAAGACACTGCCTATATCTATATGCATACTCTTCTTGCGTAGCATCGTTGTGGTGTAACGTCCTATACTCCCCATTGGGACAATGTTTAAAGCTATGAATAGAGCTACACAATGACACGACAAATGTTCATGCAATAGTGAAGGTATGCTGGTCCCACTAATGCCCAAGGATACCTCAATCTCACTATGAGTCACATGACGATTTGCAGTACCTATCGATTTTTGACTACCTTCACGAAATTCGTCTTTAAGCGAACTACAGCCACGATAGAAGTCGGCAAACCATCAATAAACAGTAGTCCTTGATGGTGCTTCATCGCCAAAAGTCGAATTAAGTTCATCGATGCACTTTTGTTGGGTTAATCCACATCGAAAATTGTAAACAAATAATCGCTCGAAAATTTTCACGATTTAATTCCATTTTTAGCCGAGAAAAAATCTTGTCATGCTAGGGTCAATTATTGAAATGCGAATAACTTCACAGTATTTACATTTTTAGTTTGCTATTATTGTGACGCAGCAATAAGTTAAAAGGTATTTTAATAAAAATATTCATGAAATAAATGAGTTGATTTGTGAAAGGCGGAGAACGAAAAATGCTTATTTCTGTTTCGCTTGTTTAATTTTTAATTGTATTGTTATCGATAAAGAATGAGTCGAAAAAGGTGTTAATGTAATGTACATAAAAAGGCTAAAAAACGTAGGTATATTCCCTGGACTAATAATTCCTTAAATTATAATTTTGGTATCATATTGAATAAAGACTTTTTAGTTCAGAATAAGTTACTATTTTATAATATCCAAAATTCAATTGGACGTTCCACTTAAAAAATATATTTCTGCGAATAATTTGGAAGTATAATATTCTCTTGTTCCGATGTGTTCACGCCATCTAAGTAAAAGTACAACGGGGGTGGCCTCTTATATTTGGAATTCGCTAAACTATCGTAAAGTTTGATATTTTTGACGGTATACGTACTCAGAACGTTTTGACGTTCAAGCAGAGCCGCCGAGAGGACTTCAGGAACCCCGGGGTCCTCACTTCCAAAATACAAGTGATGTGCAAAAAAAGTCCTCACATCCGAAATACAAGTGATGAGCAAAAAAAAGGTGCTCACTACCAATATACAAGTGATGAACAAAAAAAAAAACAATGTCCTCACTTCTTACGACTCTGCGCAGGACCCCGGGCCACAAAAACCCCGGGGCCCCGAGAATTTTCCCCGGCTACCCCGCCGTCTTGTCGGGCCTGCGTACAAGCGCTATTTCTGTTGTTTACAGTAACTTGAAAAAATTCATCTCGGCTAAAAATGGAAATAAATCGTGAATATTTTCGAGCGATTATTTTTTTACAACTTTCGACGTGGTTTAACCCAACAACAGTGCATCGATGAACTTAATTCGACCTTTGGCGATGAAGCACCATCAAGAACTACTGTTTATCGATGGTTTGCCCACTTCAACCGTGGCCGTAGTTCGCTCAAGGATGAATTTCGTGAAGGTAGTCCAAAATCGGTTGTTGTTCCGGGAAACATTGATGCTGTGCTTGAATTGATACTGCAAGATCGTTATGTGACTTATCGTGAGATTGAGGTATCCTTAGTGGGACCAGTATACCTTCGCTATTGCAAGAACATTTGGCCATCAAAAAGATTTGTTCGCGTTGGATCCCACATAATTTGACAATAACAGTGAAGAAGGCCTCAGTCGGACTGGAAAAAGTGCTTCGAAAATTGGTTCAAACGCATGCAAAAGTAAAAATATTTTGAAAAACAATAAAGCCACTTTTGTTGATAAATAATTGTTTTTGATCTCAAATCCCGAAATATAAAAGGCAACCCTCGTACTAGTCTGTGTAATCGTAATGATAGATCTGCTATAGTTGGATTGCTGATAGGTAGACTGTTCGTTGCTACAAGTATCGATATACAATACTGTATGCTTTCTCTGTCTATATCATTATAATTATTTGCATACCCATAGTAACGTATAGTGACGCAAGTTGACAACTAACCTTCCAAAGTATTTTAATAAAAAACAAAGCATTAGAAAGAAACGGCATGATTCTCAGATATCTTTACTAATTAGAGCGCGAAAATAATTCACAGCAGTACTCAAACAAACAAAATTATTAATTTTGTGGTAATCATTATAAATAAGGAAAAACTTATACGCATACGTAAATTTTGGATTATAATTTGTTGTTTAATTAAATTAAATTTTTATGTTTTCCCTAAGTACAAAGTAATAAAATATTAAGTAAAAATATATTTATTCATATAATATATTGCTAAAAGTTGTATTTAAATGTTTATTTTTATTTTTTTTTAAATTAGTCACTGTAATGCATGATATCGTCGTCACCTGAACTATCGCTGTCGTTTCTTGTATTTATCATTATTGAATTAATATCATCAACAATCCTTTCCCTTTCCCACTATTCATTTATTGAATTTTCGATTTTTTGAATAGATTTTGCCCAAGTTTCACAATTAATTTGATCACAGGCTACTTGCCACATTTTCAAAACTTCGTTATCACTATATCCGTTTTGACCAATATGTCTATCATAATAATTTTTTGTTATACCCCAAATTAGTCAATGGGGTTAAACTGGCAGTGATAAGGAGGTAATCTTAGTACTTCATGACCATACGTTTGTGCCAATGTATCAATAAAATAAACTGGTTCAGATTTTAATTTCCTTCGTTTTCTCGTGATTTTGTTAGTGAGAAGTTCAAATTTATTACATTTTATAATTCAACGAATTGTTCCGAAATCTTCAAGGCAGTTGATACTCTTTGATGGACACAAGATAGAGAAATAAGTGGCCCATTGATCTCTTTTTCGGAATTAAAATATTCCAGCATATTTAAAATTAAAGTATGTGAATTGAATAATTGGCCACAAGCTCTATTAATTAATATTATTAACAGACACTGACAGCTAAGACAAATAACAAAAAACATTTTTCAAATCGCTGAAAAATGGTAACTAGATTAATATATGAATGCACTACTTGATACATACATGTAACAGTCACCTATCAGCAATCCGACTATAATACCAGAATTAGGCAATAGTTCCGAGTTAATTTTGAACAACTGTACATAAAATCACATCAATAGTCGTCTTATATTTTATTATTGCAAAGTAACATTATAGCGGTGTCAAATGTTCAAATGTAGATCAATAAATGAATTGTAGCTAATGTGTTTAAGAAGCTCGACATACGTCATTGTAAGTGCGCCACTTGAAATGGTGGTAAAAAGATTTCAATATGTGATGAAGATCTGGATGTAATGTTGTCGTTAAAAACGGGTCATTACTCCGTAATGTCTTGATTAATGTTGATCGCTTCAGAGATTCAGGCAAATTTAACGCTAGAGGGCAACTTTGACCCAGAATCTTCTGACAACCTAATAAATATTGTATATTCTTTATTATCTTGCTGAATTTCTTCCATTAGCTTTTTATTCCTCAAGATTAAAAGCATGAATTTCTACAAGAAAATATTACAATAGACGGTCTGTGATGCGAGAAATTTAGGAAATTTACGAAAGCATTTTTTAGATTTAAACACTCTATTTTTATTTAGCAATGTTACCCAAACTTCTTGTCTTGGTCTTTCATTCACACTAAACTCATTATATACAAGAAAATTGATGTGAAGTGTGAACTTTCACAGGGATTTGTAGGTATTTTGTATTTCAGGCTTGTGTAGGTATTTAATATGTGTAAGTAGCTAACATAACAGAATGCTGGATGTTTGATAAAAAGTTTTTTGATAATCATTTTTATTCGTTATTTGAGTACTAAGAGCTTGTTTGTTAACAGTTTGTGATCAGCAAATACGGCTATCATAGTGTTTTCTGTTTCAGGTATATCTGCAGTATAAAGCAGGTAGAAAAATGGCCCTAGTACTCTACCTTGAGAAACACCAGATATTTCTATCTGTCTACTGTATACAACATATTATTAAATGTTTGAGAAACATTAAGAAATACGGTCGCACAATTACATTTCTTCAAGATTTCTTATCTATTTGATTCACTTGTCTATTCTATTCTATTTATTTATGTCTATTCACTTGTCTAGTTTATTAAATCGTTAAAAAAAATTTACGAAATCCATATTGATGATTAGGTAGAAGTGTGGTTAAATCAAAGGTTTCTTTTGGAAACCTGTACTGGAAAATAATTCTTTAATTTACTAAAACTAATTACTTAAAAACTTTGGGATAACAGGATCAAGCTATACGCAAATTTTTCATCCATCAACATCCCACTGTGAACAAATATCCAACTCTTATTATATTAAAACAGAGAAATAGTTTTACGAACTTTATAGTACAAAATGAAATAAAGTTGTAAATAATATGTAACAATTAATGTACTGGTTAATAGCTAGAGTAGCTAAGACCAATAAAGCTTAATTAAAAACACTTTTTTATTTAGCAGTGTTACTCAAACTTCTAGTCTTACACTCTCATTTACATTAAACTTATTATATACAAGAAAATTGTTGTGAAGTGTGAACTTTCACACATTTTAGGGTTTTGTATGTATTTAATAAGTATAAGAAGCTAAACAGAATGCTGGATGTCTAAGAATATTTTTTTGATAATCATTTTTATTCGGTATTTGATTATCAAGAGCTTTCATTTAATTTTTTTAAACTAAATTTAAATAAATTGCAAAAATATCATCACAAAATTTAAATTAAAAAATCCCAGTGATATTTTCTGTATTTGTTCCGTATCTAGATCTTCATTAAATTAATAATAAATATACTGATAAATGATTTCATTTTTATAATTTCAAAAACGAATTTGTCAAAAATAACAATGTGTAATTAGGCTTATAAATATTTCACTGTTAAAAATGATTTATTCTTGTTTGAGACCTTAATAACAAAAAAAAAAAAAAACAAAATAAATAAAATTATTGCAACAATAACTTGAATCATGGCGTATAACAAACAGTAGGCTCCTTACACACATGAACTCGATTCTCAGCTGTTAAAATTTTTTTGTTATATTTTTATTTTAAAATAAGACTTATACAAAGTATTCATAACATTATTAGCCATAATTTAGCCATTGATTAAAAAAATAATTAATTTTGTCAAAAACACAAAAACTACAATATTTTCAAAAAGCGCAATCCTATGAAAAATTCCTGCTAGTCCTCGGCTCAGATCAATGTACATTACCTATAATTTTCTCAGATTTTTAATTAAATTAAAAAGGGTTAAACCCTTTTAGGTTAAATGGTGCGGAATGAGAAATTTTTTAGCACATATTTGGTTAAAATCGTGTTAAGAGAAACGAGTTTAAAAAAACTACTTTTTGTTTTTTCTACGTTTTAAGAGCTTTCTTTTAATACCACACAATAAATTTTTAAAAACAATTATTTTTCATTAAAAAAATCTATATTTTTCGAAAAACTAATCTGATCAAAAATTCCTGTTTAATTGTTCCGGTTTCTATCAATGTACATTATGGAGTTTTTTTTTTTTTTTTTTTGATTTTTATATCAACCCCTCTGGGAGATAGGGTGGGAGACGAAAAGTTTTTTGACTTATTTTTGGTGAAAATCCCACAAAAAATGTTGTTTGTTTATCCACGCATTAAGAGGTTCCATTTGATCATCATCATCATTGGCGCTACAGGACAAGGTGAGCTTAGGACTCCTGTTTCCAGGTTTCATGACCATGTTTTCAAACTACATTGTGTACAGTGTACATTCAGAAGTAATATGGTCAGTATTACGTCCAGTTTTTAGCGTACACAGAGAGGCACCTACAGTTTATAACCGGTTGCGAACGGCTCAACAGAACCTGTAATTTGTATAAATATTTTTAAATTATTTGATAAAATTATTTGACATGAGCAGGAATTGAAGTCACGTTCATGCCCTTGCTTAGCAATAAAACAGTAGGTACAAACGATTTAACGCTTGCAGCACATGTTTCCTCGTTTTATTTGACACCCAAATCAAAATTTTAAAAAAATATTTATATTTCCATTAAATATAATTTTTTTTTATTCATCTCGCGCTGTATTTTTTGAACTCTCTGTATTTTTCCTGTATGTGGGTCAAAGAGTTATACAAGCATGCCAAATTTCAACTTTTTATATTTAGCCGTTTGATTACAATTTCTAGCATGCACAGACACATGAATGACGCTATAAGGATTTTTTGGTGGTCATACCTACAAAACCCTAAAAATAGGGCAAATAAATATGATTAGTTTTCAATGATAAAAACAGGCAGATAAAATAAAACTAAATATGACACATGCCTGCAAATATAAATTTTAAATATAGATAACACCTAAAAACTGATCATATGATACTATGTATGTTATGTGTTTAATGTATGAATGAATGCCATTTATTTGTACTTTGATAATACGTTAATTTATTTGACTATTTGACAGAAATTGAGATTAGCAAATTGTTTGACAATAATATTCAAAAGTATTGGACCATAACGTGATTAAAAAAATATACATATTTATCAGAGATGGCCGGGAAAAAAATCATATGACCAAAATCATGTAAAAAAATCATGTATTCCAAAGGTTTTTTATTTTTTTTTTATTTAAAAATTTTAAGACGCTTTAGCTACTGTGGCTATTAGCGTCTGTGTTTACATCGATTTTTACAATATATGTTTTATTTTGCATAGATAGGTTATACACAGATGTTTAGATTTTATTATAAAGATTTACTTGTGTAATAAAGTTAAGTATATTTGTCATTGTATTTGTGTCGTTCGCGAGGGCTTGTTTTATCGTGTTTGGGATGTTGTTTCATAGTTTTTCTTGTTGGTATTTTGTGCAGTGTAGTATGATGTGTTCGAGGGTGAGTGGTGTGTCGCATGTAGGTTGTTGTGTTTTTTTGAAGATGTGTTCATGTGATAACAAGGTGTGCCCTATTCTGAGTCTTGTTAGTGTGACCTGGTCTTTCCTTCTGTGTGTAGATGTCCAATTTTGGGTAGTTTCTTTTATATTTCTTAATTTGTTGGTAATATTTGTGTTGGTCCATTCATTGCTCCAGTCTTCTTTGATTCTTGCTTAAATGATGTTTTTTTGATCTTCGGCTTGTCTTGCATTTTCGTCTGCTTTTTCATTCCCCTTTATGCCTATGTGGGATGGGATCCACACAAAAGTAACTGTATTTTTGTAGTGGGTAATGGCATCGTGTATGTTTTCTTGTCCTTTTTTGATGTGAGGAATTTTTGGGTAGGTCTGTTGATATGACTGAAGTACACTAAGTGAGTCGGTGTATATTATGTAGTGTTTGTGTTGCTCTTTGGATGTCTTTATGTGTTATGTCGCCTTCTGTATGCTAAATACTTCTGCTGTGTAGATGCTGCACTGGTTGGGTAGATGGTATCTATAGGTTTTATCGCCTATTATGGTTACTGATCCCGTTTGTTCATCTATTTTTGATCCGTCCGTATATATTTCTATTCCGTTGGGGTATTTGTTTCGGATTTCGTGGTAAACTTGCTTGTATATTTCAGGGATGGTTTGGTGCTTAGGATATTTTGTTAGGGTTAGGTCAACCTGTGGAGGGAGTAGCGTCCATGATAGGGATTTATTATGATACATTTTTTTCTATTTTGGGAATGATAATGTTATAATGTTGGGTTAATTTGCAGATATGTTTTTGAAGAGAAGTTTTGTCTAGGAGTTTTTAGTTGTAAGTTGTATTTTGGTATATATATTTGTAGGCAGGATTTGCAGGATTTTTTGCAGCGGTTGTTACGTAATTAAGAATTTCTTGGTTACGGTGGTGTAATAAAGGTTTAACTCCGGCTTCGCAGAGAAGGCTATTTATTGGGCTAGTTCTCAGGGCTCCTGTAGAAATTCTTATCGCAGTGTTTTGTATAGTTTCCAATCCATGTATATTAGTCTTTTTTGCTGTTGCGTAGACTATACTTCCATAATCAAGTTTGGATTGTATCATAGTTGTATATATCCTAAGTAATATTTCTTTTTGAGATCCCCATTTACTATGTCCTAAGGTTTTCAGTAAGTTCATTCTTTGCATGCATTATTTTTTTAGGGTTCTTATGTGTGGTACCCAGGTTAGTTTTTTGTCGAATGTCACCCCTAGAAATTTTATATTATCGACAAAGTTAATATATTGTTTATCTAGTTATCCATGTAATGTCCTAGTAATCCATAATTAAATGTTGGGGTGTGTAGTTTTGTGAAGAGGATTGCGTTTTTGGGACGGAGAAGCTAAATCCTGTATGTTTAGTCCATTTTTCTAGATATTTTATTGTTTTCTGTAGGATTATTTTCAGTTGTTTAAGGTTTTTGTTTTTTGCATATATTACCAGGTCATCTGCGAATAATGAAACTTTTACTAATTTAGGGACATAAGCAATAATTTTGTTTATGGCTATTAGAAAGAGTCCAAACGTTTAGGCAGAACTAAATGGAAATCTTATTTTTGTAAGTTGTCACGAGTCCACTTTTTTAGGGTTGAAGAGGATTTTTGCTAAACAAAATGATAAAAAGCATCATTTGAACGATACAAATTAATTTATCCCCCACCCTATCTCTAAGAGGGGTTGATCTAAAAATCTGAAAAAAATCTCCATAATGAACATTCATGGGAACCGGAATAGTTCAACAGAAAATTTTGATCAGATTAGTTTTCCGAAAAATGTAGATTTTCTATGTCGTCGATAAATAAAATATATTTTTTTAAATTTATTGTGTGCTATCAGGAGAAAGTTCTTAGGATGTAGATTAAGAAACAAAAGTAGTTTTTTAAATTCGTTTTTTTTAACATGATTTTAGCTAAAAGAGTTTTTATCCCGCCCCTTTTTACCCAAAGAGGTTAAACTAAAAATCTAAAAAAAATATAGATAAAGTATATTGATCTGAGCCGGAAATGTACTAGAGGAGTTTTTGGTTCGATTGCGTTTTTGAAAATTACTAAAGTTTTTGGTTTTTGACAAAATTATTATTATTTTTTAATTCATGGTTAAATTATTTTTTAATTCATGGTTAGTTATGGACTTTTTGTATTTATGGCTAAAATGGTGTCTTTTTTGAAATTAGAAATATTATAAATAATTTTAACAGCTGAGGATCGAGTTTTGAACACCATACTACACTATATGTACTTTATCTCTACAAAATTATTTTATTATTCTATTATATATTGTGATTCAACCTACTGTTTGAATAACTTTAGATTTTTGTTTTTAAGGTATCAAAGAGGAATAAATCATTTATTGTATTGAAATATTTATAAATCAAATAACAAATTGTTAATAGTGAGAAATACGTTTCTGAGATTGAAAAAATTAAGTTATTTATCAATATATTTCTCATTAATGTAATAACGACTGGAAAATGAAGCAAATGCAGAAAAAATCTTTGGATTTTTTGCAAATTAATTAATTATTTTGTAAAAATGGAAGCTCTTAGTACTCAACTAACGAAATAATATGATTATCAAAAAACTGTTGATTTGGATGTGATTTTAGAATACATATCCCTAGACATCCAGTATTATGTGAGCTTTTTACACTTATTAAATACCTACAAAATCTTGAAATGAGTGAAAATTCACACTGCACATCAATTTTTTGTATAGCGACTTTAATTCACACAAGTTCAGCTTGTTTTGTTAAATGTTTGCTGGCTGGTACACCTGAACAAACATACGTGTGCAGTATGGCTGTACAAGCACGCGTATCTAACATACCGGAATGAAGTATGATAAACCTGTACTATTATTTCTGCCTGTACATGCGACCAAAGCAAACAGTTCCATTCTGTATGCGCCTGAGACACCTGTGCAGGTGTACCGGAGCGTGGCTAGCGACTGACACTTGCGCAGTACAGTTTCTGTCTTATACTATTCACAGCCTTTACTAGATTTTCTGTGCTCTTTGCAAGTTTTTAACTTTAACCTTGCTGTGTCGTTCATTTTGTATGTATAGGTGCATATAAGTCGAATCCCTCTACCCCCTTCGGATTTTTATCTTTCGATATTGTGTAGTCAGCTCTGGGGTTGACTCAGCCTCAAGTATTTAATAATTAAAATGAGTACCTGTTTATACAGGGATAATAAGAGTGGACGAAACGCTACACTGACCACGTGGCTTATGATATCCATGGACGGCGGTCTGGAAACGGAGAACTTATCTTCTCTCCCCAATACGTCTATCTAGGCGTTGGGAATCTGTTATTATTTATTTATTTTTTTAGGTACATATAAGATGAGAGGGTCAAAAATTGCCCATCAGATGCTATGACTATGATTAATATTATATATTTTTAATTATATGAAAATAAAAATATAGGAGTGCAACAGTAAACATTTATTTAAAAAAAAAAAAAGATCGTCTGAGTATAAGTAAAAAACAAATAAAAAGAAGAACAAACACTGTGATAAAAAACAATGAGGAATATGAAATTTTGTGTATAGTAAAATATCATATATTTCAATAATAAATTTATACAAGACAACAAAAAAAGAAATTCTTCTATTTGTTAACACTGTTTGCATTTTTGTTCTTAATGTTTCTTGCAACAATATTTGTTACATTTACAATACAAATTTGAACATTTATTTATTTTTTTATCAAGCCTAAGTCCACAAGTTAAATCGTTTGTACATACTCTTTGATCGCTAACCAACTGTATGAAAGTGAGTGCAACTCATATCAAATAATTATGTAAAAAATATTTATACAAATTACAATTTCAGCTGAGCCGTTCGCAACCGGCTATAAACTGTAGATGACTTTCTGTGTATGCTAATAAATGGACGTAATACTGACCATATTACTACTGAATGTACACAGATTAATAATATGGTCATAACACCTGATAACGGCTCACCTCGCAACATAATGTGGGGAGCTACGATATATAAAATATGAAATGTCACGGTTGGCTGATTTATTTATTTCATTTTACTTACTCTGTACATCCCTCACATTATGGGTTCCAAGACTTGCGAGCGGATCAAGCCTGGACCCCCCCTATTAGTCCGCTAGCTGGTTGCTATGATTCTTGGAAGAATTAAGGGTTGTTTCAATTAAACTCAACATTTTAGCTAACCTACTTTAATTACGATTACGGTTTAAATATTAACATGATTACACTAGACTTACAATTACGTCGATACAGCTAAATCCAAAAGAGACACACATTCGCACACACTAGACACACTTTACACCAAACACTAATTTAACCACTACATGTTTCTAAATATTGTCTCTCCACTTTTTTAGCTGGTCACTACACTAACGTTCATACGGAATTACATTGTTACTTTATTTCGACTCGCCCAAACACTCTGAATGTCTCTAACCCATGTCTCTTAAAAAAGCAACTCCAAAACATGGTCTTAACCATACGACGGCTTAAGCTGAACTCTTTTTAACATCTTAACGTTATGACGGTTTAAGCTCAACTCTTTAAAAGGCGGCCATCCTGGAAAATGCTTACTTCGCCCAACTGTTAAATGTCATTTAACACCTCTTGACTATCGGTCTTCTACTATCTTATAATTCATAATTTATTTGTGATAACTCAGATAAATATCCCATTAGAAAATAGCCTAATCAGAATATTTATATCTCAGACAAAATTTAATTATTATTTATGTGCTTATGGTTGACGTATATTTATTTAACACAATAATTTACGATTCACTTTTCATGTTCCATTGACAAAGTGTCAAGTTGCAATAATAAACAATCTCCCGTTATCTTAAATGCCCTTTCTAAGAAATAGATTATTTTTGTATCGTTTAACAGATTAAATATTTTACTCTAATTAAATGATTATAATGAATTTATTTATGAAATTTTATTTATGAAATAATACCAAAATTACCTCCCTTACAATAACATAACTGGTTATACTCCGGAATATATAAATATAGACAATAAAAACTATGTAAAAGTTGGTTAACAGAGATATAAAATTTAAACGCACAAATAATAGTTTTTAACATATTTAAACATTTTCACAGAAACAGTCCATAAACAGACCATCACGTAACTCACTCTTCATAAACTACGCGAACTATTCCTATCTTGTAAATATAAACTATGTGTTTATGTTGTTCTTAAATAAGTTTATATTTCTGGGTTCGATAGCCAACAAAGAAAGGTTATTCCATCTGTCCACTATTTGATTTGAGAAAAAGTTTTGCCTGGTTAGCAGACAGAATTTATCTTTCTTCAGTTTGGCACTGAAATCTCAATCGAGAGTTAGTTTTTCTGATAAAGATGCGTTTCGCAGTTATGATGTCTACTAAACATTTTGCTTTTTTAAATTTGTTTGACCTATTTTATAAATAAAATAGGACCAAGTACACTGCTTTGCGGGACACAACTGAGCATTTTAAAAGAATAAGATTTTGACTCACCAATTTTGACTGAGAAGATGCGACCAAGAAAAACGCAAATATTTAAAATAATTAAAAATGTCAATAGTGTTCAAGCTTCGTCAGAAGCTTATTGTGAGTTACGGTATCGAACGCTTTAGCATAATCCAAGTATATAACGTCAACTGATTTGTTTTAATCGATGCTTTGCGTTATGAGTTATAAGTATTACCAACCAAGCTGGTAACTACAGATCAACCTGGTACAAAGCCATGTTGGTGTTAAGTTATGACTTTGTTACTAAATTAGAATGGTGGTAGTTTATTTAGAATGACTCGTTCCATGCATTTACAAGTAATACTTGTTAGTTTTATCGGCCTAAAATTACACTGGTCAACAAGGTTTTTGGTGTTTAGAAAATAAACATCATTCCTATACGAAATTGGTCTCCTAAATTGAAAATTAACCTTCATTTTGACCCATCAGGTCAAGTTTTCAAGTTACGCAACATACTTAATATATTAGGTTTGTGTCCAAGTGTAGCTCTACTGGCGCAGCTGTACATGTGAGTTAGTTAGTTAGTTATTTGCTATTTGCGCCTAGCTGTGAGTTAAAGTTAACATGTGAGTTAAAGTCCAAATGTATGTCATGGGTGTATATGCGAGTCCATATGTTATGTTATATAGTCACTATGTATGTGTGTGTACGTCAACTACAACAGTTGGTTCTTTATCGTATTACAATTTCGTTTCATTCTTCTCAGATTTTGTAAATGTGGTGAACAAAGCAATATAAAATGTGTAAGATGTCATCACGATGGTGTTGCGTTAATTCTCGAAATGTGTTTTGTTATGGTTGTGGAGAATACACATTACTTGAAAATCGAAAGAACATCAGTGATTTTGTTGAAAGAGCATATTTGGCATATTTTGGGGCCAAGCTGGGAGACCAAGATAAATGTTGGGCGCCGCATAGTGTCTGCAAACAATGTACAAAACTTTTGGACTAGAGGGACTAGAAAAAGTATGAGATTTGCTATACCAATGGTATAGCGGGAGCCCAAAAATCACGTGAATGACTGCTATTTTTGTGCTCTAAATTTGAAGGGTATTAACCGGAAAAACCGACAAACGCTTGTCTATCCTAACCTTGCCTCTGCTATGAGATTTCCACACAGTGAAGAGCTTCCTGTTCCTAATTTTAGTGTCTTGCCTCAGACAAGTTTACCCTAAACCGACGAAGATGCATCACCCGAAGATGAGACAAAAGATCAAGGCTTTTCAGTTGAAGCCATACCTCAGCGATTCTCCCAGCTAGAGCTGAATGATATAGTTTGTGACTTGAACCTCTCAAAAAATTCTGCAGAACTGTTGGCTTCCCGACTAAAAGAGAAGAATCTTCTAGAGAATGGTGCCCGTATAACCTTTTATCGGAGTCGGCATGAAGAGTTTGTTTCTTTTTTTACCAAGGAGGAAGAGCTGGTTTATTGCAGAGATGTCAGTGGGCTTCTTGATAAACTTGGCATTGATGAATACAAACCAGAGGATAGGCGTCTTTCATAGACAGTTCTAGTCGTAGTTTAAAATGTGTAGGTATTGTTACTCGGCCACTCAACAAATCTGAAGAAAAAACATGGAGATATTAGGTTAGGTTTAGAGATTATATTTTATCATGATCATAAATGGGTAATTTGCGTTGACTTAAAGATGGTGAATTTTCTCTTAGGACAGCAGTCTAGTTACACCAAATACCCATGTTTCCTCTGCATGTGGGACAGTAGAGACCAAGTAAACTACTATGTTATGAAAGACTGGCCGCCACGAACAAGTATAGGGGGGTGCTTCAAGTATAAAAACTGTAATATCAACACATGTACACTGTTGAAAATATTTTTATGCGCATTTATTAGCATCTACTGGAGCCAAAATTTGAGATAAGAAGTGTAAGAAATCTAGACCTGATAGAGAAAAACTGAAGTCATTTTCGAATTTAGTAGGAAAAATACCTTAAGAATTCGTAAATATTCCAGGCACCAGACAAAAAAATATTTTTTTGTTGCCCAGTGTTATCTACTATTGTCTTTTCTCCTTTTTTGTAGAACGGCTTAATTTGAGCTGATTTCAATCGTTGGGCAATGATCTAGTTTTAAAAGCCATGTCTATTAAATCTACAACCATGGACACAATAGAGGTTGCATACCTTTTCAGTTAAATTGGAGGTATTTGATCAGGTCCAGGTGAGGGTTTCTCGTTTAGCATCACAAGAATTTCTTCTATTTCAGCAATCGTGAAAGGTATTTCATTGAAAGGATCTTCTGTACATCTCTCTTTGTTTTTACTCTTGGGATCAGCATGTTCAGTTTTCCGTATAAAATATTCTTTGTTAGTCTTCTTTTATTCTCATGACTTGTCCTATCGCTTTTCATATCCTGGATTAAACACGGTAGTAACAAAATTTAACTCTCTGGGTTTTATAAAATGTAATGAAAATAAAACTCATTATGGAGGTCTTTAGAAGTATTAGTCGTAGCTGTGTGCCTTTTAGATTACACAAGTATGAAAATTTCTCTATTTTTATTCGTTGAGGAAAATAATTTTCACTCCTTTTTGCAAAACTTTATTTATATAAACTCTTATTACTTCTTTGACACTAAATTCTTTCATCTTCCCCATAAATAAACTGGAAAATCTTTTAATTTTTGTCACACATAAACTAACTCAAAATTTAAATAATATTTATTTATATAAAATGCTATTTCTATCAAAAAAATAAACATATTTGTCGCGATATCAATATTTGGTCAAAGCTAGAGAAATATAAAATTTGTAAATTTATATTTCCGGAATTCTGAGAAAAAATGGTCCGGAAATGGAGAGAACATAGAAACAGAACCGACGAGTACTCACAATTAGAAATAAATGCTACTGTTGGCAATCTATTAGAAATTAATTTTAATTAAACTTATAGGGGGTTATGATAATGATGGAATTCTGTGTAAACTTTTAGTTTCTGTTCTGTAGTTCTGTAGTTATTTAAGAACTTATAAAATATTTGGATTTCTGTGTAAGTCTCTAGTTTACAGATTTCTGTAAATATTTATAGATTACCATAAATGTTATGGCCAGGCATTTAGCTAACTGTAAGCTTACAGGTAAACAAGTAATTTTTAAATTTTTATCATGAATAATGATAATACTATGTTTTATTTCATTTTGATGCTATTTATTGAAGATAATATACGATCGTAAGTATGAAACATTGAAGTAGTTATTTAATACGTGTAAGAAGCTAACATAATCCTGGATGACTAGGAATATTTGTTTCATAATCACATCAAAATCAAAGTTTTTTGATAATCACTTTTATTCGTTATTTGAGAACTAAGAGCTTCCATTCAATTTTTATTTGAACAAAATTTAAATAACTTGTCAAAAAATCCAGCATTTTTTCTGCATTTGCTTTGTATTCAAGTCTTCATTAGATTAATAAGAAATAAATCGATAAATAGCTTAATTTTTTTCAATTTCACAAATGTATATTTCACTATTAACAATGTGTTATTTGATTTATATTTATTTCATTACTGTAAATGATTTATTCCTCTGATACTTAAAAACAAAAATCTAAAGTAATTCAAATAATAAGTTGAATCACAATGTATAATAGTATAATAAAATAGCTGCACTACTCACTACACTCTACAGTGTAGAGTATAGTGTTGTGTTCATATGCGTCGAGTCTACAAATAAATATGAACTTGGTCCTCAGCTGTAAAAAATATATATTTTTGTTTTAAAAAAGACTACACACTACCTAACCCATAAATACAAAAATATCCATAGCATTATTAGCCATAATTTAGCCATGAATTAAAAAATAATTAATCTAGTAAAAAACGCAAAAACTGCAATATTTTTCAAAAACGCATCTGATTCAATCAATATACATTACCTATATTTTTTCAGATTTTTAGTTTAACCCCATTGGGTAAAAGGGTGCGGGACAAGAACTTTTTTAGCACATTTTTAGCTAAAATCGCGTTAAAATAAACGAATATTAAAAACTACCGCTCATTTCTTAATCTACGTTTTAAGAGCTTTCTATTGATACCATACAAAAAACATTCTAATTTTATTAATGACAAGAAATCGACATTTTCCGAAAAACTAATCTGATCACAATTCCTGTTTAACTATTTTGGTTCCCATCAATGTTTATTATGAAGATTTTCTTCAGGTTTTTATCTTCAGGTATTTGGGGATGTGTTTTTTTTTTAACTCTCAGTATTTTTCCTATGTGGGGGTAAAGAGTTGCATAAGCATACCAAATTTCAACTTTCTATGTTACGCCGTTTGGGCACAATTCCTGTCCTACAGACAGACAGATACACAGAGAAACAGATAGACAGACAGACAGATAGACAGACAGACAGATAGACAGACAGACAGATAGACAGACAGACAGATAGACAGACAGACAGATAGACAGACAGACAGATAGACAGACAGACAGATAGACAGACAGACAGATAGACAGACAGACAGATAGACAGACAGACAGATAGACAGAGAGACAGATAGACAGACAGACAGATAGACAGACAGACATACAGACATACAGACGTATGAGTGACATTTAAATTTTTATATAACAAAAAAAAAACATTATGGTGGTCATACCTACAAAACCATTAAATTGAGAGATGTCCTTGATATCCTGTACATCAGTTTTGTTCCAGAAAACTTCAATACAATTGTACCATCTTTGTGTAGATTCAAGTCATCAAATTTTTTTTTTTCACTTGCTGACTCTTATCGATAATTATAATATTACCTCATATCGTGGCGTACGTGGGGGGGTGGATTAGGGTGATAACTTCCCGTCCCCCCGAAAATTAGAAAAGTACTAAAATTATAATAACCGCATTTCAAAACTGCGACATTTCATTACGTATAATTTCCGATGTTGTGATACGCCACTGCCTATCTTCGCAAATTAAATAAAAAATATGAATTTGGAAATTGCCAGAAGATGCAATTTTCTGATTCCGATTTTCGTAGGTTCAAAAATGTGAGGAATTTAGACACCCTAGTCAAAGTGTAAATTCGAACGCATCATTTTCCCATATCTGGTGAAAGCCGTTCTTTTTATTGTAAATCTGCAATTAGAGCTATTACCATTTGACATTCGCTGTCGAATGTATAGGGCGTTAATCCTGCGATTGTACTAAATGTAGGTAGGAGAACTGTTGCATTTTTAATAACAGCAAATTACAGAACAGGACTCCATTTGCAACACTGAATTGCTAACTTTGAACATCACTCCACAATAGATGCACTATTTTTGAAACCTCTGATTAAATTTTACAGTTCAAATTGAAAAACAAAGTTTACAAAAAAATAAAAACCACATAAAATGAATTAGAATTTTCTCGTGTATTAGGTCAATCGACTGGATTTTTTATGCCATATATAAAATATTATATTTTATGAATGAATATGTATTAGTCAAGTGGAAGAAAATTAACGTTTTATGCGCTGTACACTGTGTTGTTGTGTATCTAGTTACAAGTATCTAGATACAGTAACTAGATACTTTTTCAAGTATCTAGATACAAATTAGATACTTTTTGAAATATGTATCTGTATCTGTATCTAGATATTTAAATTTGAGTATCTTGTATCTGTATTTCAGATACTTGCTCGTTACATTATTTTTGTACCGTGATACCGAGCTGATATAAAAGTTTAATTATAAATTGTCATTTGGAATATTTTATTTTTACTAATATTGGTGACTGCCTTCGGGTAAAAAAAAAATGTTATTCTCACTCGTTTTTCGTAGTTTTTGAACGGCCCTTAAAACGGAAGGTATTATATGCAACACTTGGTTCACAAAAAGGGTTCACAATAAATGAAAACTGAATTTTTGAATAAATATTGTTGCTATTTCGATGACCAATTTACTAAAAACATATGAAAAATTATATCCACACAAGTGGTTTGGGAGTGGACCGTTGTTTTGTGAGGCATTTTATCACTTGAGGCCTGACTCTAGTCCGCCTCACCCAAGGGCCGACCATGCCTAGTGTGGATATTAATTTAATTTTTTAATTGAAATCAGTAAGGTAAGTAGGTGTGTTTCCTATGAGACGTAGAAAAATAATTTTTTTGACATTTCATATAAATTTAATTTGTAAGCCTCAGAATGTGAAATGAAATTTTATGTATAAATTAAATTTGTAAATAAAATGGAATGTCAACAAAAAAATCACATCTTATCAGTAATTTTTTATCAGTAAACAAAAATGATCGTGGCATTACAAAAATTCCACTACAATTAGGGCTAAAATTTGATTGAAAAATACATCCCCTTAACAAGCGTATCTATAAGACTAACATTAGTCTTATACATATGACTTACATACTACATACGCAAATTTGCGTCAAATTGTTTACAATATGGCGTCTATAATTTGTATAATAACAATTACACAATTTTTTTTTTTACAATTAAAATTATCCTATTGGATAGATAAAAAAATTGTGCCAATTTTGATGCATAGATTATTAGTAATTTTATTTCAGATTTTTCGTTTTTTATAAGAAACTATACGGTTGTGCACCCTTTTAAGCGGTGTAGATATTTTGTCTCACTTGCATCTGTTGCAAGTAATGGAAAATTGTTTTTAATTAATTGTTTAGTTAATTAATAATATTTAAAAATTACAAAAATTGGTCCAGCAGTTTTTACATGATATTAATTGCGAACAAAATTTTCATTTAATTTTTATGTATATAGAAAATTAGAACGTTTAAATTGACTGAAGTATATAGCCACTAACAAACGAAGATTTAGTATCTGTGTTAACAGTCTAAGAAAATTAAAAAAAATTGATGTGAATATTCACACATTTCAGGGTTTCGCAGGTATATAATAAGCGAAGGCGGTATGCTGAGTGTGTAGGACAAATTTTACTTTGTAGTAATCACGGCAAAATGAACGATATTTTTAAAATAATTTATCGTCTGTTAATCATATAATAAGACTGGTTATTAAATTTACGCTCTTAAAAATTAAATACAACATTTGTCAAAATATAACTAGAATTTTGACAAAATAATTTCAACATAATAAAAATGCAAAAAAAAAAACAGAAAAAATAAAATTCACTCGGTACTCAAACTCGAAACCCTTCGTTTCCAACGCATTTTAGCTTACAACACCAGTGCTCTAACCCATTACGCTATCGCACGCCTTGCATGTGAGTGTCTTAAAAATCACAAAAAATGCATTATTTTCCGAAAACATAATCTGATCAAAAATTCCTGTTGTACTATTTCGGTTCACACCAATATACATTACTTAGAATTTTTTTAGATTTTTAGTTTATCTGGGCTGCAGGGTGTGGGACAAAAAATTTTTTGCACAATTTTGGCAAAAATTGCATCAAAATAATTTATTTTTCAAAAATAAAAATTTGATCGTTAATCCACGGCTTTCATTTGATACCCTACTAAAAATTTTAAAAAAATATTTTTGTTTTCGATGAGCACATATTTGTTTATATTTTTAGGGGGGTATGTTTTTTAGATGTTTCAGTATTTTTCCTATGTGCGGGTCAAAGAGTTGTATAAGCATGCCAAATTTCAACTCTCTAGGTTTAGCTGTTTGGCTACAATTTTTACCGAACAGACAGACAGACAGACAGACAGAAAGACAGACAGACATACATACAGACAGACAGATAGACAGACAGACAGACAGACGACCAAATGATGGTATAAGGGTTTTTTGGTCATACCTACAAAACCCTAAAAAGAGATCTGAAGTTTTATGAAAAAATTATAATATTAGCTTGCATAGGCATTGGGTCAGTTTTTAACCGAAGTTAACATTTTACTGAATATAATTCCTCCTAATTCAATAACATAACCTCCTAAAATAAATGTGGAAAAGGAAAACATTCCATATAATGAAAAATTTTAGTGGTAATTTGAATGAAAGTTTTTTTGTTTTAACATTTCATTAGATAAAACTAACAGAAAAATTAACCAAAATGTAAAATGGTTTAAAAGAAAATCTTGAACGTAATGAGTAATAATTTTGTCGTTCTCTCTAAATATGAAATGTGCCACGGATATTTCAAATATAGGAATAAATAAATACTAACAGAATACCCGTTCTTCGCACGACATAAATTTACTTATGTTGATTATAAATTAAATACTCGTATTCATATCATATAATAATTCCTAGCATACAAATCACGGAGTCTGAAGAGATATAAAGAGATAAGAGTGATCGGAATACCGAGCTCCTTGAAGGGGAAAAGAGAAAGATCAGGGGGTAGAGTCAGGAGCATAGCAAGGTTGAGATGCGGCAACAAAGAGAGTAACAATAGGTACTGGGCAAAGCCAGAGGTCAAGCTCTGCAGAATGTGCATGGAAGATGAGGAAACCTTGGAGCATCGGGCAAGGAGATCGCAGTCTGGGAAGAAGAGATAAAGGAACTGCTGAGGAAGGCAAGGGAGAAAGATGGACGAGAGAACTGCAAGCAAGAAGGAAGGAGATAGAAGAGGTAAGCCGAGATGAGAATAAGTAGAAAAAGAGGGACACTGGAAGAAAACAAATAAATGAGATAAAAAATATTGTAAAATTATCAAATATCAAATATTGTACGTTATTTTATTGATAATAGTTAATACCCTAAACGCCGCAAGGCCTAGGGTAATAAATAATTATTATTTTTATAAAGCGCAATGTATGTTTGTATGTGGGAATTTTAGGCTTCGTGTCATGTCGTAAGACTTCGTGAAATTGACCTGCTCTACCCAATGAGCATAAGGCTTAAGATAGTTACACGTTACATGTACCAGTTGATGACAACCTTGGAGCATTTAGCTTATAGTTGCAAGGAGATCGCAGTCTGGGAAGAAGAGATAAAGGAACTGCTGAGGAAGGCAAGGGAGAAAGATGGACGAGAGAACTGCAAGCAAGAAGGAAGGAGATCACATAGGGAAACCGGAATGAGATTAGTAAGAAAGAGAGGGACATTGGAGAAAGAAGAAAGAAATGAGATAAAATATTGAAAATTATAAAATATTGTATTGTTCGTTATCTTATTTTTATTTTTCTGTTTGTAATGGTTAATACCCGGGTCCGGACAATTCATCGCAGAAAATTCATCGTGGGAAATTCATCGTGGAAAATTAATCGCAAGAAACTTCATCGCGGGGAACATTCATCGCAGGGAAACTTCATCGCGAGAAAAATTATCGCAAGAAAATTCATCGCAGGCAAGATTCATCGCGGGGAAAATTCATCGCAGAGAAATTACAAACGCTAAAGTCGTACGTACGTGCGCATTGCTGGGTACGAAATTTATTGATGAAAAATTTTTAGGTAAACTCCAACTAGGTAGGGTTGGTGTTTTTGGACCAAACTAGGTCCAATCTATCTCCTGAGAGTAGGGTCGAAGTTTTTGGATCAAATTAGGTCCAATCCAACTTACTTACGCGTTACGCGTGTATGTCGCGAATATTGAATGAAAATAGAATAAGGGCTTATCACATTTTTAATCCAAATTTATGTGCAAATTTGCGTTTTCTCCGAACATTTTAGGAGTTTCTGAAGTAATCGACTTTCACCGAAATAGCTAAATACAGCTTTGTGCAAAACATAGAAGACCACCATGCCAAATATTAAAACTAAACAATATTTTGTTTATGTAAAGTACTCTTGTTGATATTAATTTTCTATCTTATTTATGTCTCTTATATGTAATAACAATTACCAGTTTTATTAAACGATTTCAATTTCAATGGAATTCGCTCACTGCACGAATTAAAATGACCCGATATTTAACTTAATTTCCCTGCGATGAATATTCCCTGCGATGAATTTTCCCTGCGATGAATTTTTCTGCGATGAACTTTTTTGCGATGTATTTTCTTGCAATGAATTTTCTCACGATGAAATTTCTCTGCGATGAATGTTCCCCGCGATGAATTTTCTTGCGATGATTTTTCCCGCGATGAATTTTCTGCGATGAATTATCTCGCGATGAATTTTCTGCGATGAATTTTCCGTAAATCGTTAATACCCTGTACGACGCAAGGCCTAGGAAATAAAGAATATATAATAATTCATAGCATATCTAAAGAACTTCTTTGTACACAACATTTGTGATTTTTCCATTTGGCTCACTAATGAAATAATCTATGCTTTTACTTCCTATTTAACTGGAAATGTAGAGCTGACCTTAGAAATACCTCGTTCTTAAATCAACGAGTATAATTCTGTGTGTAGAAATTATAATATTTTAAAACTGTCGTATTTTCGGTTCAGACACACTGAGTTACATAATTTTTATTTAGTTTTATTCAATAATGTTCAAAGAAAACATTTATGAAATTTTTATAGAGAGATTACTGCGGAAAATATTTCTAGGCACTTTCTAAAAAAAATTAGATATTCTTTTCTCAGAAACTGAAATAGATAGAGATATTATATGGTATTATGTAAGCGTAGCTTTTCTTCAGTGTTTTCTAGCTAAAAAATAAGAAGGGAAATGCTTCTGATGAACAAATTTTTATTGGTTCTCACCCCCTACAACTACCACTTTAAATTAAAATTTTGATAGAAATTTTTCACGTGAGTCATGATATCTGACTGTAGTTCACCTGTAATAAGTACCCACGTTTAGGTCTTACATAAAAGAGAAACAGACTGACGGACATACAGATATTGGTATTTTAATACCAGATTTAAAAAAATATAAAGTTCGCTAAAGCGGGAATTCGTTAAAAAAGGTACACTTGCAAAAATCATCATGGAAGTGGCAATGTTATAACCATATGTACAAAATTTTATCAAAATCCGACCAATTGTTTTTGAGTTTCTTGGATAAGCAGACACACGGAGTGGGCTAGCGCATTAAATCGTGCAGTTTGGATTGATGAAAACAGTCTGGATTGTGAGGTTGGTGGTTCGATTCTGCGTTGGTGATATTATTTGGGCGAGAATAATATTGTCACTATTATGATATAATTGTATGCTAATGTCCCAATTCTTTGAGCGGCCTTTAGGTGGTGTAGGTCGCGGTTGCCGACTTGCGGTTTTGGGAATTAAAGAATGTGCAGAGTGTTGCGTGTTTGTCAACATAAGTTTTGTACTACTTTCTGATGTGTTGATAAACATTACTCAATTGTGCCGACTATGTTCTTTAATTGCTACCAACAATTACACAAATGAATAATGTTTCCAAAACAATTGAGGTAGGACCTGACGTCATAGTGTCCTGGTTAACAGTTATAAAATGGTCTTAGGGAATAGAGTCGTTAGTAACTGATTCATTGAGTCAGTCATTGAAGTATTCATTTATTCAGTAGATATTCATTCGATCATTTTTGTGAGCACGCTACCCAAGGACCAGCCCAGCTGTTCAAGTCATCAACCCGAGATGTGAGTGCCGTGTACAGGGCTTCTCCACGTGTCCACCTCGTGCGGATACATGGCATGGTTCGACCGATCCTGGAAAAGCCGGGGCAAGAACGGGACTTACATCAGCTCCTAACAGACAACACCAGCAGCCATTCTGACAGTTATTTGTATTGTGATGTAAAATTATAATAATTTAATAAATTTTGTAGTAAAGATATCCGTTCTTGAATCCACCCCGTGACAATATGTTTACATTACTCTCATTTCACAATCATTGACCCCTCATCCAGGTGTAGGAACTCGCCCCCTGGCATCGGCGATTAGCCTCGTTGCAGAAATAGGCCGATGTAAAATAAATTTAAAAAATCAGTTGTGGCCACCACAGGTACGACCGCCATTATAAAGTACTTATATATAGCAGCAGAGTAAAAATAACTTGGCCTAATATTTTCTAACAGACATATTATTTATCATGACCATGGAAACGTTACATATAAGTATGAAAAAATTGAGACTTCGAAAAATTTTACGAAAATTATTCAAAATTTTTCGTTTTATCAAAAAACGTCTCAAATAAAAGTTATTAATTATTGCTTTTATAGCAACTTTTGTTCAATAAATTTTTTCGAAATATTTTTCTGTTGTGAAATATTCACAAAAATCTTAAAATCGACCCGAGTAAACTCCCATTTTTAGTCAACCGATTTTTACCAAAAGTTGATCAACTCGTGCCGTTGATGGCAGAAGCTTAAATGTGAAGTTTCATAAAAATCCTTTCAGCCGAATTTGCTCTGCACGTGTACACAGACAGACGGACAGACAGACGGACAGAGAGACGGACAGACAGACGGACAGACAGACGGACAGACAGACCGACAGACATCATGCTAAAAATAGTCAAAACTTTATATAGGGACCTCAATTCGTGGAGATCCATCGAAATCTCGAAACGTCAAAATTGGTATGATCACAATACCTCACTTATATATGTTAGCGGTCGGTAAAAAACAGACACACATACAGACAGAGCGTAGAGACAGGTGAACAGACAAACAAACAGACAAATAGACAGATATATAAATAGATAGACGGACAACAATTCTAAAAATGTATTAGTATTAAAGCTACTAAAGCCAAAATACTAAGAATATTTTAAATGTACCAACAGAGCCTTCAACTTTATATATCTAGATACACTTGCTCCTTTTTCCTAGTTCATTTTCTTTTTTATCCATCTTCTCCTAGAAATTTTCTGGCTAACGTGCAAATGTATAGAATTGTAACTTTTTGTATCTGTATAAATATTGTTTTCTATCCTAATATTTAAATGATTTTTTCAGACTGCAAAACCTACAAGACACACTTGTATCTCAATCTTATTCAATAGGGTAAGTTTATTAATATTATTATTATTTTAAATTAAAATTTAAGGATGGTTGAATAGACGATACGGCGATACGAGACGTTTATTAAAGCTAACGCACATTTAAAAAAAATAGTTGAAGAAAATATGCAGATAATCAAGTGTCGGCTTGATAATAATTTATTATCCGTAAATATTAATAAAACTAATTTATTCACTTTACTTCCAACATTAGGGATACATTTAATGAATTTACAGTTCATAAAAGTAAATGTTGCAGAATCAATTGTGATTGCAGTGATCGGATTATAAAAGTAAATTCTATTAAATATCTAGGAATAACAATAGATCAATACCTGATGTGGGATATTGATATTATAAAATTGTATTCTAAATTAAGACAGTTTATTTATTTTATTAAAAAGCTAACCAACATGATCCCATACGGCAAATTAAAATTATTTTATCATGGGCTTGCACAATCTTCAATTGCTTACGGCTTAATTGGATGGCGAGGAACTGCAAAGATACAGATGAACAAAGTTGTTACACTGCAGAAATGAATTGTTAAAATGTTTCGTAAAAGTATGTATTATCCTTCCAGTGGCTTATTCCAAGAAGCAAACATATCACATATTATGCAATTATATTCATATGCAATATTAAAGTATTCATTCAACAATTCAAACGAACTTAATTTTATTAACCATAGCTACAGTACTAGACATAAGGAAAGCGCAATTGTGAATAAAGTTAGCAAAAGTATTGGAAAAAAGTATTTTCTCTATTATGTCCCAAAAATACATAACAAATTTAAAAACTATCTAGATGTTAACGTTTTGACACTTCAAAGAAATAATTATAAATTAGAGCAAAACAATTTTAAATGACATCGACTTTGATGAATTAAACTACATATTTTCGAGGTCATAAATGTGTCTAGTGCATATACAAGGTGTCTCAAAAGAAATTTTATATTTAGTGGATCGATTAAAAAAAAAGTAAGCCGTATATAGAAAAAATGTTTATTAATTATTAAAATACACTTTTTGGGTATTTATTTCTTAAAAATAATATCGTATAAATGTAGACCCTCGCGTTCTCGGCACTCATTTAATCGAACAGTAAAATCACTTATGACGTCTCGGCAGGTGGACTCAGGGATAGCTGCCATTTCGTGACGGATATTTTCTTTCAAATGCACCAGTGAAGTCGGTTTATTGGCGTAAACTTTAGATTTAAGATAACCCCATAGGAAAAAGTCCATAGGGGTTAAATCTGGACTGCGTGGAGGCCAATTTATGTCACCTCTCCGGGAGATCAATTTGCCTGAGAAAATTTCACGAACACGTGGTAGAGACATATTGGACGTGTGTGAAGTTGCTCCGTCCTGTTGGAACCATGTTCTTTGGTTATAGCCAGGAAAGTTTTGCAGTTCAGGTACCAAGAAGTTGTCTAACATCTCCACATAACGCTCTGAATTCACTGTAACTGCACGCCCCCTTTCGTCTTCAAAAAAGTAAGGGCAGATAATTCCTCGCGCCGACATCGCAGCCCATACGGTCACTTTAGGCGAATGTAGGGGTTTCTGATGTTTGCGTTTCGGATTCGTTGCACTCCAGTAGCGGCAGTTCTGCTTATTTACGTGGCCATTAAGATGAAAATGAGCTTCATCCGAAAACAAAATGTTGGTAAACGTTGAAAATCGCTCAATCACCTGATTTACGAAATTAAGCCTCTGACTGGCATCTTGGGGCTTTAATTCTTGCACCAATTGAATTTTGTAGGGGTGCAGCTTTAGGTATTTGTGCATAATGCGATGTAATGATGATCTATGCACATTTAAAGCACTTGCGCGCTTCCGAATTGAAAGGTTCGGGTCGTCACGAACAGACTGATTAACATTCTCCACGTTTTCTACCGTTCTTGATGACCTAGGTCGCCCGGATTTTGATTTATCCAGCGTTGTACCAGTCTCTTCAAACTTTTTAACCCAATGTCGAATGAGAGGAATGCTTGGCGCATCATTTAAGTGGTGAAAACCTCGAATACTGCAGAATTTTCTACGCGCTACAGTCGCCGAATCACCGTTTTTGTAAAACTCTCGCACGCATAACGCGCGGTCTGCTCCCGAGAAACGCTCCATAGCGAGTAAATTCCCAAGAGCCAGGCTACCGATTGACATAACCCCCGCGCCCCTCGGACACGTTGCGTTCACGCAGTAAGCTAAATAAATATAAAATTTCTTTTGAGACACCTTGTACTTAGTATTTGGCTCGTTGATTCAAACTATTTTTTCGTTTCTTTTCAAGTACGTTTCTTAAGTAAAACTAATCTACATTATTGTAATTTTATTGGTAAGAGAAAGAATAAGAGTCACTCAGCTTTTTGGATAATACGTATATTTTAAAAACACAACGTTTCTCTAAACTATTGTTACCATCCTCAGGTGCTATAAAGAACAATAACCTTAGTAAACTAAAACATATAATAATTTGTTGTAATATTACCTATTTTAATGTTACGTTAAACTAACATCATAAACATCATCCATTACAGAAGATAGGGCGATTGTAATGACTAGCCATTACATATAATGGATTGACAATCTTCTCAGGTAGGAAATAGGAAAACAAGAAAAGTTTTAAAGTGGTTTATCGGAATGCTACATGAATTTAAATAACAAAAATCAAAATCTATGGTCCCATATCTGAGGATAACAGAAATATCCAAAAATAAAAATACAATACAATAAATAATTACAATTTTATGACACCACGTAGTTCTACACTCCCTAGAATCTGGTACGCACAAACCCCAGAGTTTGAAGCGCTACCTGATGTATAACACATTGCAACAATTAAAATCTAATTAAACAAGTAAAAATACCAATTAAGAGTAAATTAAGAACAAAACAGTGCGAACTACAGAATGCAATTCCACGATGGAAAATCATACAAATCAGCGTACTACCCCTCCCCGAATCAATGGTACGCTCAAGGATAATGAGAGAACAGTACAACAAATTGTATATCACGACCACCGAAAAAATCACACTAATAAATCACACTGTCCGTCCCCCAAAACCAAATAAGAGAAAATTTAAGAATTAAACAGTGCGAAATACAGGAAACAATTCCACGATGTAAAATCATACAAATCAGCGTACTACCCCCCCCCAAAATCAATGGTACGCTCAAGGATAATGAGAGAATAGTACACCAAATTGTATATCAAGACCACCGAAAAAATCACACTAAAAAGTCACCCTGTCCGTCCCTCAAAACCAAATAAGAGTAAATTTAAGAATTAAACAATGCGATCCAGAGAATACAATTCCGCGATGGAAAATCATACAAATCAGCGTACTACCCCCTCAAAATCAATGATACGCTCATGGATAATGATAATAGTCTAAAATATACGTATTGTCCAAAAAGCTGAGTGACTCTTATTCTTTCTCTTACCATTTAATTATTTTGACGTAAAACATTTTCCATTGTAATTTTATTGTGATTTATAGTATAATACGTTAACTAACCTTTACTAACACAGACTTGTCTAAGTGGTGTAAGACCCATACATACTGTATAGATCCTAAGTACCTACCTAAAATGTAAACAGTTTTGTAATGTAAGTACTTCCCTTATTTAATAAAGGTAATAATAAAAAATAATAATAACCTTTTGTTTAGAATAAATTACCGTTTCATAATATACCATACAAAACTATGCCGGTATTTTATTGTATATTCTGATTATTTCATTGTTCCAATTAAAAAATATAATTTTTATGAGTAATTCTGACAGATAGTTCTTCAATTCTCGGTGATTAAGTTAAAATTTAGCCATTGGTTAAATCTACCCAGCAAACATTTTTATACGGGCCAGTACTGGTAAATCACATACTCCCCGGCATTAAAAGTAATGGGCCAGTGCTGGCATTTCGTACTGGGCCAGTACCCCGGTGTCCCGTGGCCCTTAGCTGGCCCATTGATGTATCAGTTGCTGGCCCAGCAACGGTAAAGTGCATTGAAAGTAATGGGTCAGTGCTGGCATTTCGCACTGGGCCATTTTCACCATCGTTGAATCAAATTTAACAAATAAAGTTGACAATATCGCATCGGTTTTAAACTATTAATGAAGAAATTAACATTGCTGTCAATAGAATGATGCGATATTGTTAACTTAAGTTGTTAAATAAATTTATTCAACGATGGTAAAACTGGCCGATTGTAAATTGTATTAACAGTTATAATTTATTGATTTATTTATAAATATTAAATAAATATAATTTCAGGAATAACAGGAATTAGTTTATTTAATTTATTAATTTAATGAAGAATTTTAAGAAAATGGTTTTCTGCCATTTCGGCCAAACCAATTGCATCCTAAAGATAAGGGGTGACTAATAATTTTCGCCAATATTCGTCTTGTATTATCTACCACATCTTTCCCCCCTGACTTGAAGAGTGCCAACCTAAAGAAATCATACTTGTTAAAATAAATTCAATAATCAAATTTTATAAGCATTAATGCTATAAGCTGTTCACTTTTGTAAGAACAAACTAGATCTGGTTATTTTGGTGATTTTTATAGTGTATTACTGACTTTTAGAAACTTGGTTATATTGTAAAAAAAGCTTTACAGTTTTGGATTAAGTTTGTATTATTTTAGGTTGGTATTATATTTACAAAATATTTAAGATGTCACTATTCAAAATAAAACATGACAAATTATATTTTTTAAATGACATATTTATAATCTTGTAACAGATTTATTAATAATTGAAAATTTTATTACATGAAAGAAACTATGATTGAACTAAACTAAAAATTAAACAATTTAACATGAAATAGTTTGTGTAAACTACGTCCTTAAATCTAACAAAACACACACAAATCACAATAAAAAAACTGTATAATGTTCACAAAACAATAACTATTCAAATACACTTCTTGACAAACTGTCCACCAACACGTATCAACTTGTACTGGCCCTCGAGGGGGTACTGGCCGTTAGGGTGTTTTATGACTAAGAACAATCAGACTTTTCAAATTATTGCATTCAAAAAAAGTTTAGTTTTAAGTAAAAAGTATAAAAATGTTTGCTTGGATTAATACAAATAAGGAGTGCTTATAAAATGCTGGTAAAGTACTTCGTATAGGCGGAGTGTGAAATACAAATGTGAAGTACATTATTAATACTGGCGTTGTACTTACTTTTGGTGCCAGCAGTAAAAGCAGTTTGCTGGCATTCGGCCGTTAGTTAAATGTTTGCTGGGTAGTGATCGGATTCAATTAATAGTTAACTACAACTTACGACTCAACTTATAGTACACTTTAACTAATGCCGAAGTATTGGTAAAGCTATAGATTTTAGCTAAAGGTTTTTAGAAACTGTTATGTTGTGGGACATAAAAGTGACTAAAGTGTTTAATTTTATAAAAATATTTCATTTTGATAATGAAGAGTTCAGTAGTGATGATGAAATTGTATGAAGAAAATGTAATATAATAAGGATCCAAGAGCGATGGATGCCGGGTAGAATAACTTAGTAGTTAGTGGGTAGTGGCATTAGTATGCTTATACAGCGATGAAGTTTGGTTACTGAAAAAAAAATACAAGAAAATGTTCAGTGTGACAGAAATAGCCTTCTGGAGAAAAACCAGCTTGTATATCGATGAGAAAAAAGTGAAGAATGAAAGATTTTGGCAAATTATAGAAGTTAATCATATTATTAAGCAACGGGAAGGCAAAGTATGATGATAAGTAAGAATAAAGTGCCATCCCTAGATTTGTTTATGGGTACAGGCAAAATTGAAAGTGTCAACACATATAAGTATTTGGGATGTGTACTGCATGACAATAGGACTCCCGAGAAATTTGAAGCCAAATAGAGCAAAGTAGGTCAGCTTTTGGTAAAATGAAGAAACTACTAACATCTCACGAGTTACCAATCGAATTAAATCTTCGATTAGTGAAATGCTACATTTTTCCAGTATGTTTGTATAGTGTAGAGACCTGAGACTAAATAATTAAGTAGGAGAATAGATGCATGTGAAATGTGGATTTATATAAGAATATTGCGCATTTCGTGGACCAGCAGAACGAAGAACGAAGAAGTACCCAACAAGATGGGAACAAAACTTCAATTAATGTTCCAAATTAAAACAAGGAAGTTGGAATATCTGGTCCATGTCATGCGTTATAATAAATACCATTTATAATGGTTGATAATGGATGGGAAAATTAATTGCAAGAGATCAGCAGGAAGACAACGAATATCCTGGTTGTGTAATTTAAGAAAGTGGTTCTGAATGTCAAGCACAAATATTTTTAGAACGGTATCATGATAAGAGCGACGAATGGCTCCCTCAACGTGACGGGAAGGAGAGGTGACAGCTTGGATGGGTGACAAAGAGGACAATGAGGATAGCTGACAATGAGGATGGGAAACCATGTGTGAGTGTGAAATTCTTACGTAGTTCTGAAAAGAACTGATTTTCCTGGTGGGCCAGACCAACATACAAGAACACCGAAAGGGTCCTTGCAGAAGTACTGGTTGTACACCGGACTCGTTGAGCGGGCTAGTAACCAGAGCTTACTGTGGGTCAGGGCTCTGGAACGTTACCGCTCGTAGAGAGTTAGATGTGAAGCTCGTTGTACGGGCTGGCAATCAGAGCTTACTGTGGGTCAGGGCTCTGGTGCTTTACCGTAACGTAGAGAGAAAACTGAAAGAGAGTACACAGGTAAAAATAAGAACAAGTTCTCAAGCGAAAGTCAAAGACGATCTGTCTCTTGGTCTTGTGTCTTGTCCAATCCTATGGAAGAGTACCGGGCTGTGAGCCCTCAACTCGTGTCTTGAGTATTCCAACTTAAAAAGTTGGAATAAAGGATACTGTTCAACTGTGACCTATCATAAGAATGATACAATTCACAGCAGAGCGAATCCTAGATGAAAGACGTTTATCAACAATCTGTCAGGAAACATTGCGGTCTTCGATGTTTCCATACATCGGCCGGAACATAATCGACGGACGATGCTATAGTGGGGTTGGGGTGCACTTGAGCGATCTGGAAGAACGTTCCTGATGTCGACGTTGCCACAATCCAAGCAGTGCCTGAGGCCCGACGTAGGTACTTGTTCTGGAACACCTGTAACCGCTTGATGTTAGCGGTACTGGAGTAACCCCAGACACAAGATGCGTACGTCAGTATAGGTCTATCACAGAAGTGTAGATCCTGGTCTTATTAGAAATGCTTAGACTGCTTTTTCTATTAGTGAGAGAAAAGAGCATGCCGAAAGACTTCCGCGCTCTGGTAATGGAGTCATTGATATGCTCCTTCCAGACCAATTTGGGATCATAAATGAGCCCAAGATATTTTGACCTTTTTGCACCAGGTGTCTCTTGGTAGGCGGAGTCTTGGTAGGCGGAGCTTGGCGTCCGAACTACCCCCCATCAATCATCCAAGGTTAAAATTGCTATGTAAGTGACCAACTTTCGAAGCGGACATGGCATTTGAAGAAGAAAAAGAAGAATTATATTTTGATTAAAGACATAAGGAAAAATTAGCTTAGATTCTACGACCACTGACAATACATGGAAGAAGAAAGGTTACTAAAAGTGGTTTTGTTACGGTCGCCAAGTGAAAGGGAGAAAAAGGAAATAGATAGAAAAAGTGGATGGAGAGAATCCAAAGAGATGGAGGAAATATGACTGAGCGTAGAGCAATGTCATGATAGACAGTTGTGGAGGCTAGAAATCGAATGATGTAGAACAGTGATTTCCAAATCCGGCTCTTCTCAAAATGGGATTTTAGAGTTAAAAGACTGAAAGGGACGCTGAAAAGCAAAATGGATGCTATGGAAACGCTGGTAAACCAGCTGAAGCCAGGGTAGCTGACTTGCTCAAAAGGGGCAAGAATAAAAATCGATACCTTCGAAGAAGACAGCTTATGTGTGAGATTTATGTTACAAGGTGATGACTTGAATTTGATTACCAATACAGACACAAAATTATTTAAATTGTTTTCATATAAGTACATTTTATTTTTACATAGGTACAATATGCAATGATTCTATGTAAACAACAATTAGCTGTTGTATTATACAACAACAATTACATAAATATTTGTTAAAAGTTGCCGTAACTTAACCAATAGTGACATTGGCGGATAAACACATGCTTGTCAAACTAATAGTTAACTTGTAGTTAAATTTCAAGTCTTGGTTAGCTAAAAAAAAAAGTTAACCATGAATTAAAATTGAAAACCCCAACTGGAACCAACTGTGAATGTACTCTTATTACAATGCTTTCACTATAAAAACCGAAAAAATACTACTTTATTTTTGTTATTTGTCCATTTAGTCGTTATTGTTGCTCTGCTAACAACAAAGTTAGCAATGGTGCCGAGTTAATTTTGAACATCCTGTATTAGTTCTACACTATTATTGTTTCTGTTTTATTATTGCAGCTAACTATTATTTCGACTGATGTGATTCGGAAAATCCTAGTACCTTCGCCTTTTCGGAATTTATGTTCAATAGAAAATATACAGAGGTAATACGTAGTGTTATTTATGTTAATGCAGTTTTAGAATAGATGTTACTGTATAGGAATAATACAATCTATCTTTCGGTTTATCTGTCTACAAATATTCTTTTTACTCAATTACGCCCAATAAATCTTCAGTGAAACTTAATCCTCACAAGGAATACTCTCTCTCCCTATTTTCTTTGGCATTTTTGCCTCAATTTATATCATGAAACTGATATTATGAAAACAGATTTCAAGAAAACATTTTAACAAAAAAAAAGAATAAAAGTATATTTTCTCCAGTACCTTCAATATCTTTTTTATAGTTTTGGTATCCGGTTGCTAAATCTTTTTTGTTAGAATTCAACAAAGTTTTCTTTCTATCTATTCAACTATTTTATACTTGAGCGCTTATTTAATTAGTGATATTAATTATCTTGCCAACTAACCGACTATAAAACTTCTGACACCATTTAAAACGGAAGAATTAAATGGATTACTGTAATATATTCAACATTTTTGTTACAAGATTTTCTGTAAGAATTAATATCGAGATAGGGATTTAAGTGGCTCTGCGTTGTACTTTCTCTAAAAGATCCACGTCTTTTTTAAGATATGGATGCCATGCTACTATTGCGTGCTCTAATAGAGGCTAAACATAAGATCTGTACAATTTCTGAGACAACACCCATATTTTTTAAAGTTATTCTGATTATATACAAACGCGAATTGGCTCATCTCTTTCAATTACTCCTAAATCAACTGACTGCTGACACGCTTAAAAGGAGTACCGATCACTATGTAATTTAAGCGCGGTTTATTACGACCCATATCGGATTGTTGCATTTTGAAGTGTATAATGAAAGGAACTACTCTTCACACCATGAAACCACTCGATTTAAGTAATTTTGTTTACACACAAAGTCTGTCTGGGGGTTGTTAAAAAACTTAATTGTTAAAAAACTTAAGGTATAATCTGCATTGGAAACGCAGGTTGAAGAAATACATTTTGAGAGATCACTTTTGTTTGCAATGAAGAGAATGGGACCTAGCACACTTACTTGTGCTACGCCTTATTACTGGAAATTAATTTGACAAATTTTCACCAATGCGTACACAGAAGTATCGGTCACTGAGGTACGACTTAATCTACTGTAGGATTTTACTGCGCACACCGAAATGTTCGAATTTGGTAATAATTTTACTATGTGAAACAGGGTCAAATGCTTTTTTAAAGTCAAGATACACTACATCAACAGGTTCGTTCTAGTCAAGACTCGAAGACCACATGTTCACTGCACTGAGAAGATTGGTTGTGACAGAACGACCAGGGATTAAACCGTGCAGATTATCAGGTATAATGTCATTTTCTAGAAGAAATTTTATGAGCTGATCCGCAATAATTCTTTCGGCAATTTTACATATTGCTGAGGTGAGACTGATAGGACGATAATTAGATACTGTAAACTTATCTCCTTTCTTGAAAATTGGCGTGACAGTAGCATGTTTCCAACTGGTTGGAAGAGTACCTTTAAGCAGACTTTTAGTAATTAGTGCCGATAATGGTGCAGCTAGTAATTCAGCGCAGTTCTTCAAAAAGCAGGGATGGATTTTACCGGGACCTGGAGAAGAGTTTACAATCTAATTTTTTGAGTATTTTTAGCACTTTCGCTGTAAAATTCTATGTTTCCCAAATAGTGGGCATTGCGGGGAATAAGAGATATGTTAGGAACACTTTTAAGTCCTTCGACGTAAGTTGTACTGAAAAATTTTGCAAAACAGTTAGCAATGTTGGAGTGGTTTTCAATTAGATGAACATGGTTGTCACGAAGAATTGGAATGGAAACTTTTATATTCAAACATAGAGTTAAACTATCAAATTTATTCAATAAACCCATACAATTTTTAACGTATACAATGTTTAAAACAATTCACAAATATAATTAACAAAAGCTTACATTAAAACAGTAACAAAACTAATGAAATTTTAGTTTCGGAATTTTATATTGTGTATTGTATCAAAGTTTCTGTTAATTTTTCAAGTTAAAAACTTAAATTTAATTCGAGAGTTCTTGGTGCGTAAATTTTTATACTAAATAATGAATGGGCATTAAAATGAAGTATTCCAGAGGTCTGTCTACTTGATTGAGGTATATTTGATTTACAACTACGATGAAAACACCCTTAATTTTTTATTAAGGTTCTTTAATAGATTACTCTGTATCTCAAGTTACTTTGTTAAGATTATAAAAGCGTTGAAAGATAGACAAGTTAGAAAACCAATAATTTGTAATTGTATTCCTCAGATTCATTATAAATTGTAATTAAGATTCATTAGAGGCATATTAACATTGGGGAGATTAATTAATATTGAGTTTTTCATAGGTCAAGGGTTAACAAAATGAATATTGTAATATTCAGACGGGATCGGAGAATTATTCATTATCAAACAAATTAAGTGTTTTAATTTTAGTTTCGACATTTTGTTAAGTAGTTCATCAAGTAATTTTCCACATGATGTTTAAGCCACCAAATACCGATTCCCACTTAGGATAGCCTTTTTAGATTACGAAAAATCATTCGTCTGACTAGAAATATGGGCAGTATTAAATGCTTTAAGTAATAGTGGAGTTGACAGCAGATATGCCAAGCTAATAGAAAATATTTATAAAAATGCCACAGTTCAAATAATTCTGAATGAACTCGCTAATCGTGTCAACATAAAGCGAGGCGTAAGACAAGATGATGCAATCTTACTGAAACTCTTTACAGTAGCCTTAGAAGGTATGTTGAAACAGCCAGATTGGCTGGAAAAAGTCATTGAATCAATGGTGATTTTTTAAGCCACCAAAGGATTGCAGACGATATTGTAATAACAGTAAACTGCAAAACTTTGAGTATCTACATGTCATGAAAAGTTAGAGAACGCACATATGTATTTCCGACCACATCTGAACAACAAAAGGGGCAATATGCGGCGTTCTACGTGCTAGAACATGCAATAACATAGCCTGTGTCTTCAAGTATGATCGAAGTAGACCACCCACTTCACAGTCGTGGTTCACCCAAAATGTACGACCAAGGGGCACAAAATTATGTTCAAGAACGCACACAGTCGCTTCCACCCGGCACACGACAAACCACCTCATAAATTCTACGCCACTGTCTTCACTAGTCGACCACTTGGAATTGGTTTCCAATCTTGACTGCATGTTACTAGTAAGTGCATTTTACATCAGTAATATTGTCACGTGGGTGGTTTGATTGAAATTCAACTCCTGGTTTCAACAATACAATTTATTAAATATACATCACATTTACAATGTTTTACTGTTGTGAATGTAATTGTATGAATCTATCCATGGAGTTGGGGAATTATCTCCGAAGTGGGAGCTGCCCATCAAAGAGGCGAGGAGCCTGAAGAAGCCTTCTCCCACTCACATGGTATTGCTTGCTTGGCTCACCAGTTGTACGGGTATATGGCGTCGGTGTCTCGGTCGTCACCGTGTTGACTGGAACTTGTAGAGGAGTTGGCTAGGTTCCTCTACCCGGATTTCATGCGACAACCATGTATTTATACTGCTGATTGACCTAGTTCCGATATTCATTCGTCATGACAAATATTTCCTTATTACGAAATAAGGTAACATATGCTAGAAGCTGAAAAATAGTTTTTTAATCAAACAGCTGAACGTCACAATGTCTAGGTGTCGCAATCCTGACATAGGATTACCTTTGTGACAATATTCCAAATTGTGCACAAACATCTCATCTTCCTATAGACAGTTTTCTATAAACTACAGCACATGTTTTCTACAGTTTTAGTTAAAAACTGTGATTACACACACCCCTTGAGAACAGTGTACACCAGGTCTCCAGCACCACATCTCTACTCGGTTCTGACGCCGATCCAGCACTAAAAGAAAAGTATTTAGTTATATTCTAACATATTCTAATTACCTATCTTTTTAGTCGCTTTCTTTGTTCACGTTCCATGTGGTATCACGTCAGCGCTACAACGAGTAGCCGTAATCTTGCTGTATTACCTCAGCACGCCCTTTGGTAGCTGAGTGCTCTATTTATCATCATTATCATCAGCTGTATAAGAGCAATACTGTGTTTTGCAACATTTTTAGGTACTCCAAGTCTAAAGGATTGAGAATCTACCACTGCGCATTGCTGCTTTGTTCTGCTTGGTCCAACCAATGAGGTAGTATAATATAGAGACTGAACGAAGACGAGTTGTTATGAAGCCAACACCTCTTTAGGCGGGAAAACGGGAGTTGCCCCGAGGAGTTGTACAGTTTGCATACATCAATGTTTTGCCGATAAGAATTGAAAGTAAAAATATATTTTTTTAATACTGTAAACTGCAAATTTTAATAAAATAAATTTCATAAATAATATTAAATTAACCTGAATTGATTAATATATATTTAAGATAATTAGTAGGTTTCTAAAGTACATATATTTAAAATACAATATGATCGAAAAAAAAGTTTAGTAGGCCCTGAATTTAAAATGTTAAGTAGACAATTCTGTTAATATAAAAATAAATGAATTCCATGTCTATCTAGATACCTTTTTTCTCTATCATATTGTATAGTAATGCCTCAGACACTAAATTTAAAACGGGCATATATTACATCATTTATTCCATGATAAATTGTATAATTGTATAAATAAAGATGTATATCTATAATCAATGCTGGGTAAAATACTTTTCTAATGTATTCGAAGTACCTACTGAATACAAATACTTTTTTTAAAGGAAAAACTACATATAACATTTTAAGTAAACATTACTTTTTAGTATTTAAAATACTACGTAGTAAAATACAGTTCGCAACTCTTAATATGCAATAATAATAATATGATAATAGTTTATTATCATAAATAGTAATAGTATAATAAACAAATAAATACAGAAATATAGAAATATATTTACATACATAGAAGACTTAACGGCAATATTATTAAAAGTTGAAAGATGATGAAAAGGTAAAATAGTAAAATAGAAAAAATAACACAACAAAACAATTATAAACACAATACGGCGCCGGAATTTTCCTTAGCAATAGCTCAGTGCGAAATGCCAGCACTGGCCCAGTGCGAAATGCCAGCACTGGCCCAGTGCGAAATGCCAGCACTGGCCCATGACTTTCAATGCACTTTACCGTTGCTGGGCCGGCAACTGATACATCAATGAGCCAGCTAACGGCCACGGGGACACCGGGTTACTGGCCCAGTACGAAATGCCAGCACTGGCCCATTACTTTCAATGCCGGGGAGTATGTGCTTTACCAGTACTGGCCCGTATAAAAATGTTTGCTGGGTATTAACCAGAGTAAATAAAATTAGAGTTGGCGTGCTATTAGATGATAAACTAACTAAATATTCACACATTGATAATATCTGCAAAAAAAGTGTTTGGATTTATTGTAAGTGCTTCTAAATACTTCTGCTATCCAATCTCTATTCAATGCCTATGTTCTAAGTCAGCTCACTTACTTTAGTTCACTATAGAATCCACTTTATGTGTTGCGGGAGGGGCCCTCGGAAGAAGTCCTTAGGTTCCAACTTTAACACAGACCACGGTCTAGCTCAGGAGCGGGGTCGTGATGCCTGATCTCGGCTTGAAGAGCCTCGTCGTAACTAAACGGTCTCTGAAAATTAAAGTGGTGAAGGGAGATGATGATGATTATTGAATAAAAGATCGAATGAATTTAATTATTTATTAAAAACACAAAATTTATGAGACATTTATAATTACATTGAAACAAACAGAAATAAAACAAATACAAAACCTGAACAAACACGATGGAGAAAACAATAAATTAAAGACAAAAATACAACAATATATAAATATATAAAACAGTTTAATGATGGAGCTTCAGAAGTCCAGATGTCTTCTCGTGAAGCGAGAAGGAATCTCTGGGTGCGGACTCTGGAGCGGACAGGAAGAAGAGGAATGTGACGGGTGAGGATTATGAGCTAGGGAAGACGGCCACGTTGTCGTCGGCGTGATGGTTACGCGCGCTGGAAACGACAGCGGAGTATTCGTCGTAGTCTTTCCCAGTAATTCGATGAGTTGTCTGCGTAATTTGTGCAGGGACTTTTTAGTCGGTGAGTCCGAGCTGGTTCTGGCTGAATAAAATGCTAACGGCGAGTAAAGCGGTGTGGCGTGTTTGTAATGCGTTCGTTCTTCCTTCTGTTTTCCAGGGGTTGGAGGCGGTGAAAATATAGAGGGGCGGTGCGATGTTGAGGGGGTTGATGGTGGCGTATCGGGACCGAATAGCTCTATAAAACGAGCCCGAATACGGCTTTTGCGAGTGGGGGCGGCGAACTTCTGATGGTGCCGTCAGCGGCTCTGGTGTTGGTGATGGCGGCTTCGGTGTCGGCGGCGGTGCAATGAGACGTGCCCTGGGGTCGTTTGTACGGTATAGATGCAGCTGGATATACCGGGAGACGGTGACGTAAGGCTTCGAGATCTCCGCTAGTCGGATGAGGTGTCCGTCGATGGCTCTGGTGACGTATCGCGCGTGTGCTGGTTTTCCCCGTTTACGCGCCAGCGTTCGGCTGTGATGTAACTAGGTGGCGGCGGCGATATCCGGGGGCGGTGGAATGTAAGCGCGTGATGGTCGGGGTACGTGAAGGACGGTACGCACCGGTTGAACGCACAGCAGCGAGCGTGGGTTCCGCGACGGTTGAAACGCACTTGTTGGTTGTTGGATGGTTTCGCGTATCCAAATGGTTGCAAACCACTGGTGAATAGATGTTGGATCGGATGGTTGAGAACCACTGGCGAAACGCACGGCAGGAAGCGTGGGTTTCGCGATGACGGTGCGGTTGAGACCACCGGCGAAACGCACAGCAAGAAGCGTGGGTTTCGCGGCGATGCGATGGTTGAGACGCACTGCAAGAAGCGTGGGTTTCAACGGCTATGCGACGATTGAAAAACGCACAGCAAGAAGCGTGGGTTTTTCAAGAGAGCGAAGTTTTTACTTGGAGAGATGTTTTTTTACGAAGAGATGAATTTTAACTGATGACAATTGTCTTGTCTTGTCTTGTCCAATCCTGTGGAAGAGTACCTGGCTGTAAGCCCTCAACTCGTGTCTTGAGTATTCCAACTTAACAAGTTGGAATAAAGATAGACCTTTCCTGTAGGTCAAGATACTGTTCAACTGTGACCTATCATAAAATGTATCATTCTTCACAGCAGATGTATTCTGACCTATCACAGCAGAGCGAATCCAAGATGAAAGACGTTTATCAACAGTCTGTCAGGAAACATTGCGGTCTGCGATGTTTCCATACATCGGCCGGAACGTAGTCGACGGAGGATGCTATAGTAGGATTGGGGTGCACTTGAGCGATCTGAAAGAACTTCTCCGCGCTAGCGCGAATAAAGTTTTCCACACTCGGCACGCCCAAATCGTTCCTGATGTCGACGTTGCGCATAACCAGGCAGCGCCAGAGGCCCGACGTAAGTACTTGTTTTGGAACACCTGTAACCGCTTGATGTTAGCGGTACTGGAGTAAGCCCAAACACAAGATGCGTACGTCAGTATAGGTCGGATCACAGAAGTGTAGATCCTGGTCTTATTAGAAATGCTTAGACTGCTTTTTCTATTAGTGAGAGAAAAGAGCATGCCTAGTGACTTCCGCGCTCTGGTAATGGAGTCATTGATATGCTCCTTCCAGACCAATTTGGGATCATAAATGAGCCCAAGATATTTGACCTTTTTACACCAGGGAATGTCTTCACCGAACAGTCTAACCGCACCCGACGGAAGTCTAGACTTTTTAGTGAAAAGCATTGCCTTGGATTTGGCCCCATTCACCGCGACACGCCAGCGTTTGCACCAATTCTCAAGACTCGAGCAGGCGTGCTGGAGTCGTTGAGAGATTAGAGCTGGGTCCCACGAGCGAGTTAAGTACGCTATGTCATCAGCGTACTGGCACTTAATTGTTCCTTCCGATGTCGGCAGGTCATTGGTGTACAGAGCGTACAACAATGGCGACAACAGAGAGCCTTGTGGCACACCGGCTTCTACCGGTCTCCACGATGAGCGAATTTCATCTATCTTGATTCTCAGTACCCTGTTGGTCAGATACGAGGCGATCATCCTGATGAGAGCAGGTGGAAAATCTAAACAGTGCAGTTTGTAGACAAGACCTGCGTGCCAAACACGATCAAAGGCCTTGGAAATATCTACAAAGACTGCACCGGTAGAAAAGTTTCTGTTGAAACCATCAGCGACAAACTCAGTGACACGCATGAGTTGATGGACAGTAGAATGTCCTTGTCGGAAACCATGTTGCTCGTCTGGTATCAAACTGTTCGAGTCAGCATGGAACTGAAGCCTGCTTAGAATAAGCTTCTCAAGTATCTTGCCAAGACAAGACAACAAAGAAATTGGACGATAATTCTTAGCGAGAGAGCGATCACTCTGTGCTTTAGGAAACAGAATTACGTCCGCTTTTTTCCAAGGACTTGGGAAGTGGATGAATTTCAGAGATGAATTAAAAAGCAGTGTAAGATAGAGCAGTGCCTTCCTACCCAGGTTCTTAATCATCTTGTGAGAAATACCATCCGGACCGGGAGCTTTCCTGATTTTCAGACGTTTGATAATCGCTGCGACTTCTCCAGGAGTGCAGAAGTCATGATTATCGGGATTGAAATCTTCTGATGACAATTGTAAAATTGACCGTTTTTTTATATAATGTTTGGTGACGGAATGTGGTTTATTGAAGGGTGGTTTGTGATTGGTTGAAAATGTTAAAAAACTAAGTACGTTAATAACTCTAATGGTATCGCGAATTATTTAGATTCGCGGTTATCACAAGATTGCTGAATTCTCACGGAATCTGGCGATGTACAATATAATATGAAAATGTCATGAGTGACGCGCGAAGTGACTTCAAACTGTGAGGCTTGCATCGGCAACATATGGAGTTTAGACAAAAAGATTAGATAGAATACAAAACGTTATGTTCGTTATCTATCTAAAAAAAGCTCACTTATTAACACAAATTATTTAATTTCGTGCTACTACTTTAAGATTCTAACTCTAGAAGATAGAAGGATACTATCGGACCAATCACTTTTGTTTAAAATTATAAATAATATAATAGATTGCCCAGACTTATTACAAAAAATTGGTCTGAACGTCCCCAGTAAAAACTTACGAAATACCACCCTCTTTTATATACCCTACTCTAGAACTAGTTATATGTTAAACTCTCCGTTAAATAAAAAAGTTAACTCTGGCCTTCACCTGCGAAAGTGTTGACTTCTTTACTGATTCATTCCATAAAATAAAAAATTGATGTGAAGTGTGAATTTTCACACATTTCAGGGTTTCGCAGGTATATAATAAGTGAAGGCGGCATGCTGAGTGTATAGGACCAATTTTTCTTTGTAGTAATCACGGCAAAATGAACGATATTTTTAAAATAATTTATCGTCTGTTAATTTAAAAGCTTTAAAGACCAATTTTAATCTGAATACTTAATACCATTATTTAGGTTTCTAAATATGTGCAATATATTTTTTTTTATATAGCAAGGATCATTATAATTTTGAATATTGCGCCTATGGCTTCCATTGGTTGTTTAAAGTCATATGTTCCGCCTCTCTGGTTTCGTATACATGACACATAGAATAAAAATGTAATTCCAAAAATTCCAACTGATTATTAAATTTACGCTCTTAAAAATTAAATGCAACATTTGCCCAAATAGAACTAGAATTTTGACAAAATAATTTAAACAGAATAAAAATTGAAAAGGAACAAAAAATAAAAATATCTCTGTTGAGGGGTAATTCTGTGACGTCACCCGCTTTCACCCTTAGGAGTGGGGGTAGTCACCGAACTTCCTTTATAAAGCGCGCCTCTCTCCCCAAACGGCATTCGCTTCGAGATTCTCGCCTAGAGAACTTCGAGTTTTATTTCGACACCTCCAAGCCTTCCAGAATTACTTCCAGATTTACTACCAGCTGCAGCCAGCAAGCTCTCAACAGACGGTAATTCCCTCAAGGACCCCACCAGTGGGAATCCTTGAGCGGTAGCCCGACTAACGAGCCTACCGCCAGTACCCTGCAGGGGAGCTTAGTCGTACCTGCAGGTAGCCTGGTCCACCACCACGTCTACCAACGTGCTCCGGGTCTATTTTCCCCGGAAGGATTCGAGTCTACCATCCAACGTCGCGCATCCTGCAGGGGGGCTTAGTCGTACCTGCAGGTAGCCTGCCAGACAGCATCGTCGTAGGTCCCCACCACGTCTGCCTACGTGCTCCGGGTCCCTTACCTCGGAGAATTCCAGTCTGCCATCAAACGTCGCGCATCCTGCAGGGGGGCCTAGTCGTACCTGCAGGTGCCCTGATTCGACCGCATCGTCGTCGGTTCACCACGCTCGCAGCCAGAGCACCTGGTGCACATCCGCGCCTACAACATCTCCTCTGCCCGGGAGCGAACCTTAGTTTGCTGCGTATGTAGCGAACAAGCTAACCATTGGTCCAGGATATGCCTTTTAGTATAGTGTGTTACATAACTATAACTTCTGTACATCGTCAACCAAAAAACAAAAAAAATGCGTTATTTTCCGAAAACATAATCTGATCAAAAATTCTTGTTGTACTAATCCGGTTCACGCCAATATACATTACATAGAATTTTTCAGATTTTTAGTTTAAACCATTTGGGCTACAGGGTGTGGGACAAAATTTTTTGGCACTATTTTGACTAAAATCGCATCTAAATAATTTATTTTGCAAAAATACAATTTTGATCGTTAATCCACTCACTAAGTGCTTTCATTTGATACCCTACTCAGAAATTAAAACAAAATTTTTTTTTTTTTCGATGAGCAGATATTTGTTTATATTTTTAGGGTGATATGTTTTTTAGATGTTTTAGTATTTCTTCTATGTCGGGTCAAAGTGTTGTATAAGCATGCCAAATTTCAACTCTCTAGGTTTAGCCGTTTGGCTACAATTTTTACCGAACAGACAGACAGACAGACAGACAGACGACAAAATGACGGTATAAGGGTTTTTTGGTCATACCTACAAAACCCTAAAAATTAATTTATGAAAAAATATATAATATATATATATATATATATAATTCTTTATTTCACCTAGGCCTTGCGGCGTATAGGGTTTTAACTATTACATGAGAAAAATAATCATAATAATAATAAAATAAAATAATATAGTATCCATTTTATGATTTTCTTTCTTCTTTATCTTCTTCTACTTTCTGCTTCCGGTGTTCCTCTCTTTCTTCGTAATCTCTTTTCGGCTTCCGTCTCCGGTCTCCTTCCTTCTTCACTCCAGTTCTTCTTCCCCTCTTTCTTCGCTTCTCTTCCCTCTTTTCTTTCCTCCTCCTTTGCCTCTTTCTTCCTTCCTGTACTCAGTTCTGTCTTACCTCTCCGCATTCCTTCCTTCTTTCCTCGAGTACTCTCACCCACCTTTCTCCCTTTCCTTCTTCACTCAACAGCTCCTTTATCCGAAAAAACATATAAACTGTTATATAAATGCATAATCACCTTTAAAATTTATACCTGCAAATTTTTTACTTGTTAAAATCTGTAAAATTTATTTTTTAAGAAACTGTTAAAAAACTAATTTTTATGTAAAATTATTATTGTAACTTGTGGGCTTGACTTGGTTTACAATTCCTCCAATGTAAATAAATAAATAAATAAATAAATAAATAAATAAATAAATAAACAAACAAACAAACAAACAAACAAACAAACAAACAAACAAACAAACAAACAAACAAACAAACAAACAAACAAACAAACAAACAAACAAACAAACAAACAAACAAACAAACAAACAAACAAACAAACAAACAAACAAACAAACAAACAAACAAACAAACAAACAAACAAACAAACAAACAAACAAACAAACAAACAAACAAACAAACAAACAAACAAACAAACAAACAAACAAACAAACAAACAAACAAACAAACAAACAAACAAACAAACAAACAAACAAACAAACAAACAAACAAACAAACAAACAAACAAACAAACAAACAAACAAACAAACAAACAAACAAACAAACAAACAAACAAACAAACAAACAAACAAACAAACAAACAAATAAATCAATAAATAAATAAATAAATAAATAAATACAAGTAACCAAAATAACTAGATCTGGTGTGTCCTAACAAAAGTAAACAAATATTTTTTTTAAACGCCATGTGTGTATACCACAAATAATTGCAATTTAATATGGTAATATGGCGTACAATTGAACTATTGATAAGCCACTTGCAAGAGCATCGTAAATGTATGCTTGGTGCAGACGAGGAACTTGAATATTCTGCTCTCATAGGCACAATTTGAATCTATTAAAACATATTTTTAGTTCATTTATTCCAGCCGGATATAGTAAAAAAATCGCTACTTTTCGGACTATTTTGTATTTATACCGCTACGTCATTTTTGTTCAAAAAGTCGCTACGGGTAGTGGATTTTCGCTACGATTGACAACACTGCTGACGAACCTAAAAGACACAATTTTCCCGCCCAATAAGTTCTTCGATCGCAGCATACTAATAAACATATCTGCACGTAAGTGTCCTTTTCTAAGTAATAGATTATTTTTATCATTTAATATTTTAATCTAACGGAATGACTAGACGGAATTGATTTATAAAACTTTATTTCTGAAACAACATTCTTTTCAATGCATAATTCGGTAATTCCCGGCATATATGTAATTCAGTTATTCTCCGAGTGGTATAGTACCCATGGGTGTATTTCCTAAGCGCTTAGCGAACAACGAACATTTTGTCAAGTCTTTAATTAGTCAGTAATATTTTGTTTTATATAATTAAATGTTTCACATATAGACAATCCAGAAATGTTTAACAGACATGTAAACGAAGCCTGCGTAGTCGTGGATGAAACTAAAAGTAATATCTTCACTATTAAAAGTACAGAACACACCGAATCTGATGTCGAAACTGAATCTGTCACATATATGTCATCATATTATAGTTGCTATCGTTACATTTTACAAGTGACGTCCAACAACTTGTCCTGATCCTAACATATATGTAATCAGTAATCATCTCTGAATACGTACAACTCCAATAACCTCAAACAAACAAAGCAAAAAAACAACAATTTTCAAATCATACACGGGAGTCGGCCAACCAGAACTAAGTGACTGACGCCATGATACTTGAGGAGCAGTCATGCAAAAAGGGACATGTTCATTTTCAACAAAAATTTTGTTTTTAATGGATTTATCCCCTTTAGCTCCCTTAGTCCCCTTTAGTTATGATTCAGAACCTGTAATTCCTATAAAATCCTGCCTTATATGCAATCTAAACACGATAGGTTCAATCAAAAGCATGCATCTACACTCAGTGGCGTACTGTTTATATGTGCAACGACCCAAAATATTATTAATAAGATAATTAATAAGAGAATAAGCATAAACTTAACGAAAATAAAACTTTCCGTTTAGTTTCCAGTCTCGACAAAACATTGCACAGTGATGATCTGTATCATATACAACAGCGGTTGTTAACCGGGGGGTCCCGAAAAGACAGTAGGGGGTCCCAAAATTAAAAAGAAAAAATATTTTTTACCAGTTTTTGCTTTTAAAATTACAATAAACTTAATTATTAAACAATAATTTATTAAGAACATTTAAAATATTATTTCAAAAATTGTCTTGGGGGTCTAGAAAATATTTTAGGCTAGTTGGGGGACCCGAGTATAAAAAGGTTAAGAACTGCTGATATACAACATGCTAAATTTTTGGGATTTATATTAGCCTCTTAATTAAGTGTCTAATACAAATCCCAAAAATGTTATTTTTATTATTTAATTAAATTGGATGACAAATATGTATCTAGTGAAGTGTGGGTCGCGACCCGGCACCGGGTCGCAGAAAATTTTTGCCGAGTCGCGAAAAAAATTGTAAAAACACAAAGAAGTTTTTTTTTACTTTTACTACATATTATTTTTTTTTACGTCAGTTAATCACTAGAATAGTGTGTATTAGTGCTCTTTATTACTATACTATATTCTTTATTACTATACTATACGCTTTATTACAATACTATACTCTTTATTATTATTTATTACTCTTTATTACTATAAAGCTACTGCTTTAAAATAAAATTTGTTTTGTAAATAAATGTTTTTTTTTCATAAGGTGGGTCGCGCAAAATTTTAAAACCTCGTACCGGGTCGCGGTCAAAAAAGTTTGGGAACCGCTGATCTAGTGTATTTTGCATACATACAGTCAGTTATTCAATATGGCGTTTTTCTGTGGTGCAATTCTACTGATACTATTAGAATTTTCAGAACACAGAAAAGTGCAATAAGAATGCTTGGCGAGGTTGCAAGAAAATCGCTTTGTAGACAACTTTTCGAAGAGCTAGGTATATTAAGTTTTTCGTTTGTCCACATTCTGTAACTTTTGTTATTTATAAAAGAAAATGAGTAATTGTTAACTAGTGGAAGCGACTTTCACAAATATAATACCAGAGCCAAATCTTATTTGAGTCTACCAAAAATTACCCTGTCCTGCCATAATAGTATATTGTGCAACTAGCGCGGAATTCCGCACGAGAATGAAGTTTGCAAACGAGTCGCAGGCGAGTGAAGCAAATCATTCTAGTGCGAAATATGCATTCTGCGCGTGTTGTTCACTATGCTTTTTCCCCGATTACCATTTTTCAACAAATAAATAATCAAGATAATACAATATAAATATAGTTAACAGCCATTAATACGCGTGCAGCCAGTATGGGATTGAAAATTCTCGGAAACTGCACATGCGCATTGCTGCAAATTTATTCATTCCCGCACACTGCACATGCGCATTGGGACGATTTATAATTCCCGCATCGCCTGCGCGCGCATGATGGTAACATGCGAAATTAAGCTAATTTCCTGTCAATTATCAGTATCGAAATGTTCAGCCGTCAACAGTTCCATAGTGGTCGTGGGAAAATACTGTTACAAAGTGTTTGGATTATAATAAAAAACCAGTGGCGAAGGGAAACCTCCGCTAGATTTGCCCTCCCATAAAAAAAAAATAAATAAAAAAAAAATTAAAATAAATATTTGATAAATCTTCAAAAATACATCAAATTATGTTCTATACAAATTTTTGTCCAAGGCTTGATTTACTAGTCACGAATTAATTATCATGACCATGGAAACGTTACATTAAGTATGAAAAAATTCAGACTTTATTAAATTTTACAAAAAAAATTCAAAATTTTTCGTTTTATCAAAAAACGTCTCAAATAAAAGTTATTAGTAATTGCATTTATAGTAACTTTTGTTCAATAAATTTTTTCGAAATATTTTTCTGTTGCTAAATATTCGCAAAAATCTTAAAATCGACACGAGTAAACTCCCATTTATAGTCAACTGATCTTCATAAAAAACAATAGGGTTCTTCCCATTTAATAGGAAAATTTTTTAGTGCCAGAACGAAAATAGGTTTTTACTTGCCCGACCTTAATATATAAGGGACAAGTATTGTAATCGCGAAAATTTTCGATGTCGAGATTTTGACGGATGACCACGTTTCATGGTCCAGGGTATCCAAAAAACCTATTTTCGATGTGTTTGTGTGTGTGTGTGTCTGTGTGTCTGTGTGTCTGTGTGTCTGTGTGTCTGTGTGTCTGTGTTTATACACGATAACTCAAAAACGGTTTAACTTAAAGAGTTCGTTCTGGTACTAAAAAATTCTCCTAATAATTGGGAAGAACCCTATTGTTTTTTATTAAAATCCGAAACCGGAAAGGGAAGTTATTAAACTTTCAAATCAAAAAAATTCGTAACTTGTAAACCAAGCCTTGGACAAAAAATTGTATAGGACATAATTTGATGTATTTTTGAAGATTTACCTAAATATTTTATTAAATTTTAAAAAAATATACATATATATATTTTTTTTATTATTTTTTTATTTTTTATGGGAGGGCAAGTCTATCGGAGGTCTCCCATCGCCACTGGTTTGGATTCCCTGAACCATGAAACGTGGTCATCAGTCAAAATCTCGACATCGAAAATTTTTGCGATTACAATACTTGCCCCTTATATATTAAGGTCGGACAAGTAAATAAGTGCACGTTACAAATGATTAATTATTTTGTGGCACTTACCCATATATCATATTAAATGAAAATAAATATCTTCATAAATGCCCTCCCACCCCTTTACACAGGCCTTTAAACGTGACTGCCAATCATCAATGACTGTACGCACGACATCCATTGGAAAATTGGTCACTGCTTTCTTCAACGATGGCTTTATACTCTCCAAATTTGTATTTCGTCTGCTACAGGCCATGTACTCCAATCCTGACCACAATTTGTAGTCCAGCGGAGTTAAATCTGGGCTTCCAGAAGGCCAATTTTCAACTCTAATGAACTCCGGTGTGTGAGTTTCCAGCCATTGCTGTGTGAACTTTGCCTTGTGAACTGAATCACAATCTTGCTGGAAGAACCAATGACTAGAATTATAAATGGTCTCATTAAGAGATTTGACGACTTTGTCCAAAATGTCATCTTGGTATGTTTCGCACTTGTCTTCACACCCTGAGCACAAAAATGTAGCCAGTAACCCCTTCATACGAGATACCCTACCATCACAAATGCTGATGATGACTTCTCTGAACTCAGTGAATGACTTGAGTCGCCTCTCGAGAGGTATGTGCATACACCCGATCATTTTGTTTACTGAAATTTACTTGTTGAAAATGTTTTCTTCGGATTTTTTTTTTTTTTGCTATGTATTTTGTCTGCGTACCAGTAAATCAGTTGTTTAGTTTTGGTCATCCTGATGTCCTTTAGAGGTGGAGTAAGCAAGTGTCTAGCGCGTCTTCGGCAAGCCCCATCTTTAATTAATCCTGATTTAATAACGCGTAACATACTCCGTGTCGAAATTAGTGATGGGCTTCAATAAAACTTCAATAAAATATTGTCACGATCACGCACGCTCACGAAGTCAGATTCAAAATTACACGCACGCACACGAAATCATAAATTTAAAATTACACGGTCACTCACGCGTGCTTCACGGGCACGCGGGCTTCGTGACTCACGCGTGAATCGTGACTCACGCGTTAATTTTTTCACGTTAGAATGGCTAACCCACGCCTGTTCCACAATTTTGTTAATAGAAACGAGTGTTATGTAAGTATATAAAAGAATTATATTTCTTTAATTTTCCTCTCTCCGCGTTACCGGAAAAATAAAGATACATCAGAAGGTCAATAGAACAGTGTTTCTCAACCAAAAACGCACCGCGGACCAGTATAGTATATAATTTTCTAACGCGGACCACTAATAATAATTGTTGGTTCATTTTTTGCAAGAAAAAAAATATATTGAATGTGCTACTAAATACATTTCTTTTATTTGTAGAAAATCACAGAAAGTTTACAAAAAATAAACAAAATATAAATTATTTACATAAAAATTTAAAAAAAAAACTGCAAAAAAGACATATAAAAACTTTCGCGGAGCACTAAATTTTTTCTGGGGACCACCTGTTGAGAAACAATGCAATGGAACACACAGACCGATACTTCCAAAATATATTATATGATGATAATTAGAAATAATTAAACAGATTACTGTATCACATTTGTGACCAATAAATAACAAGAAAAGACCTATAAGATCAACAAATTTAAAAAAAATGTATTCTTAATAATAAAATTAAATTCTTAAATTCATCCTATTATTAAAAGATGAAAGTTATACGACGATTTCAAGATATTTTCGTTTGTTGTTTTTTTTTTTTAAATTCGATATGACCATGTTTAACGTTTACTAATATTTCAAAAAATTGAAAATAAGACGACACACTACAAAATTATTTTTAAATTAATAAACTGGCAATAAATCCAAAGAAATAGTTGTATCTACGGCTGTCCTTATGGGAAATGTAAAAAGTAAAAAGTTCCGAAACGTATCATTATTTCCCTCTTGCCATAGGCAAAACACAAATGCCAGCGATATATTATTGGGGTTCTAAACGCGTTTTCCGTGGAAAGAGACATATAACCGAAGATTTTATTTTCATGCGCATATTTCGGATAAACGGATATGATATTTTATCCGCATCCGCACGATTTAAATGATAATTTATCTGCAACCGCTGAAAAATCCACGGTTTTGCAGGGCTCAATTTATTTTAAGAAAAGGATACTTAAAAGAAAAAATAACTTATGAAGAAATTTTTCAAAGAAATGAAGATTATTGGTTAATGTTCCGTATGATCCCATCAAATCCAACTGGTTAGAGAAAAAGCGCAAACTAGTTAGAATGAGATTGTTGAGTTATCCATATCCAGTCAGATTCATTCAAAATTAAACAAAAAATAATTCCAACACCTGCATACAACAGACACAAGTCGTTCGTCGAAGAAAGAGATACAAAATCCAGCATAGATAATGGTACAAAATACACAATTCTTTCTTCTTATTCTTTCTATTTACTAAAATTTAAACTTCATGAATCGTGACACGCCGTGGTTGCACGGCGTGTCACGACAAATTTTAAATCACGCACAATCACGCACGATTGAAAAATATTAATTACGTTCACTCACGATTTTACCGTGAATGGCCGTGTCACGAAGTTACACGGAAATTTCACGGCACGCGCCCATCACTAGTCGAAATATCCATTTTTCTGGACATAATTTTTTGTTAACTGGGTAAATTTCTCAAAATTCTGTTACTGGTTCTTTCAGATATATATATATATATATATCTGAAATCATTTTTAATTCTCAGTATTATGTCGGGGACCCGAATATTTAAATTTTGAAGAAGTTCTGGGGCATCTAGTTTATTGTTAAACAATTTAAGCGCGAAATTCAAAGTGTGGATGTCGCGTCTCCATTCTAATGTTTGAAATTTCTTGCTATTATTGAGAACTAGGTTTTGAACTGGTTTGCATAAGAGATTCGAAAAGGATATGTTCCGGTTAATTTCAGGGTCAAGTTTCTTACAAATCTCTTTTGTACTTTTTCCATTTGATTTTTGTGGGACATTGTTTTTGGGTACCAGATAGTATTCGCGTACTCTAATTTAGGTCAAACTAGTACACAGTACAATAATCAAGTTGTAGATATCTTAAAACTACTATTGTTTCTTAGTATTCGTTTTGAGTCCATGGTCGCATTTGTGTGAAAATAGGCAACTCTCAATGCATTTAAGTATTTTGGTATTGTATATTAGACAAAAATAAACTTTTATTTTTATCTAATAAACAATATTACAAACGTATTGTAATATTATTAAGTTATTTAATATGCTCTGAAGACCTTACAATCCTATTATTCCATCTGTACAAATTTACGTTTATAGAAATTAAGCTTCTTGACAATGATGCTGAAATTAGTTTGAAATATGTTCATATTCATAGCAAAATGTTTTTCTTTTTTGGTGAAAGTTGATATTCGAGTATCGCTGTTAATTAAATTTTTATTCTGCACGAAAATTCGATTTGAAATGTGACACTTATATACAGATGTATACGATGAAATAACTACAAAAATAAAAAAAATAAAAAAGGAAACGCTAGACAGATCAGCTTTTAAATGTAGAGCAAAGGTAGTGATTCAGCTGCGTGTAAAGGTTTTAAGTTCAAATCCAGGCCAAGACATAAATGTGTTATATTTCTAAATATAAAAGTTGAAGAACGGTTCCGCCGGTCATAGGATTTAACTTGTAAAAACATATACATGTTTTTACATGTTAAATACGATTTGCTAGTGCCCTATTTATTTTAGAGCAAAAGTACAAGAGACAAAAGTTTTTTAAAATCAAATCCTCCATACCAGCAGCTTCAAACCAGTGGTTCGTGAACTTGTGTTCGTTAAGTTGTTCTAAATCAGCGATATCCAATATTATTACGTGTCATAATCCTTACTACAGTTTTCCAAATATCGTGGAACTTTTGCCATATCTATTATTTAAGGACACCATTGCCTTGCTTAACCCGTGGTATTTTCGCAGAATCCTAGGGTTTCAAGTTGGGAACCGCAGTTCTAGGTGGTAGATATTAATAATTTTGTAATGGCATCAATTTATAATATTTCCAAAATGAAATGGCCACTCTCACTTGCTGATTCCAATAATTATTGATTGAGTTTATGGTTCTGTTAAAAAAAGTTGCCAGGATCGTCATAATTATTTAAGATAAACGTGTTTTCTTATATGCAGTTTAGAATGAACTGTATATACTCACATGATACTCCTTCACATTTTTCTCAGGCTTAGGACTGGATATATTTGAATTATAAATTTAGGCATGTTTAAAAATCGTTTTGTTTTAAAGTCTTTATAGTCTATATTAAATACTTTAAATTTACACAAACAAAAATCATTTGTTTTTTATGGTAATTTAAAACGTCAATTTATGGTAATTTAAAATTATTAAAATATTAATCATTATCACTATTATCATTGTTTTTATCACTATCAGAGTTTGTGTCACTACCACTGTCATTTAAATTAATAATTATTGAAAATTTATTTGGTGCACTTATAAAAAAAAAAAAATGTTTCAATTGTCTTTTTTTCCACAAATCACTACTTATTGCACTTGTTTCATCTTAATTAATTAATTGTACTACAGTGTCACTTTTTGTCGGTGTTGTATTTTTCCGGCGCACATTATCTTTTAATTGGATCCATATTAGTTCTATAGGGTTTAAAACACAATAATATAGCGGTAGCCTTAAAATAGTAGCCACGTCCACATTTTCGCACTCCAAATCACCTTGTACAGATTCACTATTTTCACTACAGAAATTATGAATTTCTGCAAAATCAAATGGTCGCCAAAGAGCCATGTTGTTAATGTACGCACGTTATGAACGTTGAAAATTAACTAACAAACAAGTATAACAACCCCTAAAATTTAGAAACAATAGGATTATAAATTTGAAAAATATCCTTAATGGTTTTTAAGAAACTTTAATTGAGCTAGTGTTACATCTATTCTATTTAAATTTAAAATTACCTTAATACCCCTTATATTCTTTTTACAGCAACGAGTCTTAAGATTACTGCCATAAAACCAGTGTTGTAATGTATCTAGGTACATTTTAAAATATGTATCTGTATCTAGATATTTAAATCAGTATCTAAGTATCTGTATTTCAGGTACTTTTTTCAGATACTTTCCTATTTTGTCTTTTTCAAGGTCTTTTTACAAAATATGTCCTTACGATTTTTCAAGTTGGTAATACATTTAGCATCATTCAGTTGCATATTTGTAACATTATGAAAGTTAACTCAAATTTTAACAGGAGTTTAATTTAAATGAAATTTATTGAAGGTTTTTATCTTTGTTATCAAAGATGTACACCACATGTTTCGCATTTGAAATGCGTATAACCCTTGCAGCCTGGCAATTTACTTTGCAAAAGTATCTTTTCAAACTATAATAATAATAATAAAAAACACGTTTAGTAACTATATTTAAAGGCTGTTTGGGTAACCGTTGTTAATAAAACTATTTCATTAAAAAAAATTTATTACATTTTATTAAAATTTTATATGTAATTAATTAAATTTTGTAAAACATTTGAGTTGTTGCGGATAATAAATATGCTTGGGAAAGTAGGATGATTTGAAAAGCAACCTTTTAGTACAAAATTCTATATTTTTCTAACTAAATCGCTGGCAACAGTTCTTAAATATTATAGTTGATTTGCATAGACTTAAGCTTTGTTAGTGTTCGAGTGTTAGGTTCGTATTCGAAATTCGCTTTATAAAAGCATTTCTACGTACTATTTACCAAGGGTGGGTGTCGCAGTCGGGAGTTGGGAGTCGGGGAGTCGCGAGTCGAGGAGTCGAAACTTTTTGGAAGAGTCGAAGTCGAACACGGGAGTCGGAAAAAGTTATCGACTCCCAACTCTTTGATTAAATTTTTATCAATGATGAAAACAAACCGATAACGAAAGCAAAAATACCATACTACAAGAATTTTTTAAAACACGGAAACAGGAACTAAATTTTTTTCTCCGTTCATGAACGAAAATGAATTTAAAATACTCCATACCGGTATTACCCGGTTTCCCTAATGCTTTCCAGTTAAAAATTTAATTTATACTACTAGTGTTAACAGATTAACGCGATGAGGCAGTAAAGATTTTTGCTTTTAGTTATATCTCTTTTATCTTCTTCTGAATACTCTGTTTATTAGGTTTCAGCGGAATTAAACTGGATTTTTATTTTCTCAAGTTGTAATAAGCTTTTTGATTATTTCATGTTTCAGTTTGGCAGCCAAAATCTAAATACCAAAAAGTAAAAGTGACATATTATGAAAAATAAACTATATAAAATACAATACAAAATTTTTAAAACTTATATATTCGAAAATTTGTATTAAAAATGAAACAAAAAGTCAAGATGAAAAGAAAATTACATTTTATAAAAATAGCTCACCCCAACCCAAGATATTTAATGTAAGTATAGTCTGTTTCGTTGGTTTAACCGGAGCTAGATTGAATGAGGCTTTTTACCATTTTGTGTAGCAAAAGCCCACTGCGATATTTAAAAAGTCAACTCGTTATAACTTAAGAAATTAAAAATTCCATTTAGTTCCGCTAAAATATTTGGAGTAGACTTTACGAATAGACATATAATACTAATAGACAATTTACGAGTGAAAAGAATCAAGAGTCAGAGTCGGAGTTGGTTTTCAAAAATACCGACTCGGGAGTCGAACATTTTTCCGCCGACTCCCCATCCCTGCTATTTACATTCGTAAAGGAAGAAGAAGTATATCTCGTTGTAGAAGTATCAATACATCAACAGTACAGTCAAACTATGCCTGGGTGAGAGTACTGTGAGACTAATACAGCTAATGACAACAAAAATGTCGGTCTGAAACAAACTGATCTTCTACTAGTTGGAAAGAATTTACTTGAAAATTTCTTGAAATAGTGTGTAGTTTTCTACAGTACCTATATATTTTCATTAGCTTTATAAGTTGCATTACATTTCTGGTTCATAATATTCTTTTTGCTTTGCTATGTAAGCCACTTCAATTATTTTTAAGTGTTGTTGAGTGAAAAAACTCGTAGAGAAAAGAAATTTGTTACGGTATCTTAGAAATGAACTGCTACAAACTGAGTAAAGTAATTCAGTGCTACCTGTTTCAGATTCGCTTTCAATGATAGTTAGCATAGTGTGTCTGTCACGTCGTTGCACATTAAAATATCTGCAAGGTGTTATCAACAGGTAAAGGAAAAACATATGACTAAAATATCTTCTAACAATTGACAATAAATACTAAACTCTAGTATGAAACGGTTAATCTAGACCAGGGGTCGGGTAAATTACCCCAAAATGGGGTAAAAACAAAATTCTTGGGGGTAATGAGATATTAATAGATATAAATGATATAAATACAAAAAATCATAAAAAGTGCGTTTCTAAATACGATAGAAATTTGACGTCTATTTCGTGAGTTATGTAAAGATGGCGAGGCCGAGTACACAGACCTGCTGTACCATACAGAAATAAGATGGTTTTCACGGGGAAATGTACTCAACCGATGGTGGCCTCTTAAAAATGAAATCAAAAGTTTTTTAATCGATCAAAATCATGTTGTCACTAAAAGTTCACAACTTCTTCATGGCTTGTATGCTCGTTTATTTAGTAGACATTTTTGAGCATGTCAACATACTTAATAAAGAATTACAAGGGAAGAATATCACGATAATATCTGCCAATGAAAACAAAAAGCTTATCAAAACAAGATAGCTGCTTTTCCAAAATTAGCTTTGTTTTTAGAAGATTCGAATGATACTCGTTTTGAGGACATCAAGGTCATCTTGGCAACCTAAAAGACCGTTCGCTCAATATTTCCCAGAACTTGATTTAAGTACAGTGAGTTGGGTTATAGATCCTTTTAAATGCCAAATGTCTGACGTGCCAGAAGAGCCACAAGAGTTGCCCGAGTCACTTTTGGAACTGAGATCAAACAATGAAACATATAGAATTTGAAAACAAAACCGATCTGTTACATTTTTGGATTTCAAGGGTGGTAAAGTCTTTTAAAATTGTTCAGGAGGAGGCAATTAAAAAGTTGTTGCCATTTGCAACAACTAATGTCTGTGAACAAGGATTTTCCATTCTAACGAACATTAAAACGAAACAAAGAAATCGACTGGACCCCAAAGACTGTATCCAAATCGCACTAACATCAAAAAGTCCCGATTTTGATGTTATTATATCAAAAATTAAACAATATAATTTCTCCAAATAACGTTTTTTTTTTTGTTAAAAAAAGATATATAATATTAGAGCATTATTTTATATATTTTATGTTAATTAATATGTAAATTCTAAAGAATTCAATAAATCCCTCAATGTAAATAATCTAGGTAGAAATAGGAAATAATTTCACTCAGCTTTTTGGACAAGAAGCGTTTATTTTAACAAAACACAATGTTTCGCCAACAACATTGTTGGCTTCTTCAGGTGCTATAACAATAACATCATAATAGAAAACAATCTTGTACAATCAATAAAGAAAATTTACCTATGTTAGTTAAACGTAACTATAACAGACTGTACATCAATCATCTCCAAGGATGGTGAATTGCAGAAATTCATTGACAATAATGTGCACTTGAAGATTACAGACCATAGGAAAACAGGACTTAAATTTCAATTATATATTGTAATATAATGATCAAAAATAGAAACTATTATTTAAATTTTACAATTCAAAACGAGACTAAATAAACTAGACAACTGTCCAATATTAACAAAATTCATAAATACAATTCGTGTTACAATGTTAGTTAAATGTAACTATAACAGACTGTACATCAATCATCTCCAAGGATGGTGAATTGCGAATTGTGAATTGTATTTATGAATTTTGTTAATATTGGACAGTTGTCTAGTTTATTTAGTCTCGTTTTGAATTGTCAAATTTAAATAATAGTTTTTATTTTTGATCATTATATTACAATATTTAATTGAAATTTAAGTCCTGTTTTCATATGATCTGTAATCTTCAAGTGCACATTATTGTCAATGAATTTCTGCAATTCACCATCCTTGGAGATGATTGATGTACAGTCTGTTATAGCTACGTTTAACTAACATAGGTAAATTTTCTTTATTGATTGTATAAGATTGTTTTCTATTATGATGTTATTGTTATAGCACCTGAAAAAGCCAACAATGTTGTTGGCGAAACGTTGTGTTTTGTTAAAACAAACGCTTCTTGTCCAAAAAGCTGAGTGAAATTATTTCCTATTTCTACCTATATTCAAAATTGGACGTTAAATCACTAATGTAAATAATCTATGATTTTTTTACAAACCAATGGGGTAACGTCGGTGTAAAGAAATATATTTCTGGGTAATGGGTAAAAATGTTCCCCGAGCCCTGATCTAGACCGTCAACCATGGAGTTCTTGAGAACCAGAATTTAAAACAGTTTGGTTTGATATAAAGATGCTTCTTGTATCAATGGAAACGTTGGAATAGAAATTTATAGGTTTATGGCTCCTTCTCAACAATCTTCCAAGCGAAAATTTTCACAATCGAAACTTATGAGCTACATACCATATTCAAGCAGACCAAAGGTGCGTGCATATGTATTCTTTGAGAAAATCTTTCAGCCATAACGGCCGTGCCACCTTTTACCATAAAGTCTAAATTGGTTTGGCACTATTTATCTACTCTCAAAAAAACTGGCACAACCTAACAAACTATTTCTGTTTTGGATACCAGGACATAAGGGAGTCAATGGAAATGAAAAAGCTGATCTCCTTGCTAAAACGAGGAGGGGCTGACATTTCACCGGCCCTGGGCTTTTCTGTGAACTTTTAGGAAGCCATACTAGAAAAATTGAAAAGGAAAAATTCGAATTTGGGAAGAGAAACGAAATTCTTCAATCTGGCATCGCTTTTCGGGATTAAAACGTGTCAAGCAATTTATGTTATCTGCAAGCTTAAGAGCAAATTGTCTGCTTATGCTTGATAAATAGCACTTGAGGCAAATCACTGGCCTTCTGACTGAACACTACCCCTTAAAATACCACTTTAAAAATTGGTTAATTATAAAGGCGCCTACAGACGGTATGCCAGAGTTCGCCAATAATGGTTGTTGTGACATTAACCGTAACTTGTAGCATTGGCGGACAGTTGTACATGCGTACCCTACAGACGATATGTCGATGAAGCATCAGTGCTGGCCAAGTACAAAAATAGCGGAAATGGGCCAACGTTTGTAAAATGGCGTCTGACTGTGAAAGTGGAGTTATGGTCACAGTTTCGACATGGCTTTTGATATTTAAATTAGATTAAAAGTATAAAAAAATACTTTTTACTTTAAGTAGATTTCATAACTAAGTAAAAATGGTTATAAACTTCCTTTTGAGCACAACACTCTCGACTGATGTGATGACAAATGTGTGCGCGACGTGTGTACGGTGCTAACATGCATATACAAGTCTGCACCGATGTTGGTAAAACTCCTTTGACTTGTGATAAGAATATCGCCTGGGAAGAGAACGTCGGCCAGCACCAAGCCCAGTGTACGTTGGCTGTGACTTGTGACTTGTTGCCCTTACGCACGATCCACGGAGCTACACAAGTATAAATATTGGCTGTGACTTGCCACGCAGGTCTGTAGGCGCCTTAAGACGATAAATGTCTTCTTTATCAGGTTGAGGTAGAATTGGCGGAACACATCCTGTGCAGTTGCATAGCCGTTACTCGCCAAAAGTAACGTAGCTTTTCAAACCAAGTCTATTAGAAACAGCGTTGAAAAACGTGCGAGTAAAACATGAGTAAACAGTGCCTGAAAATAAAGGGCAAAGGTCATAAAAGTTACTGTGGTAATGGCATACATTACCATCCAAAAATGGTCAGCTCTTCAAGTTTTACTTGTTATATGAGTGTTTTTTGCAATTTTATGAGGAAAGTACTTAATTGCGTTGGTTCAAGTTAGCATTGCCACTACCAGTTTGGGTAGTAGCTTCTCGATCGGTAATTGGTTCTCTTTCAAATAATCAATTGTTTGTCGTTCTGTGTAGGAGCTTGCATTGTCATGATGAAGAATGATGCGACGTTTTTGGTTGTTTTTCCTGATTTTGTCGATGACTTATGGCAAACAAAGAGTTGTATATCATTCAGCAGTAACTGTTCTCCGATCCTCTAAAAGAATGGTTGCGACAAAAAAGTACAACCAAAAAAACAAGCGATCATTTTTCTAGAAGTGCTTCTTGAACGAACATTTTTTGTGGGCTTCGGTTCATCTTGGAAGACCCATACAGTGGATTGTTGCTTAGTTTCCGATTCATATGAATAAATCCAAGTTTCGTCACCTGTAATGATGTATACGGATTTTGCAGTGCCTAGGTTGAATTTTTTTAGCATTGCCTTACACTAATCAACACGAGCCTTTTTTGAGCTTTGGTCACATTATGTGGAATCCACCGGGAACAGATCTTTTTCACAGCTAAGTGTTCATGCAAAATCGAATGTATTGCAGTCTGTGATATGCCAAAGAATGCCTCTATCTCACGGTAAGTCACATGCTAATCTTCTTCAATCATTTTACGCACAGCATCGATGTTTTCTTGAATCACAACCGATTTTGGTCGACCTTCAATAGATTCATCACCGACGGACGCATGTACCACGACGAAATTTTGCAAACCAATTATAAACAGTCTTTTCTGATGGTGCTTCATTATCAAAAGTTGAACGAAGCGAAACTATATATGCATTGTTGTTGAGTTAGGCCTTTACCAAAATCGTAGAAAATCATCTAAAGAAAACCTTCACGAGTAATATCCATTTTTCACAAACTTTTTTTTAACGCTCACTGTTAACAAAATACTCGGTCAATTTATAAGCTGCCACTGATTTCACAATAACAAATGTCAAATTTTACGAATATAGTAATGACACATTACAATATTTCCATCAGTGGTCGTTTGTAAAAACATAAAATGTAACCCTCGTATATTGCTTAATATCAATGTTTTAAAACCACTCTATACCAGCCTGTTCCCAAACTGTGCGCCGCGGCGTCCTGGGGCGCCGCAGATGGGTTACAGGGGCGCCGCGAAAATATTTTATTATTCCTACAACTGCGTTAGTTAGACCAGTTTTTACTTGGGGCACCGCGGAAAAAATCTAATAAATTAAGGGCGCCGGGAACCGATAAAGTTTGTGCACCACTGGGTTATAGGCATCTAAAAATCTCCGTAGTTTATTTAGTACAGAAAAATATTGGGGCTTTAATCGTTTAACGCGTTTTGAGATTACAACATTTTTTTAATAGTATAATTTACATTATTTGTGAAAATTTTTAATTAAAATAAAGCACAACTCGAAAACGGTTTGAGACAGCGACCTCCGATTAAAATTTTTGGATTCTCCGTAGTTTATTTAACCTAGAAATAATTTGGGGTTTTAATCATTTAATGCGTTTTGAGATTATTTATGACTAATATTTTTAATGGCATAATTTACATTATTTGTGAAAATTGTGAATTAATAAAAATTACAACTCAAATAACCGTTAGAGAAAATGATCTGAGGTTAGAATTTTTGGATTCCTCGCAGTTTATTTAGACTAAAAAAGATGTGAGGCTTAATTTGTTTAGCTTATTTTAAAATTATGATAAATTTTAATATGGCGTGATTTATAGAAATTTTCATCTTCCCATGGACGAAATGCGATAAAGACCAGCGGTTGAAATTTTTAAAATCTTGAGGTCCTGATAGACTTATAACCATATTTTGAAAGAAACAAAAATTTTGAAAAATTTTAATTTTTTTTTTTTTTAATTTTATTTATTTTTTTTATAAATCCTAACTATAAAATGGTTAGGGATAGAAATTTGCGGTTTGAATTTTTAAAATCCACATAGATTGTTTAGTCCAAAAAAAATGGGCTTTAATAAACCGTTTACTAAGTTTTGTATGGACAGTAATCCAAAACTCTTGAAAATGGCCAAAAAGCGAAAAAATCGTATGTAGATCTTAAAAAATCGTGAATTTTAAGCAAAACATTTTTGTCTCCGATTTTATTGAAAATTGGTACAAATATGTATTTTTGGTCATAGATCAACAAAATTTGGTCCATTTTGAAGTTTGGGCAAAAATTTTGGAATTATTGGCGAAAAACTGACCCCAATCGGATCTAACTCAAAAACTAGGTAAGCATGATTTTTTAATATATATTTTTTTTTTATAATCCTCACTCCAAAATTAGCTCAAAACAATATTTCGGCTAAATTTAGAGTCAACAAATTTTTAACCAAATTTCAAAATTTTAGTAGAAAAAAAAATTAGAATTTTGTTGGTAAATTGGTATACTTATATGTTTTTAGCTTTAGATCACAAATTTATGGTCACTTTTGAGTTAAGGACTAAAATTTTGAAATTTGCAGCCAAAAAAAAATTTAAAAAAACAGTCTACAATAAGGCTCAGAGCCGATGAAATGTTAGCCTGCCTCCTTTTTTAACTATCTTTATAAACTAATACTTATTTCTTATCTATATCAGCAATTCCCAAACTGTGCGCCGCGGAAATATTCCAATATTCTTCCAGTTGCGTTAGTTAGGCCAATGTTTTGACTTGGGGCGCCGCAGAAAAATTCTGATACATTAAGGGCGCCGGAAACCGAAAAGTTTGGGAACCACTGCTCTATACAATCAGATTATTGATTGATGCCAGAAACCAAAGGCCCAATAATTTCAACTTCCATGGTTCCCGTTGTTTTGTACATCTACATCACTATAATAATAATACTTTATTTAGTATACCAAAGGTTTCACTTCGTCATTACAATATACATATATGTATGTACTATAAAGATGTTAAAATATAAAACTATATAATTAAAGTGCAATAGGTTTACATATAAAAAAAATAAATAAATAAAATGTTTACTATCTTCAGAAAACGAAACATTATCATTATTTTATTATACGATTATATTTCAAATATACCAGAAAATCTAGCTCCGTCAATTTAGCTGGGGTTAGGTTTGAGGCTGAATTGCGGGGTAATTAATAACAAAATGGCGTAAAACTAATTAAGATTAAATTGCATTTTGGGCTTTTCTCATTCTTATGTATTCAATTGTAAATAAATAAAAGGCCATTAATTATATGGGGTGTTTTTGGGAACTGATTAAGCATTTCTAATTTCTTTATTATAAGAAATACGAAAGAGATTAAATTAGGAATGTTCAAGTGTTTTACCCTACAAATAAGAACATTAAATTGGAAAAACAATTGAACATCAAATAAATGAGTAAAAAAAAACATTGGTACGTGTTTACAACATCCCACTTCACACTTGCGCATACGTCAAACACATGTCATTTGTTTAATATACAGAGATTCTAAACAAGTGGGACTGTGCAGAACTTTTATTTATGTCATTAAACTAGCAGATGGGTAGCTCGCTTCGCTCGGCTTCTTCTAACTAAACACTTACTAACCTAAGATAGTGTTTTGTCATTAAACTAGAAGATGGTTAGCTCACTTCCAGAAACCATTGTTTTAGAGCCACTGACAATTCTTGAATTATTTAGTGTAGTCGTTATGTGCTGCCATCTGTATTTTCATATGAACAAAAGTGCTGCTCGGCAAGTGCATGACCCATCGATGCGAACAAGTGGTAATCTGAAGGAGCCAAGTCTGGTGAGTAAGCGGCATGGGGTAGCACTTCTCACTTGAGTACCTCCAATGTGTTGCAAACTGCTTTTGCCTTATGTGATGGAGCGTTATGGTGATAAAAGATTACCTTGTGCTGTCTTATTTCGTATTCTGGTCGTTTTATGAGCAGCGAATGGTTCAATTCGATCATTTATTGTTGGTAGCGTTAGGTATTTACTGTTTCACCAGGTTTTAACAATTCATAATAGACCACTCCCTTTTGGTCCCACCAAGTACAGAGCATTGTCTTTTGCCAAAGCGATTCGGTCTTGCAGTTGATGTGGATGGTGCGCCTTGGTTCACCCATGATTTTTTGCGTTTGGGATTTTCAAAATAAATCCATTTTTCATCGCCAGTAATGATTCGATTCAAAAAAGACTTTCTTTTGTATCGTGCTAGCAAAATTTCACAAGTGTTTTTGCGTTTTTCCCTCTGCCTCTCATTCAATGCATGTGGAACCCATCTGCCGACTTTCTGGATCTTACCCATCTCTCGTAGGCGATTGGAAACAGCTTGTTGACTAACGCCTAACTGCTCTGCTAGTTGTTTTTGTGATTGACTATCGTCTTCCTGTAGCAATGTTTCCAATTTTGTATCTTCATACTTTTTTGGAGGTTTTCCATGTTCTTTGTCTGTAAGATCAAAGTCACCACTTTTGAAACGCCGAAACCATCGTTCACACGTATCTTGCGATGGAGCATATTCACCATAAGCTTCTCGAAGCAGTCGGTATGATTCAGCAGCAGTTTTTTTCAAATGAAAACAAAACAGTAGTACTGTTCGCGAATGCTCTTTATTTGGCACAAAATTTGACATTTTTAACACAGTAAAACAAAACTATATGATCACTTTTCAAATTATAACCTATACGCATTTGACACTTAATGTTAACTTAACAAAACGCCATATGTGTTGAAACTTTAAACTATACACTCTGTTTGCAAGTTATAAAAAATTCACATTTCATACTTGTAGACCTGGTATATGTTGGTGAGAGGAGGACAACCAGAGACAAGAATGACAAGATGTTTTCAAACCATAGCTGAAAATGGAAGACTGTACAGATTTGAGGAAGTAAACAGTTTCGTTTATCTGGGTGTGACAATATCTAAGAATAATAATGAAGAATTCAGTAGCGGTCGGTGAAACATGTTTGGGTATGCAATTAGTATGATCGGACAAGCTCGTACTATATCGCTCAACAGCAATATAGCAACGACAAAGCACGAGCGTGTATATTCTTTGTAATTGCTTACCCAAAAATGATTCACCGACCGCCACTGGAAGAATTAGAAATAACAACAAGACCAGCAAAAGGAAGTAAATGTTTAGGTTAATTATTTAAGTTTCTTGTATCCAAAAAAGTGGCACGAACAACAAAGCTGCGAGTATATAAATCGATTATAAGGCCGATGGTTGACAGAATTGTATGGGTGTGAAATATGGACCTTGAGCAATGATAGCAAGAATAGAATAATAATAATAATAATAATTAAAGCACAGAGCCTTAGGTGGTTGGGTCATGATGTATCTTCCAGACCAAAAACGTCGCATCATTCTTCATCATGAGAATGCAAGCGCCCACACAGCACATCAAACAATTGATTATTTTAAGGAGAAAACATCGAATTAATGTCTCATTGCCCGTATTCACCTGATTTATCCCCTAACGTCCTTTTTATTCCCCAATGTCAAACAAAAAATGCATGGACAGCGATTTTCATCAGTTCAAGAAGCTGTTGAGGCCTTCGAAAACCATATTTTTGAGATACCAACTTCAGAGTGGAAAAAATGTTTCGAGAATTGTTTTGAACGCACGCAAAAGTGTATCAATCTTAAAGGCGAATATTTTGAAAAGCAATAAAACAGTTTGTTCCAAAACATTCTTTTTTCTTTTTTAGTTTTTGTAAAAACTTAAAAGGTAGCCCTCGTATATCAAGATAATTAAAATCATAGTATACCGAATGCAATATTGTAAATTTCTCGATATACCGCATGCTATTATAGCTCCAAAAATTCATTAATGTATGTCAAAAGATGAATATATTAAGAGAAGATCTAGTGTTGATTAACAAAATACCTAGAGAGATCTGACATTTAAAGGTCTGTCCAATGATGATTTATGTGTAGCCAAAAGTTAAAAATATCAGTATCCAAAAATAACCAACAATTAATTGGTTAAAAACGATTTGATTTATGACATTATATCATTCAAAATAATCATAAAGCTTTGAATTGCTATCCTGTAATTTTCAAAAGTCGATAATTCAATTTCTTTTTTCATCACAATAAATTATGATTTCTCTTCAATTACAGCTTTCTCTTTCCTCTGTTTCTTCCGATATTTAATTTTCTTACCAGTCTGTTATGTCTCCTTCTTCGTCGATTCATAAAAATATTTAGTGAATTAAATATATCACAATCCTATATTTTAAATCCTTTTAAAATGTATTTAAGATTTGTAACTGATTTTGAGTAACTTCAGCTTGCTGCTTTCGAAAATGATTTTCGTAATTTTTTATCACATGAGTCACATGAGCAAAGGGCCCCACGCTTACATAAGAAAAGAAAAAAACGTAAAAATGTTTTGAAAAAATAAAAATATAAATACTAATTACCTAATAACATAGATATACAAAGCAATTCTGTATTATAATATCACTTAAAATAGTATATTAAAACCTAAGTTTCATAAGACACGAGTCGCGAAGTGATGAGTCTTCTAATCAACAAATGCGGCAAAAAGCTCTATGTAACGAGTTTGTTATACTAGTTTTTCTATTTTGCTTTCCCATGCCTTTTAAAATCATAAATTTGAATTATATAATCAACAACTTCTCCGATTAAGGAATTTGGTACGTGCAGCGGTTGACAGGATTTCTTTGACAGTTTTATACTATTCAAGGCAGCTATCAATTATGTTCACCGCGATTATTTCTTTAATAAAAACACATAAAAATATTGTTCAAATGAAACTTATTCGGGGTAATGCGAGTCAGACAATAGGGTATACTACCAGTGATGGCATCCTAAATATTCAGGAAACGGTTCTATAAAGTCATGTGATATCTAGGAACCTATTCTGTATTTTTAAGAGTGAAAACAAATCACTTACTTCCATTTATTAAATATAAGGAAAAAAATTTAAGAGCGTATTATTAATAACCTATAAAATAAATATTACATTTGCAACACTGCAGGGCACGGCGCACGATTCAAAACTGAAGTCAGAGTAATTCATTTATTTTTAATAATTCTAACAACCGGTTCCCTAAGGTTTCAATAATTTTAAGAAACGGTTCGCGCAAACCGGTCAGAACCGGTAGGATGCCATCACTGTATACTACACATATTATTTAACACAAAGTTATAGAGCTTTTTTCTCTTTACAACGATGTAAAACTTTTATATCCTTACATAACAAAATTTTTGAAAAATACGACTTTTTGTGGTCTTAAAAATAATAAGTGATTAGTGACTCATAACAGTAATTTACCTGTTGAAAAAATTGCATGCATTTGTTTCCATTATTGACCAACAAATAAGTCGTCATTTTGGAGGCCACAAAATGCAATTTTCTCAAATTTTTGTTATGTAAGGATATACAAGTTTTACGTTGAATAGAGAAGAAAAAAAAACGTTTTATAATATTATGTGTACAGTAATTTGAAGCAAAGTTATTTACTGTCACAATTTTGCAGAACAAATGCAAAAAAAATCGATACGGTTGTCGTCTGACCCTCATTTCCTCAAATAAGTATTTTTTTGAATAATATATTTATAACTCTTTTTATTAAGGAACATAAAGCCGCATTCAGAGCTCCTTAAATTAATACACTATAGACTGTACGTTGTTACGTTGTGCATATGTTTTTATACGTTGTTTTAACTTTCTACGTAGCGTTTACAGCTGTTAGAAATTAGTGGGTTCCGAATAGTCCGACATCTGTGTGTCTTTAAACCAACTACGATGGCTTCGTAAAATGTTTATTATCTATTACCGTTTTTATAATTCTGCTGTCTTAGATTTTAACTAACTAAACCTAACCTAATTACCTAAATTGATCATATTTACTGTACGTCTTTGTAATTTTGAGCAAGATTTGTTAATGATGACATTTTGTTAGGTTATGTAAAGGTATACAATATCTACGGTGTCTCCGATAGACTGAGATAACCAATGTGTTTATATGTTTGTATTATTAAAACAGCTCACTAGCTATAAGTTTAGAAAATTATCCACAGTCGACGGTTGCACGTATGCAACTTGTTAATGACAAGCAATAGAGCACAAGCTACAGTCAGAGCCGCAGTAAGGAAAACTTGCGCTAGGGGCAAAACTGTGTTTTGGCGCCCTTTACAAAAAAAGGTGGTCCTCACTTCCCAAAATCCAAGTGATGAGCAAAAAAAAAAAAGTGTTCACCTTCCAAAATTCAAGTGATGAACAAAAAAAAGGTCCTCACCTTCGCAATGTGCCACTCCTTAGTCAAGCTTGTCGGCGCCCTTTTCCTTAGTGCGCTCGTGGCCGTCACCCCTTATTGCGGCTCTGGCTACAGTCTATAGGCTATTGATGTAAGAGCTCTGAATGCGGCTTTAGTGTTGTTTGCATCAAGTTTTCCTTGCGTCGAGCCCCGCACTTACTAAAACCGACACTGATCATGTAAGGTTTTTGAGCAATTGAATATTATAGTGCGTTCAAAGGTGAGTTTGCAGTACAGGGCATTTGGAGTAGTTCTTTTTCATACTCTCTAATGGGTTTACACAATGACGCTATCCTTTTCTTGCTTGTCGACGTTGCCAGCTCTAAAACGCGCTGATCTGTGAAGACGCAGTATTCTACAAATGGCCATTTGTTTTTGTTGAATGTTATTTTGAGTTTTATAAGAGTTGATTTTTGTAAATTATACGAGTTTTTTATATTATTATAATTGACACTTTTACAACATTTGGCAACACCGCACCCATTTTCCATAAGAGATATACTGGAAACTCACCTTTGAACGCATTATAGTAAAAATAGACAAAATAAATACAAAGAATTTTAGTACAAATTCCTATTTGCAAGGAAATGAAATATAAACAATTAATTTTCATTCGTTGACGATCTTACTCTTTTTGAAGAGAAATGTTGTTTTTTTTTTTGTACTGAGCTGATGCAATGTCCATCTTTATTATCCAAAAGTAATCTATCAACATTATCACATTTCAATGCCCCTGTTACCTTTTCAAAATCTATTTTAGATCCTGGTGGAACCTCTCACTCTTTCCTCGCTTACTGTGTCAAGATTTTTCGGGAAAATAAGAGACGATTACGTAAAAATTAATTAAGTTCATAATGCAAGAAAGCTGCTTAAGTATATCATATTTTCGACTATGCGTTCGTAAAAAGTACTTTATATGAGAGCCAAAAATAATTTTTAACAGTGGTTCAAATCAGTAGAACTAAATTTTTACGGAGTTATAATTTGACGCATTACAATTTTTGGCAAAGCATAGAGGAGGAGAGTACATGTATATCGTAGAGCTTTTGTAATTGGCCTATGGTTTTGCGAAAAATTATGAGATATTAATTAAATTATAATTTACTTAGAAATTTATGGAAACCAAATACAAGGGTGATTCAAATATAAACGGTAATTTTTATACATTTATTTATTAATAATATACACAAGTAAAGCCTTCAGTTTTTCTCTACATAGCCTCCTTCACGCTCTACACACTTTCGCCAACGTTTTGGAGGCTTGAATAATCCTTGTTCAAAAATAGTTTGCGGGCGTGTCGTCAACCAATTGCGCACACGCTCCTCGACATCTTCATTGTTTTCGAATCGTTCCCCTCCAAGCGATTCTTTCATGGGAGCAAACAAAAAATCGTCACAGGGGGACAAATCTGGACTGTAAGAAGGGTGGTCGAGAGTTTTCTAGTGCTTTTCCTCCAATTTTTCATGGAGAAGGATAACATCTCTGATGGGCTTACCTCCTCTTTTGTTTCGGTAGGCGGCTTTTGAAGACTCTAACAACTGGCTATAGTAAGCCGCATATACCGTACGTCGATCGTGAAGAAAATCAATAAGTAAAACTCCTTTCCGGCTGAGAGACGAGTTTTGGCATTCACTGGGCAGGCTTCATCCTTTCTTCGCCACTCCTTGCTTGCCATTTTTGACTCTGAAGTGTAATGATGGACCCACGTCTCATCACATGTGACGATGAGTTTCAAAAAATCCTCCTCTTCTTGCCGGAATCGATTCAGATGTCTCTCACAGATCTCCAACCTGACCTGTTTTTGAGCTTCGGTTAACATTTTTGGAACCCATCGAGCACTCATTTTTCTCAGTCATGAGCACTACCAACGCTGATACCCCACTTCTGACGCGATTTAGTCAACAGTTAACCGGCAATCACCTTCAACAAGCTCTCGAACAGCATGGATGTTGTCATCTGTGCGACTTGACTATGGTCGTCGATAATGACTTTCGTTTTCTACACTTCTTCGGCCGCCCTTATATTGTCTGGCCCAAGTAAACACTCGGTTCTGGGACACTGTAGCGTACTCAAACTGTTGCTTCAAACGAGTTAAAATCTCCGAAGGTTTAACCTCTTCATTCGTTAAAAACTATAATAATACGTTGTGCAACAGACGAAGAAACCTCTTGTTCACTCATGGCTGTACTGAGGACAGAACAGAGCGGATCAGCTAACCAGGGTGGTTCCCTCTTCCTAACACACCGACCATCAACCCCAGTCCACCATCCAGCTCGGAACTGCTTGCTGAGTAACGGTAATTTTGCTATACCGTTTATGTTTGAATCACCCTCGTATATAGACCAAAACATTTATTACGAATCGTGTTATAGAAAATTAATAAATGTATGATATGAGGGGCGGTTGAAAAATAATCGGCTTAGGCAAGAATACATAACTTTTTCGGCAAAACTCAATTTATTTCTCAACATTTCTCGCCTTCTTTTAGAACTAAACACTTCGTCCAAAAATTCTCCAATTTTTCGATGCCCTTCAAGTATAAATATTTTTCGAATTCCTCAATATAGGTCTCTGTTTCATCGATGGCCTCCTCATTCGACCAAAATCTCTAATCACCGAGTCATTTCGTCAAGTTTTGAAATAAATAATAGTCGCTGGGGACCAAATCTGGCGAATATGGTAGATGAGTAATCGATTCGAAGCGCAATTCATGGAGTTTTGCCATTGCGACTGCGCAATTGTGTATCGGTGCGTTGTCCTGGTGGAACAGCTCTTCTTTCTTCGACAAATGCGGCCGCTTTCGCTTCAAATCGGCGTCGAATCGGTCAAATCGGTCGATGTGAATGATACCGCACGCAACCCAAAAAACTGTGCCCTTGGCCTTCTGCGGCTTCGATTCGCCAGAAGCAATCCACTGTTTCGACTGTTCCTTGGTCTCTGGTGTGTTGTAATGGATCCATGTTCCGTCCACGGTTTCCTTATCGAGGTTGAACATCGCCAAATATTCCTTCGAAATGGTCATACGATCACGTTTGTTGTCGACTGAGAGCAAATGCGGCACCCATCTGGCAGAGAGCTTCCTCATTCCCAAATATTCATGCAAAAGGTTGAGCACCCGTTCGGTTGAGATGCCTGCAGCCTCAGCTATGTCGCGCTCAGTCACTCGTCGATATTCGATTGGCATTCCATGGATTTTATCTACCATTTCTGGCGTGGTGACCTCTTTTGGTCGGCTTGGACGCTCATCATCAAAAATCCTCTTACGACCGCGTTTAAAGTCACCTGTCCAATATTTAATTGCTGATATCGAAGGTACAGAGTCCCCATAAACATCGTTCAATTATGTGTTGACCTCATCTTTCCTTTTCTTTTTCAAAAAGAAGTATAGTTTATTTCACGATAAGTTGAAGTGACTATCTACTTATGGTCCTAAACACAGTGGGTGGTAATTACAATTAACACTAATCCCTTGTTTGCACCCATAAACTAGTCAGTGATGTATCAGGTATAAATTGCAGATGTTTTAAATATCTTTTCACTTCGCTTTGAATTTAACTTGTGAATCAGTTAACTTGTGATTTGTGTTAAATAGTTCAGTACGTGTTAGAAAAATGTGGCGTCCTTGAAACGAACAATTAACTTCTGTGCAAGCAAATGAAGCAGATGACTATGTGACCATGATAGAAGATGATGATATAGAGCAAGATACAATCAAAAAAAAAAAAAAAAAAAAATCGGGAAAAAACTTGTATATATTTACCTGTAGAAGCTAAAGAAATTGTGGCCAATGTGTATTTATATTTAAGGAACCGCAAAAACAAACAAGACTCGACTACCATGACAATATCACGGCGGAAATGTTCGAAAACTGGTTCGAAAATAAATTACTACCGAATATACCGGCTAACAGTGTTATTGTTATGGACAATGCAAGTTACCATAGTCGGCAACTAAATAAAGTACCGAATAGTGCAAACAGTAAGAAGGAAATCCAAGACTTTTTATATAAAAATGATAATATTTTTGAAGAAAGTTATAAAACAAATTGTTTAATTAAATTATTAAAAAGTTATAGTTTTTCTAAAGAATATGTTTGCGATAATATTGCTCAATGCAAAGGACACACAGTTTTACGACTACCTCCGTATTATTGTATATTCAATCCTATTGAACAAATGTGGAGTCAGTGAAAGGCGAGAATAAAACGGAATAATGTTTCTCCCACTTTAAACGGCAATGTGATAGAACTTATAAAAAAAAGAAGTGGAAAATATCCCTGTAGATAGTTGGAAAAATTTTGTAAATTATGTTATTAAAACTGAGGACCGTTATATTCAAATAGAACGTACTATAATCATTAATTTAGAGACTGATTCAGAGAATGATTTGGACTATTTTAAACATTATTTAATTTAAAATTTATTTTATTGTAATGTTTTAAATACTAATTGTAATGTTTTAAATTTAATTATTAGTTCTATAAATTAATAGTATTTATAATAAAAATAAAGTTTATTTTGATGAAATGTTTATTTCTTGTTACAATTGTGTCATTACATGGTTACATGTAATTTATACCTGATACATCTCTGGCTAGTTTATGGGTACAAACAAGGGATTAGAGTTATTTGTAATTACCACCCACTGTGTTTAGGACCATAAGTAGATATTCACTTCATTTTATCGTGAAATAGACTATATCTAATCACTACTCGATATTCGATTTTATTAATTTTTGTAAAAATGCAAAAGTTGTTCGCTCTCAATGACTATTAAAGACAATCCAAATGCTATAAAGACAATCCAGCTGGTTGAAAATTTAAACTAGTCCAAAACTAGTCATTTGAAGGTTAGGATTTACGAAAACAAACATTTATTTGAGACTGATGGCTCCATATCTTGCCTAGGCTGATTACTTTTCAACCACCCCTCGTAGTAGTACACTTTTCTTAAAATATAAGTGGTCTCCAAATTTCGGACACCCTATACGAAATTATGAAAGTGGTCAAACAGTCGTTGATATTCATTAATACTTACATACAATAACTAAGAAATAATAATTTTGATGGTTTGCGGAATTTGTACTACCCTGAAGTTTGGCAACTTGTTTGACTTCAGTTAGAACTTTTTGAAATGTTGTTATTAAGAATATATTTTAATTACTTGAAATGAAAACAATTCATCGTATTGTGTATCTACAGTAATACACGGGGCAACTTTTAGGTGATATTAAAATCATTAGATTAGAAAGTTTAGTTAGAAAAATTCATTTTATTTGTAGCCAGCAGCGGCTCGTGTTTACCTCTTGTTTTTTTAGAACCACCCTTCCGAGAGGTGGTTCTTCCCCACGTTCTAAAAGGATTTTCAGAATTTCGTCCTCTATGATTTTTAAATATTTGGCCCTCAATCTAACTCAATCTGGCCTGTTAAACATATTTAGAATTCATATACATAATGTATTAAGGTAGAGGGAACACGATTTTTTTCAAAAACGCGATGTGTAAGTTGGTAAAAAAATTTAAAGATCTAAGTTGACCATATTGACATTAAAAATGATTAAAAATATTTCGCTTTCAAATTATACTTCCAAGTACGACTTGAAAGTAAATAATTTTTTATTATATATATATATATATATATATATATATATATATATATATATATATATATATATGTATATATATATATATATATATATATTTTATTAAGCGACAGGTAGCTCAATCATCGGTCGTCAAAAAGATTGTAGCTTTTGGTGTCCCATTCTAAATTATTACCATTGGTTTTTACTGAACTCACTATTAATGTTCTATTTCCATTTTTGTTCGATTGTGAAATATTCAATTTTGGCCAATGAGGACCTATATATCTTATTAATAATATAGTTTCATAGTTAAGCACGGCAGTTTTAATAAAATGCACTGTATCCAGGTTAACGTCTGAGTAAAATCAAATCAAACGAACGCTAAACTAAAGCCGCCAGTCTAAATTCTCCAACACGTTCACACTAACAACTCGCCGCTGTTGCCCTTTCCAGTTCATTTTTATTACTTGCGTAGATAAATACATTAGAAATCGCATGTGACAATACTGTACCAGGACACTAACGTGTAGTGTCCACAGCATTGTTTTCTAGATTTAAATTTTTAAAAACTAACACTTATATAAAAAATCTTTGAATTAGAGATAATAAAAGTAAACATATTTGGCAAATATATTTAGCTAGTTTAATGCAATTTTAAAGTATAAATAAGATTTTAAATTCAGTTTTCCTTATTAATTTTTTTTAGGAGGACACTGTCCCAGCGCCACCCGGTCTCAGCCGCCACTGTTTGTAACAATATAAAAAACTACTTGTTGACTGTTTTGGTAAACTTTACTCTAGCCATCTATAAGGGACTTAAATGTTTCAAATAGAACTAATAGTTAGGATTTTAATCCTAGCTCATGCAGAGTGTGATTGTGTTCTCAAAATTTAAGTAGTTATTAAAATAGATCAGGAGTCGGCAACCTTTCGGTGACATAGAGCCAAATCTATATTGAAAATAAACACAATAACATGAAGGGCCGCTAAAAAGTATATGCTATATATAAGAAAAAACGTAAAAATTGTTTATTTGTTTTAAAATAATAAAGTTATATTTACTTGTACATTAAGTTTGTGATACCTATTGCACTTGTCAGTATATTACAATATAATATTTTTTTAATGGGACGATTGCTCCTGCATAGTGTTTGATAAGACTTCAATATTTGGTGAATATTCAGTAATCTTTAACTTAAGACAGCACTCTAGTTTCAGGTCAATAAGATTACATCTTAACTGACTCTATTCATTTCATATGTGAAAAGACTTGCTCACAGTAATATGTTTATCCGAAAATTGTTAGTAGTCCAAAAGCATAATTTTTTAAATGATGGTACGATTCTGGAAAACAGTTCTAAGCTTCGAAAACAACTTTATCTGCATTTTGAAGATTGTGAATTTCGGTCCTCTTATGCTGGGAAGATAAAATAAACTTTTCTCTTTCTAATGAAATTTAGAATTTTTCCAGTTCTGAATTAAGTTTTAGGTATATATTTTATATTTTAGGTTAAAACTACTCCTAATTGTAAAAAATTATAAAATAACATTTTAAACCTTAATATGGGTAACATTTGGTTTGGATTAGCTAAATATGGATCGTTTTATGCTTTAGAATACAATTTCATAATGTTTCAACACTTAAAAATCAACCCTTGTTGGAGCTTAATGTAAAAAAAAAACTATTTATCTTAAAAAATGAATTCATCTAGCATCGATTTGTACCAAAATTTGAAATTAGGTTCGTCTCACCCTCTACTTCAAATTTTATATCATGCTCATGGGCATTGTTTATTTTTTAAGGGTGAAAACTACCCCTAATTGTCCAAAATTATAAAATAACGTTGTAAACCTTAAGATGGGTAAAATTTGGTTTGGATTAGTTGAATAATGATTGTTTTATGCTTTGGAATACAATTTCTAATGTTTCAACCCTTAAAAACTTACCCTTGTTAGAGCTTGATATAAAAAAAAAATTATTTATCCTAAAAAAATGATTTCGTATTTCATCGATTTGCATAAAAATTTGGGATTAGGCTCATCTCACCCTCTACTTCAAATTTTATATCGTGCTCATGGGCACTTTTTATTTTTAGAAGTGAAAACTACTCCTTATTGTCAAAAATTATAAAATAACATTGCAAAACCTTAATATGGGTAAAACTTTGTTTGAATTCGTAAAGTAATGATTGTTTCATGCTTTAGGATATGATATCATAATATTTCAACCCTTAAAAACCACCCTTAATAAAATTGCAATTTTTATAAAGTACTTCAATAGATCTACAAAGAAAAAAAATGTAGTTACACAAAAAAAATTTATTAATCTCAACTTACACTGCATATTCACATAAATTTAAGCATACATAGCTCCTTAATTTTTAGTGATAGAAAGTTTTTTCAAAATCGATTTTATAGGGCTTTTTAAGAGCTATAAGACAGGCTCGAATAAGGTGGTGTTCGCTTGTAAATAGAGGTTTTAAACGGCTATATCTCGCCAAATATTCACTGTACAGAAAATATATGCACAAAGAAATTTAAGTCATTAAAAAAGCTACAATTTAGTGCTTTATCATTTTTTTCGTATCTCCAGTAATTTCGAAGATATTTTGAAGAAAAGGGTAAAAAAATACGAAATCGCAAAAAATTGTTTTTTCTTTAAACTCCAATTTTTCTAAAATTAGGCATTTTAAATTGGTCAAACTTCTTGGGTGTAATGAAAATACATATATGAAGAGAACCGCAGAAGGGTGAGGATCAATTTAAATTAGGGGGGTAAATAAAATTTCACAGATTTTTTCGTAGAAAAAAGTAGGTACCGACCTTATTTTGATCATAAGTCTCTTAATTTTTATGCTAGAGACTTTTTTTTTTTGTTTGAAAGGTCTAATCAAATACTTTAAAAAAGATTCAATGAGTTTTCCTCGAAAAATGCAAATTTTTCCTGTTATTTGACTTTGAATCTTTCAAATTATGCATTTGGCGAAAAAAAGTTAACCATTAACATACCGTATCTCGGTTCGTATTGGTCGTAGAAAAATAATAAAAAAATTATTTTATTTGTGTTTTTAAAAGCTACAATTTTGTTTTTTACAGTTTTTTTGATAAAATGCATATTTTTCGAGTTATTCGCAAAAAAACTTTTTAAAAACATCAATTTTTTCGTCAAAAAACTGTTACTTTCAACCGCGAATAACTCAAAAAATATTAGTTTTACGAAGAAAACGTAAACAACATTTTTTTCTTATAATTACTTTTCCCATCGATTCCTATAGTTAAAATGTAGTAAAAAATGTCCACCCCTCAGATGGGGTGGCAACCACCCTCAAGGTTTTAGCGTACACCGGCATGATGAAGAAAATGATCCTTGGGCTATTCCCTACCTTCTGTGAAAATTTCACGTAGTTCCATGCTGGACGAAAAAATTGCGAGCCAAAATGCTTAATTTCCTGTACTATAGTGTAGCTTTATATTTTCTAAACTCTTTAAATCTATCTCCAAAAGCTTGTTACATGTTAACAATACTTTCTGCAAAAAAAATTGTATTAATACGTTGTTATTGTCCTTATGTTTTTGTATATTAATAAAATGTAAAAATGTTTCTGCACGTAAATCATTCACAAATATAGATAAATTTTTTTCACAAATTACTTCTTCTAAAAGGGAATATGCAGTAACTCGGAATTATCGGGCATGAATTGCACAGTAAAACATCCTGAACAATACAAAACCTGTATATTACAGGTAGAAAGTTGAAAATTAAAAAATTAATTATATTAAAATAAAAACCAGCCAATTTTCAAAGAGCCACAAATTTTTTTAAAAGAGTCGCAGTTTGCTGACCCCTGCAATAGACACATCACTATCCGAAATTAAGCAACGATCCGAAATACGGTTACCTTCCTCTATGCTTAGATAAATCTATTCGTGACAAATAAATAATACTCATTTGGCAATTATTGGGAAGAAAGTCAGAAAACGTAAAAAAAAAATGTGAATGAATTGACACATATTTCAGGATTTTGTAAGTATCTAACTAGTAACAAGAAACTGTGGGACATATTAATAATCAAAAAATTCGATTATGTTTCCATCTATCAACTTAAAATTGTATGTGTTTACGAGATGCACACGGTATCAAGCTAGTTGAACATTTGTCCAGTCAGCCATATTGATATCTGACATATAAATATTTTTTGACACCTGACACTTAACAGATCAAGATAGAGGACTAATGTGAGTGAGGCCAAAAGACAGCCCAGCTGATAGTGTCCAAAGAAGAAGTTATTAACATAATTTTTAGACCTTCATATATACAGTCTGTTCCAAACGATTAGGCTGAACTAACCGGAATTTTCATTTTTGTAAGTTGTCATTAGCAATTTTTTTATATATTGAAGTTGGCTTTTCCTCAACAAAATGGTCAACAACTTCAATCAATCTGTAAAAGTAACTAGAATTAAGGTGACCAGATTTTTTAGTTCAAAATTCGAGACGGAAGCTCATTTACGCGGGGGGGGGGGTGATTATTCAATTATAATTGCTTAATTCATTTTTTTAGTACAAATTATATACAATAAATTATTATAATTTATAATAAATAAAAATTTCCAATCACAGATAATTAACTTATATTATTAAAAGGTACATTATTAAAATCACAGTATTTGTTAGATGAATTTATTCATAAAAATTAATCAGTAGAAAACTATTTATATTTTCCGAACTATTTCTATATTTCTGAACTATGGTTCTTTTTGAATGTATTTTTTACTTTGAATCATTTTATATAAATCCGCACAGGTTTCTTCATAATTTACTTTAATAATAATATTCATTTAATATATCTACATCAAGTTGAGTCTTGTCACTTGTCCAAAAGCTGTTTATCAAGGAAAATACCCTTAGGGTAGATTTTTTTAGTTCAAGTTTTGTAAAAATATTTTAGTTGAAATATATTAAAAATAACAATTGAAAATAAGTACCTTTTCTAAAATTCGGGGGGATTCGGGGAAAAAAAACCGAATTCGGGACAAATATTGCCTCCGAAAAAATTCGGAACGCAAGGCGGAAATTCGGGACGTATGGTCACCTTACTAGAATTGAAAATCTAGTTCCACCTAAACCAAAAGAACAGACTTTACATATATTTTTAATTTTTATTTATAATAAATATTTAAATATGAAACTTAAGCTCTGAAGATATATTGTTTGTGTTATTATTTTATTCAAACACTTTTAGCCAAATCTCTCTTTTTATATATAATACATTATAAATTTTTTTAAATTAATATTTTTTTAACATTTTCAAATTTCCCATTATACTGAATTTATGTCGTATCAATAACGTAACTGTATTATCTGCCTTGTTTATTTCAATATCTTACTAAGCAATTCCTATTTTATATTTAAAAAAATCACTTGCTAACCCAGTTGCTACGCCCATGCCCTAATTGTAATTTTTTTAAATATACCGCTATAATGTAAGTCATGTGTAAATCATACTTGGTTCGCAGCACTATTTAATCTTTTCTTATTTGACATAGAGTATAGCATACTGTGGATGTTAGAGTAACCCTTCTGCAAAATAAGGTATGGGACAAAGGTTTGACATATTTTACAAAAATCGTGTATTAACATTAGAACAATTAGATAACGGGGTTTTCAAAATATTATGAAAATGGCACGTAAATTCATATTAATTGAAAATACATATGTATACAGAAATTGTCAAAAAATTAATAAATTAACAATAATGGTAATAATTATTTCATTTAACTTGTAGGTAATCTTTTACATAACAGTTTCAAACTGAACAAAAAATGAAATGTAATTGATTATAATAAATAATACACTAAATTAAAATAAAATATTGTAACAAGAGGTAAATGGTAATTAAATAAATACAGTCGATTCCGCTTAATTGGGACACATCGGGACTTAGGCATTTTGGCCCAATTAATCGGCTGCCCCAATTAAGCGAATTTCACATAAAATTAAACAATGCATATTTTTCTTTCAATAATTTAATTTTACAAACTCTTGGACAAAACTATAAATTACATAAAACCAAAAAATATAAACTTTTAAGAAAAAATAATAATAAATTCCAAAATAAAATAATAAATAGGTACTGTCTATTGTTTTTGTAACATTTCACTTCTACAAAATCAGCACAGGTATTCAGTGCGGATGTAGGGCTCCCTTCATTTCCTTTCTGCATAAAATAACGCTGTAATATTAAATTCTTTGTACATATTTTTTCTTGAGAATATGTGTAACATAATATGTACTGTGATCTTAAATTTACTATCCCAATTAAGCGGAATGTTGTCCCAATTAAACATGTAAATTTACTGTTGGTTCCTTGGTTTGGTTTCTGTTCTTTGAGATTTGGCCCAAATAAGCGGCTGCTCCGATTAAGCGGTGGCCCAATTAAGCGGAATCGTCTGTATTATAAATCGCTTCTTATCTGTTGCCACAGTTGCGTTGCGGGAGACAGAAGACAAATTTTATCAAAATTAAATTATAATCAGTGACTCACTAAACATTATATTTTTTACAAATAGTATTTAAAAGCACAATGCTTTTAACGTGGCGTCGAGAAAATTTTTCATTTCTCGAGAAATGAAAAATGAGAATTATAACTTTTTCTCGAGAAATTTTCCAAAAAGAATTCTCGAGAAGAAACACTAGGTGTATGGTTTTTTAGGGTTTTGTAGGTATGATCAAAAAACCCTTATACCGTCATTTTGTCGTCTGTCTGTCTGTCTGTCTATTCGGTAAAAATTGAAGCCAAACGGCTAAACCTAGAGAGTTGAAATTTGGCATGCTTATACAACTCTTTGACTCGCACATAGGAAAAATACTAAAACATCTAAAAAACATATACCCCTAAAAATATAAACAAGTATCTGCTCATCGAAAAAAATATATATTTTTTTAAATTTTAAATAGGGTATCAAATGAATGCCTAAGTATGTAGAAAATTAATTATTTTGAAGCGATTTTTGCCAAAATTGTGCAAAAAAAATTTGTTCCACACCCTGTAGCCCAGATGGTTTGAACTAAAAATCTGAAAAAATTTTAAGTAATGTAGATTTGTGTGAACCGGAATAGTACAACAGGAATTTTTGATCAGATTATGTTTTCGGAGAATAACGCATTTTTTGTGTTTTTTGGTTGACGATGTACAAAAGTTATATTTATGTAACACACTATACTAGAAGGAGTATCCTGGTTAAATGGTTGCTTGCTCGCTTGCTAAGCAGCAAACTAGAGCTCGCTCCCGGGCAGAAAGACAATTTTATTTTTTGTTTTTTTTTCAATATTTATTTTGTTTAATTTATTTTGTTATAATTCTAGTTATATTTTGGTAAATGTTGCATTTAATTTTTAAGAGCGTAAATTTAATAACCAGTTGGAATTGTTGGAATTACATTTTCATTCTATGTGTCATGTATATGAAACCAGAGATGCGGAGCATATGACTTAAAACGACCAATGGAAGCCATAGGCGCAATTTTCAAAATCTAAATGAACCTGACTATATATAAAAAAAAATAAAACTACCACATATTTAGAAACCTAAATAATTCGAATTAAAATTAACAAAAAAGTATTTTGACATAAAATTTGTTTTTAAAGCTCTTAGATTAACAGACGATAAATTATTTTAAAAATATCGCAAAATTTGTCCTACACACTCAGCATGCCGCCTTCAATTACTCTATACCTACCTCCGAAATCCTGAAATGTCTGTAAATTCACACTTCACATCAATTTTTTTGGTCATACCTACAAAATCCAAAAATTCTCATTCGGCAGACAGTCAGAAAATATAAACAAATCCAAACAAAACATATCTGCAGGCCTGTGTAATCTATATATTCTCTTCCGCATATTTAGGCTGATCTTGGTGGTAAGGTAGGGGTTTATAATGTCGCCATGTAATTTAATCCCTGATAGTGCGTTAAGTATAAGGGTAACAGCGCACACATGCTTCAAATCGGGGCTTATCTCAGTAAATTATTGTCGACAATTACAATTTAAATTACCGGCTTGTTTGTTAATTTCAGGACTTACTCATCCAAATTGCCAAGGATTAAAATACGACACCATATTAATTTTAATAAATGACCAGTTTAGGATTAGGTCAGAGGGGTGTAGATAAAGGTAATGAAATTTCACACATATCTAGGAAGATAATAGAGGAGGAAGTATAAACTTTTTCTATTTCTTAAACTCCAGTTAAGGTCATACATTAAAGTCTGTTCAATATAATTTTGAAATGACGTCCCACTTGGATAATTCAGTTGCCAATGTTAGAATTTAATGTAACTAACAAGCACGCATTAGTTAGTTATAAGGTGACCAGTTTTTGAAAATCATAAACCGGGACAAATAAAAAAATATCGTTTTATCAAATTATTTATTCATAAGCCACAGATAAAAAAAAAATAATAATTACAAACAATATTACAAGAAAGAAATTTTACTTATACGAATACTTTTTGGATTTGTAAATTTTTTCCAGCAAAACTTTATTCTTGGATATTTTATCGTAGAATCCAAACAACTTTCGAATTTGCTTTTATTGACATGACTTTAATTTATTGACATGCATCCTATTTTTTTCGTCTGTCCAAAAAAAAATTACAAAACTGAATACTCTTTCAATTGGACTATTGTTTTCTGGAACACTGAAAGCAACTTCGACGACTAGCTTTGTATACTGACTAGTGTTTATGAAACGGTTATAACCGAACCCCAAAACCGCGGTTTTCAGTGCAAAAACTGAAACCGCAAAACCGCAAAAAACGCGGTTTTCGGTTTATCCTTAAGAAATTAATCCTTAAGAAAAAAGATACAAAAGTAAGAAGAAAATCTCTCAAATGTGGCAACAAATGTATTATTTTAATATTAGAATTAAGGCTTTATTAGATTTAAAAACAATATCAGTAGATAGGTGCATAATGTATGCTACCAACTAGACTTTTCTTTTTTATTAGATATCAAACATAAAGAAATGTATTGGCGCCAGACGCAATGCGCATGGGAAAGTCAGTGCGCCAGAGTGCACTATTCACTATTAAAGCAACATCCACCTATGCCGAAAGAACATTTTCATTAAGCACCAACTTCTGCACCAAATTGCGTTCACCTTTAAACGATAAACATTTAAATAGTTTAGTATTTTTAAAAGCCTTTTATTTAAATTTAAATAAACCTTAAGTTAGTATGCTACGTAGGTTGTAGTGTATAATTATTGTATGGTTTTTTATTAGTATTAGTTTTTTTATTGTAAAGTACAATTCGCGACTCAAACTAACGTTGGCGGCGCTGCGTACGACAGTTGATGGCCGACGAGAAGCGTATATGTCAGAAGTTTTTTTTTAATATTTGTCAGTTCAAACAATATTTCAGCAAAAAAGCACTGTATTTAAGTCACTATATTTAAAAATACGTCTTAATTCACATAAACTGCAGCACAAAACACTACAAATATTATACAAATATACGCTTCTGTTTAATTTACCAAGCCGCCACCAGATGTCTCACATTTATTTGGAGTCGCGAATAGTGTATTTCAACACATAATAAAAATTTATTGATTTATTTTAGAGTATCTATAGTAGAAAAAATATAAAACTTGAAAGACCGAAACCGAAACCGTGGTTTTTGATTTTTAAAAACCAAAAACCGCGGTTTTCAAAAAATGCGGTTTTTCCGATACTCTAATACTGACAAGGGATAGAATTCTCATCAAAATGATTGAAAACTTTTTTCCACTTATTTGTTGCGCTGTCAGTTTTAAATTCATCCTCATCTGACTTTTCTTCCAAAAATTTCTTTATCCTCGTTATTTCCGTAAATAGTAATTCTTCATTAATTGCGGAGAATTTATGCGCTGAAATATCCACATATTTATTCACCAAGCCTCTTGATTTTGTAACATCATTCCATGTTGGTATTGCTTTCAGTAAAACCTATTGAAATATGGATCCAAATTGGAAACAGTTTGTCCATTCTTCTAAATAATTTAAAGATGTGCCAAAAAATTCATCAACCGTCTGATAGAATGTGTTTGAATCTAGTAAACCCTCCTCAACAAGATGATCGATCATATCCGATAATTTAGAACCGATAAATTTCACTTCATGATATTTAAATATCTTTGTTTTTATTTGAAAATTCGTTTATCTAGCTTGTGTAATATTTGATAGACACATTTGTAAATAAAGTAATATTTTAAGGGCTTGCGGGATATTAGAAAAAATTGGGTTCGTGAAGTTTATTTTTTTGGAATTCTAAACCGGGACATAAAGGATACCTTTTGGGAAGTCGGGACAAATGATGCAAAACCGGGACTGTCCCGGTCAAACCGGGACGTCTGGTCACCTTAGTTAGTTATTACATTTGGCTTCCGCTGGTTCGTAGCCCTTGAATACGTTGCCACATCTATATATTAGGTCGTCAAGAATGAAATTTGTAGTTAATAAGATTGCCAACTTTAACAGCTTATTATTTGACATTGGCTTAATATTGTACCGTTCTGTTTTTTTTTTTTTTGTTGGAAAGTTACACATCTCGTTTGTTTAAAGAAATAATTGTATGCTCTAAAAAATATCAAAAACTTTTTTAAAAATTAATTTTGTTGAAAATAGAGCGGTCGGAAATTCGCACTATTATGAAGTATGAGTTCTTACGTGGAAGTACGGCATCGCAGACCGCACCAAACATTAATAGTGTATAAGTATTATTTCATTTCAGAAAAAGGTAAAAATCAAGTACATAACTTCCGTCAGGTAAATGTATGTGGCTCTAGTGTTACTACGCAGCAGGCAATATCAAATTGGTTCGCCAAATTTCGTACAGGTAACTTAAAAAAAAAACAGCCTAGATTAGTCAACAGATCGACTCCTATCTTATTGCATGATAACGCTAGACCACACACTGCACAAATTACTGTGGCAAAACTGCAGGAATTGGAGTTGGAACTTCTTCATCATCCTCTATACTCACCAGACCTAGCCACTGACTACCACTTCGTCCGCAATTTGGACAAATTTTTAATAGGAAAACAGTTTAATTCCGACAATGCTGTAAAACTGGCTTTATTACTGCTGAACACAATTTGGTGTTTAAGGTTTCGCATGCATGCATGTTTTTTACAAAAAATGTAGTTTTTAAAGAAGTTTTGTGGTGTGCTTGACAACAAATTAACATAAATTACTTTTTTTAAATTTTTATTATCATTTTTTTCCTGCAATTATTTAATATGAATAACCTAAGTTGCTGTTAAACATGAGCAGTAGCTCCATATTCATTTCTTTTTCTGCAATCTGTGACCAAGATGGCTTAAATATACGCTACTCTTTATAATTGTTTTACAGATGTTTATAGTTTCTTTTTTAATCAGTTTATTTTCTTTGCCTAACTGGGCAGTTACTTGCAAACATGTTGCAAGCGTGTCAGGAAATTGCAAACGGGTCAGAAAATATTTCGTGTCGTCTTTTCATTTGTTAAATGTGACATAATCCTTCAATAGCATGGTTTTTACCCTGGAAGGTTTATTGACACCAATTTAACCTTGTACACAAATTTCATCTTAAAATCAATGGACTAACGTATACAGGTTAATGACATACACTAATTTAAGTAAAGCCTTTGATATCATAGATCATAATATATTAATACATAAATTAGATAAAATTGGAATTCATGGCAGCTTGTTAGTCTGGTTTCAAAGTTATCTTACAAATAGGACACAATGCGTTGGTGTTAATGGTTATCCGTCTGACATTAAAATAATAATTTCCGGTGTGCCTCAGGGAAGCCACCTTGGTCTTCTTCTATTTATCATTTTTATTAATGACTTCTTATAATAATTTCTTGCTGTCACTACTTGCTTCTCTTTACCCACGATCTAAAAATCTTTCTACAAATTTTGTCTCTTCAACATTGCTTTCAATTTCAGTCTGTTTTAAATAGACTATCACTTTTTCTTACGATCAATAAATAAAAAGTGAATATTTCACTGACTTTCGATGTTTTTTTGAAAACTATATATTCTATATCGGATTTTCATAATTAGAATCATTCTTATATTTTTCATATGCACTATATTCACTTTTACAGAATTTTCATTTAAAAAAAATTTCTGGAACCAATCTACCTTTTAAATAAAGAATTGGGCGTAATTATGTTTTAAAATTTTGTGTAATTATTAATTAAGGGCCCCCTTTTAACGAAACCTACATCCCGCACTAGCTAATCCAGCACTATGACAGTCAGTACCAAAGTAGCCAATAGTCCCATACCAAATGCAGTAATATCTCGTTTTATGTTACCTCTGTAAACGATAATTCAACAATAACGTAACTGATAAAATAAAAAATTATATCCAATAATTGAAGCTCGACAATTCATTTTGAAAGAGTGATAACAAAATGAATGTTATCAACAATATCCAAGGGACATGGGAGGAAATAAAACTACGCTGCCTTAGTCGTTTGATAAAAGATACTCAACGAAGATGCTCACTGTAATAGAAGATTATAAACTAAGGAACGATATTATTCAGATTTAGAGATATTTGAGGAAGATCGACGACCATTGTACAAATGAGGAACTACAAGAATTAACTGAAGAAAATTTGAAATAAGAATGCTGATTATGATTTTCTCAGTAAATTGATTCAGATTTTGAGCGAGACTGTACAGTGAGATTTTATGTGAAAAAAAGAAAAATGCAAAGCAATAGATACCTGAATTTTTCAAATTTATATCAAAAAAGTTTATATCAAAAAGTGTAATAAATCGCCTCTTTCCATTAGTTTTAATTCACTTATATCACCTTTTGCAAGATAATCCTTGAGATGGTCACAGCTATTAACAAGAAATTGCGATCTGAACAGGCCAGTTTCAAATCTGGCAGGTAATGCATTCAGCAAATTAATACCCTCAGGATTATCACCAGGACATCGCAGTCAGGTACCGAACCCCCTTGTATCTCCTTTTCGTTGATTATTAAAAAGCATTCGTCTCGGTCGAAAGAGAACAGATTTGGGTTAAAGTGCAATATATTGGAGTGCCTGACAAAATAACATCCCTTATTAGGAATTGCTACAGTGACTTCTGATGTAGAGTTCTAACAACGATAGCTTGTCAGAACCCTTTTACAGGTATTAGACAAGATTTTGTCATGTCACCGCTTCTTTTCTTGATAGATTTAGACGTTGTTAAAAAATCAACAGCCAACAAATCTAGAGGTATCATTTCGAATCTGCTAACATCAATGATCAAACTGGAGTCCCTGAACTTTGCAGACGATAAGTGTGCAATCGCATAAGCATGGAGACATGCGGCAAAAACTATATGATCTGCATACAATCTGCAAAAGTTGGGTAAAAAATTAATAACTCGAAGTTGAAAGTAATGCGCATAGATGCAGAAACCGGTAGATCACTTTTAGCTCAATCGAGCATGTAAATGATTTCCAGTACTTGGAGCGTGTTGTGACATTACTAACTGCGAGACTTATCTCGCTACAAAACCTATCCAAAAAAAAGTACGAGTATTTCTAAATGATGTCATCGAAGAATACTTCGCATTTTATAATAACCCGCTAGTTCAGGCGGCAGTTTAAAAGGGTGGCGAGTTCCTGTGCGCAGACACACCCTGACAGATTTGGGCGCCACTTAATTTCATAGGAGAAACTGAGAAAAACCTGGAATTTACCTACCGTTCTCCAAGCATCGCCACCAACTGTATGCAAGAGAATGGAATGGGTAACTTGTCCAACAATCAAGGGAACACTGGGTTCGGTGGACTGCGGATCAGGCGCATGAGCCACGCGGCCTCCGGATCATCCCGATGCAACGAGACCTCCCGACGGGGTTGCAGTAACCTTCATATCCTCACCGAGACAAGGACTGCAATAAGTGGTACTGCTCTCCACCAAAAAAACCTTGCTGCCGGTAACCTCTTACCACCACACCCCTGTAACCGCTTTTCTCTTTTTCTCCCTACCCGGTCAGCGTTGCGCGCGCACCCTTGCTACTAACGCGGGTAAATTTGAACCGTAACATCAGCCCCGTATATTTATACATCAGCCCCCGGGGCCTATTTAAGGGCCCTGTAAAATAACAAACTCAGAATTGGGGAAAATAATTGGCAAATAGACATAAACTTGCAAATAAAAAGAAGAGTATGGTTGGTTAAGACACACTTTTCGAAGAGCTCCTAGCGATGCATGTCTTTATGCACTAGTACACAACCTACAGGGAAGTAGAAGAAGACGTAGAAGAAGACGAATCAAGAACACACGGCGTCGCTCAACACTTTCAAAAATAAATACATGGTACTCTCAAAATCAAGAGAAAAGACTCTACAATATCATCACAGACTTAAAGCCAGTGGCATATAAACGAGTTAAATGGAAACATTTTATTGACAGCCTATGCTCTTTTTCGAGGCAGTCCAAAACCACCCGATGATGGTTGTGATCCCATTTTTTGAAGTTTTTAAATATATTGTTATGTAGTAACAATAACATACAAGACGATTTTGGTTGTGATTTCAAATCTTTCTTCAACTACTTAAATATTAAAATGATATACTATTTAATAGCAGAGCTGGGCAAATTACTTACAAAAAGTAATTAATTACTAATTATTCTGACAAAAAAGTAATTCAATTACCATTTACTATTGTAATTGTTGTAAGTAATTTTAAATATTTTTTCAATTACTGTATTTTAAAAAAGTACATTAAAATATAAATAAAAAAACATATTATTATAATGTTAAATAAAAGATATAATTAAATAACATTTCTATTTCTCATTTTTAACAAGGAAAAACAAATACAATTAATACTTATAATATTGTTAATGACATGGGATAAGTTAGGGAAGAAGAAGAAGAAGAAGAAGAAGAAGAAGAAGAAGAATATTGTTAATTTATAGTTTTATTTCCTCAAGCATTAAGCCAGCGTACTTTAATTGTTGGTGTGACAGCTGCAGGTATTATTGCATCCTTAGACTCTTCATTTATTGAAAAAAGATATGAAGACCTTCCAACCAAACTATTTAAAACAAATTTTCCAATTATATTTATAGTACTAGAGTGTTCATCATTTTCTACAATTTTTTCAAGTTTTGCTTTTAAAGATATAATACTGGGTAATAAAAATCCATAAATATAGTCGGATTGCTGATAGGTGACTGTTACATGTATGTATCAAGTAGTGCATTCTTATAATAATCTAGTTACCATTTTTCAGTGATTTTAAAAATGTTTTTTGTTATTTGTCTTAGCTGTCAATGTCTGTTAATAATATTAATTAATAGATCTTGCGGCCAATTATTAAATTCACAAACTTTAATTTTAAATCTGCTCGAATATTTTAATTCCGAAGAAGAGAACAATGGGCGACTTATTTCTATATCTTGTGTCCATCAAAGAGTAGCAGCTGCCTTAAAGATTTCGGAATCAACAATTCGTAGAATTATAAAATGTAATAAATCTGAACTTCTCACTAACAAAATCACGAGAAAACGAAGTAAATTAAAATCTGAACCAGTTTATTTTATTGATACATTGGCACAAACGTATGGTCATGAAGTACTAAGATTACCTCCTTATCACTGCCAGTTTAACCCCATTGAAATAATTTGGGGTATAACAAAAAGTTATTATGATAGACATTGAAAGAATTGTTGATGATATTAATCCAATAATAATAAATACAAGAAATGACAACGATAGTTCAGATGACGACGATATCACGCATTACAGTGACTTTTTTAAAAAAATAAAATAGAACATTTTTAATACCAAAAAATATTTTCGCAAACAGAGTCGCGCGTAACCCTTTCGAAGACGGGCGCGTGTAGTCTTTTCGACGCCTACGCCGCGTAGGAACCAAAAGATATTTGGGCAACACGGGACGCGTGGGAAAGAGGGGTATAGAGTTGTTTTTGTTTGTAGTGAAGTTAGAAGAGGCTACTGGAGACAAGAAATAAGTGTGGCGGAAATAATCGAAATTATAAACAAAAATGCATCAAGTGTGGTCAATTCGACGCCGCGCGCCCGCTTGAAGGTTAAGGACTCGCCGAGCTTACTGTCTGAATACTACTGACCCTCCGGCTGCAGGTGGCGCGCCTTGTATGCGGACCCTTTAACGTTCCATAAATTTCTAGAATATTCAAGTAACTCAATGTTCAAGGTTCGCTGCCCGTTTCAATGTTACGGTATTCTTAGATAACAATACTTTTAAATATGTTTGTGTAAAATTTACTTTTAAATTACATTTCTCAGTTTTTTAGAAACCTATCCCTATATTATACGCAATATTTTTACCTCTGTTAACGTAAACGTTTTTGGGAACGCATCTTTATCGTTAAACGAAGTAAAGTTGTAGTTAAAAACAGTCCATCAGTTTTGTTATTCAGTTCGTTAGTTATATAGAATAAATAAATTAGTAGTATGATTTACATAGTGAATAGTAAATTAATTTTCACATATCTCGTGTTTATATTCCAGACCAAATGTAATTTCTATTATGAATCATATAACCAAAAATTAATCAACGAAACATTCTCACAATAACGAATTTAACACTGTCGGATCCTATAAAACTTGAGCTGAGTATTTGCTGTGTTTAATAAAAATTTGAGTGTAAATTTGGTTGATGCGATAGGTTTAGGGTGAAATTATCGACGCGAAATATCAGTTGTATGCAGTTGGGAGTTTGGTAATTTGAACATTATCACACGTTACCACAACTGGCCATTTCGCCACTATCTAGCTTAACTAACCAGCATACTTGTTAAGGGCGGAAATTAATAAACACTACTGGACCAGTGAAGATAACCCGATAAAAATTATTACTTACTGCAGATATTTTTCGGACATTTTTATCTTAAACATCGGAGATATCTCTTACTTTATGTATAAACACACTCGGAGACATAAAAGCCGGATACTTTGAAATATTTATTTAAAAGCTTCAAATAGCCCTTATTTAGCTGTTAATGCAGTTAGCTATTGTATAATAAGAAAGAAGAAACAAAAATACGATTTTTTATAAACAAATAATTGTTTACTAATAATATTACACAAAATAAAAAAAATAAGTTATGGACACCACAGGACCGACCGCCAGCACAAAGTACTTGTTTAATTTATGCAGCTTTATCAACAAAAAAATTCAAATAAAAGTTGTTAGTTATTGCTTTTATAGCAACTTTTGTTAATTTTTTTTTCTTCGAAATATTTCTCTGCTGTGAAATATTCACAAAAATCTTAAAACCGACACGAGTAAACTCCCATTTCTAGTTAACCGATTTTTACCAAAAGTTGATCAACTCGTGCCATTGATGTCAAAAGCTTAAACATGAAGTTTCATAAAAATCCTTTTAGCCGAATTTGCTCTGCACGTGTACACGGACCGACAGACAGACAGACAGACAGACAGACAGGCAGACATATAGATAGACAGACAGACAGACAGACCGACAGACATCATGCTAAAAATAGTCAAAACGTTATGTACCTCTCCATCTCCTTTACCTCCCTTAAATATGTTGGCGGTCGGTAAAAATATTCTAAAAAAGGAAAAAACAAAAACAAAAAAATCCAGCATATCCCAGTCCACACAAAATCTCTCCTTTTTGCTGATGACCTTGTCATTTATTGTAGAGCCAAAGATGTAAAAACTATTAAAACAAGATTACAGGAAACAATAACAAACTTAGAAGACTGGTCTAACACCACTGGCTTCCAATTCTCGACTTCAAAAACAAAGGCTGTCCATTTCAGTAAAACTCAATATGACCAATACAATCCCGTAATAAAATTAAACAACACTTACATTCAATATGTAAACGAAATAAAATTTTTGGGCATAACGTTCGACAAAAAACTAACTTGGAAGCAACATATAAAAAATCTAAAAACAGACTGTACACGGAGAATTAATATATTGAAAACATTGGGGCACAACAAATGGGGAGCACATAGAGAAAACCTGATAAAAATCTACCAAACCCTCATCTTGTCAAAATTAGACTACGGAAGCATAGTCTATGGAAATGCAAAGCGCACATACTTGAAAACCTTGGAACCTGTGCAAAACCAGGCTATCCGAATAGCGATAGGTGCTTTTCGTACAAGTCCGATAGATAGTATTTTATGCGAATCAAACCAACTCCCTCTAAAATACAGAATAATCCAAAATTGTCTCTCCTATATCACAAAATTAGCCGCAAATATAGATATTCCTGCATATAACGATATATTTATCCAAAACGACAACAAAACTAGTATCCGAAATTCAATTCTTTTACATGAAAAATTTAATCAACATTTAGCTGATCTACACCTTGAAATACCAACCATTCCAAAAAATAAATATAATAAAATTCCCCCTTGGACGCTTAGAAAACCAAATTTTGATCTTTCCCTTTCCCAGTTTAAAAAACAATATACCCACCCTAATACCTATCATGAGAAATATTCCCTAGTCAAGAGAAAGTACACAAATTCACTTGCTATCTTCACCGATGGGTCTAGTGTAGGGGACCACACCTCTGCTGCTGTGATCTTTGGCGAAGAAAAGTATACATATCGTCTTCCAAATAATACTAACATATATACAGCAGAAATATATTGTATATTAAGAGCTACGGACTTCATTAATCAATCAAATAACTCAAGATTTGTCATCTACACGGACTCACTGAGTGCTATCCAAGGCATCCAACAAATATATACGAAGATGCCATACATTCAAACAATACAAGATAACATCAGTGAAGCAATAAACAATGGTAAAAATATCACCATTGTATGGATACCATCCCATGTAGGCATTCTTGGGAACGAAGAAGCCGACCAAATAGCCAGAGAAGCCACCAGAAATAACCCAGAATCTACTACTGATTGTCAACTTAGTAATGATTTTAAAACCTTATGTAAAAAAAGACTAAGAGGACATTGGAACAATTACTGGACTACTCTTATCAACAACAAGCTGAGATCCATAAAACCTACCACTGGCCATTGGAACAACAGGGACAACAGAAGAGAGCAAGTTATTTTAACTAGGCTAAGAATAGGACACACGGCAGTCACCCACAAACATATCTTCGACCATTCAGAACCACCGATATGCGATGTCTGCAAAACCAAAATTACTGTTGAACATTTATTACTCCACTGTCAAAAATATAACACACACAATACACAACCAACTCACACCAGCATTGACACTTCCAATACTACTCTCCAATTCCAGTGACAAGTTAGAAAACATAATACAATTCTTAAAAGACACAAATTTAATTAACCACATATAAACTTAAATCAACCAATACATATGAAAACAACATTCCACATTCCTAATAGTCTTATTTAATTATATTAAATGTCAACAAAAAAACAAAAGTTACAGCTGTCAGTGTAAAATATTTAGATATTTATATTTAAAAATAATATAATTAATAATTATTAGCAATAAAAAGTGAATTGTGAATAATAAGTGTACGATAATTCAGTATTTACTATAAGGTAAAATAAACCAATAGTTAATAAAGTGCATTCCCGTATCCGCTGTCATCATGGCGGATGACAGCGGAGGTGCTGATCCCCCTGATATCTATGAGTCTTCGTCAATTTCGGCTGCCATACAAGCTATGGAAGTGGTGAATGCAGCTCCATTCTTGTATGAAATTAATAATCAAGATTTTGGGGAATATTTATCTGACGGCACAAGTTCTAAAAATTTTTCCAGAAACCCTCATAAAAGAAGTAGCCAAGCTCAAACAAATGCACCGGACCCAAAAAGATCGAATGCTACATCTCAAGTAATTAATGAAGTCAACACTGATACACAAATAATTCATTTAGCTGAGAATTCTACAATCGTCAAGTCTGCATATGAACTTAATAAAAATAACAGGTACAGTGTCATAGACAACGGCCCATTCATTATAATTATGGAAAGTAAAACGAAACATATTGGAATATTACATAAAATGAGTGTCGGCAAAATGATTTTTAATAACTTTAAAGATGAAATTAAAAATATTTTAAACATCTCTACGTCTGGTCTTAATAGAATAAAAATCGAATTATCTAATCGTGTGTCAGCCAATAAAATCCTGGATATGCAGGAATTTTTTATTAATAATAATTTACAAGCATACATTCCTGAATCCATTATATACAGAAAAGGTGTTGTACGAAATGTGGACACACAAATCCCTGTCGAAGAAATTCAAAATGTCATCTGCTGCAGTGGTGAAATAGTTAACATTAGACGCATTACGCGCCGAATTATATCAAACAACGACGTATCGTTTATTAATACAGGAACACTAATCCTTACATTTAGAGGCCAAACACTTCCAGAATATATTAGTATTTATGGTGCTCGGTGTACGGTTTTGCCGTACATTTATCGCGTAATACAGTGTCAGAACTGTTGTAGATTTGGACATGGTACAAAACAATGCCGAAGTGTTACACGCTGTGTCAATTGTGGTGATAATCGTGACTCTGCTGAGTGCAATCTTGCACCCAAATGTTTAACATGTAAAGGTAATCATAAAAGTAATGATCCTCAATGTCCAGAATTAAATAATCAAAAATTAATTAAAAAATATATGGCATTCCATAATGTCAATTACAGAGAGGCAAAATTAAAATATCGAAACTTCTCCGATGTGGTTCTTTTTAATAATAACACGGACTTCCCACCTCTCTGCACGTCAAATAGGTTTCAACCCCTAGATACTGTTGACAATGACATTGAAAATAACCCCCCGTATTCGGTGCAACACTTTCCAAATCCTGGCAGAAATTCTAGAAAGAATCAAATTCAAACAATTCCTCGCCAGTCTATTAATATTAATTCTCACTTTAGAGACGAATCAAATCAACAATCTAGTCGCAACGACAGCACTACACGGAACGGTGTTGTTGGCTTCAACCCCTACCCACCACAGCCTCATATGAGGACTTCTAATGCAAATAAAAATCAATCGGGCGCTACCTATACTGAACAGGATGTATTAGACATTCTTATAAATAATATTTATTCACAATTTTCACGAAATCATATACCAAATTCTTCTAAAATAAGACAGCTCCTCTCCGACTTTCTCAGTACTCATAATCATAATGGACAGTTTTAATATAATCCAGTGGAATGCTAGATCAATTAAGGCAAATAAGGTATTTATTGAATCAGCTCTTAACATGTACAAAATTTCTTGTGCCTTGATCTCAGAATCTTGGCTAAAACCTAATGAATTTTTTAAAATATCAGGTTATAATATCATTAGACAAGATCGCGTTGATGGCTACGGTGGTAGTTGTATCCTTCTTAAAAAACATATTCCTTTTGCTACTCTTGATATTAATCATTCTATTAACAATCTCCAAATTTGTGCAGTGACTGCATTAATAAATAATAAAAATTTAACAATAGGATCTGCTTATTGTAGTCTAAGAAGCAACATAAAATTTGACGCTTGGAACAATATTTTTTGTCAATTCAAAAAACCCTTTTTACTGGGTGGTGATTTTAATGCTCACCACCAAGCATGGGGATGTGAAGATATAGACAGGGCAGGGCAAAATTTGATTGACTCCATTAATGAAAATAATATGTGTATTCTAAATGATGGCTCTCCTACCCTTTTGCCAAATCCATTTAATAAAAAATCAGCTATTGACATCAGCTTCATCATGCAAATTTGATTGGCATTGTCTAGATAATACCTTAGGTTCGAATCATTTCGCTATTTTAATTGAACTTCGTGAACCAACCAATTATAAAAAAACTATTTTTCCCTCTAGAAAATGGGATACCAAAAAGGCTAACTGGAGTCTTTATTATTCAACTACAAATAATATGGCACAAGAATACTCTTTTACCACATATTCAAATTACTCGTTAAACACCAAATATGACATATTAATCAATATAATAAATCAAGCTTCTGAATTAAGCATCCCAAAATTTCAAACTAAACAAGTTAATTTGTTTAAACATAAATCCTGGTTTGATACTGACTGTAAATCTCATCTATCTGAGTCCAAAAAAGCCTTTATTAAATATAAAGAACTATCAAACTGGGATAATTTCATTAACTGTAAAAGAAGCATTGCTAAAACTCGACAATTATTCAAATCTAAAAGACGCAACACATGGAGAGAATTTTGTACTTCATTAAACAAACAATCTAATATTTCCGACGTTTGGTCTAAGATCAAAGTTCTAAATAACTCATTCAAAAAATCTAGCTCATTTCCACCTGTTAACAATAACTGGATTGACCAATTTTTAAATAACTTCACTCCATCATCATGTAATGAATCTTTCATGGTTCATACAAATATAACCCATACCCAGTCTAAACTTACAGATCCATTTTCTTTCGTGGAGCTCAATCATGCTCTCAAGAATTCAAGTAATACAGCGCCAGGAATAGATGACATCCAATATTCTATGTTAAATAATTTAGGTCAATTCTGTAAAAAACTTTTGTTAAATGTATTTAATCATGCTTGGGCTCAAGGCGTATCACCAGCAACTTGGTCCACCCAGATACTCATTCCTATATTAAAACCTAATAAAGATCCGAATAAACCTGAATCTTACCGCCCGATTGCACTCTCATCATGTATAAGTAAAACCTACGAACGTCTCATTAAAATTCGTTTAGAATGGTGGTTAGAAAATAGCAAAATCCTTCCGAACTTTCAACATGGTTTTCGCAAAGGACATAATTGCTACGACAGTATAGCTACTTTGATAGCTGACATTGAAATTTGTAATTCGAGAAATGCATATTTGTCTGCCTTGTTCTTAGACCTCAAAGGCGCTTATGACCATGTCTCAATTTCTGTTTTACATAAGAAGATGATAACTATCGGACTGCCAATGCAATTTGTAAATAATGTTATTGAACTAATTAAAACAAGAACCCTTTTCGTAAGATCTCGAGGAAAACTTATCGGTCCACGTAACTCCAACATTGGACTTCCGCAAGGAAGTGTGTTATCTCCCATACTGTTTAACATCTATACTAATGATTTGCAATATTTGTTTAATCCTAACGTCAAAATTATACAATTTGCAGATGATATATGTCTATATTGCTCAGGAAAAAAATTCATCGATACAGAATTTGAATTAAATATTGCCACAAAACAATTATGCAATTGGAATCTACAAAACGGATTTACTATAGTGCCAGATAAATCAACTGTGTCTGTGTTTACTCGACATAGGTCCACACATTTGCCTAAACATTTATTTCTAAATAATATACAGTTCAAGGTTTCTGCAGTGGTAAAATTTCTGGGAATATACTTAGATAGTAAACTTAGTTGGAAAAAACACATATCATATATAATTCAGAAATGTGAACAACGCTTGAATATTCTCCGAGCTACTACCAGTTTTTCTTGGGGTTCCGACCCCAAAACAGCATTAATGCTATATAAAAATCTTATTTTATCTATCATAGATTATGGCTCAATATTTTTTAACAACGCAACGCTGACTTCTCTAAAGGCTTTGGATAGCCTTCAGAATAAGGCAATCAAACGCTGTATTGGTGCCCTCCATTCAACTCCTACTAATGCATTATTGGCAGAAGCCAACATTATGCCTTTACAATTACGTAGAAAAATTCTTGCAGGTCGATTTTTACTTCCACGTATCCAAACCAAAAGTCCAATTCGATTAGGGCTATATTGTGCTGAAGTATTAACGTCAAGTTATTGGAAAAATAAAACTATTCCACTACTAGTCGAAAGTTATCTTCAACTAACAGAAATTTCCCCAATACGTAATGTATCTCAGGTATTACCGTGTTTCGAAGCTCCATTCCATCTGTCATTACCGAATAATTTCTGCTTCAGCGATCATTCGTTTTTTATAAATCCAAATCCGAATAATATGGAAAATGTATCTGTCATAGACAAAATTACTCTAAAATGGCCAAATGCACACCATATTTACACTGATGGTTCTAAATCGAAAGATGGTGTAGGTTGCGCTTATTTAGATCCACAGTGCAACCATAATCATCAAGTCAAACTCCGTGACCAAACGTTTATATACAATGCCGAATTGATCGCTATAAAACTAAGTTTAGACTATTTAAGAAACCATATTCATAATGAATTCGTAATACTTTTGTGATAATAAGAGCGCTGTCCAGAAACTAAAATATCCAAACTTTTCTAAGGATAATAACTCTTTAATTTATGATATATTAAAATCTGTACAAGATCTAACCTTTAGAGATAAATCGATAAAAATATGCTGGATCAAGGGCCACTCGAACTCCAAATTTAATAATCAAGTAGATATTCTAGCAAAGGAGGCCGTTTTAAAAGGAATGCCGCTACAAATACCACCTAGCAACAATGAAATTAATTTAAAATTAAAAGAAATTGTTCTAAATCAATGGCAACATGATTTCCTACAGTCACTTAAACATAAAGCATCATATTATGGAGAAATCCAGACAACACTACCAAAAAAACACTGGTTCTCGTCAGACCAAAACAGGGCTTTCATCTGTACTATAATTCGACTAAGATTTAATCATAACCTCTCGCCTTCTCATCTGCATAGAATAAACTTGAAATCAACCCCGTACTGTCAATGTGATGACCAGTCTATTGGTGATGTTAACCACTTACTTTTTAAATGTCCATTATATTTCGGTAATCGTACAAAATTTTTAAATAAATTAATTTCAGAAAATATACCATTTCCAACAAACATTCAAACACTTTTGGCCACAAACTCGATGAAAATTTATAATATAATCTTTGACTACATCAAAGTAGAAAAAATTAAAGTGTAATAAAATTGTATTTATACTTAACATTAATACTAATATATTCTGGCTAATAGTCTCTTAAGGACAAAAATTTTGGTAAAAATAAAAATGAAGAAGAATAAATAAATTTTATATTTGTATTTTAATGTCTATTCTAAGTCGTAATTGTAATTTTATTGTTATTAACTATTATTATGTATTTTATATGTAACTTATATTATTATTGCTATATTATTTTATTGTATACATCACTGGTTAATAGTCAGTGCAACTAAGACCAATAAATACTAATTAAAAAAAAAAAAATTATATTAAATATTTATGAATTTTTATATTGATTTTGTAATTATATTAATTATGTAAAACAGATATTCCGGGGTGCTAATAACCAAGCAGTTGAAGCAACCCTAAATAAATATAATTAAAAAAAAAAAAAAAAAAACAAAAACAAAAATTATAAATTTGCGTTATAGTCGGATTGCTGATAGGTGACTGTTACATGTATGTATCAAGTAGTGCATTGATATAATAATCTAGTTACCATTTTTCAGCGATTTTAAAAATGTTTTTTGTTATTTGTCTTAGCTGTCAGTGTCTGTTAATACTATTAATTAATAGACCTTGCGGCCAATTATTAAATTCACAAACTTTAATTTTAAATCTGCTGGAATATTTTAATTCCGATAAAGAGAACAGTGGGCCACTTATTTCTCTATCTTGTGTCCATCAAAGAGTAGCATCTGCCTTAAAGATTTCGGAATGAACAGAATCAATTTGTAGAATTATTAAATGTAATAAATCTGAACTTCCCACTAACAAAATCAAGAGAAAACGAAGGAAATTAAAATCTGAACCTGTTTATTTTATTGATACATTGGCACAAACGTATTGTCATGAAGTACTAAGATAACCTCCTTTTCACTGCCAGTTTAACAACATTGCACTAAATTGGGGTATAACAAAAAAATATTATGATAGACATATTGGTCAAAACGGATATAGTGATAACGAAGTTTTGAAAATGTGGCAACTAGCCTGTGATCAAATTAGTTGTGAAACGTGGGCAAAATCTGTTAAAAAAATCGAAAATTTAATAAATGAATGGTGGGAAAGGATTGTTGATGATATTAATCCAATAATAATAAATACAAGAAATGAGAGCGATAGTTCAGATGACGACGATATCATGCATTACAGTGACTAATTTTTTTAAATAAAAATAAACAGTTAAATACAACTTGTAGCAATATCTTATATGAATAAATATATTTTTACTTCATATTTTATTACTTTGTACTTAGAGGAAACAAAAATTTAATTTAATTTAACAAGAAAGTATAATCCAAAATTTACGTATGAGTATAAGTTTTTCCTTATTTATAATTATTACCTTGAAATTAATAATCTTGTTTGTTTGAGTACTGCTGTGAATTTATTTTCGTGGTCTAATTAGTAAAGATATCTCCGAATCATGCTGTTTCTTTCTAATGTTTTGTTTTTTATTAAAATAATTTGGAAGGTTAGTTGTCAACTTGCGTCACTATACGTTACTATTGGTATGCAAATAATTATAATGATATAGACCGAGAAAGCATATAGTATTGTATATCGATACTTGTAGCAACGAAAAATCACTTATCAGCAATCCGACTATAGCAAAAGGATTGCTAGTAACAGGCATTGCCTGCCCTGGCTCATATAATAGCCCTTAGTCGCAGTGGCATACTTAGAATACATAGAATTAGATTATAAAATTTTCCTTGGGATATATTATCCCATTTTTCTAAAAGAACCCTTCGCAGTTCCTGAAGGGTTTGTGGGGGTGGTCGGTCCTGCCAAACCCTTCGTCTTAACATATCCCATACGTGTTCAATGGAATTTATGACTCGACTTCGAGCAGGTCACGGCAATCGACGAATTTCGACTTCATCTAGGTACTTCGCGACAATTCTCGCAACGTGTGAGGAGCGTTATCTTACAAGTAAATGATATCTATCAAATGAAGCAAATGGTACAACATGATCGGCTAAACATTCCTGAATAAACAGGGAATACATTATAGCCCAATTTTTGACCAAAACTATGTCCGTCTTAGCACCTCGAGAAATGTCAACCTCCACCATTACACTACCACCGCCAAATGGCTGCTTGGGAGATATACAGCAGGGTGTGGTTCATTTGCCTACACTCGCTCGAAATGGACTCGGACTCAATTGAAAACAAAACGTTGTACCAATCCTCATTAGTCCAGTTCATATAACTACGAGCGAACTGTAGTCTTGCAGTCCAATGAGTTGCAGGCAACAACGGGCCATGTGCAGATCTGTGTGACGTTAGTGCCTGCTCTGTTATTCTTCTACTTACTTTTTTCGCAGAAACTGCTGTTTCCGTAGCATTTTCCAAATCTTGAGCGACGGTATTTCTTTGTAATGCTTTGTCACGGAGTACAGATGTTATAATAGAACTATCTTCTCAGTAGCTGCTGGCTCGTAGTCAACCTGATCCGGGCTTTCTGAGATGAAGTCCTGTCTCCCGACATCGTCTGATAGCATCAGCAACGGTACTTCGAGAAATATTCCCTACCCTTGCGATTTAACGTATACTGTAAATATCTTCATACAGAGCTACGACTCGCGCAACATCTTCTGGACGCATATATATATTTTTAAATTTAAATTTACTTCTATAATCAACAAATGTTCTTAAAAGACTAAATAAAACAACATTTTTTAGAATTTGAATTGAATAAATATGATTTAATACTCCTGTTAGGTTTTGAGTTTTACCACATTTATTACAAATATTTCTTTAAAGAATTTTTTTTATTTGTTTATCAAATGTATAGAGTTCATTTTTGATAGTAGTTATTTTAAATTCAATAATAGTACATACAAACAAATTTTTGGCACAAGTATGGGGAGTCCCAGCAGCCCATCCCTTGCGAATTTAGTAATGAACGATTTAATTGATAACTGCTTAGAGAAATTACTATTTAATTGTACACTAATAAAAAAATATGTAGATGATTTTATTTTGATTATACCCAAAGAATATAATAGTACTATAGCTAACTACTTTAACACATATGATGACAATTTAAAATTTACTATAGAAATTGAAAATGAAAACAAGCTACCATTCTTAGATATGACACTTATACGTACTGGTAATACTATCAAAACTAAATGGTACAAAAAAGAGATAGCATCAGATCGTTTCTTAAATTTCAATTCTTTACACATCAATCAACAAAAAATAAATTCAGCATACAATTTAAAAAACAGGGCACTCAAATTAACACATTCAGACTATCATTCAGAAATAAAAGTCAATATAAGTAAAATCTTAACCAACAATAATGTTCCAAAAAAACTCACTAATAACATATTAAATACAGAAAAAATCAGAAATGCTAATGAATCTACTAATATTAAATATTGTTCAATAACTTTCATTCCCAAACTGACACAAAATATAAAGAATGTTCTTAAAAACAAGAAAATCAATATATCATACAAATATAAAAAAAACCTTAAATTTTTGTTTTCTAAACTTAAAGATAAAGATCATGTCGGGAAAACTAATAATGCGATATACTTATTAGAATGTAACAATTGTCCGGCTACATATACTGGTCCAAACAATATGTAGAAAAAAGAATTAAACAACATCAACATGACATAAAAAATTATAAAAATTTACCCATTCCTAATCATTGCATGGAAAATAAGCACAAGTTCAATTTTGATAATTTTAAAATATTAGACACTGAAGAGAATTATCATAAAAGATTAATAAAAGAAATGATATATATAAAAAATAATAAGAACAATATTAACATACAACAAGATGTTGAGAGTTTAAACAATTGCTACAATTTCATTATTAAACACATTAAAGATAGTACACATGCGCGAATTTAATTCATCTTTAATATTTTGCAATTATTTGGTTTCAACTAGTCATTATGCCATCAACTTTCAAGACGTTCAGACATGTGTTAATACACTGTGATATTTGTATTTTTTACATTTTAACTCTTTTTTACCGTTTTAAAAAATATAATATAACTTTTAACTTTATTTATTATTATTTATTTTGGATGTATGAGATGGTCTCCAATTATATTTTTTTTGGAAGCATGGTGTGAAGAGTACATACACTTAGTTTTGGATTGAGTAAGTACTTTAGAATCATTTTTGTAGACACATGAATGTACAATATTATTAGAGCCCTGCAAATCCGCGGATATCCGCGCATTACCCGCGGATATCCGCACTTTTTCTGCGGATGCGGATAAATTATCATTTAAATCGTGCGGATGCGGATCGGGTGCGGATTATATATCATATCCGCTTATCCGCAATATCCGCGTGAACATAAAATCTTCGGTTGGACGCCTCTTCCTACTGAAGACGTGTTTATAACCCCAAAAATGTATCGCTGACATTTGAATTGTGCTTATGGCAAGAGTGAAATAATGATAAGATACGTTATTTTTTACTTTTTTTATGCTTACTTAAATAGTTATAGTAAAGTTTATATAACAGCCGTAGATACAACAATTTATTTGGATTTATTGCGTTTATTAATTTAAAATAATTATGTATCGCCTTCTTTTGCATTTTTGGTAAAAATTAACCATGGTAATTTGCCACATTCAAAAACATAGAAGCTCATATCAAATTTAAAATATAAAAATATCATAAAATTCTTGAAATCGTCATATAACTTTCATCTTTTAATAATAAGATGATTTTAAGAATTTAGTTTTATTATGAAGAACTTATTAATTTTTTTTTTTATTATTTGCTGATCTTATAAGACTTTTCTTGTTATTTATTGGTCATAAATGTGATAAATTAATCTGTTTAATTATTTCTAAATATCGCTGCTCTAAAATAATAGTGAGATATCTTAAAAAAACAAGTTTTTGAGATATTACTTTTTAAAGTTTTACATTTTATATAAACTTGGTTTAAGAGTCGAATAATTATAATTTCCATCTTTATTTTTTAGTCTATATAATCTCAGTACGACTTTAGATTTAGTATTTCTGGACCAAGTAATAATATTAATGTGAAAAAGTTTAAAACAATTTAGTAGGATATAGCGATATGCCAAATAAGGCGAATCATGTTAGATTTTTCCAAACAGACAGCAAATCCTGTGCGGATTGTGCGGATATTTTTGCGGATGCGGATCGGTTGCGGATTTTATATTTACAATTGCTGCGGATGCGGATCGGATGCGGATCCCGTCTATGCGGATGCGGATCGGATGCGGATACAGAAAAACGTATCCGCGCAGGGCTCTAAATATTATGTAATACATACTAATTTGTTAATATTATCAATAGATAAACTGAAGAAGAAAATATACTATTTTCGAAACCGGTCTTTTCAACATTTTGTAATTTTTATTTAATGACCTAATTCCCGAAAATATTAACTTTCAAATTTCTTTAAAGACTTGCCTATTCTTGTATACTTAAATTTGTTTAAAATATATTATTCTATCTGTGTTTTATCATAAATTGATAAAGAAAACTCTATATATCTCACTTGAAACTAATAAAGTAGAAATATTGAAGGTTTTTTTTTTTTGTCACTGATTGTATATGAAAGGGAACGTCTGTGTATCTCACTGTCTGTATGTTATCTTAAATTCGAGGACGGCTAAACTGATTTTGATGTACTATTCGCCAGTAGTATTGATGTGTATTGGACATGTGTCTGATTTTAAGTTATATATTATCATGGAATGACAACACGATCAAGGGCGGGTTTTATGTAAGGGTAAACAGGCAATGATCCTCCAAGAAGAAATTATCTTTTTATATTTTAAATCTTAATATTTTTTAATTTTATTTAAAGTTGTTAAGATTATTATGTCCTTTTTAATTTTAATTTTGTATATCTTTAAATCTTTAAATTTTAACAGCTTGTTTGTTTTAATTGATGCGCTATTTAATTTCATGCGATGTTTTATGAGCATTATTTGTAAACTCCCCTTGCGTCGCAGTATAATGGATACCGTAGTTTTCACGTATTCTCCGTAAGAATACATGAAAACATTGCTTAAAGCTGTGAAATTAGCTGCACTATAAAACGACAAATGCTGAATCTTGCTGGGTACGCGCCAGTTATTGAAATGTGAATAATTTCACAGTATTTACAATTATGTCCAGTGCCACTACCGGTATTAATTTTAACATTAGCTAGAACTGATTTCTACAATTCAACATTTCTCCAATCGATTTCGACCGCACAACTATATGTATAATTAGTTGAAACTTTTGACGCACTGCATCAAAGGCTATTTGAGCTTATGCAGTCTAATAAATATCACATAGTTCACATTCTGCAGGATATCAAATATCACATCTGAACAATTCTGCAGGATTCCGAGCCATTAATAAATATTTAGAAATATGTCGGCAAAATTGTTACCGCGGTTAAACTGAAACAGATGTATTGAAAATTAATATGAAAGACTTTTAGGGTTGAATATTGTTACAAAAAAATCTTCGAGGACAACGCGCAATACGCATTAATATGTTTTCATTGTCGGTGAAAATTATAACGTCCCGTTTGCTGTTGAATATCGTCGTAACCCCTAAAAATTTACGAAGAAAAACAAACTACAATGGAAAGAGAATTCAGTTACTAATGAAGTCAAATTGATCTGAAGTGTGATTTTTCACACATTTCAGGTTTTTCTAGGTATTAAGAACAAATTATGGGTACATGTTAAAAATCATAAATTTCAATAAATTTTGAAAAAATGTCCACATGCTTCCACTTAAAGACTTATAAGCGAACTTAATTATGAGAAACGCGCGCATCAAGATAGCTGAACTGTTATATAGTTAGTCAGTTTACTGTCGAAAAAATAATCAAATCAAAAATTTTCTGTGATACTATACGAGTCCATAATGTACATGATTAAAAAATTGATGTGAAGTGTGAATTTTCACACATTTCAGGGTTTCGCAGGTATTTAGTAAGTGAATGATGATTATTTGGGATGCCAGAACAAATTTTATGTTAAAATATATATATATATATATATATATATATATATATATATTTTTGTTAAATATGCGATATGTGTAGGACAAATTCTGCTTTGTAGTAATCACGGCAAAATGAACAATATTTTAAAAATAATGTATCGTCTGTTAATCTAAAAGCTTTAAAAGCAAATTTTATGTTAAAATATTTTTATGTTAATTTTAATTCGAATGCCTAATACCATTATTTAGGTTTCTTAAAATGTGCAGTATTTTTTTTTTTTATAAAGCAATGTTCATTAAGATTTTGAAAATTGTGCCTATGGCTTCTATTGGTTGTTTTAGTCATAACTTTGCCCCTCTGATTTCGTGTATTCAATTTCAACACTTTCCACTGGTTATTAAATTTACGATTTTAAAAATTAAATGCAACATTTGCCCAAATATAACTAGAATTTTGAAAAACTAATTTAAACAAAATAAAAATGCAAAAAAAAAACAGCAAAAATAAAATGGTCTCGAGACCGGAACCCTAGTTTGCAAATTAGAACGCGAGAGCGCTAACAATTACACCATGAAAGCATGCTGGTTTACTTTCTTAATCATAATTCATTCTTGACATAATCTGATCAAAAATTCCTGTCGTATAATTCCAGTTTCCACAAATGTACATTATTTAGATTTTTTTCAGATTTTTAGTTTAAACCATCTGGGCTACAGAGTGTAGGACAAATTTTTTTTTTGGAACAATTTGGCAAAAATCGCTTCTAAATAATTTATTTTGCAAAAGTAAAATTTTGATCGTTAATCCACGTACTAAGGGCTTTCATTTGATACCAAACTAAGAATTAAAAAAAAAAATTGTTGAGCAGATATTTGTTTATAATTTAGGGGGATATGTTTTTTAGATATTTTAGTATGTTTCCTATGTGCGGGTCAAAGAGTTGTAAAAGAATGCCAAATTTCAAATCTCTAGGTTTAGCCGTTCGGCTAAAATTTTTACAGAACAGACAGACAGACAGACAGACGACAAAATGACGGTATAAGGGTTTTTTGATCATACCTACAAAATTCTAAAAAGGCAAAAATCGTGTTAAAATAAAGAAAATTTTAAAAAACAACATTCCATTCATTATACAGCGTCTTATGAACTTTCTGTGGATACCGCACAATAAATTAAATATATATATATATATATATATATATATATATATATTTCTCTTTATTGGGCTTGGGTCTGATCACCACTTGGCCACCTATCGCCTAGTTCAGCGTTTCCCAAAGTGTGGGTCGCGACCCAGCACCGGGAGCAGAAAAATTTTGCCGGGTCGCGAGAAAAATTGTAAAAATACAAAAAAGAATTTTTTTGTACATATTATTTTTTTTTACGTCAGTTAATCACTAGTGTGTATTTGTGCTCTTTATTACTATACTATATTCTTTATTACTATACTATGGTATACTCTTTATTACTATTTATTATTCTTCATTTCATTATTATTCATTATTATTTTACAAAATACTTACCATTAATTAATAGAAATACTGACAAAATAAATAGAAGTATTACAAAGATATATATAGAGTCACTTTGATGAATTGATTATTATTTATTTGTGAATTCTCGGAGACATGTCGTTTAGGTAAACTAGTAGTTGGGATCGATTTGTGTAACATCATTTATCAGAAACCTAATTTATGTCCCATTTCCAGAACAGCTGACTACCAGCTCTAAATCATATTTGATACGATATTTAAATACATTGATAACTGCGTACTAGGAACTGCGACATAACGTACACAGTAATTACTAGCTTTACCTCGTTAATGTTCGGGCCAATAATAGACACATCACGTGACATAACAAATCAAGCCCTTAAATATTACTCCCTCTCTTCCAAAATAGTTGTCACTTTTATTGTCTAAATCATCAGTGCCCAAATCAACCATATTAATTGAGACCGTCATTGTTGCCCACATAATTTTTTTCAAGAGAGGGGGGGAGTATATTTTTGAAAATAATTAGTAATTTATTGAATAAACTTTCATAAATACAGAATACTATTTAAATAGAAATTGAAGGCATCTCCGATCATTGACAAATTGACATTAATGAATATTTCTATAAAATCTACTCTATTATTAATAATTATTTTCTGTGCCCACTTAACATACTTAGACCGAATAAACGATCAACCGTCATAGTTGACCTCATAGTTGATGTAATAATAATAAATTAAATAAATAATTTTTTATTAATCCTCAAAAGAAAAAACATTGCATGTTTTAAATTAAAACAATTTCCAAAATGGATATAACATTAAATTTGATTTAAAACATATTACACATATGTTACACCGGAATGTAACATTACTTGAAACCATTGAAATATTTAAGTATGACTTCATTAACGCACCATATGATAAATTAAATGAATTACTAGCATTAGTGGACTGGGATTTGCTACTTTATGAAGGAACTATCGATGACTCTGTATCTAGATTCTATGAAGTTTTATATTCATTTATTGAAAATCAAGTTCCACGTAAGTTGGTTAAAAGATCCAAATATCCTGTCTGGTTCAGTAAAAGTTGCACTAAATTAATTAAAAGCAGAAATAAAGCCTATACTTCATATAAAAATTCCGGAACCCCTGTAGATTACATGAATTACTCTAACTTGAGGAAGAGTTGTAAGCAATTTATAAAATATCAATACATGGACTACATAGCAAACATCGAATTCGACATTTCATCCAATATAAAAGCTTTCTGGTCATTTATAAATGCAAAAAACAAAAATCATGGTATGCCAAAGTTTATGTCATACGGTTCTTCATCAGCTGATAATTGTGAGGACATCTGTAATTTTTTTGCTGATTATTTTCAATCCGTTTATATTCAGGATGTACATTCAACAAATTTTAGTAATATTAAATGTACTGAATATACCCACTTATCAACGATCGACATCGAAATTAAAGATATATACAATAAATTATTGTCTTTAGATCCATCCAAAGGTCATGGTCCAGACCTTATACCACCAGTATTTCTGAAGAAATGTGGCCAAACAATGTCCTATCCGCTCTTACTTCTATTCAAAAAGTCACTCTCAACCGGATGTTTTCCGTGCTATTGGAAGAACGCTTTCATTACTCCAGTGCACAAATCTGGCTCTAAATCATCCACTGAAAATTATCGTCCAATATCTATCTTATCTTCAGTACCTAAACTATTTGAATCTCTAATAACGGACGAGATATACCGAAGTTTCGAATACTTTATCGTACCTCAACAGCATGGTTTTTTCAAAGGGCGATCTACTACAACAAATCTCATTAACTACAAAGACTTCGTATCTAATTCCTTAGAAGGGGGCAAAGAAGTTTAGGCGGTTTATACCGATTTCCGCAAGGCCTTCGATCGAGTAGATCATAAAGCCCTCTTATTCAAATTGAAGAGTTATGTCATCTGTGATCCCTTGTACTCATGGATTGAATCTTACCTAACTGGTAGGAAACAAAGCGTGAGGGTTAATAATACATCATCTAAAACCATTCATGTGACCTCAGGAGTTCCTCAAGGTTCTCATCTTAGTCCAATACTCTTTCTACTTTTTGTGAATGATATAGGTTTAAAATTCAAATTCTGTAACTACTTATTGTTTGCCGATGATTTAAAGATGTACCAAGCTTGTTCTCGTAGTTCTGATATCATATGTCTTCAATCTGATATTAACACCATCGACCAGTGGTGCACTGATAATTTCTTAGAACTGAATAAATCCAAATGCAAAGTAATGGTTTTTTCAAGAAAGCGCGAAACTACTCTTTTTACTTTAAATATGGGTAGTGAGGCTTTAAATTTCGTTAGAGAAGTGGTAGATCTTGGTGTTCAGTTTTCAAGTGATTTATCTTTTAAGGGTCACATTAATACAATTGTTAATAAATCTGTAAAAATGTTAGGATTTATTAAACGTCAAACCAAGGACTTCGTAAATGTACATGCTCTTAAAATATTATACTATTCCCTTGTTCGTAGTCACCTCGAGTATGCCAGCACAATCTGGTATCCTACCCAGGCAACCCACATTGACAGACTAGAGGCCGTACAAAACAAATTCTGTAAATATGTACTATTTAAACTAGGTGTTAGATATAATCAGATCACTAGAGAGGAAAGACTTACTATTCTAAATTTGCAACCACTTAAAACAAGGCGAGATATTTCAGATCTTTGTTTACTATTTAAAATTATTAACAATGTTATATATGTACCTGATATCTTAGCTAGGGTAAATTTTAGAATACCATACCACTCCACACGCAATAAAGATTTTTTATATTGTGATAATCATAGATCTGTTTATGGTCATAATACCTGTATTGACCGAATGTCTAGGTTATATAATGTAAATTGTTTAGAGTTTGACAGTTCCAACATATCATTTAATGTGTTCAAAAATCGCCTTAATTCTTGTTTTATTTTAAGTTTTACTTAATTGTTACAGTCTATTTATAATTTTTTTTTAAATTTTGTATAATTTATATTTTGTATATTTTGTATAATTTTATTGTTGTATTTTAATTTTGTAAATTAATTTTGTGCCTGTACTTTGCTGCATGTATTTTATATTGTATGTAATATTTGTATTTTTCATTGTGCAATTTGGGATCACCCGTGTGCACGTAAATAAATAAATATAAATATAAATGTTGTACAACATATAAATAAAAGACAGAGCTGTTTGCACCCGACAATCCATACAGTTCTAAACTATCTCTGGATGCAAAATAATACTTAAGACGTTAGAATGATTCCTTAATTATCCTTGGATTGCATGTATTTGATCAGGTCAATGACACGATTTAAGTAACTATATTCATTGTCATACCAAGAGATAAGCTTGACAAAGTTGTTGTTCAGAGGAATACCAGCCTTAGCGTCAAAGATACTGGAATGGGAATCGCTCATGAAATCTGTGGACACGACTTCATCCTCGGTGTAGTCAAGGATACCCTTGAGTGGTCCATTTGCTGCTTCCTTAACCTTAGCTTTAATTTCATCATAGCTAGCACCTTTGCCCAATCTTACAGTCAAGTCTACAACAGACACATTGGGGGTTGGTACACGGAAAGCCATACCAAAAACAAAATAAAATGTGATTTGATAAATGTAGAGGCCATTACGAGGGCTAACTTTTAAGTTTTTACAAAAATAAGAAAGAAAGTTTTTTTTTTTTTTGTTAACTGTTTTATTGCTCTTCAAAATACTTGCCATCTGTATTTAACTTATTTATATTCAAGTTATAAGGTACTTCTAATAAAATTTAATTAAACTAAATAAGAAGTTTTTGTTTTTGAAGTATCTACAGTCCTCTCCACTGATACGAGGGCTACCTTTTAAGTTTTTACAAAAACAAAGCAACACTTTTTTCTTTTTCAGAATATTCGCCTTTAAGATTTATACATTTTTGCATGCGTTCAACCCAATTCTCGAAAAAAAAATCCACTCTGAAGTTGGTATCTTAAAAACATGGTATTCGAAGGCTTCAACAGCTTCTTGAGGTGATGAAAATCGCTGTCCACGCATTTGTTGTTTGACATTGGGGAACAAAATAAAAGTCGTTAGGGATAAATTAGGTGAATACGGGCAATGAGACATTAATTCGATGTTTTTCTCCTTCAAATGATCAATTGTTTTACGTGCTGTGTGGGAGCTTGCATTGTCATGATGAAGAATGACGCGACGTCTATGGTTGTTTTTCCTGATTTTGTCTATGACTTCTGGCAAATAAATTGTAGTATACCAGTCAGCGTTAACTGTTCTTCGATCCTCCTCTAAAGGAATAGTTGCAATATTTCCAGTACAACCGAAGAAACCAGCGATCATTTTCTTGGAAATGCTTCGTGAACGAACAACTTTTGTGGGTTTCGGTTCATCTTGGAAGACCCAAACAGTGGATTGTTGCTTAGTTTCCGGTTTTTATGAATAAATCCAAGTTTCCTTACCTGTAACGATGTTGCATACGGATTTTGCAGTGCCTAGGTTGATTTTATTTATCCCCTTACTCCAATCAACACGGAGTCTTTTTTTGAACTCGGTCAAATTATGCGGAATCCATCGTGAACAGATCTTTTTCACAAATAAATTTGTTCATGCAAAATCGAATGTATTGCAATCTGCGATTTGCCAAAGGATGCCTCTATCTTACGGTACGTCACATGCCGATTTTCTTCAATAATTTTGCGCACAGCATCGATCTTGTGATTTCTTGAATCACAACCGATTTTGGTCGACCTTTACGAGATTCAACAGTGACGGACGCACGACCACGACGAAATTCTGAAAACCAATTGTAAACATTCTTTTTTGATGGTGCTTCATTACCAAAAGTTGAACGAAGCGTATCTATGCATTGTTGTTGAGTTAGGCCTTTACTAAAATCGTAAAAAATCATCCAACGAAAACCTTCACGAGTCATATTCATTATTTCACAAACTTTTTCTCACAGATTTTTTTCAACGCTCACTGTCAACATTTATAAGCTGCCACTGATTTCTCAATAACAAATGTCAAATTTTACGAATACAGTAATGACATATTTCATTATTGCCATCTAGTGGTCGTTTGTAAAAACTTAAAAGATAACCCTTGTACTTCCAAGCAGGCTGAGTATAGGACACTCTTTTTATACGCACACACATTTTTAACGCTAAGAAACACGAGAATGCAATTTGTGACAAAAAGAGTATTACATACAAATAAAAACCGACAACATACCATCAACGCTAAGGAAAGCTCTGAACATCCACAATAAAGTAGAATCAATCATCATAAAATACCTTAAATATTCCCACCTCTACAACAAAATATAGTAAAACAGAATAGATTATATTTAGATAATACATATTTATAGTAAATTTTATGATAACAAATGTAATATACAATTTTTTCTAAAATTTTTGAAATGGCTCTAAAAAGTAGAATAAATTCATTTTTGGAGAAATATAACTTGCTTTCTGATAATCAGTTTGGTTTTCGATCTAGCTTTTCTACTACTTGTGCAGTTTGTAGATGTAATAAATAAATTGGAAGCAGGACTTCATGCCGCTGCAACTTTTTGTAACCTCACCAAGGTCTTTGATTGTGTAACTCACAGGACACTTTGCAACAAACTTAAGCATTACGGCATACGTGGTAAAGCTTTAGAATTGGTAGAAAGTTATTTGTCAGATAGAAAGCAATGCGTTTTCTATAAGAATTCTAAATCTGACGTCCTTAATTTAGATATAGGTGTGGGTCAAGGAACAATTATTGGTCCGCTGGTGTTCCTGCTCTACATAAATGATTTGCTTAATAATATTAATGCAACGTCTATCTTATAGGCCGATGATACCACGTTTATAAACAGCGGGGTTGATCAGAGGGACATTGCAGAAGCAGTGAATAAAACCATCAACGAGGATACTGCATGGTTTGATTTGAACCGTTTAAAGCCGAATGCCAGTAAAACCCATAATATGGTGTTCAGTTTAAATAGAACCGTGTTTAACAATAATAATTTATACACCTGCTAAAATGTTAGATTTCTTGGTTTTGAGTTAGATTGTCAATTAAATTGGAAAACAGACATTAACGCTATATCGAAAAAGATTAATTCATGTAACTATATGTTGTTTAAAGTCGCTAAATATGTATCAGGAAGTACTTTAAAAACAATTTATTTTTCTTATATTCAATCTTCTTTACTCTATGCTATTATTCTGTGGGGAAACTCGACTGAATGGCTAAGAGTCTTTAGATTACAGAAAAGATCATTCAGAATCCTTGGTGGGGTCGGAAGAAGGGAATCATGCAGAGAAATATTCCCAAAATATGGAATTTTAACATTGCCATGTCTATACATATTAAGTTTATTAATATTTATAAAAGAAAACATTAATTTTTTGAACACAGGTGAGGCTTTTCATAACTACAACACTAGAGGAAAGGCAGACATTCGTCTACCTCAGATTAAATACAATAACCTTCTCTCACGTAACCTTCCAAGTTATATTGGCGCCACTCTGTTCAACAAATTACCTCAGAATATTAAGAATCTAAGCATGTTAAAATTTAAACAATATTTAAAAAACTTGCTTATAACAAAGGCTTATTATACCATTTCAGGATTTTTAAATGATGATTTAAGTATGATCAGCTAATATCGTTGTACATCTATGATACACTTCATTTTTGATAATATGTAATGTTATAATGTTTTAATATGCTCTTATGTATATGTTCTTTCGTGTCTGATATGTAGATCCATACACCTATACTTGTGACTGATTTATTGTATATTTATTGTCCTCACAACTGCTAAATAAATTATCTATTATCTATAATATAAAAATAATGATGTACCGTGTGCCAATAACCTTATACTTAGTTGTTGAGGATCCCTAAATTTAATAATAATAATTAAAAAAAAACTATTAGGATAAGTGATAGAAGAAGACCAATTGAGATTGTATGGTATGAGAATTGACGAATATAAAAGTACCAAAAAGTAATGCAAAGCCAGGATATCTAAAAGAAGACGTGGAGGAAGACCTAGGAAAAAATGGAGAGACGAAATTAGAAAAGTGGTAGAGAGAAAATAGTTTCCCTGGAGTGAAGCAAGCAGTAGGTTACAAGACAGATATAAATGGAAAGAACTATTGCGACGTTCCCCCTTGAAAGAAGAAACCGAATAGAAGTAAAATTCAAACTCAAACAAAGTCCAAGACCAGGGTCAGTAAATGGGCTCAACAATAGGGGATAGGCATGATTTTTAATTTTTTTTATTATATTCCTCTTGTTGCATATAAACATAAAAAACAGTTTTCCATTTTATTTACACCAAGACCAAGACTTAAAAAAATCAAAATGTATGTAGCGCGCGAAAACGACGTGTGACGTCATACCCCTTCTAAGTGATGCAGAACACTACTAGCCTACTCAGTGTACAGCGTGCAGCCTACACAGTCGTGAACTTATTTGCTTGTATAACTTTTATAGGTTATGTAAAGTTAGAGTGATTTTAATTGAAATAAAGTTTATTTCTATAAAAACAATTTATACATGTTTACCGAATTAAATTTTATATTAAAATATATAAAATATGGAAGATCCAGGCCCCAGTACTTCGAAACATAGTCGAAAATATTGTTTAGTACCGATGTGCACAAATAGTTATATAAATCCAAAAAAACAATTTATATCATTACCTGATGGAGAAAAACAACAGAAAAGACGAAATTTGTGGCTGGAAGCTATGAGGCGAAATAAAACCGATATTTCAGAAAAATGTAAACTTTATGTTTGTATATGTTTTTTTCATATATTCCATGAGCATAAATGCATCATTTTGCTTCATGTTGACCATTTTAATAATAAATGCGTGAAAAATTGTTTAAAAACAAATACAAAACACTCGAACAATACAATATACACACGTAAAGATTATGTTGTAACTGTATCTGTGACGTCAAACCCCAGTCGTTTGACGTCATACTCAGTCGTATTTACTCGGCAACCTTCGCGCCGTGGTTGGATTATTTCAAATTTACAATATTTTAATTAAAAAATTTGACTATAATATTAATTAAAATGTGATTTTTGTTTTGTCAGATGACATAACTAACATTAACATATCAAAAAAAAATTTAGTTTTAAGGAAATATAAATTTTATGCGTATCCCCTATTAAGTAAAAATTATCAGGGTTTTACAATTTTTAATTAGGTAGTAAAGGTTCCACGATTAAAATAAATTGGTCGATAATTTATTGTGCAGTCCTTGTAAAAATATATTTTATCTTATCTGTTCTTATTTAAGATATTTTCAAATCCCCTTCCTTACACCTTCATGGTAGTTAATGTCTTTTATTTATAAAATACGTCTTTATGTTCCATGCGGATGAAGATAGAAGGTTCATAAAAGCAGACACGTGGTTTATTGCGGTGTTTTATGACCCTCTTATGATATTCTCGCATTTTAAACTATAATAATAAATTAGAATAGTGACATCTTGAAAATGTGAATAAAAATCAACTTAATATAAAAATGTTTTACAGATTTCAAATAAAAATTCCTCCAATAAGCCTTTCATTTTCCCAAACTTCCAAACACCCCTGTGTTGTATTCGTATTGTTACGTGGTTTCAATCAAATATAAGACGTATTTGGTTGTGATTTTAAATCCTTATTCTACTCAAATATTCTTCTTCTTCTTCTTCTTTAGGCGCTATAAGTCAGCTTGACTTTTGGCTCACTCACATAAGCCCTCCATCTCGATCTATTCATTGTCAAGTCTTGCCAAGTACCCTGTGTACCAATGCTTGTTAGAACTTCGGTTAGATGAGCTCTCCATCTCTTGCGATGTCTTCCCACTGGTCGACGGGTATTCAATCTTCCTTCCCATATCTTCCTAACCATTTTCTTCTCCCTCATCCTCATAACGTGTCCTATTCACTCTAATCGTCTGCATCTTTGTTCTTGGGTGATATTTGGCCTTGAATAGAGTTCTCGGATATCTTTGTTCTTACGGATTCTCCATTCACCATTAATTTCAATGGGACCAAATGTAATAACTAAGAAATATAACTAGAATTGTAAGCGTTTATTTAACTGACTTATATACAATAACAACTGTTTTTCACCCATCCAACGGCCTACTTATCACATTTCTTTCCCCCCAAATAAAATTGGTTAATTGCCCCCCAAACGATCATATTTGAGGCGTTCAGGAGCACGATTTTGTCGTTGTGGCCGTAGTGTTCTCTCCAGATTCTGTCTTGTTGAATCTAATTGCGCAGGTGCTCTTATTGGATCTTCGGCTGGACTCTGAAGATTATCTTGCTGTTTTCTGGAAACTGATCTGTAATTTAAAATTTTTTTACTTTGATCATTGGTTTTAACTAAAATATTAGTTCCATTTTCGGGAACTTTGCGTAAGTGATCAGCATGGCAAAATCGTGTCTTGTCCCCCACTTTTACTAAGTAGGTTGTAGGGCTACATATTTTTAGTATTTTTCCCTTGAACCATAATATGTGTTCATTTCGAACGCTTCGAACCCAGACTTCTTCATCTAATGAAAATTCTCGATTGTCTCTCTTTTTGTCTAAATTTTCTTTAAGAATTTCTTGTTTAAATTTCATTTCTTCAGAAAAATTGGGCTTCAACATAGTCAATTTTGTTCGGACTGTCCTTTTCAGAAAAAGTTCTGTGGGTGAGTAGCCTGTAGTCGTGTGAGGAGTATTTCTGTAGGCAAACAAGAAGCAAGCAATTTTATGTTGTAAAGACCTTTTATCATTCTTTCTCAAATCGTGTATGCATTGCTTTAATAATGCAGTTTTAAAAGTCTTAACAGCATTTTCAGCTGCGCCATTAGATTTTGGATGGTAAGGCGGGGTTAATATTAACCTGATTCCATTACCTTGAAGAAATTTTTTAAATTCTACACTTGTAAATTGTGGACCATTATCTAAAACGATAGACTCGGGTAAACCAAAATTAGCAAACAAATTTCGGAGGGTATTAATTGTCGCTAAAGTTGTAATCTGGGACATTATCTGAACATCAACCCATTTAGAATAGCTATCAAGAATTATTAAAAAATAATGTTTACCAGATTGTGCAAAATCTAAGTGAATTCGTTGCCAAATTCGCCGTGGCCATGTCCAAGGATGGTGAGTAGATTCTTTTATATCTGGTCTCACTGATTGACAAATATCGCAACTTTTAACAACGTTTTCTATATCTTTGTCAATATTTAACCACCATACAAAATTCCTAGATAAATTTTTCATTCTAGAAATACCTGGATGTTCTTCATGCAACAATTCTAGCAAGTATCTTTGTAATATTTTTGGTATTATGACACGTCGTCCCCAAAGTAAGCAATCACTTTCACACGTTAAGTCATTTTGTTTTTGATGATAAATTTTTAAATCATCTTCTACATTAATAGGCCAACCAAATTTAGTGAATTCTAAGACTCTACTGAGAACTTTATCTTTTTTTGTAGCTTGTGATATGTCAACGGATGACAAGGGCAAATCATCCATAGGAGAAAAGAAATTGACATCACATTTTTTAGGAGCTGGTTCGGAGGGAAGTCGGGAAAGAGCATCAACATTTGCAATTTCCTGACCATGTTTATATTTAATGTTATAATCGTAACCAGAAAGTAAAATAGACCAACGAAGTAAACGTGAAGTTTTGGTAGAAGATATGCCAGATGTTGGACTGAAAATTGCCGTTAATGGCTTATGGTCCGTAATGAGTGTGAATTTTCGACCATAAATATATTTATGGAATTTTTTAATTGCAAATATAATAGCCAGAGCTTCTCGTTCTATTTGAGAATAATTTCTCTCGGCGGTATTTAGAGACCTTGAAGCAAAACAAACTGGTCTTTCCAAAGCCTTTACTACGTGAGAAAGAATTGCACCTACTCCATATGGTGAAGCATCACAAGATATTAGTATTGGTTTAGTGACATCATAAGGAATTAATGCTGGACTGTTACATAATAATTGTTTACACTTAACAAATGCATTTTGACATTCATGATTCCAACTCCATTTCGCATTCTTTCTAAGAAGTTTATGAATAGGCTCTAGAACAGTAGAAAGGTTAGGCAAAAATTTGCAATAGAAATTGAGAAGACCAAGAAAGCATTGCAACTCCTTTATATTACTAGGTGTTTTAGCGTTTTTAATAGCATTTAATTTATCATCAGTAGGATGTATTCCATTTGCATTTATTTTATGTCCTAAAAACTCAGTTTCTGAACTACAAATGACACATTTATTAGGATTCAATTTAACGCCGTGCTCATAAAGACGCTGAAGGACTATTTCGGTTTTCCGTAAACAGTCTAATTTATTTTCACCACAAATAATTAAATCATCGAAATAACATCCTACAAACTTAATACCACTCAAAACTTTTTCCATAGCTTGTTGGAAGAGTGCTGGGGCTACATTCAAACCGAATGGAACTCTACAGAATTTGAACAAACCCTTGTGTGTTGTGATCGTCAATAATTCTTGAGATTCCTTTGCTACTTTAAGTTGCAAATAAGCGGATTTCAGATCTAATTTAGAAAAGTACTTTCCTTTTGAAAGTAGTTTAAACAAATCAGAAGGAACAGGAAGAGGGTAATGGTCTGTCCTTATGTACCTATTAAGAGTAGTTTGAAAATCACAGCAAACTCTCCAACTCTTACCTTGATCCTTTGGAGCAATGACAATTGGTGTAGCCCAATCAGATTGCGTGACAGGCTCGATTATCTCTAAACTCTTCCATTCATTTAGTTGTTTGTTAACAACTTCCTCCAGCGCATACGGAACTGGACGTGCCTTGCAAAATACAGGCTTAACATCATCCTTTAAACAAATTCTAACTTCCACATTTTTAAACGTGCCTATCTTATCATTGAAAATGTCTGCATATTTGCATTTTAAATTAATAATTTTAGTTTCTATGTCAGGAATACTTACTGACATACCAAAAATTTCACTCCAGTTTAAATTGATTTTTTCTAACCAATTTCTTCCTAGAAGTGCAGGCTGATTTCCTTGTCCTTGCACGACGACTACAGGCAACAGCTCACTCTGATCACCATATTTTACCTTAGCTTGAAATTTACCCAAAATTTTTACTGCTTCTCCAGAATACGTTTTTAAAACCATATTAACGGGAGCTAAAACATTATCGAAAAAAAATTTGTAATACATGTACTGTGGAATAATGGTGAGTCCAGAACCAGTATCTATGTCCATACTGATAATCTTATTATTAATAGATACCTCAACCTTGTAAGGATGTTTAGCAGGATTAAAGAAATTTAATGAATTACAAAAATATGACATTTCATACTCATCTTCAACTTCATCTTCATCTTCTTCCTGCAAAAGCTGAATGTTTTTTGTTAACTTGGGCCTTGCTGTTGCAGATTTACTTCTACATGCCTTTGCCAAATGTCCAATTTTGTTACATGCATTACATTTATAATTTTTATAAGGACATGATTCGTGGGAATGTTTTCCATTGCATCGAAAACAAGTAACTTGATTATTCAGTCTTCTTTGAATATTCTGTCTTCTTACTTGCTTCAGTTTGCAGACTTTAAGTTCCCCTTTTTCTTCTTCTTCGTCGCGAAGAGGCCGAAAAACAGTTTCAGAATCCGCCATTGCCATTTCCATCGCTAATGCATTTTCTAGGGCTGAACTAAATGTCAACTCAGAGATTTGCATACAAGATAAGTGGATTTGAATTTCCGTGTTATGCAATCCAGATACGAAGCGATCGCGAAGAGCTTCTTGAAGAAAATTTCCAAATTCGCAATACAGAGCTAGTTGTTTTATTGCGATGGAATACTCAGTTATAGTTTCTTTTTCAGTTTGTATACGGCGATAAAATTTCGTTCTTTCACTAATTAAATTTTTCTTGGGGTTGTAATGTTTTTTCAGCAGCGTGATAATTTCATCATACGTAAAATCATTTATTTTTTTTGGAAATGTCAAATTTTTAAGTATTTTAAACACTTTTATAGCAGAAACGGCGATAAAATTATCTATCCTGTCTTCATTAGTTATTTTTTTTTGCTTTAAAGTAAAATTCTAATCTTTCCACATAAGTGACAAAATCTTCATTTTCTTCGTTAAATTCGCCAAATTTATTAAGCATATTCATCATATTATATTCTTTTATCCTCGTCGCCAAATGTAATGACTAAGAAATATAACTAGAATTGTAAGCGTTTATTTAACTGACTTATATACAATAACAACTGTTTTTCACCCATCCAACGGCCTACTTATCACACCAAAGATTCTGCGTAATATTTTATTTTAGAAAACTATGAGGTGTTGTCGATCTCGCCTTGTTAAGGTACATGTTTCGGAGCCATACATAAGTACGAGACGTACTATAACTTGGTATAACCTGATCTTAGTGCTCCTCGACAAGAATTTCGTTTCGACGAGGGGACCAAGTGCAAAATACGATGCATTTGCAGCTTTAATCCTATTCGTAATTTCCTGCTGTATCATATTCACCTGATTTATCAAGGTGCCCAGGGATTTGAAAGTAGAAACTTTCTCAAAAATGTTGTCATTAATTTTTAAGTCGGTCGTGTTCTTATGAATGCGTCTACTAACAATGAGATACTTGGTTTTTTCATTACTGATGATGAGTCCTACTTTACGAGCTTGGACATCAATAAGGTTAATAAGGTATATTACGTCTTCAACCTTATTTAAAATAATATCCAAGTCATCCGCATACCCTAAAATCTTGTGGTATCCATTGAGCTCTAGACCACGTTGGTTGGTATCTTGGGGTTTTCGTAACACCATCTCCAGCACGAGGTTAAACAGCAAATGTGAGGTAGCGTCTCCTTGTTTGACTCCAGTATGAATTTCAAAAGGCTGTCACAAAAGGTTTCCTACTTTCACTCCCTTATGGATCCCGACACACACACCATAGTCATCTTGACAAATTTACTAGGGATGCCAAATTCGTCCATGGTGTCCTAGAGTTTTTCACGTACAACACTGTCATAGTCTTTCCTGATATCAATAAAAATATTAGGAACGTCGGTGTTATGTTCCCAACATTTTTCAAGATTTGTCTTAATGAAAAAATTTGATCTGTTGTCGATGTGCTAGATCGAAATCCCACCTAGTCGTCAATAAGTTCTTCTGCGTATGGTGCAAGTTGATGCAGAACAATATTTGAGAGGATCTTATATGATGTACATAGAAGTGAGATCCCACTATAATTCCCACAATCCAGTTTACCTCCTTTCTTATGGTTCGGACATATCACAGCTATTTTCCATTCTTCGGGAAGCTCTTCTTTTCTCCATACCATCAAAATAAGATCGTGTAGTCTCTTGTGAAGTCCTTCACCGCCAAACTAAAAAAACTCGCTGGGATGTCATCAATTCCTGCAGCTGTGTTATTCTTTAATCCGCTTGTTGTTGCTTTGACCTCAGATAGTGATGGTCCGTGTATAAAAAATATAATGTTATCGATTCCCTATAAAACCGGTGAAACCGGAAGTACCTCAGAATTCTTATAGTAACCTTTAGATGGGCCTTTTTGTCTAGTTTAACTTTTGTTCTGAAGATTTTTTGTATCTTTACAAATAAAGGAAATTTTCGGGGTGCCTCGTTTCAAACAAACACCCTATATAAGAAAGATTTATTAGTACAATTTTATTATAAATATGGATGAAGAACATACTATTTTTTAAGATTTGATATTGCTAAAAAAAATCTCAAGGAGCAAATTATTATGATACTAAGGAGAAAATAGAATTTATATAAAACAGGTAATGATTTCGTTTATTCAAAAATATAGTTTTGTGATAAACGACGGTTTAAATATTAGCTTATCTTTAAATAGATACCAATAATAGTGGCTGTTTGTGTACTTCACAATATATGCAAGAACTAAATATGAAAGAATATTGTACTGTCAGTCAGAGCCGAACTAAGGTATTACTGCACCCGAGGCAAAGTACCAATTTTGCGCTCCCTCTCATTGGTGATAAGCAAAAGAAAAAAGAAGACGGAATAAAGAAGTGATGAGCAAAAATAAAGAAAATTTTTTTGCGCTCCTGTCAACTCTGCTCCGCCAGTACCTTAAGTACTAAATGAACACGTGTTGCATCAATTGATAATAGATGGACAAATACCAGATGTAAACTTGGATGCACGTGACGCAGATGGAATTGAATTACGTAAACAATTAATAAATTAATATTTCGAACGATTTTTGTAATTAGAATATTATAAAACAGTGTAAAATATGAATTAAAATGAATTAAACATTCAAATATATAATTTTTTATTTATATTTATGTAATTTTATTTACATTTGTTTTATTACAAAATTAATGGAACCACCAACGTGAGTTCAAAAATTAGCGACACTCATTATCACATAATTTCTGAAGCATGAACCATCTTCTAAAGTCATTAATCAACAATGAGTAGGCCCCATAAGTTTCTCGTCGAGATAAAAAAATATCGCTGCCACCATCTACGCTTTCTTTTTCGTGATCTTGACAGAAGTAATGCACATGTACTTAAATACAAAAAACTCTCCTCGTCATCACTAGACACTTTTTGCGAGTGTATGCGTGTATGCAAATGTACACAGAGCACAAAAATGACATAATTTTAGTCCTTTCAACCAGACTTTGTCGAATACTTGGGCTACAACAAGAAATAGTACAGTTCTTTCGCTTCGAATCCATTTTCGATGGTTTCGGTGATTCTTAGCAATTGTTGTATGAAACACTTTCTCAAAATTCGGTATTAGGAGACTTAATTTCTTAATTGTTTTGATCCATCTCCAGTTTTTTTTATATCGACAGCGCAACGTACTTTTTAGAAAATCCCGTAGAGTTTACCGTGGCTTACCATTGGTCGTGGAAAATATGTGCCATTTTTTAGGGATTGGCCTTGGGATTTGTTAATGATCATTCTGAGTACTAACTATACTGGAAATTTTCTTCTTCTCAAAGGAGATCTGTCTTAGATGATTCTAGATCAATACAGGGTGTAAAAACAAAATCCCATGTGAGTGTTCCAGTCAAAATCTTGGCTATAACTAAATTAGGATTAAAGTCTTTTATACAGAAGACAGTTCCATTACATAAACTTCGTTTGGTATTGAGGTTTCTGTTCCATCTTGATAGACAAGTGGATTATTTGAAATATTCAGACCCACTATGAACGCATATATTGGGCATTTTGTTGGCGTTACTGTTGTTGATATTGTTCGGACATTTGCTTTTGTAGCGCTCAATTGATAGCGTAGACGGCGTGATATCCTTTCTGATTTAAACATATTTGCCCTTTGTTCTCGTCGTCATCCAATTATTTTCTGTGTTTGTGCGCTTTTGTACGCAATTTGTTCTTTTGGAAGCAAAATTTCTTTGGAATCAGACGATATTGGAGTGATTTTGGATTCTTATGCGAAAAAAATATTAAAACTGGAGATCAAAAAAATATATAACTACAAGGTGTCTCAAAAGAAATTTTATAGTTATTTAGCTTACTGCGTGAACGCAACGTATCCGAGGGGCGCGGGGGTTATGTCAATCGGTAGCCTGGCTCTTGGGAATCAGTCGCTATGGAGCGTTTCTCGGGAGCAGACCGCGCGTTATGCGTGCGAGAGTTTTACAAAAACGGTGATTCGGCGACTGTAGCGCGTAGAAAATTCTGCAGTATTCGAGGTTTTCGCCACTTAAATGATGCGCCAAGCATTCCTCTCATTCGACATTGATTTAAAAAGTTTGAAGAGACTGGTACAACGCTGGATAAATCAAAATCCGGGCGACCTAGGTCATCAAGAACGGTAGAAAACGTGGAGAATGTTAATCAGTCTGTTCGTGACGACCCGAACCTTTCAATTAGGAAGCGCGCAAGTGCTTTAAATGTGCATAGATCATCATTACATCGCATTATGCACAAAGACCTAAAGCTGCACCCCTACAAAATTCAATTGGTGCAAGAATTAAAGCCCCAAGATGCCAGTCAAAGGCTTAATTTCGTAAATTAGGTGATTGAGCGATTTTCAACGTTTACCAACATTTTGTTTTCGGATGAAGCTCATTTTCATTTTAATGGCCACGTAAATAAGCAGAACTGCCGCTACTGGAGTGCAACGAATCCGAAACGCAAACATCAAAAACCCCTACATTCGCCTAAAGTGACCGTATGGGCTGCGATGTCGGCGCGAGGAATTATCGGCCCTTACTTTTTTGAAGACGAAAGGGGGCGTGCAGTTACAGTGAATTCAGAGCGTTATGTGGAGATGTTAGACAACTTCTTGGTACCTGAACTGCAAAACTTTCCTGGCTATAACCAAAGAACATGGTTCCAACAGGACGGAACAACTTCACACACGTCCAATATGTCTCTGCCACGTGTTCGTGAAATTTTCTCAGGCAAATTGATCTCCCGGAGAGGTGACATAAATTGGCCTCCACGCAGTCCAGATTTAACCCCTATGGACTTTTTCCTATGGGGTTATCTTAAATCTAAAGTTTACGCCAATAAACCGACTTCACTGGCGCATTTGAAAGAAAATATCCGTTACGAAATGGCAGCCATCCCTGAGTCCACCTGCCGAGACGTCATAAGTAATTTTACTGTTCGATTAAATGAGTGCAGAGAACGCGAGGGTCTACATTTAGACGATATTATTTTTAAGAAATAAATCCCCAAAAAGTGTATTTTAATAATTAATAAAAAAAAATTTCTATATACGGCTTACTTTTTTTTTAATCGATCCACTAAATATAAAATTTCTTTTGAGACACCTTGTATAAGGGTTTTCAATTGGTATATTGCCAACAATCAGAATTCAATTGAAATGATATGTCCAACAAATACAGCAGTTAGAATTTAATTATAATGAACTTTGGATATAGAATTGTTGTCTGGTTCTCTTATTGTAAACGTGATATTGATGAAATTAAATATATTCAACTCAAGTTTTCAGTATTTTTAACTTTAAAATGTAAATGATTTTAGAGTTGTATATTGACATGTGTATGTTGACTTGTATGATCATACTTGTATGAGCTCATGCTTGTATCTCATACAAGTCCTCATACTTGTATCTTAATGTAAATGAGCCTTAACACATAAACAATAAATACCACTAGACACTACACTTACACCTCAGTTAATTCATAGTTAAGTCTCTTGGTATAGTACAGACTAGTCCAGGTATTTACTAAACTGGATTTATCTACTGCACTGAATTTAACTAACTCAGTAATTTGACTAAATTCCATCATTTGTCTCATTCAACTCTGAAATCGACTGAATGGAACGATTGACTGATCGGGCCAAAGTAGCCTTATACAAGGTGTTCAATCTAAGTGTGCCACCATTGCTATCTCGAGAACTATAAGAGCTATGAGGTTGATTAAATTAGCAAAGAAATATCATTTTGCAAGTCTATTAAAAAACTATTAACAATTTTTTTTTATGATCAATGGTTCTCCAAATATGGAACCCAAAATTCTTATTTTAGATAAGAACATATTTTTTTAATAGATTTTTCAGGAGAAAATTTTATTCTGAATTCAACGAATACACAGTTTAGTACCCCAACATCACAAAAATTTTGAGAAAAATGCATATTAAATTGACATTAATTTAAATCAAATCGCACAGGAATCAGCGTGCTAATTTAACCAACCTCGTAGCTCTTATAGTTCTCGAGATAGCAATGGTGGCACACTTGGATTGAACACCCTGTATAATCCCTTCATTCTTTTCAGACTCTTCTTGCAATCACTAGTGGTATCTAGAAAGTTTCCAAATTTTTACAACCTTTACTCGTCCACAGCACACTAAGATCTTCCGCGGCACTCCACAACCAACAATATGTAAAAATATGAGTATAAAGTGCATATACAGAAATTAATGGTATTATATATTCTATACATATTCTTATAATATTTAATTTTTTGCATCAATCTGTGTTACGTGAATGCAAAAAGATTTTCCATATAAAGAAACGAGATATAATAGCAATAGTCAGTCTGCCTGCTGCAGGCATGGCTCAGATTTAGAGTTTATAAATATTCTTCAATTAAATGAAGGGTATTGACATAATTGAGAACCACTGTCATTCTTCTGTTGTGTCTGATTGATTTGCATATATATAGATACTGATGTTATATTCGCTGCAGATTGTCATAATTCAATGTTTCTTTTTTTTTTCAATATTTATTTATTTATATTGTTTCTTTTTGCTGTTGTATTTATTTATATGATCAGGTAACATTCAAAACGTGATTTGTCATAGTAATGCAATGTTGAAATAGTTGCAGAAAACATTATAATCCTGTTTGCAATAAGTTGGGAACCTAATTTTTAGAACCTTATTTTTAAGGGCCCATACACTGAATTCAAATATGTTTTATAATTAGCAAAAATACAAAAAATCGATTATTTAAATTTGAACAAATCACGTTTTGACTGAACTCGGACACGTGATAGTTTAAATGCACGAAGCAAGGATAACATCTGATTTGAATGAATAGTTATTAACAAAAATGTAAAAAAAAAAACTTTTTTAAATTTATTTATTTTGTTCATGTTTGCGCGTTTTAGATGGTACAAAACACTTTTTAAATCGCCTATAGATGGTGTGCCAGCGTTCGCCAGCGCTAGTTCTGACGCTGGCGTAACATGTAGCACTGGCGGACACTTGTACTTGTGTACCCTACAGGCGAAACGTCAAGGCCAAGTACAAAAATAGCGAACACGGGCCAGCGCTTGTAAAATGGCGTCTGAACGGAGCGTAAACAGTGAAAGTCAGGTTATGGTTGCAGCTTCGACCTTGCTTTTGATATTTAAATTAGATTAAAAGTACTAAAAATTACTTGTCAAATGTTGGTCAAACTCCTCTTGTGATAGAATTCCGCCTCGGAAGCGAACGTCGGCCAGTGGCAAGCCCAGCCTACGCTAGCTGTGACTTGAGACTTGTTGCCCCTACACACGATCCGTGGAGCTAGACAAGTATAAACATTGGCCGTGACTTGCCACACCGTCTGCAGGCACATTTAGATTAATTTATTGGTTTCATTTTATACATTTCACAAAGAGGAAGACGTTGATACCAATAACTCAATTTTGAATTTTGTGTGATAAATCACGTTTTAATTATTGCCTTCTCATATATTTATTTAATTTATTTGCTGTATGATTCTAAGGTATTTTCCTGATATTATATTTTATTGTTTATTTATTTGTTATATTTCTTACGTGCAACATGCAAACTAGCAGATTGCAGCACAATAAATAATAATAAAAAGTAAGTATTGTCAAGGGAGGAAAGTCAAGTGGACCGGCTACTTTTTTAAAGTTACTAGCTCTGTTGAAACTAGCAGTTACATTAACTTGCTACAAATTTGAGGGCAAGGCTAGCTGCCTGGCAAGTTGTTGACAAATGAGTAGAAAATCGTATTATTTTTAGCGTACTTGCTTTCCCTCTTCACGAAAAATTTCAAAATAAAGCTAACTACATACATACTTGGTTTATTTGAACACGTTTTAGTAACTTGGCAATTGTTCTTACATTACATAAAGACATAAACATGCTGTTGCGACCGAAGCGTTTATTGGGCGGACGACTTCGAAGAGCCAGTGCCTTTTGGATTTCCAAGGCACAGAGCAAATGGTTTTTATATTTAACGTGGGCTGATGGTAGATATTGGGGCGGCACAGTGACTTTCACTGGAAGGAGAGGTAGTTTAGACTCTTCACTAACGCGTCGTGTACGCCAGATAATACAAAGGGATACTTTAGCCTTGAGAGAGACAGTTTTCTGATGTGGCCCACATAAACTGTTAACAGGAAGATCTTTATGCACAAGACGTCCTCTTGAGTCCCTTGCGACAGAGGGGGGGGGGATATAACGTGCAGTTATAGTTACCAGCGTATAGTGTAAGTGAACAGGGAAAATACCCTTATGAGTAGGATGCCTGGACGGCAGCGTGAAAGGGAAGCAAAAGGTTTAGTGGCAACTGGTGGCTAAGAAATAAGCTTGCTACTTTACCAGAAATGCAGCTGAACATTCAGGTACATTGGTGTTGTATGGGTCAATCCTATTCACTGTGGGGCAACTATCATCGTAATCAGATACCATGCAACCATAGTAAAATATGGTTAGATGGTCTAAGCAAAGTGGGTGCAACAGGATGCAAGGTTGGACTATGCAGAGCAACGCGGCAAGGTGATCAGTGAAAAGGTCGCCAAATTAATGTAAAAATAACACTGGTAAACAAAAATGAACTTATTTTTGTGACATGGTTCAAACATGGTGTATCCCACGTAAAATTTGACCTAAATGCCGAAAATGACTCAGATTTTTTCCGTCACCCATCATTTTTTTGCTAGACGTATAGACGTATTATTATTAATTTTAACTTACCTCAAAATATTTTTTTTGATATTTTACGTCGATATTTTGTTTCTGATGCATCCATGTCCAACAGTAATCAGCAAGCAAATTTACCTTGATATGGCTTTTCCATGGCGGAAATATCTTCATGAAACTGTTCCCCATGTTCATCACTTACTGCACCAAGATTTGGGACGAAATCTAGATGAGAGTCCAGAAAGTGAATTTTTAAAGACATCCTACATCCCATTTCTTTTTACGCATTCACGATATCTCTGTAATTTTCAGCTCCCACCTTTTCAAGAAAATTTGAAACAACTGTTTTAAAAGCTCTCCGAGCTCTTATTTCAACTTCATTTAGCATACTGTGAAATACATCATCCTTCATTATTTCTCTTATTTGTGAGCCCACAAATATGCCCTCTTTAATTTTTGTTTCACTAACTGTCGGAAATTTTTATTTCACTAATTGTCGGAAATTTTTATTTTAGATACAAAAACCCTGTTCTGTTTCAATTCATTGCTTTAACGAAATTCATCATTATGCCCAATAAAATATGTAAAAGTGGGAAATATACGTTTTTGGGATTGACCAGTGGTTTTTAGGTAATTTTTAGTTAAAATTGTAAAATCTGTCTTTAGGAAGATGTGTTATTTGTTAAAAATTTCGAATATTATTGATGAAAAAGTGTACTAGCAACGTGCAAAATAGTGGGTTAGTAGAGAAAAGAATTCCAACCAGTAGCCTAGCGAACACAATGACATAGAAACCATGAAGGGGTTTGCCGTGAAGCGGCTGTATGCGTTGTCCAAACACATGCATTATTTCATGAATTGCAATATCTTGCTTTCCAATCTTTTCTTGTAGCTACTAACATTTGTATATTTTTTTCTCGTTTTTCACATTCAGATTCCATTTATTAGTTTAACAGTTGTTCAGTAACGGAACTTTCCTGCCCGAATGTGAAATTTTCTAGTTACTTGCTTACGAAAAACGCAAGCAAGTAACCTGTCTACTTGACTTGCTTATCTACTTTCTCAATGTAAACCAGACTTTATAAACAGATTATTTATAATTTTTTTTCATATCTTGGACACATTGTACTGCGGCACACCAAACACTGTCTGGTTGCACAACAGTTGTTTAATTTTCCATCTCATTATGCCCTTTTGTATCCCCCAGTTCACTGTAATCGTCTGCTTATCATGTAATTCCTACTGTAAACTCTTGAATTTGACGGGCGTTGTCACTAAAAACCAATAATAATACTTATAAAACTTTCTGTGGAAATTTCCTTTTTCTCTAATGTCAATTATTGCAATTACGTTTCCGTTATATTTATAGTGACCTGAGGCATGAGCTGCACAAAACTGATCACTTTACTTGCAATTAGAGAGTAAATAATTACGATCGCACCAGGTAATAATATCACGTTCCTTCTACCTTCAAGGGTTACCGTAGGTTAGGTTCGCTTATATAAATAGGGAGGGATAATTTAATGAACAGACCATTTATGTAAAACTACGGACATTTAATCCTGTTAACGCCAAATCTGAATATACGTTTAGATCAGATTAAGAGGTCAAATCAGGAAAAGAAGATCGAGAAATTTAATCATAAGCATTAAATACTAAATTTAGATGTACTTAAAGTTCGTTTTGAATTGATGTAATGTAATACAGCATTGTGATAAGAGAAAAGCAGTGTTGTCGTTATTCTAAATAGGTATTTAAATAATATATTTCTAAAAACGAAACGTCACACTGCCCACGTGGCTTTCATATCTATGGCCGGCGGTCTAGAAACGGAGAACTTCGTTGGGATTCTATTATTATTATTATTATTATTTTTGGGGTTTGTCAGGTCTTGACAAGCGTCCACTAATCTCAAACTTCAGCAACCTTTTGAGCCGCGTCATACTAGAGACTAGTGGAGCTAAATACACACGACTGTATCCCAAACCCTGGCGATATGCAGCCGCGGAAATTACGCTAGATCCAGTGCCCGCACAATGCGGAGTGACCCGAGTAGCACTGCTTTCTGCATCCTGCAGATCAAAGAGTTGGCAGAAGATCTGCAGACGGGAATGGACTCGATTTCCCTTCGATAGGAGGCTTTCATGCCACCCAAAACACCAACTATCAGGACTACAAGCTTAACTTTATACACGGGATACAGATTTCTAAGCTCGGACAAAAGATCCATATATACTTGGACCTCTTTCCTCCTCCTTGAGAGAGATATTCTTCTCAGCTGGACTTGAGAATTCGATCTAACAAACATCTGTTTGGTCTCGATATCCAGGAGGGTTATGTCCGGCTTAGTGGCTTTCAGTAACCTCGAGGTGGGGAAGGAGTAATTCCAATATTATTATTATTATTATTATTATTATATGTTTTTAAAGAAACCAGTTTTAAACCTGGAAAAATGTAAAGGGAAGCTAGCTTTAAAAAACAACTGCTATAAAAGAATTATTTACGTAATTTAATATAATTAATAAGTTTAATTGCAAATAATATGCGTTACTATAAGTAGAGCCCTGCAAATCCGCGGATATCCACGGATTACCCGCGGATATCCGCCATATTTATGCGGATGCGGATAAATTATCATTTACATCGCGCGGATGCAGATCAGATGCGGATTATATATCATATCAAATAATTATTCGTCCACCAGTGGCGTGCCACAGGGAAGTAATTTAGGGCCTTTACTGTTTCTTCTTGTGGTCAATAACATTCCAAACATTGTGAACAGTTGCGAGTGTGAAATGTTTGCTGATGACATAAAAATATATTGCAAAATTATTAACATGTCGCACTGCAATGAGCTGCAAAACGATCTTGCCAAAATATGCGAGTGGAGTGAGGCCACTGGTTTAGCATTCAATACCTCAAAATGCAAAGTTGTGAGCTATACGAGAAAACGTGAGGCTATTGAGTACAGTTATACCATGAATGGCTGCACTGTACCACGAACAGATACGATTAGAGATCTTGGTGTTATATTTGACTCACAGATGACTTTTCAGCACCATATTAAACATGTTGTGAATAATGCTATGAAAAAAATCGGGCTTGTGCTTCGATTAACCAAAGGCTTTCGTCACAGTCAAACGTACACCATACTCTTCAACTCCTTGGTACGACCTGCTCTGGAATATGGCTCGGTGATATGGTCACCATATCACAGTAAATATATTAATAGCATTGAGACTGTCCAATCGCGATATTATCGTGTTGTTGAATTGCGTATGACAGGAGTTTATCCTAAATACATATCAACGAGCAGTATTTTATCAAAGTATAATGTTTGAACCCTGTCTGGGAGGAGAGATACGACATCGATGGTATTTTTATTTAAAATGTTTAACAACTACATTGACTGTCCTGACATCTTATCCAAAATTTTTCTAAAAGTGCCTTCCCGGGGTTTCAGAATCAGAGACACACTCTTTACATGTAAAAGAGTGACTACCATGCATTATGAAATGAGTCCGTTGCTCCGTATGACATCATTATATAATAGTGTTCTCGGTAAAGACAGATCTTTAGATTTATTCAATATGAGTTACTCCAAGTTCCGCAAAGTTGTATTAAGCCTTGTAACTTGATTGTGTACAGAATAAAATCTAATGTTAACAGTTGATTTGTAAAACTGCAAGTAGATTCAGGCTGCCGTTGTAATCTGTATAGTACGTCTGGCCTTGATTGTATTTTGTGAATGTCTTAAATATGTTTTGTAAACTGAATGAGTAGAGCAAGTTAATGTTTGTTTATATGAAATTGTACATTTTTTTTAAAAAAAGTATTGTTTATGATTGAGTATGTTAGTATGTATGTATATTGTATGTTTGTCTACGGACACAAAAAGGACTATGTCTGTAGTGTCCAAATAAATAAATAAATAAATAAATAAATAAATAAATAAATATCCGCAATATCCGCGTGAACATAAAATCTCAGGTTGGACGCCTTTTCCTACGGAAGACGCGTTTAGAACCCCAAAAATCTATCGCGGGCATTTGCATTGTGCTAATAGTAAGAGTAAAATAATAATACGTTACGGCACTTTTTACTTGTTTTACTCTTCCCATACTCTTCCTAAAAATATAGTAGAATTTATATAACAGTCGTAGATACAAACATTTCTTTGGATTTATTGCGTTTATTAATTTTAAAATAATTATGAATTGCCTTATTTTGCATTTTTGGAAATATTAGTAAAAATTAACCGTGGTAATTTGCCACATTTAAAAACAAAATAAAAACATCTTAAAATTCTTGAAATCGTCATATAACTTTCATCTTTTAATAATATGATGAATTTAAGAATTTAGTTTTATTATTAAGAACTTATTTTTTTTAAATTGCTGATCTTGTAGGACTTTCTTAAAATAATAGTGAAATATAAAAAACTAAGTTTCTGAGATATTGCTGTTTAAAGTTTTACAATTTATATAAACTTGGTTTAAGAATAGAATAATTGTAATATCCATCTTTATTTTTTAATGTATATAATCTCAGTACGACGTTAGATAAAAAACATATTTCTGGACCAAGTAATATTTAATGTGATTAAATTTAAAAAAAAAAATAGTAGTATTTAAAACAGCGATATGCCAAATAAGGCGAAACAGGTTAGATATTTCCAAACAGACAGCAAATCCTGTGCGGATTGTACGGAAATGTTTGCGGATGCGGATCGGATGCGGATTTTATATTTACAAAGGCAGCGGATGCGGATTGGACGCGGATATTGTCTATGCGGATGCGGATACAGAAAAACGTAACCGCGCAGGGCTCTAACTATAAGCAGTTCACTTTTGTAAGAACAAATTAGATCTGGTTATTTTGGTTACTTTTATAGTTGGATCACTTTAAATGTCAATTAAAAATATTCCTTACGCTGTAAAACCGACTTTAGGTTGATAAGGTTATGATCATTATAATTAAAATATAATTTTTCATTAATGTCAAATAGATCGACATTTTAAAAAAGTGACATTTTTTAATACGAACATGACATATAGCTTCAAAGGTGCAAACTATTGAAAACAAAATGCCCTCTTAGTTTGTTCTTACAAAACTGAACTGCTTATATTAAACCTCCTGATTGAAAAGGCAAGGGAGTAAGTACTAAATATTTCTGTACTTATAAGAGCCGTGAGTTCCAGTTACTAATAAATTCCCTAATCATTTTAGGCACATAATATATTTATTAAGCTAATAAATTTTTTGGTGATTCTCAAGTTACCAAATCCTTCCAATAGTTTATTAGCAACATAATATTTTGTTTTTGTATTGGTATTTCTAATGAAGCTAGTAACACGGTGCAAGGGATATAGAGCTATGCGTAAATTTGTAGAGCTAAAGTGAGATGAAATTTTGACATTGAATAAAATGGTACATTCGATTTGACGCTCCGAGTGTTCCGAGCACGTTCTATGCACTCAAACTTGTTCGATTTGACGCTCGGAGTACACCCATTTACATTCATTTTGCGATCGAGCGAGTATTTAGAGTGCGCTCTATGTGTTCGGTGTTTTAAGACCGAGCATATGGGAGTATGAGGCAAAAAGGTGGGGAAAAGGTGGGAAAGAAACAAAAGTTTAAAATTAAATTATTAAATAGAAATAATAGCCATAGACAAAACAATAGACAAATAATATTGTTATTTGTCAATGGCTACAGAGTGCGGCCATTTTGTGTACTTGTGACGTTCTGTAAACAGCAAAAAAATTATTAACATAAACCGTACATAAAATTAAAATGGAAGAAACAGACGATCAGTAAACACTTTTTATAAAATTACTTGTTCTAATTCATCATCTTCATCATTGAAAAAGAAATCAACGAAAAACCGAGGTACATAATTTTGATTCATGACTGACGTGAACTAATTTGACAGTAATAATACAAATTATAAAACAAGGAAGATAGTGGACTCCCACGTTACGGATTTGGACAGCGGTAGTTGCGACATTCGTGGTTGTAATATGAACTAGGATTAGATAGTATGCAACCCGCAGTGCACACAAATATATTTTTATATTTTAAATTGCTATGAATCGTATTAGATCATTAATTTTCTACCAAAATTGAAAAATAAAATGTAATTTTGGTAGAAAATTAAAGATTGCCTTGAACCGAAAATTATGATTAATTTATTTACAACTCTTCTAATTAATTTCCTAAAATTAAAATTAATTACAATTGTTAAAAGTTAATACTTCAGTAAGCATTAAGTTTTATTATTTTATTTGCAAGCAAGCATGTGAAATAAATAAACAAGTATTTATTTTTTATTTTTATATTTACTTTTATTGTATAATCTGTCTCAATTTGTAATACGATACTAGATATGGTTACTTTGGTGACTGTTGTGGTGTAAACAGACTTTGGCGTATCCGTGTGAACCAATACTATGATATTATAAATGTATTGACAATATACAACATAAAAAATGAAATTTTCCTGTTAGTTCCGTATTACAAAATGAGACAGATAATACATATTAAATTTAGTCTGTGCCATTTTTTTTTATTACACTATTTATATTTCTTTTGCATTTACCATTTAAAATATTATTAATTACACTACACCATTTGAAAATAAAAAATGTGGTGCTAATATTTAAAATTTCTTATAAAATTCATCACTGTCACAATCACAATTTACTGTCACCTATCGTTACAACGTCAAAAACAATTGCCGCAAATTGCCGATAATGAAGTGTTCTCAAAATGTTGGTTAAAAAAAACGCTTTTAGCGCTGTCGGTGGATGGAATATAACTTAAAACCGTTTCAAGGCCGTGTATATGAGTTTTATACCCCTGAGTAATAACGCCGCCTAAAATTGTAGGCTTAGATTTTGTAAACATTACGTCACAACCCAAGCTCGCTCCGTGTTCGTGTTGCTGCGCTCTGTCAGTGTTATATTCCTGACGTCACCATCAACTGTTCACTCAGTGCTCGGTCTACCCTGCAAAAATCGAGTGTACCCCTAATAACTATTTCGGGGTAGAACTCTCGGGAAAAGAATATGTTGCTATTCAATTTATTGGACAGTTTATTAGCAACTGGAACTCTCGGTCCTAAGGAAAGGTAATCGACAACGTTTGTTGGGAAAAACTGTCCCTTACCATCTCACTGTATCATGGCAACTCTCAGAACAGACTCTTGTTGTCATGAAGATAGACAACACTTGGTGACAAGTGGTCCTAAGAGTATTAAACAAAGATGACATATAATCAAGTGATCACTACACTTTGTCCGCAATGTTAGATTAAGAAGAATTAAACCTCAGTGAAAATTTCTATGACACGACTAGGAGTAACAAGTGGAAGGATTATATAGAGGTTTAATTGTTAAAAGCAAGGAGTTTTAACGTTTTTCTGTCACTATTACAAAAAGGCCACGACACCCGTTGTTCATAGTAAATGTGTACTTATATTTAAATGTTACTTGCAAACCGCTTCTACTAAAATAATACGATTACTATTTAGAAAATAGTAATTAGGTTTCACAACTTCGGGTCATTTTTAAACGAACTATAGATGAACTTAGAGCAATTTTTCCCAAAGTGTAGCTCGCGGACTTTTAGTGTTCCGTAGCAGGATTTAAATGGATCTGCAGTCGTAAAAAACTTCTACAATAAATCTTAATTTTTTTCAGAATTTTAAGTATTCAAATTTCATCCAACGGGCAGTGATATAGAGTTGTATTATTTCATATATTACCATATTCATTTTTATTTCTATTCAACCCTCAAAAAACTTACTTGACCGCTCGCATTTTGTGAGTGAAAAATGCCATGGAAATTTTTTAAGGACAAGCTATCAGATTATGGTTTTTATTTAATTCGTAGTTTTCTTTTCTGTCTATTTTTAAATTCTTCTTCTCATTCTTCTTCTTTGGGCACTATCAGTCAGGTTGACTTGTTATCGCAAGAGGCGTCAGCTGACTACCGAAAATGATAACACAAAACTAAAAAGAGTCCCTTAAACACGTATTGTATACAACATTTTTTCTAATACTGAAAATATTAATTAAAAATCAATAAAATTGGATAATAACACAGCGAAACAGACATTTTGGTGCCTGCGAGTTTTTAACTGTCTCTAGGTAATTTTTGGGTACAGAATTCAAAATAGCCGTCAGATTTGGTCTATCAGATCTACTTTTTGAGATAAGCTATATTATCCTATTTTACAATAAAATATCTTATTTCTTAACTTGTGTATTTTTTACGTTATTATTGTTACTATTTGCTCCAACTGCCAGTTACAAACACAAAAGAGACAAAGTAAGGTATTTATTTCACAAAGTAGATAAATATACATTCATCACTTATCACTTAAAAATGTTCGTTTGTACGACTTTCAGCATGCAGTTTACCAGAACAGTCTTGATGAAGACACCAACAGTAGTACTTCTTAACTTCCTTGATATCTATCTTCCATAGTTTTATGTCCTGATGGAATCTTTCCCCTGGTTCTTCACTAAAATCACCTAGGTTTTCTGGTAAGTGGTCATAATACAACCGAGAATATTAAATTTGGAAAGCATATTTTCCACTAATTCTCTGCTTTATGATTTCCAAGAAAATGTTGTACTACTTGAATAAATGAACACCAAGAATTAGATTCAATCTCGTTCATGGATGCGATTGGATTGGATTGTGAATCTCCAGTAGGTTGCCTTATCTGAGTACCATAAAATATTCTGACTTTCAGTTTTTGAGAGTTAATCCCAGGAAATTTACGTGTCAAGTAGCCTACACAAAGTCCATCTCGATTTAAATCCTTCAAAAATTGCTACATAAGCCCAAACTTGATATGCAAGGGTGGAAATATAATTTTCTCTCTCGCAACCAAAGGTTTGTTGACAACGTTTAGTTTTTCTTGAATTGTAACATTTCTTAATGAAAATCACCCAATTTCTGTTAACCCAGTGATGATCCTTAGCTCTATTGGCCAAAGACATAAAAAACAAGGATATTTTGTATATCCACTTTGCTGTCCAAGGAGGAACTTTACCGTTTTTAGATAAAAAACTAAAATCAATTAGTCTGTATCTGAAAAATTAGAGCTGCTACGAAAAAGAGTCAGGTATTTTTGGAATTCGCACATCAAAAGTATCCAAAATCAGTTCTTACTTTTCCGGCACCACGATAAAAAAATTATTTTGTTGGGCAGTGAATGACATTTCACTATTTTGGTATTAAGTACTAAAATTGCACCCAAGATGGCAGACAATCTTCATAATGTATGAGGTAAAAATAATAAAGTATTCTTTACTCATTATAGCCTTAATTTATGAAGTAAAGAATAATTGTAACTTAAACTTCACCTTACTGAACAATTAATATTTCTTCGTATGTATTATATTTTATAATTTTGACAGCTGTTTACTAGTTACCATGACAATATAAAATGGCCGTCGAATAATTAATCGTTGGTTATATGTAAATTATATTTACAGTCTGTTCCAAACGGTTAGGCGGAACTAGATTTTGTAATCTAGTTACTTTCATCGTTTAAATCGTGCTTTTCGACCGTTTTGTTTAAGCTTAGTAAATCATACTTACAATAAACATTTTTTGGTTAAGGTTAATATTATTTTAAAAGGTCATTTTCTTTATATTTTGATTTTTTGTGTCATTCTTAATACAAATTTCCCATTTATTTATTTATTTGTCAATAAAATAAGTAAAAAAAATTATTAAATTTTGACAATGTCATTCGTTTCCATGGTTTCATTGTTGGAATTTTAAATTTTGACATTCCAACATGAAAAATGAAATAACCCAAGCAAGGTCCCTTCTCGTGACAACCTAAAAGAACGAAATTCCCATTTAGTTCCGCCTAACCGTTTGGAACAGACTGTATTAATGGGTTGTTATGGTTATTTAGATTTAAATCAGTTGAACTAAAGTATTGTACAAAAGCATTTTCATAAACTATGTCTTTCATTTACGCATTTTATTACTTGAGAGCGTACAACTGATAATTTTTAGCAGAACTAACCGTTACCATGGCAGCACTTTTTGCACTAGTGCTTAAAAGTGGATTTTTACTCACGGAGATAGAAAAAAATATTTATTTTAGTTATATTAAGTCTAATGAATAAAGACGTTTATAAATAAAGATATTTGCCCTAAGTGACGGATCGAGACCATAGGCTTTCTTCCTGAATACGCTTTTGTTAAATTATACTGTTTTTCTCTTTTTTTTTGGAAACTTGCCGCATGTACCGTCATTAATACACGTACCACACATTAAGTAGCACTGAACCAATAGAAGATCTAACGTGTATTAGTATACTAAATAAATGGAAACACGTTATTATTATTTTGGTTTTAGCTTGATTACTATAGTGTATTCAAAAACTATTTTCATTCACAGTTTCTCTCATAACTTTTTTCAAAAAAAATCTTGTGTTCGGAACTATTAAAAATTGTAAACATGAAATGAAAAACTGATTTTTACTTCAAAGAAAATACTTTTACAACTTTTCAAAAAGTTTGACATATTACAAAACTCTTCCATTTTTTAAATGAAAATGGAATTAATGACCGTAAATAATTTTAATACTTCAGGGTTCAATTAAGTTACAAATCTAAATTAATCTGTGGTCTCCACGATGTCAAAACTTCCATATCTCCATACAGAACAGTGTATTCAATTTAAAATTTTATTTGTAGGAATCGTAGATATAAGCTGTTCACTTTTGTAAGAACAAACTAAGAGGGAATTTTGTTTTCAATAGTTTGCACCTTTGAAGCTGTATGTCATATTGGTATTAAATCACTTTTTTAAAATGTCGATTCATTTGACATATGTCATAATGAAAAATGATATGTTAATTATAATGATCATAACCTTATCAAGTTAAAGTCGGTTTTACAGCGTAAGGAATATTTTTAATTGACATTTAAAGTCAGTAACACACCATAAAAGTAACCAAAATAACCAGATCTGGTGTGTTCTTACAAAAGTGAACTGCTTATACTTCCACTGATAAAAATACTAGGATTTTTTTTTCAAATTTTTTAGGTTGGCAATGGAAACTCAGCTGCCATTGTTAAGTCATAGATAAAGAAAGAAATAGATACGAAGCTGAAGTTATATTTTTTTAAACCAAATTAGCGCTGTAGTTGTTGGGTTATGGAACTAAAAGTGGTGGGGGAGGAAAGGGGTGGGGTTTCCCGGGTATTTCAAATGTTTCAGTGGATATAGATGTAAACATAATTAAATGTTTCTATTAAATGAAAAAATTGTTATTATTTATTTTATCTTTTTTTAATATTACTAACGACAACAATATTAAAAATAGACAAAATAAATCATAACAATTGTATCATTTAATAATAACACTTAATTATGTTTACAATTAAGAACAAGCGGTTAGGAATTATACAGAAACAGAAAAACAATAACTAGCAGAAATAATTATTTGTTAAGAAGTAGAAGTTTATTTAAAGTTCTCCTATTACTAAAACAATCCGGGGTAAAATATTTTTTACACACTCGAACTCTGTTATATCACTTCCATGGACAAGCTATCCAATTTCGGATTTCCAATGTTCCTCATCCACGTTTTATATAATTCCGGAGCCTCACGTATTTTCGGATTTGGAAAGCGATTTCTAGTAATTTCACTACCATCACACCTCAAAACAAAGCATTTAACACATTTTTTCCGTATTGAATAATCAAATTACAAAATTACAAAATAACTACGCACAAAATTTCACAATTAAAAAAACGCTTAATGCTAATGACAGAAGACGATTTTCACACTAAATACACATATTGACGCTAATGACAGAAGCTGTAACAGGCAACATCCTGTCATGCGCGTAGCTATAGCGACTGGTAGCGACTGGGGCGCTATTCGTGTTGGGTTATGGAACTTAATATGGTTTTCGTTGTGCCATTAGAGTTTCACCCCCCTGTGTTAAGTGACGCTTGCACAGTAGTGTTTAGAAATGTATCTGTCAGTACCTCCCAACCGGTTCGGCTATTACGTGCCGTACTTTTGATGTGAGCGTTGTTTTATCATGAGTACTACAATCGAAGATCCCGCCGCATGCGAGATTTGCTCTGTGATCCGTTTTCTACAAGCAAAAGGCCACAATGCGTGTAGGCGTTTTCGGGAAAGACGAACTGATGTCCATGATAAAGGGGGTCAGAGAAGGATGTCCGTAATAACAGACGACATTGACGAAATAATGAACAAAGTGATTCGTGGGCGCCGACGGTTCACAATTTCTGAACTCTCTGAAATGTTTACAGAAAGCAGTAATGAATAAAAGGAGAGACATGTTTTCATCAGGCAATGCCCTTCCTCATGACAATGCACACCCTCAGGGGCGGCCCGACACGATAATCGAATTATGCACGGCATGGAGTGCTTTGTCGGATGGGACATATTTTTTTACATATCTCTAGTTAAATTTTTAAAAAGGGGGCCCCGTTTTGAAATTTGCATGTGGGCGCCATGTATACTAGGGGCGCTACTGCACTCCCTCATATACGGTATGATGGGCGTACAGATCATTTGCTTATGCTGCGGCATCTGCTCAAGCAATTCGGATGGAGGATATTTGCTACCCGCCCTACAGTCCGGATTTGGCACCAAGCAAATTCCACTTGCTCGCCAGGATGTAAGTGTGGTTGGGAAAGAAGCGGTTCAGCATAAATGATGAGCTAAAAACCAGCAACTTTGCAACTTAAGCAATTAACCAGGTCTAATTTTTGAAAATTCCATGCTTGAACGGGATTTGAACCCGAGACTTAAGAAACTGCAGGGACCTGCGTTATCACTACGCTACGCCAGTCGGCAAACAAGGGTTAGCAATAAATTTTATTTATTTTAACAAAATTCATTTGATTTTACATAGGTACCACTGGCTCTGCGGTGAAAGAGCTAGCGCCGATGGTGATGTCGCGTGTCGCAGTTTTAAAACGCACTCCCCAGCGCCGTGCTCGCAGACGCCACTTAATGGTTGCTAATTTTGTCTTCTTTCTTCCAACACCCGAATCTTATACCGTTTTACATTTTTTTTTTTTTTTTAGAAGTTGCCACCGTTCCAAATCTTTTTTTTTTTGTCTTTTTACCGACCGCCAACATATATAAGGGAAGTATTGTATCATACCGTCTGTCTGTCTGTCTGTCCGTGTACACGTACAGAGCAAATTTGGCTGAAAGGATTTTTATGAAACTTCATATTTAAGCTTGACATCAATGGCGAGTTGATCAACTTTTGGTAACAATTGGTTAACTAGAAATGGGAGTTTACTCGTGTCGGTTTTAAGATTTTTGCGAATATTTAACAACAGAGAAATATTTCGGAAAAAATTGTATAACAAAAGTTGCTATAAAAGCATAACTAACAACTTTTATTTGAGAAATTTGTTTATTTATTTATTATTATTATTATTTTTTTGTTTTATTTTGTATGTATGCAGGCAGAGCCGCACTAAGGAAAACTTGCGCTAGACGCAGGACCATGTTTTGGCGCCCTCGATAAATAAAAACAAGGTTCTTACCCCTCAAAATTTAAGTAATGAGCAAAAACAAAGGTCCTCACCTCCCAAAATCCAAGTGTGGAGCAAAAAAAAGGTCCTCATCTTCGCGCAATGGCGCCCCTTAGCAAGTCCGTCAGCGCCCTTTTCCTTAGTGCGCTAGGGGCCGTCGCCCCCTCCACCCCACGCCTTAATGCGGCTCTGTATGCAGGTACGTTTCCATGGTTATCTTAAATTATAAATACACATTATGAAATTGTCAACGTAATATAATATGTTTTTGTCTTTTACAATAATAACTACTCTGCTGCTAGAATGTATTTTATACAAGTACTTTGTGATGGCGATTGGTCATGTGGTGGCCACAGCTGATTTTTTCTTCGAGTTACGGATATTAGTTCGCTGTTTTTGTACTCTAGTATTGTAAAACTCATTAATACGGATCATTTGACCGACCAAACCCATGTAAAGCACCTCCGATTGCTGAGATATGATTGCTAAAGTGGCGCTGAATAGCGTAACTTTTTACTCGCGTTTTTACTTGCGCTGGCACCGTTTCAAACATAAGATCGCGATAAGTCTCAGTTAGTATTATCGCTGTGGCCACTACAAGACTGACCGCCATCACAAAGTACTTGTATAAAATACATTCTAGCAACAGAGTAGAAATAACCTGGCGAAATATTTTCTAACAGAGATATTATTTATCATGACCATGGAAACGTTACATATAAGAATGAAAAAATAGTTATTTGGAAAAAAAATCGAAAAATGTTTCAAAAATTTTCAAATGAAAGTTGTTAGTTATTGCTTTTATAGCAACTTTTCTTAAATATTTTTTTTTCGAAATATTTTTCTGTTGTTAAATATTCGCAAAAATCTTAAAATCGACAAAAGTTAACTCCCATTTCTAGTCAACCGATTTTTACCAAAAGTTGATCAACTTGTGCCATTTATGTCAAAAGCTTAAATATGAAGTTTCATAAAAATACTATTAGCCGAATTTGCTCTGCACGTGCACACAGACAGACAGACAGACGGACGGACAAACAGACAGACCGACAGACATCACGCTAAAAATAGTCAGAACGTTATGTAGGGATCTCAATTCGTGGAGATCCATCGAATTCTCGAAATGTCAAAATCGGTATGATCACAATACCTCCCTTATATATGTTGGCGGTCGGTAAAAATGTATGTAAAATGTGAATTTTCTTACATTTCAAAGAAAGTGATATCAAATTGTGAGTACATATTAAACATCACAATTTTCGATAAATTTTAAAAGAATAAGCTTCTGCTTCCATCTAGAGACTTACAACCCTCCTTGAGATTCACTCGCTTCAAGACACAGCTATAGCTATCCAGTTTTCCAGACAGACAGATAAATATTGTATCACGGTGTTGCAAAAAATTCGATAACGACAGACAGACAGACAGACCGACAGATATAATGCTAAAAATAGTCAAAACGTTATGTAGGGACCTCAATTCGTGGAGATCCGTCGAAATCTCAAAATGTTAAAATCGGCATGATCACAATACCTCCCTTATATATGTTGGCGATTGGTAAAAACTAAATGGCAGTTTACTCACAAATGCCAACTAGATCATTTCAAGACGCTGTTATTCCTTTCCACTTTCTATGTATTGTACAATGAGCTGTCCGCATATTTTTTATCAATCCTGGTACTGGTAATAAATACTTTAACGATTAATATTTTTCAGTAGTTATTTGAGACCTTGTATTCTTATTCTTGTAGTTTATTTTCAAATTAAAATTTAATTTAAATTTTTCGTTATTAATTAAAAATAAGCTTTATGAGTTTGTTTGTTCTAAATGCTATTAATCACTGAAATTTATGTGCTGTTCTGCCCTTGACGTCAATAATACGTCATACAAATGAGGACCTGGAATTCGAAATCTAGGTAAAGTTTTACTAAAATTCCAATAACGTCGTTAATTGCTGACGAACTCACAAACTTCACAAACTAACTTACAGGTATTTCATGGATTAAAAAATAGAAAACATGCCAAGATAGATAAGTCACCGAGTCATGAATTAGACATATTCAGACATCAGGTCACGCGAATTGTTATAATGGATTCTATCAACAACTTTTTACATAGAATATTAAGTTGAGGGATGTGAACAGAGTCGGTGCTAGCACTTCTGGCACAAAGGGCAAACCCGCCAAACTGCTCCCTTTTGTTAGAATATGAAGTGGCGTACCGAATCTTATTTCAAACATATTTTTTTGATTTTATTATTATTACAATGTAAAGAGCAGAATCTAAAATGCTTGTTATGCTCAAGAGTAAAAATACAATCAAAAATACAATAGTACATATTTAAATTAATATAAGGTGTCTCAAAAGAAATTTTATATTTAGTGGATCGATTAAAAAAAAAAGTAAGCCGTATATAGAAAAAATGTTTATTAATTATTAAAATACACTTTTTGGGGATTTATTTCTTAAAAATAATATCGTCTAAATGTAGACCCTCGCGTTCTCGGCACTCATTTAATCGAATAATAAAATTACTTATGACGTCTCGGCAGGTGGACTCAGGGATGGCTGCCATTTCGTGACGGATATTTTCTTTCAAATGCGCCAGTGAAGTCGGTTTATTGGCGTAAACTTTAGATTTAAGATAACCCCATAGTAAAAAGTCCATAGGGGTTAAATCTGGACTGCGTGGAGGCCAATTTATGTCACCTCTCCGGGAGATCAATTTGCCTGAGAAAATTTCACGAACACGTGGCAGAGACATATTGGACGTGTGTGAAGTTGCTCCGTCCTGTTGGAACCATGTTCTTTGGTTATAGCCAGGAAAGTTTTGCAGTTCAGGTACCAAGAAGTTGTCTAACATCTCCACATAACGCTCTGAATTCACTGTAACTGCACGCCCCCTTTCGTCTTCAAAAAAGTAAGGGCCGATAATTCCTCGCGCCGACATCGCAGCCCATACGGTCACTTTAGGCGAATGTAGGGGTTTCTGATGTTTGCGTTTCGGATTCGTTGCACTCCAGTAGCGGAGGTTCTGCTTATTTACGTGGCCATTAAGATGAAAATGAGCTTCATCCGAAAACAAAATGTTGGTAAACGTTGAAAATCGCTCAATCACCTGATTTACGAAATTAAGCCTCTGACTGGCATCTTGGGGCTTTAATTCTTGCACCAATTGAATTTTGTAGGGGTGCGGCTTTAGGTTTTTGTGCATAATGCGATGTAATGATGATCTATGCACATTTAAAGCACTTGCGCGCTTCCGAATTGAAAGGTTCGGGTCGTCACGAACAGACTGATTAACATTCTCCACGTTTTCTACCGTTCTTGATGACCTAGGTCGCCCAGATTTTGATTTAGCCAGCGTTGTACCAGTCTCTTCAAACTTTTTAACCCAATGTCGAATGAGAGGAATGCTTGGCGCATCATTTAAGTGGCGAAAACCTCGAATACTGCAGAATTTTCTACGCGCTACAGTCGCCGAATCACCGTTTTTGTAAAACTCTCGCACGCATAACGCGCGGTCTGCTCCAGAAAAACGCTCCATAGCGACAAAAATCCCAAGAGCCAGGCTACCGATTGACATAACCCCCGCGCCCCTCGGATACGTTGCGTTCACGCAGTAAGCTAAATAAATATAAAATTTCTTTTAAGACACCTTGTATAAAATAGATAGTTTTATAAGTTCAATATTGGGGCTATTCTTTGAAGGAGTTGATGGACGGTGCTGACACGGCGTTCTAGGGTAAAGCGTTCCACTGGTCGAACACACACAGTCAGGAAATTTTGTAGCAGTTGCTTTCCGTACTTGATGTGGCGGAGCTTCAGAGAGTGGCCTCTAAGTCGTTGATCGGCGTTGATGGAGTACAGAGGCGACATGTCCGTAGAAAACTTTCCACTTGTCGCTCTGTACATCTGATTCTCTGAAGGTCTTCTCGAGCTCTGCGGGCTGCAAGAGAGGGCAGATTTATCCTTTTAAGCCGCTCTTCGTATGACAGAGTTCTGAGACATCTTGGAAGACGAGTGACGAGTCTCTGGACTCCTTCCAGTAATAGAGTGTCGCGTTGAAGGTACGGGGACGAGACTACGAAAGCAAACTCCAGGAGTGGGCGGACATAGGACAGGTACATTTGGCGAAATAAGCATGGGGTTAGGCGAGGAAACGATTTATTAATAATAAAGAGGGATTTATTTGCTCTTCTAACGACGTTGATGACGTGTGTAGACCATTCTAAGGTGGGTGTGATGGTAATCCCAGGTCAAACCGAAGATACGACATGTTTAAAAGTGATGTCGCAGAGGTAATAACTTGTGTTTGGATTGTTCCGGCCAAAATGTAATACGCAATATTTGGACGTTTTCAGATTTAGATGGTTGCAATTTAAATATTTTTACATTCTAACCTAATACTAAAGACTAAGTAAATTTGCTGATTCAGTGGTACCTCAACTTACAAACCTCTCAAAATACGAACTTTTCGAGGCACAAACTATTTTTATATCCTATTTTGACCTCTAAATACTAACCGTGATCTTTTTCTCTTTAAAATAATCAAAGCCAGTTTTACATTATACTTTTTTAACTTTTTTCCCTAGTACGAGAAACTACTAACAGGCTTCTAGTACATGCAACAAATCGAAAACTCCTGAACCACAAAACCAGACACAAGAAAGTTGTTCATTTTTAGGGTTTTGTAGGTATGACCAAAAAACTCTAATACCGTCATTTTGTCGTCTGTCTGTCTGTCTGTCTGTCTGTTCGGTAAAAATTGTAGCCAAACGACTAAACCTAGAGAGTTGAAATTTGGCATGCTTATACAACTCTTTGACCCGCACATAGAAAAAATACTAAAACATCTAAAAAACATATCCCCCTAAAAATATAAACAAATATGACCTCATCGAAAGAAAAAAAATATATAATTCTGAGTAGGGTATCAAAGGAAAGACCTTGGTTTTTTGAAGCGATTTTTGCCAAAATTGTGTAAGAAAATTTTTTGTCCCACACCCTGTAGCCCAGATGGTTTAAACTAAAAATCAGAAAAAATTCTAGGTAATGTACATTGGTGTGAACCGGAATAGTACAACAGGAATTTTTGATCAGATTACGTTTTTGGAAAAAAACGTATTTTTTTGTGATTTTTGGCTAATAATGTACACAAGTTATAGCTTTGTAACTAGCTACAATGGAATGTGTATGCTGGTGTAGTGGTTTTGACGCTGACGTTTCACCCAAGTAACTCGATCCGAAAGGGATCGAACCCTGCGAGAAGACACAATATTATTTTCGTTTTTTTTTTTAAATTTTTATATTGTTTAAATTATTTTTTCAAAATTCTAGTTATATTTTGGAAAATGTTGCATTTAATTTTTAAAAGCGTTATTTAATAACCAGTGAAAATTGTTTAAATTATAATTTAATTCTGTTTCAATGTACACGAAATCAGAGGGGCGGAACTTATAACAACCAATGGAAGCCATAGGCGCAATTTTTAAAATTCTTAATGTACCTTGCTATATATAAAAAAAATACTGTACATATTTAGAAACCTAAATAATGGTATTAGGCGTTCGAATTAAAATTAACAAGAAAAATATTTTAATATAAAATTGATTTTGGCATCCCAAATAATCATCATTCACTTACTAAATACCTGCAAAACCCTGAAATGTGTGAAAATTCACACTTCACATCAATTTTTTACAATTTAAATGAATATGATTTCCATACTAATCAGGTGCAACAGAAAATTTCTTAAATAACAATAAATATGTAATGGTATACAAAAGGCACATTTATAGTGAAAAACTTTTCCTTCTCACTCCTCTATTTCCTTGCATTTTCTTTATTTATTTGAAAATATATATTTTTTTTAATTTTTGGATTTGCTTTATTATTTTGTAATCTGGGAACAGATTAATTAACTTCTCATAAGATATAATAGAAAATTGTAAGAAGAAGAAAAAAGTAAGAAACAAATTAAGTTTGTAAGTCAATGTGCAATTGTATATCTAAATGTGCAACTAAACTCAGTTATAGATGTTTTCAGATGTGAAAGAAAGTTAACCAGATATATTTCTATGAAAGCTGTTAAAAATATTAGTAACGTTACCAGTAAACAACATACTGCAGAACGATCATTTTCTACGTTAAATTATTTAAAAAAACTATCTCCGAACTTTCAAACTAGTCAAAAGATTGAAAAATGAATTTTATTTGTTATTTATATACAAATATATGCATATATGATGCTTTATACAGGGTGTTAGGTAAATGTCCGGCACAATTTAAAAGAAAGCATGGTGACGTAGAATGCATTCGATTTTTCCTTTGCCAATTTTCTCTAAAATGTGAATTTCGTCCAAAAATAAACAAACAAAAAGATGCCCCAAATTTTGAAAACCACTGACTTTTTTTATTTTTCAAATTAATCCAGAAGTTGTGTAGTTGCCATATAGATGTAGTTGTCTTTTAAATTGTGCCGGATATTTACCTAGCACCCTGTATATTTGGTCCAAAAGAAGACTGAATATTATTATATAATCAATAAATAAGTACATCTTTAAATTCAGTTTTATATTTAATAAGTACGAGACTGATATAGAAATGAAAATTTATATTTTTGATCTAAATAAAAATAGAAAAACTTTATAAAAACTTAGCATATGTATATCTTTACGTTTGTTTTGGCCCTCCTAAGAGCAGGCGCCCTGCATAATTGCCTGGTAAATCCTTGACAGATGTCAGTTTCTTATATAATTTGAGATCATCAGCATTCATTAAAAATTTTGTATTCTGGAAACATACCGACACGTCGTTAATAAAAATATTAAAAAGTAAGGGGGCTAAATGAGTTCCCTGGGATACACCGGAGGAAATTTTTACAAAATTTGTACATTAAAATGTTTATGTCGTTTTTTTTTTTAATTGGTAATAAACCAGGTAATTACTGCAAGCTGAGCTGATTCAAAACTTTGGATAAAGTGGGAGGAGGGAATAGTGGATTGGCCTGAGATTGGCCTTACCACTCAATATTGTCAGGAGCCGCCACTGGATTTATCAGTTGCTTGGTGACGACAGGATACTCATCGACAGACTGATACGCTTCCCGAGGGGATGAAATTGTTTTATGTATAAAATATTGTACCTTATTTTAATGTGATATTTATTTTAATCATATTGTCACGTGGGTGGAGATGGAAATGCAACTTCTGATTTTAATAATATAGACCGGGAGCTCATGACATTTTTGGTCTCCGATTTCATACAGCATGCCTTTTGGAGGAGAGAATATTTACCCTGTGACAACAAAAAAGGGATGGTACTAAACCCCTGCACGCTTTCCGTTCATAGGGAAAATTACATTTCCACTTGCACAAAAATTTTGTGTTTTTCTCTGATTTAATATTGCTTGCCCTTTTGTCAAAAGAAAGTTAAAACAAATTTAAAGTCTTTTAATTATAGGCATGCGATTCGGAGGGTCCCAAAGAGCTCAAACGGTCACGTGATCTTGTAATAAAAAAATATGATTTTCCACGTTTTCATACAGCATGCCGATGAAAAGAATTAAAGATTTTGTCATAAATACCCTATAAAAAAAATTGGCACCCTCGTTGGCCCAAGGGTGGAAAATTTTGGAAAATATTTGTGAATATTTTAATAGGATTTTACGTGATTTCTTTTTGCATGCCATCTTAACTATAGGTTATTGATATAATGCACTGTTGTATAAAATAATTGGCAGGCATGCAGATAAGGAGGCCCTAAAGCAGAGGCATGCATCGGAAAAGTTGCAAAAAGAAAAAATTATGTAAATGTAAAAAGGCATGCAAAATAATATGACCGAAATTTTCCATTGTTTATTTTTGCAACTTTTCTTATTATTTATGATGTGATGTGCTTCCTCGGCATGCATACAATTTTGTATTTGAGCTAAAAACAACATTATTTAGTGAAATGCAAAAAGGCATGCAAAATAATATGACCTAAATTTTCCAATTTTTTTTTGCAATTTTTCTTATTATTTATGATGTGATGGGCTTCCTCGACATGCATGCCATTTAAATTTTGGACATTTTACGCTATAAAATTAACATTTTACTTTATTTGGTGTTGTTTAAGATCACGTAAAAACCTATTAAAATTTTCACAAATATTTTCGAAAATTTTCCACCCTTGGGCCAACGAGGGCTGCATGCCAATTTTTTTATAGAGGTTTTATGACACAAACTTTAATTCTTTTCATCGGCATGCTGTATGAAAACGCGGAAAATCATATTTTTTTATTACAAGATCACGTAACCGTTTGAGCCCTTTGGGACCCTGCGAATCGCATGCTTATAATTAAAAGACTTTAAATTTGTTTTAATTTTCATTTGACAAAAGGGCAAGCAATATTAAATCGTAGAAAAACACAAAATTTTTGTGCAAGTGGAAATGCAATTTTCCCTTTGACCGGAAAGCGTGCAGGGGTTTAGTACCATCCCTTTTTTGTTGTCACATTGTAAATATTCTCTCCTCCAAAAGGCATGCTGTATGAAATCGGAGACCAAAAACTGTCATGAGCTTCCGGTCTAATACAATTTATTAAATAATTATTAAATTACAGTGTTATTGTATGATAGTGTTCGTCCATGGGAGTTGGGGAAGCCTTTGGTCCATCCCGTGTTGAATTGTCTTGGACCTATCTCCGAGGCGGGGGTTGACTATCAGGGAGACCTTCTTCCACTCACATGGTGACTGTTGCTTGACTCAAGGGATGTATACTAGAGGAGTTGGCTAGGTTCCTCTGCCCGGTTTCCATACGACATCCATTTACTTAAACCTCCGATTGACCTAGTTTCGATATTCATTCGTCATGGCTTATATTACCTAATTACAAAAATGCAGCGTATGCATTACGTAATCAGGTTACATATGTTAGATGCTGATAAATAGTTTTTTAATCAAACAGCTGAACGTCACAATATCTAAGTGTCGCAAGCCTGACCTGGGATTACTTTTGTGACAATATCACAGATTAACAGAGTATTCAGAAATATAGCGGACCAAATCCTAAAATGAAACAAATTAGTTACTGACGCATATAGGTGACAAATATTACATTATATTCAGAGGATACGTCCACGGAGTATCAAAATCAACATCAGTTAAATCTCTTTTACGAAGAGTCTGTATACGCTGAAAATCTTATTGATAACTGTAGTCTTTACACAAGACTTAAAGAGCTAGATCCTACCAAAGGAGCCGGAGACGATGGTATCCCTACATGTTTATTACAAAATTGTTCTTCCGGTTTCACTGTCCCGTTAGCTATACTGTTTAAAAAATCCCTATCTAGTGGAATATTTCCAGCAGTATGGAAAAAGGCATTAATTGTTCCAATTTACAAAACTGATGATAAAGCTCTTGTTAATAATTATAGGCCTATTTCGAAGCTATCAGCAATTGCCAAAGTCTTTGAGTCTATTATCTATAACGAAATTTTCTCGAATGTATGCAATATGATCATACCACAACAACACGGTTTTTTTAAAAATAGATCATGTGAATTTAATCTTCTTTACTATTTACAACAATTATCTAGTGCGTTAGACTCGCGAATACAGGTAGATGCAGTGTATACATATTTTAGCAAGGCCTTTGATAAAATAGACCATTTTATACTATATGAAAAACTTGTCCAAGCCGGTGTACATGGTATCTTACTGCGCTGGTTATGTTCATATATAAATAACCGTTCGCAAGCAGTTACAGTCAATGGATACAAATCAAAATTTTATACCACAACTTCGGGTGTGCCACAGGGCTCTCATCTAGGCCCTTTATTATTCATAATATATATCAATGATATAATAAAGTGCTTCAAGCATGCACAATTTTTACTTTACGCAGATGATCTTAAAATATTTTCCAAAATAACATCTATTTCTGACTGTCACCTACTACAAGCCGATCTGACAAGATTATACAATTATTGCCACTTAAATAAATTATATCTAAATTTTTCAAAATGTTTTCACATTTCATTCACTAGAAATTTTAATAAAATTTTATTTGCTTATAATATAAATACAAATATAATTAAAAATGTTAATCAGGTTAAAGATTTAGGAATAACTATTGATTCAAAATTAATATTTAATTCACTCGTTGATGAGCTCTCGAGCAGTCAACACGTTATTAGTAAAAGCGAATAGTGACCAGTGCATAAAACTAAGTTATACGTATAACAAACGTTACTGACCAACCCCAATAGGGGTAATCAGTAATGGAGTGTACAGACACAGGACAGTTAATATTAGATTCAGTGAGAGTGCTAAACGAACCTCAAGAATATTACAATGATATAGAACACACGTCGAACTATATTTCTAAATCTCTTGCCCCCAAAAGAGTAAGAGAAGTAGACAATGAGGACGAAAATGACATGGAGACTCACCGCTCTCAGCAACCCAGGTTAGCACATACAATTGAATCAAATAATCCACCAACCTATAACGTCCCAGTACATAATAGATACGAAAACCTTCAAACCACCACATCCAAAGAACAAACCACTCCTCCCACTAACACATCACAAACAAACACTACCAGGCACATTCCACCCTTAGTTATTTATGATTTAGTAGATTGGCCAAAACATTTTAAACATCTTAAGGCACTGATTAATTTTACTGCAAAAACTAGATCTGATAGTATTAAATTGTTTTTCGAAAAACCGGAAGAATATAGAATAGCTGTAAGATACTGTAATGATAACAATGTACAAAGACATACGTACGAAATTGATATAAAAAACAAACCATATAAAGTAATTGTCAGAGGCATGCCAATTAACAGTCCGATTGATGAAATTAAAGAGGATTTAACCGACAAGGGATTTATAATTAATAATGTTACACAACTTACTTCCAAAAAAACGAATGAAGAAATGCCATTATTTTTAATTACTATACCTACAGATTCTAAATCTGATCAGATGATGAAAGTAAATAATATTTTAAACATTAAAGTTACTATAGAAAAATATAGAGGTATAGCAGGGCCATCCCAATGCTATAGATGTCAAAGACCAGGACATTCTGCTTCATACTGTACTGCACAACCAAAATGTAGGAAATGCGCTCAAGATCATCATACACGAGATTGTACAGAAAATCTCAACAAACTATGTGTTAATTGTGGAGGTCCTCACCCATCAAACTACAGAGGCTGCCAAGTATTTAAAAACATTAAAAAAAACAATATAAGACAAAAATCACGTAACCAAGAAATAAATAATACCCACATGGAGCACCCGAGTATTAGACAACCTAACAGTAATCCCGAACATTTTAAACCAAGATACCCTAAATTACTACAGTCCAAAACCGACAAATCTAGAATCCCTGAAAATAAAACCCTTCCGGGACCAAATATGAACGTGAAATTCACCTACGCTGATGCACTCAGAGGACAAAAAGAAGTTACTAGCTCTAATATGAACATCCCCCAAATTTTAGAAGAAATTAATAAACTACAACAAGTAATTAACAATTGCCAAACTCAAATACAAATACTCATAACCAAAATTTTGACTCCTCAAATTAACTTAACAGAACAACACTCTCGAACAAATTATATAAATGGCAACCCATAGATTAACAAGAAACAAAGACAAATTCAAGACAGTATATTGGAATGCCCAAGGTATCAAACGTCAAATAGAACAATTTAAATTTTTTCTCAACAAATATGACGTTGATATAGCTCTAATAAATGAAACTCATCTAACAGAAAATATTAAAATACGAATTACCGGTTACCAAACTTACAGAGACGACAGAAACCAGTACGGTGGTGGAACGGCCATAATAATCAAAAAAACAATAAAACATTCACTTTTGCCTTCCTACAACTTGAAATCGATAGAATCAACATCTATCCTAGTAAACTCTGAGGTAGGAGACTTAACATTCACTGCAGTCTATTTATCCCCTAGTAAGAAGCTAGTAACAAAAGACATCGAAAAACTTCTGGAAAACGACAAATGCATAATAGCCGGCGATTTAAACTGCAAACATCCTTCATGGAATAGCAGAGTATTTAACACAAATGGACTTCTATTATGGCAACATTGTCTACAGAATAATTACTACGCGATAACAGCACCTGATAGTTACACTTTTTATCCTTCTCAACGGCAATACCACCCTGATATCCTCGATATTTGTCTTTCTAAGGGACCACTACAAATTTTCCCTGAAGCTATCACCGATTTCGACTCGGACCACATCCCTGTACTATTCACAATAGACAACTACCCGATAACAATATTTCCAGAAAAATCAGTTATAACAAGAAGAAATTGGACTCTTTTTTCCAAAAACGTATACGAAAATCTAAATGGAAATCCCAAAATTAATAGTCCTGAAGATATTGAAAAAAGAATATCTGAATTCACAACGATTCTTCATACAGCACTCAAACAATGTGAATATACAATACCGCTAACCGCCAAAAAACGGTTCCTACCAGATAGCATCTTAAAACTTATGAAAGCAAAACAACAGGCGAGAAAGCAGTGGCAAAAACACCACTTACTGTCTGACAAAAGAACTTATAACAGGCTAAATAAAGAAGTCAGGGTGAAAATTTCTGATTACAAAAATGAAGAATGGAATACAAAGCTCTCCAATCTCTGCTCACAAAATAAATCTTTATGGCAAACTACCAAAGCGCTATTAAATAAACCTACAGTTATACCTCCATTGAAAACTGAGCACGGGTTTGCCTGCTCGGATGAAGAAAAAGTTAACGCTATTGCCAATCAAATGGAAAAGGTCTTCAACCCGATTACAAGTAATTATACTAATACAAAAATTATCAATCATGAAGTTCAACAATACCTTAATTATACGAATAAAACTAGTCAAAACTTCATTTCCCCTCGCATAATTAAAAATATTATAAATAAATTAAAAAATCGAAAGTCACCTGGACATGATCAAATAACTAACCAAATGCTTAAACTCTTACCCAAAAAGGGGATAACATACATTACTAAAATCTGCAACGGTATCTTAAGGTTTAGCTATTTCCCAAAGCAGTGGAAACATGCCATAATAATCCCGGTACCCAAACCAAAAAAGGATAAATCAAACCCTAAAAACTACCGCCCAATTAGCCTACTGAGTGCACTTTCAAAAATAGCTGAAAGAGTAATTATAATTTTTATAAATAGGCACCTTGAAGAAAACAAAATAATGATAAACCAACAATTTGGCTTTCGCAAACGACACTCCACTGTACAACAGCTGCTGAGGATAACCGAATTAATAACAGAAGGCTTCAACAAATTTAAATCCACTGGGGCTATATTCTTAGATATAGAAAAGGCCTTTGACAATGTATGGCACGAAGCTATACTGTATAAAATGATTAAACTCAAATTTCCACCTGGTCTTATCCATCTTGTGTCTGTTTATTTAACTGGAAGAAAGTTTACGGTTAAATTTAACAACACATTCTCAGTAGAAAAAAAAGTATCATCAGGAGTTCCCCAGGAAAGCATACTAGGACCAACCTTATTCAATATTTACATTAATGACATACCCCAAACAACAGATATACCTGAAACTCATCTTGCTCTCTTCGCAGATGACACTGCCATATTTTGTCAAAATGAATCCCCGTTCCTCATTACTGAAAGAATAAACAATTATCTGTCTAAACTAGAAAAATGGTATGAAAGGTGGCATGTAAAAGTCAACACAGACAAAACATCCGCCATTTTATTCTCAAAAAGAAGACATCAACTCTACAAAAATTGCATGTTAAATAATCAAGAAATACAGTGGAACAATAAGGTAAAATACCTTGGTATAACTCTGGATAAAAGTCTCACCTGGCAAACGCATATTAAGAACTTAAGCGACCAAGCAAATTCAAAATTAAATCAATTATATCCTCTCATAAACAAAAAAAGTAAACTGAATCATAAAAATTCCATAATCCTTTTTAATGCTCTTATCCTTCCAATCCTTACATATGCATGTCCAGCCTGGGCATATGCAGCGAAGACGCACTTAAAAAAACTACAAGTCATCCAGAACAAATTTCTAAGAATCATTTCAAACTGTCCATATTATGTTAGAAATTCAGAACTAATAAACGATTTCAAAGTAACGAAAATAGAAGACACCTTACTAAACCTAACAGTAAGTTTTTATGGAAAAGCAAGCGAACACCCTAATCCAGAAATTAGCAGGTTAGGAGATTATGAAGAAAGAACGCACTGGAAACATAAACGACCTAAGATGATACTGAACAATGTTACTTAATACCAGAAGCTTAACTACATTCCCATACATTTTAACAGGTTATTTTTTATTTATTTTTTTCCTGTGATATAATTTAGATATAAGTTGTATGTATACAATAACAATTGTAAATATTATGTATTTTAGTGGAAAAGAGCTCTTAGCTCGGGGCCACATGAATAAATATTATTATTATATTATTAATATTTAATATTCATATAGATAACATTACCCGGAAGGCTTACAAAATGTTAGGATTTATAATAAGAACGTCAAAACACTTTAAAAATACCAAATCCATTTTAACATTATATAATGCCTATGTTCACTCACAACTAAGTTATTGCAGTACAGTCTGGAATCCGCAATATGAGAAATACATTTTTAGGATAGAGAGCATACAAAAAAAATTTGTCCATTATCTAGCTAGGAAAGTACCTATATCAGCTGCCGATTACATTCATCGCTGTTATTATTTTAACATGCTCACCCTCAAAGACAGACGCTCTATATCTGACGTAGTTGCTATAATAAAAATTTTAAATGGTTTAATTGATTGTCCGCCGTTACTGTCACTTGTTAATCTTAACGTACCTTCTCGTGATTTTCGAAACAAAAATTTAATATACCAACCGTTTGCCCGAACTAATTCTAACTTAAATGCTCCACTTATAAGATTTCCGGCAATACTAAATCAGATTTCAGCTCATGTTGATTTTGATATTTTCTATAATAACCTAGAATATATAAAAAAACATATTAAAGTTCACTATAAAAGCTTATACATTCTATAGATGACTTTGTTACACACTGTCAAAATTAGTCTGTCTTTTTTTTTTATTTTTTTTTTATCTTCTTGTTATATATATATATATATATATATATGTATAGTCGTTATAACTTAATGTAACAATTTGTAAATTATGTCGTTGTAGTGTTGGGTTTGTCCCGTTTACAACGCCGCCATCTTAAATAAATAAATAAATAAATAAAAACCAAGTCAAGTCCCAAATTTGATTTACTGCCTGTAAATAGCAGAAGTTTTCTATGGCTCTTATGAATTAGTTTATTCTGTCAAAGCCAAAGTAAACCAAGTAGAATTCAGCTGTCAGTTTGGCTAAACAGGTTTAATTGGGTTATTATCGTTATTTAACACTCATGATGCTAAATGACACAAGCTATAATGATTATGAGCTGGAGAGTGTGATTTATTCTAAGAGCATTGATGAAAATCTGATTACGAAGCGAAAAGCCAATACTGACAGAAATCCCATTAACTGACCTAAAATTCGTTGGATGCGTTTTGAATGCGTCTATTCTTTTTCTATAAAGTACAAAGAACCTTGTTGCAATATGAACAGCATTGTGTATTTACGGTTGGACACATAATGCATTTATTATTTGATGGTCGCTGATAAAGTATTAGACAGCCCATCTTTATATCTAGAATATTATTTATAAATTAGAATAAATAAAACAATAAATAATAATATTTTAAACATTGTTGTAGATTACAATTAGCTAATTGTTCGGTAGCCATCTTGTGAAGCCAGTTCTGAAGTTTGACAATTAAATTTACTAATTTTTAATGATATACCTTTATGGTTGTAGATAAAATATTGTATTTGACTTGCATACAAGGGCTACCTTTTAAGTTTTAACAAAAACTAAGAAAGAAAACATTTTTTCCAGTCTGAAGTTGGTATCTCGAAATCATGGTTTTTGAAGGATTCAACAGCTTCTTGCCGCGATGAAAATCGCTGTTCACGCATTTTTTGTTTGACATTGGGGTACAAAAAAAGTCTTTAGGGGATAAATCAGGTGAATACGGGCAATAAGACATTAATTCGATGTTTTTTCCTTCAAATAATCAATTCTTTGACGTGCTGTGTGGGAGCTTGCATTGTCATGATGAAGAATGATGCGACGTTTTCAATTGTTTTTTCTGATTTTGTCGATGACTTCTGGCAAACAAATTGTTGTATACCATTCAGCATTAACTGTTCTCCGATTCTCTAAAGCAGTGGTTCCCAAACTTATTTTGTCGTGGAACCCCAATGCGCTGTTCAGCAAATTACGGAACCCTTTTATTGGATTTTTTTTTTATACAAATATACAAAAATACAAAAAAAAAAAAAACATTTTAGTGCAAACTTTTTCCATTTATAAATACGATATAAAAGTAAGATTTTATAAATTATTAGTCATTTTCATTGTCTTACACTAGGACATTAAAATTTAAAAAAAAGATATCATGAATTCATATTTTTCATATAAAATGAATTCATTCATTTGCTTTTTGAATTCAAATATCCTTTTAAAATTTGGTATGATATTGGATAATCAAATTCGTATATCTGGTGCAGCATTTAGTTTACTGAGATATTTTGATTTTGTATCAGCGTATTTTAAAAATCCAGATTCACACATGTACGTAGTTGCAAACGGTAACAAAAACCAAATAGCCCTTTTTGATAAATTAGTATATTGGTCATATATATCAGACCAGAAAGTTGTTTATTCTGTGTATCTGTATTACATTTATTTTTCTTGAATACATTTTTAACTAAATCTTAAATCCTTTTTTCTCTAATATCCATTTTTATGAAACAAGAGTCATATAAATAGTGTCACCCACTTGACACTATTTATATGACTCTTGTTAGTCTCAACCATTTTTTTTTTTTTTTTTTCCTAATACTGGTATGAGATGTCCTCCTGGTGCTTTAAGGGCCTCTGTCCGTGCCTCACTGAGCGGTCTCTTAACAAATCTTCTCTCTAGTACCTTGTCAGTCGCTCCAGTATCGTGTTGTGGAAAGCTCCTTGTCCAGTATGTTCACGACGGCAGGGCTCTCGTCTACCGCCGCTGTCTTCCGTTTCCCGGACCATACGGAGACGCCTGACCTCTAGCATGTCCGTTATTTGAGTGGCCAGCGTCTTATGATAGGACATGACTTCCAAAATGTCCTACACGGCCCCATTCACTTTGGATGGCAGTTACTTGTTCTTGAGTAGCGTGAATGCGTGATGTTCTGAACGACTCGTAGTTCTTCTTGCTGCGGACATACTGGATCGCCATATCTTCCTTATTTCTAATTCCTTATGCTAGTCTTGGTTCCTGGTAGACGACGACGCGACGCCTCCTAACTTATCCTGGCTCCTCGAGGTCCAAGCAACACGGCGCCTCCACCACTTGTCACGTGGGTGGTTTGATTGAGACACAACTCCTGGTTTCAACATAACAAATTTATTAAATAAGTATATAACAATTACAAAATAATGTTGGAATTGGTCCATGGAGTTGGGGAAGTCTTCGGTCCACCCCGTGTTGGCCAGGATCGGCTTGGACCTATCTCCGAGGCGGGGGCTACCCATCCGGGAGTCGAGGAGCCTGGAGACGTCTTCTCCCACTCACATGGTCACTACTTGCTTGGCTTCCCTCTCGATACTAGAATCTGGCGTCGGTGTCGTGGTCGTCACCTTCAGGACTAATATGCGTAGTAGAGTTGGCTATGTTCTACTACCTCAATATTCTCGACATCTATCTATTAAGAGGATCCTATACTCGGTCCGCGCGGAACGTAAAACACATGTTAGGACTTGTCGGATTTCACCTACGCTAATCAACTGATCAAAATTTAACAAAAACATATGTAAAGATAATATATAAATCTTTGATCCTGTTGATTGTTTTTTCTTAAATTCCTTCCTGTTTATGAATAATTGCACTTGCAAAGTAAGCAATTTGAAAGTAAAGAAAAACAAAAAAAAATGAAAAAAATACACAATGCAAGCAAAGTTTAATGTGTCGATTGCACATACATACACAACTGTGACTTATATTAGTTAGTAGTACTGCAAAATTCGAATAGTCAAAATGATTTTTTTTAATTGAAAATATGCTGCCTCTAGCGGACAGAAGTATGAATCTATAAAACTCCGCCCCAAGTACAGTCAAGTAAGAAAAGTGACAAAACTTATCCAAGGTCATTATTATCTTTCGGAAGATTTATTTCATAGATTATTTCAGTATAAACATAAGATTTTAAAATATTTTAGAGGGAAAAAATCATTTATAATTTATTTACCGGTCTTTTTAAATCTTCTTAATTAATTTATCCTAATTTTTAAGATCAGAATGGTAACCAGACAACTGGGGCAGTAAGACAATTCGGGCCGTTCACAATTGGGGCTTTTCACAACTGGGGCCATTAACAGCTGGGGCGATGGACAATTCGGGCCGTACACAATTGGGCCATAACTATAAGAGCTAGAGTCTTCTTTTGTTTAAAATTGAAAATGATTATTTTAAGAGTTGGATTAAGTACATTTTGGTGGGAATTAGAATAAATAAAAAAATTGTATTTTAAGGGTTGGCTTAAGAAAATTTTCGTGATTATTTGATTAAAAAGAAATTGTATTTTAAGAGTTATATTAAGTAAAATTTAGTGCTCTTTTGACTATATAAATAAAAAATGTTTTTTAAGGGTTGGCTTAAGTAAATTTAAGTGTTCTTTTGAATAAATAAATAAAAAATGTATTTTAGAGTTGGATTATATACATATTAGTTTTTTAAAATAAATTTAAAATTTTGTATTTTAAGGGGTGGATTAAGTTAATTTTAGTATTCCTTTGAATAAATCAAAAAAAAAAAATCATTAAAGGGTTGGAACTAAGTCATTTTTAGTGTTTTTTTAAATAAATATTTTTTTTTATATTTGAAGGGGTTAAGTGGCGCCCCATATTTTGGCTGCGCCCGAGGCAAAGTGCCTCCCAAAACTAGCGCCCCATATTTTGGCTGCGCCCGGGGCAAAGTGCCTCCCAAAACTAGCGCCCCATATTTTGGCCGCGCTCGGGGAAAACATCCTACGAAAGCGGCGCCCCATTCTTTGGCTGCGACCGAGGCAAAAGCGCCCCCACGAAAGTTGCGCCCCATATTTTGCTGCGCCCACAGCAAAATCCCAACAAGCGGCTCTGACTCGGGACACCGTCCGGAATACAGCGCCACCAACCGCAACTTTCGTAGGGGCGCTTTTGCCTCGGGCGCAGTCAAAGAATAGGGCGCAACTTTTGTAGGATGTTTTTCCCCGGGCGCGGCCAAAAATGGGGCGCCGGTTTTGGGAGGCACTTTGCCTCGGGCGCAGCCAAAATATGGGGCGATTGACAGAAACTGCTTAAACAGACGACAACTAAATCAATTAACAGATTAGAGGTATTGAGACCATATGCACATAAATAATAATTAACCTTTATCTGAAATATAAATACAGTGATTTCTTTGCGTGTACAGTGTAGGATCCCCTTAAGGCTGTTTTAATTGATAGTTTATAAAAAATAACACGAATAATAATAAGGCAAAGGATGTAATACGACATGTTTTGAAGAGTATCTTGTAGTAGCCGACTGGCAAATTAAACCGGCCCGGGGAACGTTTGTAGAGCCATAGTTTGGAGAACCATCTGAAAGCTGCACATACCCAAAATTTGAAATCTGAATATTGTCGCTAGAAACTAATCATCACTCTAGCAATGTAAAAATGGTATTGAATTTCTTAAATATAACAATGTACTTGCAGAGCACATTTAACAATCGCTTTCTTTTGCTCCAACAATCCATGTTTATGACAAAGACCAATAAACATCATCTAGCGTCATTGTGTAAATGTCATTATTCAGCTTACGGCTGAACCCCGTAGGCTCACCAGTAGGAAAATATAATATTTTCTTTTCATATCCAGCGTAGTCAACACATTACCGAGCTGATTAGGCATCTGACATTAGGGCTTTTTACTCCGACATAAATTATGTAAACCGACGTAAACAAAAACTTAAGATCTTAAAATAGAGAAATTAAAAAAGGAATTAAAACCGCCAAAAAAAATTTGTTACTGATTGCGGCCCGCGACCTAAAAAATGTAAAATTTCGTTATTAAATGCGGCCCCGACGTGAAAAGGTTGCAGATTCCTGTTCTAGTGTAAATCTGATGAATAGTTCTCCTAAAAAACTGTGTCCGCCTTGGTAAGTCCTCCAGGTATGATTCGTTAATTGCATTAAGATTTAATTATATTGAAATATTAAGATCGTTAACTGACTGAAATTATTTTAAAAATTAATAACAAAAATGTAGTATCCGAAGCAAAGAGTTTGAAAAATAAAATAAAAAAATTAATAAGTTTTAGATCAGCATTGTTGGACAAAATTCAATTATGTTGCAGAACAAGAGAACTTGCCCAAATATTTTTAATAGACTATAGTACGATTTTATCCAATTTCGACGGTATGTAATGCACAGCTTTTATACTATTTTTTAACATTTCCTATAACATTTTCGAAGTTAAAAAGTATAAAAAAATTTCTAAGTAGTACTATAGGACAACAGCGGTTTTGTGACTTAACATTAATTAGTGTTGAAAACGATCGAGCAAGATTAATGAGGTATGAAGATTTAATAGACATTTTTGCGGAAGCTAAAAGTCCAAAAAAACTGTTTTAAACACTAAATGTATATGTACCTATAAATCTCTTGGTAAGTTTTTTAATTCGCTTATTTATTTTTTTCTTTTTTTAAAAACTATTTTTTGTTGTATTGATTTTTTAAAATGTTCTTCAAATAGATATCGTAATTTTAATTAAGTATTGTCAATCTTAAAGCGCATAATTTTTTTTCGAACGTTGCACGAGGTTTGAGAAAGATATCTCAGACCGTTGACACACAAAAATAACAAATATGTGTGTAATGTGTGTTATGATTCTGAGTGTACTGTCAGTGATATCGTCCACGCCTCCTTGAATTGGGGGGAGCAGGCGGGAACGATAGATGCCCTAACGCAAAGAGTATAGGATCCTCTTAAGTACCGAAAGTTAACCCAGTTCCAATATTCATTCGTCATGACAAATATTTCCTCATTACGAAAATTGCAATGGTTGTATTTCGTAATCAGACCACATACGTCAGACGCTGACGAATAGTTTTTAATCAGACAGCTGACCGTCACAATGTCTAGATGTCGTAATCCTGACCTAGGATTACCTATGTGACATTACCCCCTTCCCCATCAGCATGGCGCCCCGACATGCAACAAAATAAACAAAATTTAAAAAAAAATCAAAATAATAAAACCAATGGCAGAAAATAAAAAGTTTTGAAGTTAATAAAGACTTAGAAACTTGTCAGGTATTTCTACGCTGTTGGCTCATGTGACGTCTCTAGATGGCCACCAAAGTGCGTAGACACAGCTCCCCAATACCTGACTGGCGGCTAAGGGCTCCTTGGTACATGGCTCATGAACCTTAGGAAATTTGGAAAATTTGAATTTTGATCGACATTTGTGATTCAGCCATCTGTTTAAAAATGGAACTTCTGAAACTAATACCCAACGTATTAAAAAAATAACGAAAAACGTGTAGTGTTGTATTTTACGTGTTCTAAAACTCAAAATATATCATACTCGAAACCTGTAAAAATACAGTACATCTGGTTTTTACATAACTATTTACATACAATTGATTAATTTCCAGATGACTTGTATTCTTACTGGGTTGTGGTACTTGCAAAAAGGAAACAGAGAGAAAAAAAATAATAAATAATAATAGATTAAAATTTTGATACCTGTTACGTTGGTTATCTGTTCACCAAGCATGCAGTTGCCTTGGGTAGTTGCTTGCCCTCGCGAACACTTCACTGCGCGTCAGTGTTTAGTGGGTCCTTCTTCATCCTTGGAGGAATCACTGCTGCACGGCATCCCTCCAAGGGGTCTTCAGCATCCCGCTGGCCCCTTCACTGGCTCTACAGCATCCCGCTGAGGCCCAATATTGCGCGACTTATAATTTTGCAGCAGCTTTTTCCACTGCAGACGTCAGGACGGTCTCCACCTATAGGGCACAGTAAACTTACGGGGTTTATCCTATAGGGCTGACGTCTGGGATTGCTCCAACGGACTGACAGCGCTATCATTCCGCTCCGGGCCGTCTTAGTCAGGCGTACTGCTCTCTGCGCCCCATTTGGCTTGAGCAGTAACGCGGACTCGTTATCATTTTCTTCAATGATTTTCATATACACCTGACCCAGGTCTCCATCCTTTCTCACCACATTTGTTTTTCGACGCTTCAAAATGTGGCTATAAAGATGTAGAGCAAGCAACTCCCGCAGTCAATTCCTATAATTAAAATTAAATACATTAATAACGATGTACGGTGTAACTGTCTATGAAGTATAAAGGTCTTCTGCGCCATTGGGTCCATAATAGATTGATATTTTTTGAATCATTTCTTCAATCTCGGCCGCTAGGAGACCCGTTGATTGGGTGACACTCGATTTTTCGAGTGTCAGGTAGTGTTTTCCAATAAGCCCCTGGAACTACTCTTACCGGTACCTCGGCATTGATTTTGGCTATCATCGTTATCATTCATATCCTAAAATAAAATTAAAAAAAATATATATAAAGTTTCTTAGTAGTATTTCCTTATGGTATTTATATGACGTCAGGGCGTATCATGTGCATTTTTTATCATTTGCTGTCGTCAGCATTTCCATGGTTCGGTAAATAGTTTAGTCTGTTGACATGGACAGTGTTGTATTTCGCAGTTTTTTTCTTTTTTTTTTTTTTTCATTTAGGCATATTTTGTAGTTTACAAAACATAATGATGTTTCCTTACTATTCTGGTGTGAATCTTGTATAGTATATCTTGGATGATGACAAAAAAAATTTGCCTGCTTCCTGAGTCCGATGTTTCCAAAATTCGGATCGTTGATTGCATTTTTTAGTTCTGATAATGATTCATCTTCTTCCTGTAGTTCTGCAATATCTGCTGGTTCTAGATGGAACGTGAGTACAGAAGTAGTATTATCTTCATCAGATTGCGTTGCCTCTCGACATGGATATTTTAACAGACAATCCGCATCCGTGTGGATGGCTCCACTCTTGTGTACTATGCTGTATGTAAAATCTTGTAATTTTCAGCTCCAGCGTGCTAGACGTCATGTAGGATCCTTTACAGAACGTAGCCAGCATAGAGCACGATGATCTGTAACAATTTTCACAGGTCTCCCTATGAGATACCCGGTATGGACGCTGGTGTACTGGTTCTGCATTTTTCGTATTTATGACATGCTCGGTTATGTTTGTAAGACCAATCTGTATAGAATTAAATGCAAAAATATCTTGATATTTTTGTAATAGCTGGTACAAATTTTCCTTTTGTTCTCTGGATAAATCTGGATTTATGTCGGGCTTAAAATTCTCAAAATTTTCAATGCAATCTAATAAAAAGATAATCTTACCCTGTATGATGTATCGTAATGTTGTGCCTTTGAAAATCTTCACTGCCTGTCTTCCAATATTTTAAATTTTATGGTAAATGCACATGATCCACATCCTCCGTATGGTCCACAATTTCTAGCTTTTTCCTCAACAAAAAAAAAATCGCTATTTGGTGTAAATCCAGCTTTTAAAAATTCTGTTGGAATCTTTACAGGACAAACTCGCTCTCCATTGGGCTCTACTTTTATATTTCCCGTACATTTTATTTTGAACTTTGTACCTGCGTCTGAAGTACAAGATTCAGTATTTAGCAGTTCTTCCCACGTGGATCCGCGGCTTTTGCGTTCTTCCGTAATTTTGATTTTCTTATTCCGGAATGGAATTATCTGCTCTCTCTCGTTATTTTTTAAACTAATCACTTCATCCTCAAAGTTTATGACTGCCTGATTTTCTATTAAAAATGTTGTGCCCAATAGTACTGGTACTGGGAGTTTCTGGACGACTAGAAATTGTTTCATTATAATTTATGTTATTATTAAATGTTAGTCTCAACCTATTTTTTTTTTTTCCTAATACTGGTATAGATGTCCTCCTGGTGCTTTAAGGACCTCTGTTCGTGCCTCACTGAGCGGTCTCTTGACAAATCTTCTCTCTAGTACCTTGTCAGTCGCTCCAGTATCGTGTTGTGGAAAGCTCCTAGTCCAGTATGTTTACGACGGCAGGGCTCTCGTCTACCGCCGCTGTCTTCCGTTTCCCGGACCATACGGAGACGCCTGACCTCTAGCATGTCCGTTATTTGAGTGGCCAGCGTCTTATGATAGGACATGACTTCCAAAATGTCCTACACGGCCCCATTCACTTTGGATGGCAGTTACTTGTTCTTGAGTAGCGTGAATGCGTGATGTTCTGAACGACTCGTAGTTCTTCTTGCTGCGGACATACTGGATCGCCATATCTTCCTTATTTCTAATTCCTTATGCTAGTCTTGGTTCCTGGTAGACGACGACGCGACGCCTCCTAACTTATCCTGGCTCCTCGAGGTCCAAGCAACACGGCGCCTCCACCACTTGTCACGTGGGTGGTTTGATTGAGACACAACTCCTGGTTTCAACATAACAAATTTATTAAATAAGTATATAACAATTACAAAATAATGTTGGAATTGGTCCATGGAGTTGGGGAAGTCTTCGGTCCACCCCGTGTTGGCCAGGATCGGCTTGGACCTATCTCCGAGGCGGGGGCTACCCATCCGGGAGTCGAGGAGCCTGGAGACGTCTTCTCCCACTCACATGGTCACTACTTGCTTGGCTTCCCTCTCGATACTAGAATCTGGCGTCGGTGTCGTGGTCGTCACCTTCAGGACTAATATGCGTAGTAGAGTTGGCTATGTTCTACTACCTCAATATTCTCGACATCCATCTATTAAGTACCGAAAGTTAACCCAGTTCCAATATTCATTCGTCATGACAAATATTTCCTCATTACGAAAATTGCAATTGTTGTATTTCGTAATCAGGCCACATACGTCAGACGCTGACGAATAGTTTTTAATCAGACAGCTGACCGTCACAATGTCTAGATGTCGTAATCCTGACCTAGGATTACCTATGTGACAATAGGTAATGTCCCGAGGAACCCCTGAATTTTATCGCGGAAACCTGGGGTTCCGTGGAACACACTTTGGGAAACGCTGCTCTAAAGGAATGGTTGCGGCATGTCCAGTACAACCGAAGAAACAAGCGATCATTTTTTTGGAAGTGCTTCTCCTTCAAATAATTAATTGTTTGACGTGCTGTGTGGCAGCTTGCATTGTCATGATGAAGAATGATGCGAGTTTTTCCTGATTTTGTCGATGACTTCTGGCAAACAAATTGTTGTATACCATTCAGCATAAACTGTTCTCCGATCCTCCAAAGTAGTGGTAGTCAATCTGGTCCCTACCGGGGTTTTGTCCAATGCTGGCTACTATCCGTTTTTTTTTAAATTTAATTGACGTTTTAAAAACATTAAAAGGGAAATTTTTTAAAGTATTATTTAAAAAAAATTCATAGCATTATTGAAAAACATTTTCATTAAGTTTTCATACAATCCTTGGAATTTTTTGGTGGGCGGTAGGGGTTTTGTCCAATGCTGGTTACTTTCCGTTTTTTTTTTTTAAATTTAATTGACGTTTTAAAAACATTAAAATGGAAATTTTTTAAAGTATTATTTAAAAAAATTTCATAGCATTATTGAAAAACATTTTCATTAAGTTTTCATACAATTCTTGGAATTTTTTGGTGGGCGGTAGGGATTTTGTCCAATGCTGGCTACTTCCGTTTTTTTTTTTAAATTTAATTGACGTTTAAAAACATTAAAATAGAAATTTTTTAAAGTATTATTTAAAAAAAATTCATAGCATTATTGAAAAACATTTTCATTAAGTTTTCATACAATTCTTGGAATTTTTTGGTTGGCGGTAAGGGTTTTGTCCAATACTGGCTATTTTCCCTTTTTTTTTTTTTTAATTTAATTGACGTTGTAAAAACATTAAAATGGAAATTTTTTAAAGTAATTTTTAAAAAAAATTCATAGCATTATTGAAAAACATTTTCATTAAGTTTTCATACAATTCTTTACTGTTTATAGTTAAATTTCTCAAAATATACCATTTTTATCGCCCGCGCATAAGTTTCGTTCACTTTACGTGAAACTAAATGGCGTTTTTGTAGCTAATTTTTGCGAAAGTATTTGGTAAGTTATTATTTTTATACAACAGGTGGGCGGTATGAAATTTTTTCTACCAATAGAGATGCTAAAGTGGGTGGTAGGTATGAAAAGGTTGAGTACCCCTGCTCTAAAGGAATGGTTGCGACATGTCCAGTACAACCGAAGAAACAACCGATCATTTTCTTAGTGCTTCGTGAAAGAACAACTTTTGTGGGTTTCGGTTCATCTGGGAAGACCCAAACAGTGGTTTGTTGCTTAGTTTCCGGCTCATATGAATAAATCCAAGTTTCGTCACCTGTAACGATGTTGTATACGGATTTTGCAGCGCCTAGGTTGAATTTTTTAACATTACCTTACACCAGGGGTCGGCAAACTTTAGAAGCTAAAGAGCCAAATTCTCCCTTTAAGGCATCTAGAAACATGTTAAAGAGTCATAATTTTGTTTTAATATATGACTTTTTTAGCATCATTTAACGAGAAGTGCATAAATATACATAAATAAATCACAACATGTAATAAGTATGGGTTTAAATTATTAATAACAATAAGCATACATTTCCTTAGAAGGTTTAAGGGCCGGTTTCTAGAAGCTCAGTAAACTATAAGCTAATGGTCAACTACGGTTGCCTTAGTAAACTGTTGCAGGAACAAAAAACAATCCAAAGTTAACCACAAGTCAATTATGCATAGTTTACTTCGCATTTGACGTGAGTTCAACCAAGGCTTCCTTGGTTAAGTGTTGCACAAACGTTGGTCACGACTTGAACTCGCGCCAAACAATTGAATTTTTCTGACTATACCTTGATCACAGTTTAACTGCGATATACGTCAATATTCGGTTTTTTCATAAATTTTATTTTCATAATTTCGGGGCTAAATAAGAGAAAAAAGTAATTTAATTAAGAAGACGGTAAATTAAATTCTTAATTTGTGTTTTAAAATGAAAATGCACGTAACTATTATTAATGAATGTGACTTTAATATAACATAACCTACAAAATTTCCTTATAAATTCAAAATCAATTTTTAATTTGATATTTCAATAACGTTATAATATAATTGTAAAAGAAATATTAAATACATGAATAATTTATATATATTTATTTTGTACCACTGTAAATAAATATTAAATACATATATAATCATTATATATTTACATATTTTGATTATTCGTACATATTTCTAGATTTCTATTATTGTTTTTTCCTTATCCTATTTGAGCAATAGAAAAATTTCAACTTCCAGCCTATGTTATTTGCCCTCAATAGAAGATATGGAATAAGATTCTTCAGACGGCGAAAAAAGGCTTTAGTGAAGTACTAATTTTATATCATACAAGTACTCGGAGCAACAGATTATACACCTATTCCAATTCAGTCACCTGGTGCACTTATCAACAATTTTTCCTGATACTACCTTTGAATACACATACAAGAGTAGAGAAAAATTCTAACAGGGCCCATGTTGCAACAGGAATGGCAATTAATATTGACCGTGTCCTAACGACAATTATATCTTGTGCCGTTTTACATAATTTTTAACAGCATGATACGATAGAAATTCCTGTAGAACTATTGCAGAGCGATGAACCACATATTTGAGAGGGTAATGATACCAATGTGGCTGTACGTAGTGCATTAATCCAAACAATTATTGGTGTACCCTAAAAAAATTAATACAATATAATGTAATCATTAAAACAAAACCACTTTATTATTTTTTATAGTTTAATTTTTTTATTAATTCTAATTCAATTTATATTTAAGTCATAATTGTACAGCATTCTTGCTTTATTTTTCTCTATTAGCGCAGCCTGGTATTTACTCTTATAATAAACTTTTATAATGTGTTAATTATTATTATTTTTTTAAATTATGTTTCTTGCTTGTCTTTTTTTTTGTTAGGATTGGAAGGTTCAGGATTAGTTTCTTGTTGCATTTCAGGTTCTGGTTCAACTTGATAAAAAATATGAACTAAAGCCAGTTCTGAATCAGTTAGGTAGGCAAGAGGTGGTGGTAAAATATATGGGCTAAAATACAGTTATCGACATATTCTCAATAATTTGTTGTTTCCATCGGTATCGACACTATATCAGTACTACATCGAAAACTGTTTTTTTCAAGAAACCAGCTCCTAAACAGATACTGAAGAGCGTACATTTAATTCACAAATGTTCTTTTTAGTTTGTTTATTATTTTTTTTAAATTTAAAATACAAATATTTAATTTGTTTTGTGTCTCTCTGGTTCCAAATTTTCTTTCTTTTAAATTGTTCAATTATCACATTTTTGTCTTCAGTAATATGGGAATATCTGAAAAATAATAAATACAAATTTTAGGTTATGTTTTAAGAATAGTTTAAAAATATTTAGATTTCAAAAGAAATAAAAATATATGTATACTTACTTACCTACAATATCTAGAAAAATGTTTTTATCGGTGTTGCTAAAGTTTGGTGTTCGTGAATTCATTTTTTTAGTTCGTTTTAAAACGTTTTAATTCTTATCAGCTAATTACTGTCACGTGAAGTACAGTTCACATTAGCAAAAAATATCTGTGTATAGTAAACCAATTGTTCCACTGACCAAGCTTTAAAAAATGTTTATGCAACGCAAAATAAAATTGACCATTAGTCAGACTTGATCATTAGTCAGTTGTTACCATAGTTAACTGACTTTTCAGAAACCGGACCTTAGTATGTTAGATGTGGATGTCTAGCTTAACTTAATTTGAAGAGCCACACGAATATCCTCAAAGAGCCGCATGCTGCTCGCGAGCCTCGGTCCGCCGACCCCTGCCTTCAGTCAACACGAACCTTTTTTTGAGCTTCGGTCAAATTATGCGTAATCCATCGGGAACAAATCTTTTTCACAGCTAAATGTTCATATTCAAATTAGAATGTGTTGCAGTCTGCGATATGCCAAAGGATGCCTCTATCTCACGGTAAGTGACATGCTGATCTTCTTCAATCATTTTGCGCACAGCATCGATGTTTTTTTGAATCACAATCGATTTTATTCGAACTTCACGAGATTCAGAACTGACGGGCGCACGACCACGACGAAACTCGGCAAACTAATTGTAAAAAGTCTTTTTGATGATGCTTCATTACCAAAAGTTGAACGAAGCGAATCTATGCATTGTTGTTGAGTTAGGTCTTTATTAAAATCGTAGAAAATCATGCAACGAAAACCTACACGAGTAATATCCATTTTGTCACAAACGTTTTTTTAAACGCTCTGTTTCTTCTTCTTCTTCTTCTATGGGAACTATCAATCAGGTTGACTTTTGGCCTCACTCACAGAAGCCCTCCATCTCGTTCTATTCATTGTCAAGTTAACGCTCACTGTTAACAAACTACTCGGTCAATTTATAAGCTGCCACTAATTTCACAATTACAAATGTCAAATTTTACGAATATAGTAAAACCGGACACATTTCAATATTGCCATCTAGTGGTCGTTTGTAAAAACATGAAAGGTAACCCTCGAGTAATTAGTGATTCTTCTCGAGAAAAAATTTTAATTCTCATTTTTCATTTCTCGAGAAATGTATAATTTGCTCGACGCCTTTACTTTAGTACTTTAAAGGTGATTATAATTTTAACATGTTTTTATCCTCTACAATATTTTCAACATTAAAAATACATGTATATATTCTAATAATTATATAGAATGTATAAGGGTCATTCCATGTCAAGTGGTCTAGGGCTCCCCGCGCGACCATTTCAGATTTAGCTGAAATTTTGTGTGGAGGACTCCCTATGTCCCAAACAAACTTTGGTAAAATTTTAGGTTCTCCGGCGGAATATTTGTGAAGCTATAGCCCTTTGTTTGACCCCATACTGGAACCCGCGACAGTACGCCAGCGAGATTTCAACAACTTTGAGTCCCAATATCTCATTCACAAGCTTTTCAAAATGCACGAAATTTTGCCAACTTGTACAACTTTATGGGCTTTATTCAATGATATTAATTAAACTTTTTATATGTTGCACCCAAAAAGTGTAAAGTGGTTCAAAGTTGGCCAAAAATTTTACTGTTCAGAAAAAATGTAAAGTTTAGTTTTCTACAGCTATGGCTGTAGTTAAGCTACAGTCGTGATACTTTGCACATAGTGTCTCTGCATAACTCTCTTTTCAAATGTTTGGTTTTAACTTTCTAGCTACTCTTGTTAGCTTACAAATTTAGTGTAAAGTCTGTGATTTGTGTAAAGTAGCCAAAAATAAGGTATTTTCAAACCCATTTTGCAGAAAAGAGTCACCCAGAAACTTTTTGAAACCTACTCCATTAGAAAGAGCATATTTTAGACCCCCTAAAAAAGTTGAATAGATGTTTCAACGCAGACATATAAGGCCCTAAAACCAGGTGTAAATCAGGGCGTCATTGCCACGGCGATGCTGTATGCTACAACATGCAATTCTCCTTTATCTTTCAAGAGGTCCCTACATAACGTTTTGACTATTTTTTGCATGATGTCTGTCGGTCTGTCTGTCCGTCCGTCCGTCTGTCTGTCTGTCCGTCCGTCTGTCTGTCTGCCCGTCCGTCTGTCTGTCTGTGTACACGTGCAGAGCAAATTCGGCTATAAGGATTTTTATGAAACTGCATATTTAAGCTTTTGACATCAATGGCACGAGTTGATCAACTTTTGGTAAAAATCGGTCGACTAGAAATGGGAGTTTCCTCGTGTCGATTTTAAGATTTTTTCGAATATTTAGCAACAGAAAAATATTTCGAAAAAATTTATTTAACAAAAGTTGCTATAAATGCAATAACTAATAACTTTTATTTGAGACGTTTTTTTGATAAACCGAAAAAAATTTAAAAATTTTTGTAAAATTTTTCGAAATTTTTTCAAGTCACAAAGTTTAGGAGACTCTGAAAAATAACCTAGAAATAATATATGACAACCTATAACTGTTCAGGCTAACAAATATGGCATTAATAAAGCGAAAAAAAAAACTGAAAAAATGGCGGTTATGTCATAGGTGATTGCCATAGAAATGTGTTTTAGGTATAGGAGGTTGCCAATGCAATGAGATCGGTACGACAGTAAGACTTGGGTACTTATGCAGTACCTGTATGTAGTATAAAAACAACTAACAATCTGAAAGATAGAAACTGCATGTTGTAGAATTCAACATCGGCGTGGCAATGCCGCCCTGTTTTGCACCCTGATTTTAGGGCCTTATATGTCTGCGTTGAAACATCTATCCAACTTTTTTAGGGGGTCTAAAATATGCTCTTTCTAATGGAGTAGGTTTCAAAAAGTTTCTGGGTGACTCTTTTCCGCAAAATGGGTTTGAAAATACCCTATTTTTGGCTACTTTACACAAATTGCAAACTTTACACTAAATTTGTAAGCTAACAAGAGTAGCTAGAAAGTTAAAACCAAACATTTGAAAAGAGAGTTATGCAGAGACACTATGTGCAAAGTATCACGACTGTAGCTTAACTACAGCCATAGCTGTAGAAAACTAAACTTTACATTTTTTTCTGAACCGTAAAATTTTTGGCCAACTTTGAACCACTTTACACTTTTTGGGTGCAACATATAAAAAGTTTAATTAATATCATTGAATAAAGCCCATAAAGTTGTACAAGTTGGCAAAATTTCGTGCATTTTGAAAAGCTTGTAAATGAGATATTGGGACTCAAAGTTGTTGAAATCTCGCTGGCGTACTGTCGCGGGTTCCAGTATGGGGTCAAACAAAGGGCTATAGCTCCACAAATATTCCTCCGGCGAACCTAAAATTTTACCAAAGTTTGTTTGGGACAAAGGGAGTCTTCCACACAAAATTTCAGCCAAATCCGTGAGGGTCGCGCGGGGCACTTTTTTAAAATTAGACCACTTGACATGGAATGACCCATAAGATTATTGGTGGTTATGTAATAGGAGTTGTACGGGTTTTTTTTTGGATTTCCACCGAATAAATATAATATTAATTATGTATATTCTGTATTAAAGTTATTGCGACTAGTTTCGCTCATTCGAGCATTATCAAGCTATAAAAAAATATGAAAATAGAAAAATATAATTTTGAAAATATAAATTGATCAAATGATGATAAAAATAAAAATATAAAAAATTATAAAAACATAAAAACGTACCTGATTGTCGAAAATGATAAATAAATATTTATTATTTATTTGTATTATCATAATGAAGAATGTAACTAATAATTATATAATTATTTTTCTCGAGATTTCTCGAGAATTCTCGAGAAAATAAGTCTAATGTCGAGAAATCAGAAACACTACGTGTAATGGCTATATTTCACTCGGATGATTATAAACTCTCGCCTATGGCTTGGATGGTAAACCTCATCCTCGTGAATTATAGCCTCCATTATTAGTAATAAGTTGCCTAGTTGGCTAACAGGTAAAAAACATAAAAGGTTAGTTGATAAACATAATAAAGAGCCCAAAGAAAATTTTGCAGGAGAGCCAAAATATAAAGTTATGACACTATTTTTCTTACAGAATTAATAGGCTGTCAGGAACTCAAAAATTGAAACCGTAGGTTTCTACATCTAACCGTTTTAGAGATACAGTATTTGAAAGCTCTCCTTGTGTGTTAATTCTAGGAAGAGTTAATAAATTAGTTCCTCTTGGTAGTTCCTCCTTAGAGTAGAACCCTCTAAGCCAATTCATAAATGCGCTATTGAAACAAGCATATTAGCTAGCGAGAGACCGCATTCTACCTCTTTAATAAGCCGTACCTTGATTAACTCTGGATCTGTTCTATATCAGCTTTAATTACTCCGAATTAGTTGTAAATTACAACTTTGCTGCCTTTGAAATATTTTGGTACTGTTTATTAATATATTATAATTTTGTTTAGATTCCCAGAAAATATTTGTTTAACACTATTTGCTTATTTTCACTGTTGATATTAAAGCAAATACATTAGAGATATTTTGAAATATTAAATTATTTGAACCTTTCAGATTTTAACCGTTATTAAAACTTTTCAATGACATCATGAAAAAACTTGTTACCGGCACACGAGTACAATTACAGGAATTCACTCACTGAAACGAATAAAATAAATAATATGTTGTCATCTATTACACAGGTCAACAAATAAAATATTTTTTTGGAGTCTTTATTTTAATGACTATTTTCTGATTCTCTATATCGAAAAATAACTAAATCATTCGTTTATTTTTATACATTTTAGAACAACGAGGAGAAGCGCGTTATATTAAGTAAGGGTGGAAATGAGCGAGTGGAAAGCAAGTGGCATTTCTCTTACGTGGTTCATAGTCGATATGCGCATGCGCATTGCAGCGATACAACGCATTTTGTCTGGCGACAGATCCAAAATTGGCGTCAAAAAGTTGTAAACACGAGGTAGAATCATCCTGCTATATTTGCGGCGAATTTATCAAAACAAGAGAATGGTTGGATTTCTGATGGAAATGCATCCCATTAGAAATCCAACCTTAAAATCCCTTATCACTGGCCAGGTATACTCATCATACTTTAAACTCTCAAGCACCATTTTCACATTTTTCGTAATTTTCTTTGAGCATTAATGAGCCAAAGGAAGAGATGGAAATCTATTTCAATTGTGAAGAAGGACAGCTTTTAAACTTTTTGTAGAACTGTCTACGAAAAGACGCCAGTCAGAAAGAGTGCATGAGATTCCGACCGCTTTGCATAGGCGGTTATACTAAATATCCTTGTTACCTTTATTTTTGTCGGACCACAATTAAAGAAAATAATGGCCTGTGACGAATTTTCACAGATACTCAATATTCATGAAAGGAAAGCCTGAAAGTAGTGGTTCATGGTTTTCTCGGAAACAACAGAGCAGACAATTACAAAGAGCTTATTGCAACTAAACTTGATAACTGCATATGTTACATGCTCACTTGGACCAATTTAAAGATAACACGGGAGCCTATTCGGAAGAACAAGGTGAACGTTTTCATCAAGACGTGATGGACTTAAAGTCCATACAATCACAGAAGAAATACGAAAAATAATCATTTTAAAACTTTTTTATATATTCTGTTACAGTAGTTGCATGTTTCGAATGGTTTTCTTGTAAATAAAACTGATTCAAATTCATAATAAAAGTTTATATTATTTTTACATACAATAAAGGTCTGAAAAAAGGGAAATTTTCTTAAAATCCGTAATTTCATTCTGATAGCTACAAAAGCAAACTTTTTCGGGTAAAACTATTTTTTTCTTTAATTAATAATGTGGAAGAAATAAAAATCAGATATGCAGAACCCAGACTCAAAATTCCTGTTGACCAGTGTTATCTATAAGGGTGTAATATAGGGTGATTTTGGCAAATGTTGAAACATTGTTAACTTTTTTATTATAAGAGATACGAAGAAGGTTAAATTCGGATAGATCGAGTATTCCACTCCGAATCGAAGAATATTAAATTGGAAAAACAATTGTACCAAATTGTACCAAATTGCATCAAATAAATTATTTGAAACAATGTTATAAAAGAATTTTATTTTATCAGGTCGTCAAGGATGAAATTTGTAGTTACTAATATTCCCAACTTTAACAGCTTATTATTTGACATTGGCTTAATATTTTACCGTCCTGTTTTTTTTTTTTTTTTAAAGTTACACAACTCGCCTGTTTAAAGAAATCATTGTATGCTCTAAAAAATATCAAAAACTTTTCTTAAAAATTAATTTTGTTGAAAATGGAACTGTCGGAAATTCGCACTATTATGAAGTATGAGTTCTTATGTGGAACTACGACATCACAGACCGCGCGAAACATTAATAGTGTATTTGGCTCTAGTGTTACTAAGCAGCAGACAATATCAAATTGGTTCTACAAATTTCGTACAGATAACTTAAAAACAAACAAAAAACCTGGCTCATCGATCACAGCAGAAATATACTGCAACCAACTGGACAAAATGATGCAAAAACTTAAAGAAAAACAGCCTAGATTGGCTAACAGATCGACTCCTATCTTATTGCATGATAACGCTAGACCACACACTGCACAAATGACTGTGGCAAAATTACAGGAATTGGAGTTGGAACTTCTTCATCATCCTCCATACTCACCAGACCCAGCCCCCACTGACTACCACTTCTTCTTCAATTTGGACAACTTTTTAATAGGAAAACAGTTTAATTCCGACAATGCTGTAAAACTGGCCTTCCAAGAATCCATTGACTCTCGTCCGCCAGGGTTTTATGCCACCGGCCTAAACAACCTGCCGCTTAAATGGCAAAAGTGTATAGACAATATGGGTGCATACTTTCATGAGTAAAATAATTCCTTATATTTGTAAGCTATCAACCAACTTATTTTTCTACAATTATCATCTTGGACGACCTAATACAGGTGTCTCAAATGAAATTTTATATTTATTTAGCTTACTGCGTGAACGCAACGTATCCGAGGGGCGCGGGGGTTATGTCAATCGGTAGCCTGGCTCTTGGGAATTCAGTCGCTATGGAGCGTTTCTCGGGAGCAGACCGCGCGTTATGCGTGCGAGAGTTTTACAAAAACGGTGATTTGGCGACTGTAGCGCGTAGAAAATTCTGCAGTATTCGAGGTTTTCGCCACTTAAATGATGCGCCAATCATTCCTCTCATTCGACATTGGGTTAAAAAGTTTGAAGAGACTGGTACAACGCTGGATAAATCAAAATCCGCGCGACCTAGGTCATCAAGAACGGTAGAAAACGTGGAGAATGTTAATCAGTCTGTTCGTGACGACCCGAACCTTTCAATTCGGAAGCGCGCAAGTGCTTTAAATGTGCATAGATCAGCACCCTTACAAAATTCAATTGGTGCAAGAATTAAAGCCCCAAGATGCCAGTCAGAGGCTTAAATTTGTAAATCAGGTGATTGAGCGATTTTCAACGTTTACCAACATTTTGTTTTCGGATGAAGCTCATTTTCATCTTAATGGCCACGTAAATAAGCAGAACTGCCGCTACTGGAGTGCAACGAATCCGAAACGCAAACATCAGAAACCCCTACATTCGCCTAAAGTGACCGTATGGGCTGCGACGTCGGCGCGAGGAATTATCGGCCCTTACTTTTTTGAAGACGAAAGGGGGCGTGCAGTTACAGTGAATTCAGAGCGTTATGTGGAGATGTTAGACAACTTCTTGGTACCTGAACTGCAAAACTTTCCTGGCTATAACCAAAGAACATGGTTCCAACAGGACGGAGCAACTTCACACACGTCCAATATGTCTCTGCCACGTGTTCGTGAAATTTTCTCAGGCAAATTGATCTCCCGGAGAGGTGACATAAATTTGCCTCCACGCAGTCCAGATTTAACCCCTATGGACTTTTTCCTGTGTATATAAAATATCCGTCACGAAATGGCAGCCATCCCTGAGTCCACCTGCCGAGACGTCATAAGTAATTTCACTGTTCGACTAAATGAGTGCCGAGAACGCGAGGGTCTACATTTAGACGATATTATTTTTAAGAAATAAATCCCCAAAAAGTGTATTTTAATAATTAATAAACATTTTTTCTATATACGGCTTACTTTTTTTTTAATCGATCCACTAAATATAAAATTTCTTTTGAGACACCTTGTACAAGCATATAATAGTAATCCTTATTGTATACCAGTTACACCCTTGTTTAACCCCAAACCAAGAGATTTTATAAATTTTGTGTTTAATTTTCTCCCATCATTAATATGTTTTACGTTATAGACTTCGAACTGTTTTGATTAAGTGTTGTGGATAACCTCTTGTCGTCATTATACTCCATAGTTTCGAGCTTATTACTCTATCAAATGCTTTTCATTATCTATAAAAGCTATATGAGTTTTCAGGTTGTATTCTGCGCATTTATGGATTATCATTTTCGTCGCAAAAACTGCATTCGTGCAGGATACGAGGGTTACCCTTTATGTTTTTACAAACGACCACTAGATGGCAATATTAAAATGTGTCATTACAATATTCGTAAAATTTTACATTTGTGATTGTGAAATCAATGGCAGCTACTACTCGGTCAATTTATAACCGAGTATTTTGTTAACAGTGAGCGTTTAAAAAAACAAGTTTGTGAAAAAATTTATATTACTCCTGAAGTTTTTCGTTGGATGATTTTTTACGATTTTAGTGAAGGCCTAACTCAACATCAATGCATAGATTTGCTTCGTTCAACTTTTGGTAATGAAGCACCATCAGAAAAAAACTGTTTACAATTGGTTTGCAGAATTTCAGCGTGGTCGTGCGTTCGTGATTGATGAATCTCGTTAAGGTCGACCAAAATCGGTTGTGATTCAAAAAAACACCCATGCTGTGAGCAAAATGATTGAAGAAGCTCGGTATGTGACACCGTGAGATAGAGGCACACTTTGGCATATCGCAGACTGCAATACATTCGATTTTGCATGAACTTTTTGCTGTGAAAAAGAGTTCTCTATGGATTCCGCATATTTTGACCGAAGCTCAAAAAAAGGCTCATGTTGATTCGTGTAAGGGAATGCTAAAAAAAATCAACCTAGGTACTGCAAAATCCGTATACAACAGGTGACGAAACTTGGATTTATTTATATGAACCGGTAACTAAACAACAATCCACTGTTTGGTTCTTCCAAGATGAACCGAAAGCCACAAAAGTTGTTCGTTACTGGACATGTCACAACCATTCCTTTAGAGAATCGGAGAACGGTTAATACTGAATGGTATACAACAATTTGTTTGTCAGAAGTCAACGACATAATCAGGAAAATCAACCAAAAACGTCGCATCATTCTTCATCATGATATTGCAAACTCCCACACAGCATGTCAAACAATTGATTATTTGAAGGAGAAAAACACCGAATTAATGTCTCATTGCCCGTATTCACCTGATTTATCCCCTAACGACTTTTTTTCCCTCAATATAAAAAAAAAAAAAATGCGTGGAAGCAATTTCCATCACCTCAGGAAGCTGCTGAAGCCTTCGAAAGCCATGTTTTTGAGATACCAACTTCAGAGGGGAAAAAATGTTTCGAGAGTTGGTTTGAACGCATGCAAAAGTATATAAATCTTAAAGACGAATATTTAGAAAAGAAATAAAACAGTTAGTTCCAAAATAAAAATTTTATTTTTTAGTTTTTGTAAAAACTTTAATGTGGTCCTCGTATACCTCTCCGAAATCCGTTTTGGTTTCCTGACAGTATATATTCCTATATAGTTTGTATTATAATAGTTATCATTTTGGAGTATACTTTGTAAGCAGCGTTCAAAAGACTTTTACCTCTTGAATTAGGACAGTCCGATCTATCTTCTTTTTTAAAGAGGGGTTTTATGACCGCTATGTTCCACTCCTCATGTACTATATGTATACGTCTTATTTTAAATTGAAGTTTGAGGCATAAAAAACCTGTGTGCCAGGTGGATGCTGCATTTGCTAACAATAACATCAATAACACTGGCCCATTTTTAGGGTTTTGTAGGTATGACTAAAAAACTCTTATACCGTCATTTTGTCGTCTGTCTGTCGGTCTGTCTGTCTGTCTGTCTGTCTGTCTGTCTGTCTGTCTGTCTGTCTGTCTGTCTGTCTGTCTGTCTGTCTGTCTGTTCGGTTTTGTAGGTATGACTAAAAAACTCTTATACCGTCATTTTGTCGTCTGTCTGTCTGTCTGTCTGTCTGTCTGTCTGTCTGTCTGTCTGTCTGTCTGTCTGTCTGTCTGTCTGTCTGTCTGTCTGTCTGTCTGTCTGTCTGTCCGTTCGGTAAAAATTGTAGCCAAACGGCTGAACCTAGAGAGTTGAAATTTGGCATGCTTATACAACTCTTTGACCCGCACATAGGAAAAATACTAAAACATCTAAAAAACATACTCCCCTAAAAATATAAACAAATATGTGCTCATCGAAAACAAAAATATTTTTTTTAAATTCTGAGTAGGGTATCAAATGAAAGCCCTTAGTGCGAGGATTAACGATCAAATTTTTATTTTTGCAAAATAAATTATTTTGAAGCGATTTTTGCCAAAATTCTGCAAAAAAAATTTTGTCCCACACCCTGTAGCCCAGATGGTTTAAACTAAAAATCTAATAAAATTCTAAGTAATGTATATTGGTGTGAACCGAAATAGTACAACAGGAATTTTTGATCAGATTATGTTTTCGGAAAATAACGCATTTTTTGTGATTTTTGGTTCACAAAGTACAAAAGTTATACCAGTGTAAGACACTCACATGCAAGGTGTTCGATAGCGTAATGGGTTAAAGCACTGGTGTGAAACGAAGGGTTCCGAGTTCGAGTACGGAGTGAATTTTATTTTTTGTTTTTTTTTTGCATTTTTATTATGTTGAAATTATTTTGTCAAAATTCTAGTTATATTTTGACAAATGATGCATTTAATTTTTAAGAGCGTAAATTTTATAATCAGTCTTATTATATGATTAACCGACGATAAATTATTTAAAAAATATCGTTCATTTTGCCGTGATTACTACAAAGTAAAATTTGTCCTACACACTCAGCATGCCGCCTTCACTTATTATATACCTGCGAAACCCTGAAATGTGTGAATATTCACACTTCACATAAATTTTTTACTTTTAAAGACATATCTGAAATAACAGTTAGAGACATAGTAAGCGATCTTAAGAATAGTAAAACAACTGATGCCTATGGCTTAAGTGTTGAGGCCATCAAATATGTTAAGACCATTTTGGTATCTCCGCTCACCAAACTTATTAACTCTTCTATACAACAAAGTAAATTTCCTGATTCCCTAAAACTAGCACGTGTACTTCCTATAAACAAGAAGGGTAATGCAGTAGATATTAACAACTTTCGCCCAATTTCCCTATTACCTGTAATTTCCAAAATTTTTGAGAAAATATTAAAAAATCAAATAATATCACATTTAGAGACGTATAAAGTACTTTCTACACAACAATATGGTTTCAGATCGAACAAATCAACCACTGACGCCATCTTAGAGTTTATGAGTTATGTCACAAATTGCTATGAAAAGCGTTTATACTGTTCAGGCAGCTTTCTCGACCTCACCAAAGCCTTTGATTGCGTTTCCCATGACACGTTATTAAAAAAACGTTTCTACAAATTTGATCACTAGAGCACCAAACTAATAGGGTCCTATTTATCCAATAGAAAACAGTTTGTATTTTTCAGAAATGAAACGTCAAAGATACAAGAAATAAATATGGAGTTCCACAAGGGTCCATTTTGGACCCTATTTTATTTCTTTTATACGTTAATGATTTACCCAATATTAAAACCAATCTACAAACCATTCTTTTTGCCGACGATACAACGGTCCTGCAATCCCATACTTCCATAACGTCACTCATAGATGAAAGAAACTTTGCCTTATCTGCCTACTGTAATTGGTTTACAGCCAACAAATTAATGATGAATGATAACAAGACGCAACATCTGATTTTCTCCACTAAATGCCTCCTTGAAATAAATAACCCAGAATCGGTGACCTTCCTAGGACTAAATATTGACAGTAAGCTAACCTGGGACATCCATATAAATCATTTATGTAATAAAATATGCTCCTATATTTATTGTTTAAAAAATCTAAAAATTTGCGTGACAGATTCCATTTCAAGAATTTACTATTTTTCCTGCCTTCAATCCCATTTTAGCTATGCCCTATTAGTATGGGGCCATTCATCGCATACAAGTCGGCTGTTTTCCTTACAACGTAGAGCTATCCGCATCATGAGTAATTTAGGATATAGATCAGAGTGCAGGCAGAATTTTACTGAATTAGGTATACTAACACTACCTCGCCTGTATATCCTTCAATGTCTCCTATATATACTTGGCAAAAATAACAATTTTCATATTCAAAGTTCCATCCACCAATATGATACCAGAAATAAGAACGATTTTAGAACAAAATATCAACGTTTACAAAAATCAAGATATAGTTGTAATTACCACGCTATTAAATTTTATAATGTTCTGCCATCTCCATTAAGAAACGCGACCATTACTAAGTTTAAAGGTGCCATGAAAAAATATCTGTTAGTTAACTGGCCTTTTACTCCACTGAAGAATTCCTATTAAATAATTTTAGTGATTTGATGGAATTTTATAACCCGTAAATCATAAATACAAATTTGTACTTGCCTTTAGATAGAAATTTAAAAAATTACTTATGTCTTCTATTTTTAATATTAATTCTAATAAACATTTTTTTTAAATGTGTTATTTGAATTGTGTAATGATTTTTTAATTTTTTGACTTTTGTAAACATTTTATTTTTTAACGTGTTATTTGTATTGTGCAATAATATTTTATTTATTTGACATAATGTATTCTTATTAATTTTATTTTTTGACTTGTGTAAACATTCTTTGTAATGAAGTAAGCACGAATAAAGACTATTATTATTATTATGGGGTTTGTCAGGTCTTGACAAGCGTCCACTAATCTCAAATTTCAGCAACCTTTTGAGCCGCGTCATACTTGAGACTAGAGCTAAATACACACGACTGCATCCCAAACCCTGGCGATATGCAGCCGCGGAAAATTACGCCAGATCCAGTGCCCCCGAATGCGGAGCGACCCGAGCAGCACTGCTTTCTGCATCCTGCAGATCAAAGAGTTGGCAGAAGATCTACAGGCGGGAATGGAC